>OV725080.1:59812425-61012425 GCA_928085145.1 Nezara viridula | reverse complement strand
TTTTAAAGAATACCGGTTCTAGAAATAAACTTATTTTTAAGTCACTTTTGAATAGAAAGCTTTTTTAGGCGTGCTTTGCACTTTTTGTGGGTAGGGAATGAAACTGAGCCGTCACTCTCGGCTCGAGTTGACTTAATTGATGTGTTTTGGCATTTGGATTAAAATATTTCAGAAACTAAAAATCTTGCCAGCATATTGTGAGAAATGATAATTTTTATTATTTCATCCACAACGACTTCGTCTTGGTCTTGGTCTTGCACAAGAATCTCGCAACAGTCTTAACAGTTACCTGTTAGCCTATTAATATAAAGATGTTATAATTTTTCAGATACGGAAATCTAACTAAGCCGGAATGAAAAACGGGAAGAGTTAAATGCAAAAGTATATTGATTACACAATTCTTTACACACAGTAACTAAAATTATCAATTATTAGTAACTATTTTGCCTTAATTTTTATTCACTAAAGCTATTTATTTATTTTTTTTTTTTTACCACTCTTGGTAATGCAACAGTCAGGCGGTCTTGGGTTTTGTTTAACCGATTATGGGCAACACTAATATCTATCACTGAGTTATAATGTCATAAATGTTCTTTTACAATGATGAATATAATTATGATCATCTAAAATACCACGATATGATATAAAATAAATTAGATGAACTGATCCTCTCCGTCATATTGTACAAATAATAATTTTGTGTAGGCTAATGATACTTCATCTACCCTAAGTAGGTATTAGAGGAAGAGACATAAACATAAAAGACCCTCGAGTTACACCGAATTCTCTTATGAAAGCCGAATAAAAAGAAATAAGAGAGGTAAAGAGTCTGAAAAGTGAGAAACATTTCCGAAGCGGCTTTAGAGGAAGGGCCGTCGTGTTAGTCCTACAAAGTAGGAGGAGCCCTTTGAGGGCAGATAAACACCATGTCCTGGGCTTCTCTGTACTTCCAACTTCTACAATCAAATACAATTTGTACCCTCTCTGCTCCATTTACATCTCTTCGCTAAGCTCTGATTGATCCGATTTGCAATGTTACTACAAAGTCCAAGACGTTCAGCTCTGAGAATAAACTAGATATACCGTTAGGATACCATTTAGAAAATAAACATCAGACTTTAATAAATTTCAAATGCCTTTAACTAATCAACCTTTAAGAAACCTTACTACAACCAAACACTCTGTTTTAAAAGTAATTAGATGCTTGAGGATTCCGAAGTTAGTTATTAAGGCTCATTATTCATGAAACATAATACAATTTAACCATTGTACGCTATAAAATTTAATTCAATGAATTAATTAATAAATTAAATTAATAACTACTCGTTTATTTGAGATAAATTTTATATTTAAAATATTAATTTCTTATATTTCAAGATCAGTTTAGCTTCATTCAGATGAATAATATATTTCTTTCTACAACTTGGGTGTATAATAATGCAATATCAAGTAAGGATGAGTATTGGAGATAAGCATGAAGGATGCTTGGTACAATATTATGTGAGTAAGTATAGTTACAAGGCCAACAGTTGTGCAGAGAGGTGATTGGGCCGATATCACGCTCAATCACATGATTTTTCCCCTAAATTAATTTTTCAAATAAAATTACCAACTTTATAGAGCCTGGGTGTGCCCCAGAAGAATGTTCCGATCTCAGGGTCGATCCGCGGCTGATGATAAATTAATATTAATTAGCCGAACTCGAACCTCGGTTCTTGAGCTCTGGGTGTCAGTGCTCACCCATTGATCCATCTCATTTCCACAATACACACATACAAAAAAATAATAAACATAGATAATTAAAAAAATATGAATAAAATAAAATAATAAAACAAAAATAATAATAATAAGATAATGGAAAAAGAAAATTTACACTTAAGTGAACTAAGTATCTAAAAACATTTATACCTATGTACAATATTTACATTCGTCCGGGCGACACCGAGGCAGGCTTTGTCCTGCATATGTGGAAAGCAAAGAAGGGTTCTAGGTCTCCAGATTTCCAGGCCTAGGATATTCCAGTCGTGCTACTGGTACAGAAAACTACTGGAGGCTGAAAGAAAGTAGTGGAGCTACAGTAGCCCAGGACTTGATTGAAGAATCCAAATAACTCCAAAATATTTACAAGTGTTCTCGGGACCTGTGCGATTTATTCCGTTAAATCAGCCGTGAATCTATTCTTCTGGACTTAGGAGACTTTACAGAGATCCATCTGTCCTCTATAAAGTAGGTATCCTTAATCGGAAGTAATAACATAGGATTTAGCGTAATCAAGGATTATAATAGTATAACGTTTTTTTAGAAGAATAAATTTTTAATTTTTTTTTTAAGAATATATATATATATATATATATATATATATATATATATATATATATATATTTGTCGAGATGTTGTAGAAGATTGGAATAGGTCTTGGAATAGGGGTGAGGGAGAGGAGTGCCCCGCGGCATCCTTCCTGTTATGATTTTAATATTTGTAGTTAAGAGATAGTTGTAGGAGGAGATCATTCGACCAGCTTCTTTGGAATCTCCTACGTGTTCTATAGGACATGTTAGTTGTGTCCATGCTTTGAATCAGTGAATCGGTATGTCTGTATAAGTTATTTGTGTAATATTTTGTAGTATGTGATCGTTAACTTTTGAAATCTGTAGTTCGTTAAGTAAAGTAACGTTACTGACGCACCAGGAATAGTGATAGTTCTGAAAGTTTTAGTTTAAAAAGTCTGTCTCATATATCTGTGAAGCTTAAGTCTATATAAAATATATTTGGTTGCACCATAATTGTTTAAAAAAAGTTAAATCAGTATATTACAATTTCTATAACTTTTTTCTACCCGAATGTTTTTTATTATTTATTCTCTCCAAACACAGCTTGTTGAAAAACGGCCGTTGGAGTTCACATTGTTTCCGAAGGAGGCGCTATTTAAGTTTCAATATTTTTTAATAACTATTAACATTGTATATAATAATTTGGAACATCGGAAGTAAACGGCTCAATTCATATTGATTAGTGTACTGTTTATATAAAATTTATTTCCGATAATGTGATAAACTGTCTTTTTTAAAACAAATTCTTCTATGAGGGATATAAATATTTCTTATATCTCTAATTAGTCGTAATTAGACTTTAAAAAACCTTAGAAATATTTAGAATATCTGAATTGAAGCGGAATATATTTCCTCGGATTTTATTTTCTCGTTATCAAACCTATCGGATCGCGAAACGGAAATTGACTATTTAAAAATGGAGATGCATAAATAGATATAAGAGCGATTCTTAAGCAAAATGTGAACCTTCTATCCAGGGACTATATATAATTAAATTTATATCATCGGCTATTACTCGAAATTTCTGAACATCATTATTTAAATTTATCATAAACTAGTCACCATTCCATTTAGCCCTACAGCCACAAACTAATAGGATACCCCATCCACACTATTCAGAAAAAATATTTGCTAAGGAAATATTAAGGCTAATGCTAAGGAAAAAATATTATAGACCGAGTGGCTTAAAATATACTATTTAGTAGGAGCTATTCACTTCCAAGCTTACTATTTCACTACTTCCTAACTTTTGTTTGTACATAGTATCTAATGAACAGAATTAGAAAGTATTGTATTAATAATAAAAGGCTTAGCGATCACGAAGGCTCGATGCCGATTCCACCAATTACTGTCTGCACACTTTCCTCCACTGATTGCCTTCCAAATTCAGTCACTTTATATCGGTCTTAACTAGTGTTGCCCAAATGCGAGACCCAGACGAGTCTTGGTCTTGCAAACTCAGTTTTGTCATGGTCTTGGTCTTGCATAAGAGTCTCGCAACAGTCTTACAGTAGATAGGAGAAACCTAACTAAGCCTGAATGAGAAATTAGCCGAATTAAATGCAAAACTATATTGGTTATACCAATTATTTACATATAGTAACTAAGATTGTCGAGTATTAGTAACTATTTTGCCTTAATTTTTTATTAAAAACATCTATTTTTTTTACCAGTCCCTGGTATTGGTCTTGCAACAGTTAGGCGGCCTTGGTCTTGGTGCAAAGTGCAAGACCAAGCCCGATTTCGGGCAACACTAGTCTTAACGCAATCTTCCCACCATCGCTTCGGTCGACCGTTCGGACGTTTAACCGTCGGCACAGCAAATATTAACTTTTTAGGAATCCTTTTGTTACTAAATATAACAATTTTACAAGCTCATTGAATTCGGAATGTTATCACCTCAATATATCCACCGAATACAATTCACGCAATCCGGCGTTGTATGACCGTCTGAACTCTCCGGTTAACTCATCCTTCTTTGGTCCAAATATTCTACACAGTATTTTACTTTCAAACACCTGAAGACGTTGCTCATCCCTCGATGTAAGGGGCCACGTTTCGAGTTTATAAAGAACCGTAAGTAGGATAATGGTTTTAGAACATCATAATTATTAACATCAGAAAGTGTTTGAAAAGGTAAAACCCATTAATTAACAATAACTAATGGTAGCGAATTCAATAAAAATCGAAGAAAAATGTTGTACATTCATTAAGTTACAGTAAATAAATTACAGTAAACAATAAATTAAATAAATTACAGTCAACATTATTTTGAGTTCAATATTATTTGTTTAGTTAATTTGTGTGTGTAGCCTTTTAGTGATTTAATATCGTAGTATTCTATTGTATGGATTATGCAGTTTCCAGACACCGATGTAGGTTGAAAAATTCTTTGGATAAATTGTTTAATGAAGCATTGAGATTGTCCCTTTTTGGAATAACTTCTTCATTCCTTAAGCTGTTATTACGGATAAGTCCTACTACAAATAAGTCCTAGTGCTCTATAGGCAGTTAGATGTTGAGATTCGGAACGCTTCTATTTTCTATGGGAGAGGTTTTATGGCTTAGGGAGACAGGGCGTGAATTATACATGAGGCAGCTGATTGGGCCACTTATAGAGGCCCTGCCTCATGTTTAAATTGTGCCCGCTAGGGTTGACCGGTATTAGCCAGCATCCCTTTCATGACCTCTCTTAGTGGATTAAATGAATATAGGGCGGCCCTGTTTAGGGTATATAGGGAGAGCCCTTTATTATGGCAGGGCCGTCCCAGAAATAAGAATGAACCGACAGACAACAAGAGTTTGCCAATAAGCACTGGTGTCCTCTTTGTCAAATGATCTAATAAGAGAAGTTATTGCATATATATAGGCAAACGATTCGTATGTTTCAATCATGATCGAAAATAAAATTTTCAGACGACCATTACTAGCTGGTGAAGTGTTTGCTTGAATCGAAGTGTTTTGTCTAAATAGAATTAAACCTTTTGAAAAAAGAGTCTTTAGATTTTTAACAGAAAAGGACAAGGTTTGAGTCCTGTTGCTTCACCAATGTGAAAAAAGGAAATTTAAAGCAAAGCTTGCTGTTCTGCACGAAAAAAAATTTTTATATAATAATATTGTTATACGAATTTATTTTTTCTAATTATATTGTTTTTTTTTTAAATTATTACAACAATTTTATAAAATTATACTTAAAACTTTTTAGTAAACATGGTTTAATAATAGAGGCAATGATACAGACATATTTACTTATATGGACATATATAGTTTTTTGTTGATGGCGAAGACTGATTTTTAGGGATCGAGACTGATATTTTAATTTTATTTCAGTGCTTTGTTTTAGAGGAGATTTTCGATTAAAATAATCTATATAATAATTTACAATAATAGGAATAATATAAGTAATTAAAGTATTTTATTTATTTCTGTTGACATTGCAGACCGTGTTGGGCTATTTCTTTCCAGTTCACACGCAGCTCTATTGCATCTTTATTGATTCTATCTATCCATCTGCTTTTTGGCCTCCCACTTGGGCCTTTTACCTTCTATTGAGTCATTCATTGTTACATTGAGGCTTACGGATGACTTGCTAAGAGCTATATGCCTCGCCCATCTTAACATCCGTGCCTTCAAATCATGGGATATTGATTGACCAGTTTCTGTAAGCAGCTCTTTATTGGTCTTTCTTCTCCATGTATTAGTACTCTGAGCCTAGATCGCTCCGGTTATCGTGTGGAGGAGTTTTCTCTCAAATCTTTCAATACTTTTTTCCAGAGTACTGGTAAATGTCCACGTCTCACAGTCATATATCAGAACTGCTTTATCGTAGCATTGTACACCCTTAATTTGAGATCTTTTGGGATTTGAATACCTTTGAAAGGGAAAAGAAAGCTCTGAATAAATAAAATTATTCAACACAATATTTATTGTTTGTGAAAAGGGGAAAACAGTATTTTTTTTTTTTTTAATTTTATTATTTGGCTAAATTAAAAAAAATATTTACTAAAATTTCATTAAATATTTTTATGATAGTAAATAGTAAATATTTCTGGATGATTTACTATTGTGTGAGAACATTTTGGTTTTATAAAATCCATAGTGTTTCACACACAACTGTACCTACCAGCCTAAAATTCGTTTTAGGTGTCCTTTACTGCCTCCTTGTGATTGCTCGGTTCCTTGCCTGGGGGCTGGAGGAGCCTCATCACCTACACCACAGCTGACTGCCAAGGCATGTTACAAGACTTAAGGAGATCCGAGGAAACACAAAGGAACAAAAGATCAAGACAGTGAAAGAGGGTAGTCAGGTGTGAGTTGGAATCCGCGCCTGGTTCCTTTCTTCTGGAACAGTGGCTTCCATTATTGTGTCCTTATTGTCGAGGATCTTTACTCTCTGATCTCTTATCTCTGTCTTTTCGGGATCTATCCTTTGTAAGTCAAAGTTAATAAGGATTCCTTATTTTAATTTGTATATAGCTTCATCGGGTTAGGGATGAGTAGGGTTTGTTTGCTTGAATAAAACATGGTTGTATTGTTATTATTCTCATTGTTTATGTCGATTATTTGGTGAGGTTCAAATATCAATCATAGATCATACAATCATACAGCACTAGGGCTAGTTCTGTTGTGATGTTGAGTATGAATTGAGTATATTATAATTGTCTCTGAAACCAAACATGAAAAAAAAACATAAAAAATTAAATTACATTAAAATAAAGAATAAATAGTAAAATTGTATTTGTAATATTGGATTTTGTTTGCTTTTGTTTTAATCTTGTTTTTCTTTTATTGTATATATGGTATGTTTGTGTTTCATACATTCTAAATACTCAATGCTCTTAATTGAGGCAAAATGTGTTTCTTTTCTCAATAAAAAAAAAATATAGTATTTCAGTTTCTGCCTTACACGTAACACTATTCATCACAAAATGCAATATCGAAAATATTAAACATTTATTGTTTCTTTTCGTTAATCTATATAATACAGTGTAATAGAGTGTAAATGTGCTCTCTGAACACTATTATAAATACTCTTGATTGTGAAAGAGTGTAATATTTCTGAATAAATAAGTTTTTAAAATATATATACAGGGCGTTTCGTGATTGCACGCCACGATTTTATTTATGTAATCACTAACACAAAATAAACAAAAAAGTTCATTTTAACATATATCTCAAACTCATTTATTAAACATGTATCAAAGGTTAAATATTTATTAGTTAATTACTACATTAAGACGGACAGTACAAAGTTTACTGTGTATAATACTAAATAACAGGTTTCAATCACCTGATAAACAAATGAACGATAAGCAATAACAGTAGTTGCTCATCTGTTTGTCTAGTTCTGTGTGTTTTAATGTGAGTGAATACTGTGACACAGTTCAATTGATGATTATCATGGGAGACACCATCAAGTTATTCACTTTTACAGAACAAAAAGACATGCTTTTAACTTATGGCGAGGTACATAGAAACGGTGCTGCTGGTGTTCAAAGATATCGTGAAAAATTTCCTAACCGAAGAATACCAAATCGTAAAAGGTTTGAGGCCATTGAAAAACGCCTTAGAAATAATGACTAAAACCAATACCAGTAAACACCGGTCGGCAAAGGTTTCGACGAACTGCAAACGTTGATGAAGAAATACTCGATGCTGTTCAGTTATCTCCTACTACTAGTGCCAGAAGATTGTCACCTCGTTTCGATGTTTCCTCTACCAGCATATGGCGAACTTTACGCGAACAACAATTGTATCCATTTCACGTATCAAGTAGGAAATATTTGTTACAACAATATTATAACAAGCACGCAGAAATTTCTCACAGTGGTTAATTCGACATTGCACACGAAATCCTAACTTTCCGAACTGCATTTTGGTTACTGATGAATCATGCTTTACAAGAACCAGGATTCTTAATTTTCGAAATACCCATACTTGGGCTGAATAAAACTCTCATACGACTGGTTTTAGACATTACCTACATACCTTTTCTTTAAATGTCTGGCGTGGTCTTCTAAGCGACATGGGCTCCTTCTTTTTGCCACATAGGCTGTCATGTACTCCTAGAAGATATCCCGATAGGCTTTAGGCAAAGGCTGTGGTTTATGAATGACGGTGCTCCAGCTCACTTTTCTAATAGTGTCTCTGATTATTTAAATGCAACTTATGGAGACCCATGGGTTCGCAGAAATGGACCTGTTAAATGGCCAACACGACCTCCGGATTAAACACCATCAGATTATTTTACGTGGAGCTGGATGAAGTCTATGGTTTATTCTGCGGCTGTTGGTAGAGCTAAGAAATTGGATCGTGGAAGCCGCAGTAGCTATCAAGCACCATCCTGATGATATACAAAGAGCCAGAAAAGTATGGTTTCTTCGTGCTGAATGTTGCATTCAATGACCCTAGTAGTTAACGCCTTTATATAAAAAAAAAATAAAATAAGTTATTGTACAATGTACATTAATATTCATGTAATACAACAAACAATATATTTTTTTTTTTATTTTTTACACAAAAAATAATTTGAAATAATAAGAAGGAATAATAATAATGTAAGGAAATGTAAAAGGGGTGCATTGGCAAGAACGCTCGGACACTGGTCTAATATTTTTCGATCTACTATCACCAAAAAAAAATTCATTGAAATCTATGATTCCATGTTCGTGACCTCCCCTCGCTATTATGTAATTGATGGAAACTAAGATGAAATAATGTATATTTAAATGTTTTTTTTTTCGAAGTTTTAAAGATAATTTAATAATGTTAATTTAATTTCCCTCAGTGGTTGAACGGATGAATAAAAATGAATTTTTAAAATTATCAATTAGGACGTAAATGATTTAAGATATGTGTTCTATAAGTATGTTAATGATTGTAATTATCGTGGTACCAAAGGCCTTCTACAGTGGAAATAAAACCTTTTTTAAAAGCCTCAATCGTTTTCCAAATAAAAAGAATGTTTTTTTAAATAATTAGGTTTTCAGTGGCATTAACAGAAGTTAATGTTTTAATTAGTAATGGCGGTTAGCAAAAGGGTTAAGTGATTCCGGATGATCATTTTCCAGGTCAACCGCTCCACATCGATTCCCGTTTCTCATTAACCGCGAGATCCGGGAAATATTAGGCCTCGACGAGGAAAACGGGGCTGGTTCTTCATTACTGTTATTATATGTAAATAACCGAGGTAATTTTGGATGGTTACGCTCATCCGCTATCGAATTTGCTTTTCTTATATTTTACTAAACGTTCTAGTTTAAGATGTACTTTTATACCTTATTAAACCCTGAAAGTGAAAAAAAGTAAGAATTTGATTTTTTATTTTCAACTTAAACTGCACTGATTAGTTTTATCGAACATATTTTAACGAACGAATATACCTATAATGGATTTAAATAAACTCTTATTTAATTTATAACACATATTACAACATCAATCGAATAATATGAACATAAAACCGAGCAAGTTAATAACCTTCCATAGTTAATGATTTTTTTTTTAAACTTATTCATTGAGAAATATTATAATCCGTCTCAGACAACATTGATAAAAGTTGATGTTCAGAAACCACATTCACACTCTGTGTACAACAAATAAAAAAAATAAACATTAAAATAATATAACTAAAACTAATTGTACGTAACAAAAAATAAACTAAAGAAAATATCAACATAGATACAAACTTATTTTTATACAATACTTAAAAATTCATTCACTCAGAAAAACTCCGAGCCAGGCCTTTCCCTCGAATACAAAATTATATATATATATATATATATATATATATATATATATGTTTTAAATATATTGTGGGAATTATTAGTGTAGCCCTTATAATAATGACATCCAATGTGGCAGAATGTATTTATTTTCAATTAATATAACAAAAAAAAATGTAATATGTTGGTATATTTTTTTTCGACTTAGAGAAAATAAAAAACAACACAATTTTTGAAAAATTGTGTATATTAGTGTGTGGTATATTAGTGTAATGAAATCTTACACCCACGAAAAAATACACTACATTTCACTCTTCAATCCATGATACAATCGTTCTATCGATTTCCTCACTGATATTACCTGTTCGATTAAAACCAAATAGACAAAAATATAATAAAGATCTGCTGTATCATAAATCAGTTAATAATGAACCAAGAACGCAATAAATCAAGGGAATCGCCAAGAAAAATCACAGAAACTAATCAGTTACATCAAATTTGCTAGATGCACTGCTAATGCCGTAATAAATTAAATAAAATAAATATATTTTACTGAAACTCCTAAAATAATATTCATATTTAGAACTAGCAAAGAGGCTTTGTGATGGATAAAAGTTATTATGTATTTAAACTAATTGCATTGCTAATTTTAGATCATAGCCGGTGGTGATATGATGGAGGAAATTAAATTATAAATAATTAATAAATAATATTTTTTATCGTCTGGTTTAATGAAATAAAATAAAGTCAATTATGAAGCTGAAGCAACCTAAATTTATTAACTAATTAATATTTCACCTTAAATGTTATCATAACGTTAGATGAAGTTAAAATGGTAATAGAGAGAGACAGTTTTAATTATTTTTTTTAAATTGATTGTTTTTGAATGTATTGGGAGGTCCATAAATAAAGTATATTTACAGTTTATAAATATAACAAATGCTGCAAAACAATTCTTTACCATAATTTTTACCATTACCTAATAATAGAAGGTTGAATCGCTATTGTTGAAAAATTCTAATAGTGCGTTTAATGAAAAAAATCGATCAATAAAATAATCACAAATTAAATAGTTTGTGCAAATGTCTAAAAAAATGGTGTCGGTAGGCAAGGTCTGGGGAGTAGAATGATTTATTTCTTTTTCGGTAAAAAAAAGGCGATTATTATTTTTTTTTCGGTGTTCGTTTATTGCATGAGAAACCCAAATTTCATCATTTTATGAATTTTCAGTTATATTGAGGTTGTCAGCGAAGGTCAATTTACTAATCGAGAGTTTCACAGCAAGTTCCTGAACTCTTATTATGGCCTTCAACCAAACCTCGCATTGTCATTAGGGACTCCTTCCATGACCATTTCTATCTTCAATGCTGAAGTCACCCTCTCGAAATTCTTAAAATCATCTTTAAATAATGCAGTAACTAACACTACCATCGCCACAGACATTATTAATGTTTCTTGCCGTTCGGGGCCTTTTCGAACCGAGTTTACACTCATAAAACGAAAATCACGATTCTCATTTAATCAAAATCTGAATATTATTGCGAACTTGTGAAATGCTACTGAGATTAAAAACATTTTTTTTTTTTCTAAGAGAACTGAAAATTTTTCCACTCGTACAAATCTCTCAAACTTAAACACTTTTTTACGTAGAATTAATATAAACAGAACATTTAATCCTGAATTATTTTAGCGATATGTCTATGTATTCACTGCATTACTGATGTACACGTTATCTTATTAAATTAAACTACCATTGTAATTTCCTCACATGGTAACATGATTAATGATACATATTATAGTAAATTATTTATTCTTGTGAAGGATTTATAAGAATTTATTCATTTTTCATAATTGATAATTCCGGAAATTTCCATCCATAATCAATAAATCAAAAGAAAAAAAGCGAGTTTTGTTTTTCTGCATGTTTTTCGAACTTCTACATGCACATTATAAATCTGGAAGGGATCCAAATCCCTTCTAACCTGGTATAAAGGGGTATCTCATGAACGGCTTTCAGGCCAAGATAAAATAAAAAGCAGACTGCCGAAGAAGTGAAAACACCCCCCTCTCCTTCTCCCCAAGGCGATGTATTCAGCGACCCCTGGTGTCGAAGCAGGCAAACGGATTTGAATACATTTTCTCCAAAGTCCCTTATCCGCCATCTTCTTGCTTTACATTCGCTTTAGTCACAGAATCGAAATCTGGAGCCGTCTTTACCTACTTACCCCACTTCTCTTTGCTATGCCGAGTTTAACGCTCCGTTTGTCTTGTGGAGCACAGCTGACAAAAAAAAAAATAATAATAATGGAATGCAATTAATATTTTTGGTTATATGTTACTTTTATATAAAACTTAATTCTTTCATCATTAGTTTAAACAAAAAAAAATCAATCTCACGTTGCTTCGTCGGTTGGTCCAAATTGTGCCCATATTGCAGCTATCTGCGAAATGTAATGTCTATTCGAAACCGGCCTGGTATCTAGAGTAAATATTTTTTTAGAAAGAAACAAAGCTGATATTCGTTTCCAACTATCAGATCTCGATACCGATGGATTTTAACATGCAAAGTTCTAAAAGAAAGAGGATTTCATAGAGAATCAAAAACCTCAATTTGGACTCTTAAATTACAACCATGACTTAACTAAAAATGACAGAAAAAGTCATGTAAAAACTCCGAAGATAGTAAAAAAGTACAAGCTAGGTATAAATATATTTATATGGATAAATTGCAATAAAATTGTGGAAGTGAGAAAAAAGGAATATCAGAAATGAACTAAAATCAAACACTTTATTATAATATATGGTTGCTGTTCAACTAACTATATTGACTTGTTACAGCAACAACATACTAATAAATCTGTTAGATAATGTTTAGAAACTTATACATAAATCTATAGTATTATTTCAATATATACAAATATAGTAAACATATATATATATTTAGTTTACTCATTTTTAATTTTTACATTAAATTTCTTTTTAAGAATGCCTCTGATATTTGACTCCTCTTTGGCTTAGTATAAAGTTTTTTATTCAATCAAGCGTTTTCTATCTCTAGCAATGAAATGACTCAAAAATAAATGCAAATCGCATATTGCACACATATGTCACCTAAATAAGTTTACTTGTAGAAACGAAGATTTAAGAGAACAAAAGCCCATAGATATTTAATTTTTTTTCTTATGATAACCTTTCTTTGATGTTCGTTTTTAGAAATATATGTATATATATATATATATTCTCTTTAGTGTAATTATGCCTGTTTTCTTCGTAATTTTTGTTATATATTTAAGAATTGTTTTTGGATATTTCATGTTTCTTCATCTACTCTTTTTTTCGTTCCTAGTAAGCTGTTTGATTATAACCTTCCTTAGCCGTGTTATATTTGCTTCCTTCCAGTATGCGATTGGATGCGATCTTCGATTTGTTTTTCTTTTCTGTCCTGTTGATCTCTGAGTTGACGTAAAGTTGATAGATATATTCTTTACCTGTATTGTAAAGACAAAAAGCTGTGTGATAGGAATTTTCCCGATTATAACCTAACATTAAATTTCTCTTTGATAGTTTTTCTCAGATTTAAATTAATTAATATATAATTCTAAACTATGGTTGGTGAGCGATCTTATTATACACTCAAGTATGATCCTTAATGCATTATATTACTTGAAACCTAAAAGCTTTCAAAATTGAAACAATTTTGCTGATATAATTACAAGAACACTCTTTTTTTTTTAATAATGTTTCTCTAGTGTACTTTCTCGCATTTGATGTTCTTCCTGGTTGGAATTAGACAACATTCTTCCATCCTTTGTTATCCTTTGACCAAATAATCCTTGTTTTTGTTTCCGGTCGAACGGATAGCAACCGATGTGGATCGGCTGATGTTTTCCTAACTGTTTTTTGAAGTTTTTCCTCCCACCCAACTCTCCGTTCCTTCCCCCCCCCCTCCTCCGAAAAGAAGGGGGTTGTTTACGATCTAAGTTTGAGGGCTGACCTGGTTCCCTCAGCGCCGTCGCTGTGTCTGTGTGAATCGGCTCCTTAATGACCTAGTTACTTATTAAAGTCTACCGCCTTTTTAAAAGAGTTTCCTCTAAAAGCGTTCATGTTTTCTTAAGAAAGGGGCATCATCCTGTCCATGTTTGTGGGCTTTATGGAGGGCTTTTCATGTTTGGAGAAACAGGAAATAATAGGGAAATTTTTCATCCTTAAAAGTATACATAAATTATATGAAGCAGCTATTTTACCTGGTATCATATATTATAAATTTGGAGATGGTTAAATTTGACCTTGTTAAGTATAATTAGATCTTACATAAATTTTAACAAAATAGTGTAATACTTTCATCTAAGACTTTTTATCGAGTGTTAGGAAAATGCCATCCCTTATCCCCATATAATTTTTAATAAATATTTTTCATATCATGCAAAATATTTAGAGCATATGGGCCACGCCTTCAAAGTTTTTGAACAAGCCGCAGAACATAGCAGTCATGCGCTATGGTATACCCAACTTGCCGGCCTGGCCGTAGTGAAAAGTCCCTATAGGTTTTATGATTTATTAATCTATAATCCGTTTTAATTTTGTAATTGTTTAATGGTTGACAGTATCTTAGTATATAAACCCTTTTTATGATGGATAGTCCCGTATTAAATTTTGATAATGATTTTCTTTCGGAAAGAAATAATTTGGTGTGGGTGATCTGAGTTGATTTGTAAGAAATTTCCTTTATTTGAATAATAAAAGTCAATAAATGGAAGACATAGTGTAGTACAGACCAAACGTTTTATAATCCAACTTTTAAGGCAAAACAAAATTGATATTTCGCCTACCAAAAAATTTTGATGAAGATTTTATACATGTATATACAATTAAAGTGAATTTCTAAATATATACAGATACTATACCGTATACATATTCATAATCATTGATATACTTATTTACACTTATCTTCATAATTGAATATTCCGTAGGGGAATGATTGAGCTGATGAAATGACTGATTCGTTCATGGAATGATTCTAAGAGAATGATTCTTTTTTCCTCACTTATCAATCTCTCATTTTAGTGAGTGAATAAATAAATCATTAATAATACACAGTAGCATTTAAGTAAACATATTTATTGTACTTTGGAGTGTATTACTGACATTCTAGACATCAAATTTTAAGTTAATCACTCAATAAATAATATCTAAATGTTATTCTTTTTAAGTTCATTTCTTCTACTGATTATGATAAGTTGCATATTACCATAATGTCTAACTGTAATATTTATCACTCGATGTATATACACGTATACATACATAATATACTTTACATTTATAGTATACATAATGATTGTATAAACTAGATGTATACATATAGTATACTAGATGTATACATATAGTATACATTGATATATTTGTTTACATTTATCTTTATGGCTAAAGTAGGAGGAAGATACCAATGATTAAATGGACTGATTATATAAGCCTTCCCTGATCAAACTCTCATTTTACTAAATAGGTAAATCATTTATTAACATAAGCGATTAAGTAAGCGATAGATTGGACCTAAATTTTTTGAGTGAATCACTCAGTAAATAATAATTCAATGTTATTCTATTTGAATTAATTTCTTCTGCTAATTATGACAAGTTGTATATAAGCATATGTTCTATATATAAAATTTATTACCCGATGTTTGCACTAATGTAGGTCTACAGGTTTGATGGGGTTCGTGTAAGGGGAACGAATCATATTTTGAACGTTTATAACTTAATTTTTTTTTAATTTCATGTTACTTTTACCAATTATGTTGAAATTTTTTATGTTATGTATGTAAAGCCGATTGTAAATAAAATATGATAGTCAATTGATGTATTGTTTGTGGCATGAAAGCGAGAATGTCTCAATGTCTCGAAAACTGAGACAATGTTTCTATAAAAAAAAAAAAAAAAAAAAAAAAAAACTCAGAAGTAATCTTGACGTTACTGAATAACGAGCCATTCCGGAAGACTACTCCAGCCCATTTCCGCTGATGAGATATCGTCCAAGACGAGAGGAGATGACATATGCCCAACTTTTTCTTTTTCCTCTCCGAAGTCTCTTCGACTAGAAGCTGGTGGAATTGCCTGGATCCTATTCGTTTGGAATCCTATTCTGTCAGATGTATATTTCTCCGAATTCGAAAAAACTAAACCAATAGCAGAACAAATACAGAATGTAGAACAATGTACGGAAGGAATGCTTTTCGTAAACAGAATCATTAAAAAATAAATAAGGTTTTGGATGTACAAAGTTTCTATTTTCTAGTTTATTTTTTAATATATGAGCCATTCACCCAGAAAAACCGAAAAAAACTTTAATAAAGATAAAATAGATATAGATAAAATGGGGTGATAAATAAAATCTACAGTACAACATGTCCTGACGATGACCCACAAGCTTGAGTTGAAACGTTGACAACAATAAAAATCTTAAAAAGTGTCAGCGTCCTGATTTTTTATCAGCCATGATGTGTAGAATAGTCAACTCACTTCCTTCAATAATTCATTAATAAAATTCTTCGAAAAATCCAAAGGAATCACGTTTTGACATTTCCTATTTAATTTCATTTAAAAATATGTTTTTAATAACAAAATTCGGCAGGGCTCGGAAATATCTTCAGTTCGTCCAATCTTGGCAGGAGTTCCTCAAGATTCTTTACTATACCTTCTACTTTACGTTATATACACTTACGATATACCTATTAACGATGATGTCTTGACAGGTACTTAAGCAGACGACACAATGATTCTCGCAAACATGAAGACCCTACATAGGCCTCACTAACACTACAACATCACTTACTTAAACTACGAGATTGGTTCACACTACGAAAAATTCGACTTAATCATGATAAATCGAAACATACAACATTTACTCTTTGAATAAACACCTACCCTCCAGTTTATATTGACAATAATAAAATTCCTCAAACGGACACGGTACTTTATCTTGGACTCACCTTCGACAGAAGGATGACATGGGGTCCGCATGTTAAAATGAAGCGTAAGACACTTACACACGACTCAAACTGCTTTACTTTCTTTTTTCTAAATCATCAAAACTAAAACAGAAGCTTAATATATATATACATACTTACTTAAGCCCATATGGACGTACTCATCACAAATATACGGCATCACTAAAAAGACCCAACTACAAAAACTTAAAACGTTCCAATTAAAATTATTGCGACTCATAACAAAAGTACCTTGATACGTGACTAACAAAACTCTACATACTGACCTCCACTTTCCAACAGTTGCCCAACATATAACGAATCTTTATCAATGATTCTACACAAATTTATATGGACATAATAACAGACTAATAAGAGACATGACCACAGTTGACATACCCCAGAACGTAATGAGTGGAATAAAAACGCGTTGGATGAGAGATCTCCTTCCTTAGACAACCTAAGTAATTGGAACAAGTTAGGGAAGAGGTACTGCTGAAAACTTTCCTCCCCGTGGCTGCCATGTTATTATTTCATGTATCGCCATCACATTTGCTGATTGTCAACAATAAGTTAACAGGCGCTAATACTTCTTTTATAAAAAAAAATGGATTAGAATATTACATTCTTATACACTGGAAAGTAGATATAATGTAAATATATAATTTGGTCCTGAGAAAAATCATGATAAAAAAAAAGAAACAACATGTATTATGAATCATAATGGACACTTTTTTAAAATTAGAATAATTTTTTTTTTCAAATATTAAGTATGAAATTTTTTGTTGTATTTTATGTTCGAGGTTTTATAACACTGGAATAAAAATAAGGTGGAGAAATGACAAGTATACGGATGAGGAATCTTTTTCAACTTTTCCATAGATTGATTTGATATTTTCCAACAGACTACAAACATAAACATATTGTTAGCTCTATTTTAAAGTAGCGAATGTGCAACATTAAACAGGCCATATTTCTTACTTTAATATGGCGCCGACGAAGTCGTGAACCCATCGCATTCAAGATTAAAACATAAATTAAGGAACTAAATCTTTAAATATCTTACCTTTTCTTTAGCTCAAGCTTTTTCCATAATTATTCTCACATCAGAAGCACTTCATTCCGAATTCCTGAAATGTTGACTAAATGATACTTCAATTAGAAAAAATGAGCTTCAAGCAACTGATAAAAATCTAAAAAACCAGTGGGGTCTTTTTTTTTTTAAATTTCTGTATTGAGTATTATAACAATTTGTCTGTTGGACATTGGTTATAGTGAGGTAGGATGACATTCACACCATATGTACAAAAAAATAAAATAAATAGAACAAAATAATAATCAAAAGTATATACAATAGACATTAAAATAAAATAACCTAAAAAATAAGAAAATTAAAACTAAGAAAAAAAAAACACATGCATACCTATATACAATCAGGCGAGGGAACTCCAGGAGAACCCTGCGCTACTCTCCCAACTCACTGGTACTAAAGCCAGCGGAGATTGGTCGAGAGCACTTTAGCCACATACACACATGTCTTGAGTGAAGAATCTGGCCATTGCCAGAACTCCAATTTATACAATCTACAAAAGGTCGCGAGGCCACTGCCGTTTCAACCTTCTTGGAGGATTATAGGGATGGGAGATGCTTGATAGGGATTGTGCAAGAGGATTTGGGTGGTAAGTAAGGTTCTGGTGAAATTTGGAGAATTTTTCTGGGATAAGGTCTAGGACAAATGGGATGTTAAGGTCATGATGTAGGGTTTTGTTGGATACATAGAAAGGAGCATCGACTATTGTTCGAAGGACTTTAGAATGGAAGGATTGGATGCGCTTGATGTTAGAAAATTTCGCTGATCCCCACAGTTCTAGTCCGTAAGTCCAAATAGGTTTCAGTATTGTCTTGTAGATCAGTAGCTTGTTTTCAATGGAAAGTTTAGATTTTCTGCTTAGTAGTCGGTATAGTTGGCCGTATCGTCGGTTGAGTTCTTGTCTTTTGAGTCTAGTATGCGGGTTCCAAGTTACCAGTGGGGTCTAAAATTATTTCTACAACTAATATTGAATTTTTTTTTTGTGTATGATTCGTTTTTGCATATTTTTCAGCTACAAGTTTACAATTGTTGTGTGGCTTTACACTTGTACAATACATTTTTATAAACATAAAATATGTTATAATTAAAACATATTACAAGTGTAATTTGTAAAGTTGGTAAAAAATAAACGCTATGTGGAAAAAACCAATACTATTTACATTAAAATAAAATATATACTTTTTTAGAGTAGAATTTGTTTCGTTCTCATATGTTCATAATTGAAAATTGATGTTTCATGAAATTTTAGATAATTTATAAATCATGTTTAATGTAGATAAAGATTTATAGTATATTTAGATTTTTTTTTTAATGCGAAATTATTAATCGGAAATGGCAACACCTCTTGGACAGCATTTGGTACTTTTTGGCCGAATGGTCAATTGTTCTCATATTCAATTTAAATAAAATAACGCTTTTAATTTTGTAAAGATAAAAATAAATATAACGATAAGAGGTTTAGTTAGCTGACTCAACTATAGAAACCAACAGAGATTTCACCAAGCATATTGAAAAAAAAAGGGGGGGGGAAGAAGCTTTTTAACCGAGAGTGCCTTCATTAGCTTTGTAGCAGATAATCCCCTTGAAGGTCCTGTCTGCTTCGTTTCACATCCTCCTTTTGATTAGTTTCAATTTCAAGGATCATATTACAGATTTTTTCACAAAAGTTTTAAAAAAAATTTTCTGGAAAATTAGCTCTTGAAATGTTTATGAACCAATATGAAGAGATGAAATAGATTTTTATTAATATAATTTTCACTTAGATGTTTGTCCAATACAAAAAAAAGTTTTTAGTGACCATGTTTCATTTTATTTTACCATTGTATTTCAAACCAACTTTTCGAACAGACTTTGCAGGTTTAGGGCTACAACGAACGAGATACAAACTGATATAGAAAATGTGGAAGTTACATGATATTTAGGTAAAAATTATAAAAATAAATTTCTAGCCCTGAAGAAGACCAGCAAAGTCGGGTCGAAACGTTGGCTTCATTTGGTTTCGCCAAGCCGAACCATCTCCTTCCTCAAAAATATACCACGGTCATTTGACAGAGTATAAAGTACCCGGAAGTACAATGGACCATGCCCATTTTTTTTATTTGTTGAGGGGAGACAATGTTCTATAACTTTGAGCTATTATAATTTTTCTCTTAGTTACTAAATCTGTAGCCCGGAGATAAAGTACAACCCTGTCACATTTTGCGTTCGTTCAGGGAAGCCAATTATCCATAACTTTGAGCTGCTGAAATGTTTTTCTTAGTTGCTAAATTATTTAATAAATAAAATGGAATTGGTACCATTTACCTCCAGGGCAAAGAAATTTTCTGTTCCTGTTTGATTTACTAAATCGTTTTATTTGAACAAAATTTTGTTTTCAATTGATATAGGTTTCATGATTCAATAAATTTATCAAACTTTTGGTATCAATAATTTTATAATATACAACTTTTCATTTTTAAGTAATCTCATTCTAAATATCACATTATATTTAACGAATCTCTAATAACCCCGCGTAAATTAAGTATTCGAAAATGATGAAACGTATTTAACTATGTTAAAATATTATCACTTATCTTTTCTGATGTGCCACAATGTTAAATGCGAAGGTTGTGTAAGTATACAGCACTATCAGTTCATTCTACAAGGCCAAACGATCAATAAAAAGTACTTCCATAAAGTTCAACTCTTTTTGTATTATGCAATCAAAATAAAAAGATCCGAAATTGAACGGTATAATTCATTGGTTCTGCACTAAGGTAATGACGACCCTCCTTACACTTTATAGTGTTTTCATGCATTTTGAATTAAAAAAAAAAAAAAAAATGCAGTGATACCAAATGGGAAACCAGCTTCATCCTCGATAGACAATACTCCATATAATTTTGCCCCGTAATACAAAGTAAAGACTCAGAGGGCTGTCGTAGTCTTTTCGTTTTTTTTTCTTTTCAATGTAAACCTAGAATGGTATACCTTTAATTATATTTCATAGAAATATTAAATTTATGATTTCGTTAAAGGGCTCGATATGGTCTATCGGAGAGATCTATCTGACAAATCTATTAAATATAATACTCCAGTCTGAGAGTGATGAGGGACATCAAAGAGATCCCAACCTCACATCCGGTCATCATTACGTCCACATACCCTCAAAAGGGCTCCGCTCATTGGTGCAAATGGATGGCAGAGGGAACAAGGAATGGACCAAAAGGGACATTTGCTATAGTTAATTACCCAGCCCCCGAACAGAAGCCGCCAACGACCGCCCATTCGTTGTAGGGCGGATGCTAACTGTGTTTTAGCAGCTGTTGTTCCGATGCCCAACGTGGGAATTACACATTATCGATTGCCGGTGTTTGTCTTCGCTTGGGAGTTGTTTTTCCAAGGCCCTTGTTGACATTTTTCGTTATTAGAATTGCTCCTGCCTTGGTCCCTTCTTCTTTATTACCGCCCTCTCCTCGGCGTTATATGGCCTATGCGATGACCTTCGCAGCGCTGATACCGTTAATGAAAAACAGCAGTAGGCTCAGACTTTATAATTAATTTGTTTTACAGAGTTTGTTTAATTTTGTTTCTGCAGTCACGAAAATAAATGAAAGAATAAAAAGAACGTTATCGTCATAATGCATCACACACTTTTACTTAACATCCTACATTTCATAGATTTTTTTTTTTTTAATTTTAATAAACGTTTGGAATATTATTTTAAGTATGGATCAAAACTTAAGAAAATTAAAATAACTTATGATAATGCTGTTAACAAAATATTTTTTGTTCAAACTGAAAAAAATTTATTATTAAAAAACACTTTATTCAGAAATATTACAATTTGTCACAGTTAAGGACACTTATAATAGAGTTCAGAGATTGCATTCATACCGTATATACAAAAATATAAATAAATAAATTAAAAACAATAGAATAAGAAGAAAGAACAAAAGAGTGAAGAAAAAAAAAAAATATATACACATAAGTAAATAAAAATAGAAATAAAAGTAAAACAAACACCTTATATTAAACATACATTATTTACAATTTGCCAGGTGATCTCCGAACCAATCCTGTCCCCTCCACATGTGGAGGGAAAAGGGAGGCTTAGGAGATCCCTACGCTTCTCCCTCAGCCACTTCACTGGTATTTTAAACCAGCGGAGGATGAGTGAGAGCGCTACAGCCACAGACACTCATGACTTGAGTGGAGAATCTGGCCATTGCTAGAACTCCAAAATATCCATATTTACAAAAGGTCTCGTGGCCACTGCCGCTTTAACCTACGAAGGGGATTGTAGGGATGGGTGGTGCTTGATAGGGATTGTACAACGGGATTTGGGTGATGAGATAGGTTCTGGTGAAATTTGGAAAATTTGGCTGGGATAAGATCAAGAATAAATGGGATATTAAGGTCATGATGTAGGGTTTTATTGGTTACATAGAAGGGAGCATTGACTATTGTACGGAGGACTTTAGACTGAAAGGATTGAATGCGTTTGATGTTAGAAAATTTGGCTGTTCCCCATAGTTCTAGTCCGTAAGTCCAGATGGGTTTCAGTATTGTCTTGTAGATCAGTAATTTGTTTTCACCAGAAAGTTTAGATTTTCTATTCAGTAGTCTGTATAGCTGGCCATATCGTCTGTTAAGTTCCTGTCTTTTAAGTCGAGTATGTGAGTAGGGTAGAAATGGCGGTTCTGGCACCAGGATCTGAAGGGCACTTTTGGACTTTGGACTCTAGAATATTCTTACCTTAACCACTTGTACACCACGTGGCCGATAAAATTTGTTTTGATTGATCTTAATCCCTAATCCTAATTTGTATTTTTTCATTTCCAAGTTTGACAGGTCTGACCTGCCTCAACTGGTCCCATCTTGTCTGCCTCAAGTAAATATAAATACACTGACAGGCAAAAAATTCCACCCACTTGATTTTTTCATGTTTTCATCTAAAAATATTTCTGCTTTGGATTGGTCTATTGTTTTTAATGAATAAATAGGTAATCTTTTTGTTTGTTTTCAATTAGGAATGTTAATATAGAGGATAATAACCTTTAATCCTTAATTCAATGAAATGATTCTATATTCCAATGTTTACTTTCCATTTAATCAAAATGTTTATTCAGTATCATTAGTTCAGTGCCGTTTCTTTCAGCACATATCTTAGTCTCCGGCTTTTAAGTTTTTCAATATTAATTTTAAAAATGCTTCTCAGTGCTGAGGATGTTGCGCGTGGTGTGGCACTTATTGATGATGGACGTTCCATTAGATATGCAGCTAATGCCATCGGAGTTCCATATGAAACTTTACCAGACGCCGTCAGGCGTTTTCGGGAAACTGGTTCTTACAATAGAAGGCCCGGTTCTGGACGGCCTAGGGTAAAAGAACCACGGGATGACCGGTTTTTGACTTTGAGAATTTTACGAAACCGGCACCTAACCGTTGTTCAAGCGATTCATCAGCTCGAAGAAGTTCGAGGTGTGCAAATTTCTGAACGTACCGCTCGGAGAAGATTAAATGAGTATGGATTAATGGCTTTTCGTCCAGCGGACCAGAGTTGACCAGAACTCACAGAGTAACACGGCTGGCTTTTGCTAGAGAACACAGTCAGTGGGCTATGGACGAATGGAGTGCTGAACTTTTTACAGATGAGTCAAGATTCGCTCTTCGATCTCCAGACGGGCGTGAAAGGGTGTGGAGAAGAAGAAACGAAATATATGCAGCCTGTAATTCTTCCCAGAGCCAACCTTTCCAACGTGGTTCCTTAATGGCGAGGGCTGGGATTTCAATGGAGCGCCGCACAGAATTGGTTGTTGTTCGTTGATTCTCTTTGACTGCCATTCGCTATGTAGATGAGATTTTGGAACCTCATGTGTTGCCTATCCTCAACGAAATCGGCGATCGTTCTATTCTAATGCACGATAATACACGCCCACATGTCGCCCGCATAGTGCAGACGTTCCTTCAACAGAACAATGTTAAGGTTTTAGCCTGGCCAGCACGTTCTCCAGATTTGAACCCTATTGAGCATTTATGGGATAACTTCGGGAGACGAATAATAGCGCGTGCAACACTTCCTAATACACTGCCGGACCTTGAAAGGGCTCTTCGGGAGGAATGGGCTATCCTCCAGCAATGGGACATTTCCCGACTGGTGGAAAGTATGCCGAGGCGTCTTCTAGAATTAGTGAAGGCAAGAGGAGGAAACACTCGCTACGAAACGATGAAGTAATTAATTTCTTTTACAATAATAATGGTTCGTTTTTCAATTTCGTTTATAAGATATGTGCTGAAAGAAACGGCACTGAACTAATGATACTGAACAAACATTTTGATTCCATGGAAAGTAAACATTGGAATCTAGAATCATTTCATTGAATTAAGGATTAAGGGTTATTGTCCTCTATATTAACATTCCTAATTGAAAACAAATAAAAAAGATTACCTATTTATTCATTAAAAACAATAAACTAATCCAAAGCAGAACTATTTTTAGATGAAAACATGAAAAAATCAAGTGGGTAGAATTTTTTGCCTGTCAGTGTATATACTAAATAGAAAAATATAGCTATAACTTTGAAAACGATAATAATAAAACACGAAAAGAACAACTCTAAAATTAAACAAATGTTTATAACAACAAGCAATATATAAAGAACAATAACTTTGAAACTAACTGTAATAAGAAACAAAATGCTGATAATATATAGAAAATATGAAAACTTTAAACTTGAAAAATATATGTAAGAATAAGAAATATAGGAAGAATAATATCTTTGAAAATAACTACGATAAGAAAACACACTGATAATATATAAAAAACACGAAAACTTTAAACTTGAATAAATATATCTAATAGTTAGAAATCAGAGTTCTGCGCATGCGTTAGCCTAAGTTAAACATACGTCAGGTCGTCTCTTACAAAATTTTTCATTAATAGTGGCAGTGTTCAACTTCAATGCGAAACAACAGTGTTACCTGTTATATTAACAATTAAGTTTGTTACTGAACAAAAGAATAAGGTGAGTAATCACTTATTTACAGCTCAATAGTGAACAGTGTAAATAGACCTCTGGTTAGTTACTGATAACGGCCGGCCATAACATCGCTAATCCCACCAGTGGTCTCTGGCTCTGCGTCCGAGGAGGTTCTGTGCCGATTAGTCCTCTCTAAGCACGCGTATATATTTCCGTGCTTAAAAAAAAAAAAAAAAAATGTTATCGCTTCTCATTTAACAATTTTTCCTATCATTTATAATATGAAATGCGATATTATCATATGCTAATGTCGAGCAAGGGTAAAAATACTAGGTCCAGAAGCCTCGATACTACAATGAGTTCTCCTATTAAAAAAAGAACAAGACGTTCGAAAAGAAATACTCCACCAGCCACACCAGGGAGCTCTGTTGAAGAAGTGGATCCCCAACCTGGTACCTCACAACAACAAAACAATCATGAGACAACTCAGACTGGTGAAGAATCGCCGTTTTTCACTCAGAACCCATTTCAAGTGCTATCAAATACACAAAACGAAGAAATGGAAGCAGCACCCACCCCCAGGGAACCCAAACCCCCACCAATATTCCTTAGGAATATTAAAAACTTTCAGTTAATGTGTCACCAATTGAATAACCTAGTGGGCTCAGGAAAATATTTATGCCAAAGCCGCACCAATGACACTAAATTAATGCCCGACACTCCAGAAACATACAGAAAAATTATAAAATATTTATCTGACACCAAGGCTGATTACCACACGTATCAATTGCGTCAAGAGAGGGCGCTCAGGGTCGTTATCAGAAGACTACACCCATCTACGCCAACAGATGCTATAAAAGAAGAGCTCGTGGGTATGGGATTCCATGTTCGCCAGATCGTGAACATATTCAAGGAGGATAGAGAACAGCCTGGAATAAAAAGTAAAATACCGCTCCCACTATTCTTCGTTGACCTTGACCGTACGCCCCAGGTCGAAGACATCTACAAGGTCACACGCCTTTATTACACCAGCGTTGTAGTAGAAAAGCCTTACACCAAGCGCGACATCGTTCAATGCCATAACTGTCAGGCTTATGGCCATACGAAAAGATATTGTCATCACATTCCTAGATGTGTGAGGTGTGGTGAGCAACACAAAACAGAAGAATGTAGGAAGTCTAGAACTTCACCTGCAGTATGCGCCTTATGCCACCAAGGGCACCCTGCCAACTACAAGGGTTGTCAAACATATAAAGAATTAAAAACAAGAATGTACGCAACTCCTAGAGAAGAAGGGACATCCAGACCACCAAGACAACCCTCTAGAACAGTGAATGGAAGAGTGACCTATGCTCAGATGTTCAAAGGAGACACTATAAACACTCAATCTCAGGCCCTGCCACAAGAACCTCAACCTCGAGAATTCACACATCAACCTCAAGACCCATATCCACCCATCCCTGAACCTAGGTTCAATACCCAGACATACATTCCTCCTCCTTCCAATTCCACTGACCTCACAAGCCTATTAACTTCTTTCCTCTCTGAATTTAGATCCCTCATCACCCCTCTTATTTCATTACTTACCAATGTTATATCCAACCTCATTCCACCGCCGAGAAATCTATAAATGTCCTCAACCAAATCCCTCTCCATTCTCCTATGGAATGCGAATGGTATTCGAAATCACATCAACGAACTGACAATCTTATTACATGACAAAAACATCGACATAGCACTAATAACTGAAACCCGACTAACCAACAAACGACAAATCAACATTCCTGGCTACAATATTTATAGAACCGATCATCCTGATGGAACAGCACATGCTGGCACTGCTATAATTATCCACCGATCTCTCTCCCATCATTTATTTCCCTTACCAACCCATAATTTCCTACAATCCACTGCCGTAATAATCCAAACTTCCCTTTACCCAATAACATTAGTTGCGGCATATTCCCCGCCTAAAATACCCATTTCCAAATCCCAAATAATTTCCTTCCTGAATTCCTTAGGACACCATTTCATCCTAGGTGCAGATTTAAATGCAAAACACCAGCAATGGGGAGCCAGATCCACAAATTCCCGAGGGCGAACATTGCTATCTGCACTTAATTCCCATCGCAGCAATATCCTTTCACCTAATACTCCCACATACTGGCCAACAGATCCCAACCGCAATCCCGACCTTCTAGACTTTTTCCTACACAAAGGTCTAGGATCATTACACTGTTCCATTTCAAGGCTTGATGATCTTTCCTCAGACCACAGTCCTATAGTCCTAACCGTTTCCACATCACCCATTCCTAAATCATCCCCTCCTTCATTCATCAGGGGACCAGTTAACTGGAACCTTTTCCGTCAAATATTGGATGATAATATAGACCTCAGAGTTTCCTTAAAAACACCTGAAGACCTTGACGATGCAGTGGACTCCTTCACTACCCTGATCCAGCAAGCAGTTTGGACTGCATCCTCACCTGATCGTCCCAAAAAACACCTCAGTATAAATCCTCTACCCCAAGACCTATTGGACCTTATCCATAGCAAACGATGCTCTAGGGCCCTCTGGCAAAGAACCAGGAATCCTGATGACCGGAAATCGTATAATTATTATTCCAAACAGGTTAAAAAGAAACTGGATATCTTTAGAACCCAATCCTACAATTCCTACCTTTCCTCATTATCATCTAGTGATAACTCCCTCTGGACTGTAACTAAAAAAATCCTTAAATTCCAATCCATTTCCCACCCCCTCCGCCGTGATGATGGTTCCTGGGCTTCGTCAGATGCGAATAGAGCTGAAGAGTTTGCTAAACATCTATCCTACACATTCACTCCTCATCCCGAACTCCATCCCACCCACACTGCTGAAGTTAAAGAATTTCTCTCTTCACCAATTCCTCTCTCTCTACCTCCAAAACCTGTTAACCCCTCTGAGGTAAAATTCCTCATAAAAAAATTAAAACCCCGAAAATCCCCTGGATATGATCTCCTCACTACACAAATCCTCAGACAACTTCCCAAAAAAGCAATCATATTCCTTACCTATCTATACAACTGCATCCTTCGCACAACCAACTTTCCTTTGGTGTGGAAACATTCCATAATCGTGCTGTTTCCAAAACCAGGCAAACCCGTTAATAACACATCATCCTACAGACCGATAAGCTTACTCCCTATCCTCTCAAAAATCTTTGAGAAAATCCTCCTCAAACGCATCCTACCCATACTCGAATCCCACAACATCCCTTCTCATCAATTTGGATTCCGCTCAAGACATTCCACTGTCCAACAAGGCCTTCGTGTTGTGGACCATATATCCTCTGCACTTGAAAACAAGCAATATTGCACTGGTGCCTTTCTGGACGTAGCGCAAGCTTTCGACCGGGTGTGGCACGATGGCTTGCTTTTCAAGCTCAAAACCCATTTACCCCAATCCTTATACCTAGTCCTCAAATCCTATCTCTCAAATCGTTCCTTCCAAGTCCGTTGCTGCACCGAATTCTCCACTTACTATCCAGTTGAGGCTGGTGTTCCACAAGGCAGTGTTTTGGGTCCAGTTCTCTACATCCTTTTCACTGCCGATATCCCTTCAAATCCCGATACCTTCCTAGCTACATTTGCTGATGATACTGCCATTCTATCTTCCCACTCAGATCCTCAAATAGCATCTCTAAACCTACAATCTCACCTCTCCTTGATTGAACAATGGTGCAACAACTGGCGCATCAAAATCAATGAAGCAAAATGCAAACATATTACTTTCACCCTGCGACGCAGATCCTGTCCCACAATCCTTTTCAATTCAATACCACTTCCCTACTCAGATACAGTCCGTTACCTTGGCTTCCTTCTAGACAAAAGACTAACTTGGAACCCACATACAAGACTTAAAAGACAAGAACTTAACCAACGATATGGCCAGCTATATAGACTACTAAGCAGGACATCTCATCTTTCGATTGAAAATAAACTTTTAATCTACAAGACAATACTGAAACCTATCTGGACCTACGGACTTGAACTGTGGGGAACTGCTAAACATTCGAATATCAAACGCATCCAATCCTTCCAGTCCAAAGTACTTAGAACAATAGTCAATGCCCCATATTATGTCACAAATAAGACCCTACACCATGACCTTAACATCCCATTTGTCCTCGACATCATCCCATCCAGATTCTCAAACTTTCACCAGAACCTTATCCATCATCCAAATCCTCTAGCTCAATCCCTATCCAGCTCCCACCATCCCTACAATCCCCCTCGAAGGTTAAAACGGCAGTGGACACGAGATCTATTGTAAATATGCTTCTGGAGTCCTGGCAATGGCCAGCTTCTCCACTCCAGTCCTGAGCATCTGTGGCTCTAGTGCCCTCCTTCAGCCTCCACTGGCTTTTAATACTAGTGATGCGGCTGGAAAAGTGGCACTGGGATCTCTGGAGTCCTGCTTTGCTTTCCACATGTGGGGAGAGAAGCCTGGCTCGGAGATTCCTGGGCGAATGTATATATTGTATATAGGTATGAATGTGTTTAGAAGTTGTTATTTTATTTTGTTTGTTTATTTATTTTTTTTTTAATTTTATTTATTAATTTATTTTTTTTCCTATTGATTTACTTTTTTTTATAAGTATTATTTATTTACTTCTTATATTTATAGTTACTTCTGTATTACTTGTATATACTGTATGAATGAGAACTTCTAGCCTTAATACTTATAGCCCTCCAACAGTGGCTGATTGTATTATTATTCAATAAAAAAAAAAAAAAAAAAAAAAAAAAAAAATAGTTAGAAAAAAAGAAAAGAATAGGAATAAGAAACAAGAATCTGAAGATATAAAGAATAATATGTGTGATGAAACAATTTAATCTAAGGACAGCAATAACTTTAAAGATAACTAGAGAGAGAATCACTTTATTATCATAAAAGGGTGCTGCCCAATTACATTGGGTTGCTTTAAACACAGCATACTTATTAAACACATACAAAGATAAAGATAATATAAAGGAAGCAGAAGAAACTATAAGCGCGCTAGCTGAAGAAATTTCAATGATATGTTCACCTTGAAATCTGTAGCTAGAATGAGAGTAGTGGGGGTAGACACACAGGTACCTCCGGTAGAATCCTCGAATCTGATTGGCTAATGAATTCCTCCACCACTCTCTTTCGACCCTACCACTTCCTTCGCAATGGACCTTGTCCCCCTCGATGTCTATGCATGTGCAAACGTGAAGAGACTTGTAGCCTAACACAGCTGTAGAATACTCTCCACAGCCTTCTATATCATTGATAAACATATGTTATAAAAATAATATTATATAACGTATATTAACTTTATGAATTTTTTTGATATTAGTAAATTAGGTTATCGAGTGCCTGAAATTCGAAAAGGATTAGTTTTAAGATCGATTCATCTAATTTCGATTTATTGCAACTTTCTTTTATATTGCAGTCCACTATAAGGTTATCCGAGGTGCCATATACTCTCCACAGTCTTCAATATTTTTGATAAACAAATTTTAGGAAAATAATATTATATTACATTTCAATACATTAACTTTATGATTTTTTTCGATATTAGAGTGTACTATTAGGTTATTATAGATGCAGAATCAGAAAATGATATTAGTTTTAAGATTGATTCATCGAATTTTGATTTATTATAATATTCGTAATTTTATTGATGTTGGAGGTGTATATTCTTAGGTTAGATATTTTAAAAATATATTTATAAAATATGTTGAGAAGGAGAGGGGGTCGAGGGAGGAGGGTAGGAGTTTATGGGTGATCAGTAAGAATTTTATAATATATCATAAAATTACTAGAATATATGTATTTCTTTTGTTGCTATAATTTATATTCGTTTGTTATAATATACATTTTTATCGTTGCAATTTATAGTTATATTTCATCATTGCCATGTATGTATATATTCCTTTGTAATAATATATGTATATATTTCATCGTTACTATAAATGTATATATTCATTTGCAATAATATATATCTTTGTCGTTACAATTTATATTTATATTTATTTGAGGTAAAAAAGATGATACAAGTTTTGACTCGGAGGATGTCACAATATATGTATATATTTTTATCGTTGCAATTTATACACTGACAGGCAAAAAATTCCACCTACTTGATTTTTTCATGTTTTCATCTAAAAATATTTCTGCCACTAGTAAAAAAAGTTTTATTTGTATATAATACATGGTATTTGTAGATAATACTTAGTATTTATGGAATTTTATAATCTTTTTTACCTTTAATAAACAAAATGTGATTGGGTAAGAAAGATTAGAGAAAAAAAAATTGAAAAACGAACCATTATTATTCTAAAAGAAATTAATTACATCATCGTTTAGTAGCGCGTGTTTCCTCCTCTTGCCTTCACTAATTCTTGAAGACGCCTCGGCATACTTTCCACCAGTCGGGAAATGTCCCATTGCTGGAGGATAGCCCATTCCTCCCGAAGAGCCCTTTCAAGGTCCGGCAGTGTATTAGGAAGTGTTGCACGCGCTATTATTCGTCTCCCGAAGTTATCCCATAAATGCTCAATAGGGTTCAAATCTGGAGAACGTGCTGGCCAGGCTAAAACCTTAACATTGTTCTGTTGAAGGAACGTCTGCACTATGCGGGCGACATGTGGGCGTGTATTATCGTGCATTAGAATAGAACGATCGCCGATTTCGTTGAGGATAGGCAACACATGAGGTTCCAAAATCTCATCTACATAGCGAATGGCAGTCAAAGAGAATCCACGAACAACAACCAATTCTGTGCGGCGCTCCATTGAAATCCCAGCCCTCGCCATTAAGGAACCACGTTGGAAAGGTTGGCTCTGGGAAGAATTACAGGCTGCATATATTTCGTTTCTTCTTCTCCACACCCTTTCACGCCCGTCTGGAGATCGAAGAGCGAATCTTGACTCATCTGTAAAAAGTTCAGCACTCCATTCGTCCATAGCCCACTGACTGTGTTCTCTAGCAAAAGCCAGCCGTGTTACTCTGTGAGTTCTGGTCAACTCTGGTCCGCTGGACGAAAAGCCATTAATCCATACTCATTTAATCTTCTCCGAGCGGTACGTTCAGAAATTTGCACACCTCGAACTTCTTCGAGCTGATGAATCGCTTGAACAACGGTTAGGTGCCGGTTTCGTAAAATTCTCAAAGTCAAAAACCGGTCATCCCGTGGTTCTTTTACCCTAGGCCGTCCAGAACCGGGCCTTCTATTGTAAGAACCAGTTTCCCGAAAACGCCTGACGGCGTCTGGTAAAGTTTCATATGGAACTCCGATGGCATTAGCTGCATATCTAATGGAACGTCCATCATCAATAAGTGCCACACCACGCGCAACATCCTCAGCACTGAGAAGCATTTTTAAAATTAATATTGAAAAACTTAAAAGCCGGAGACTAAGATATGTGCTGAAAGAAACGGCACTGAACTAATGATACTGAATAAACATTTTGATTAAATGGAAAGTAAACATTGGAATATAGAATCATTTCATTGAATTAAGGATTAAAGGTTATTATCCTCTATATTAACATTCCTAATTGAAAACAAACAAAAAGATTACCTATTTATTCATTAAAAACAATAGACCAATCCAAAGCAGAAATATTTTTAGATGAAAACATGAAAAAATCAAGTGGGTGGAATTTTTTGCCTGTCAGTGTATTTATATTTACTTGAGGCAGACAAGATGGGACCAGTTGAGGCAGGTCAGACCTGTCAAACTTGGAAATGAAAAAATACAAATTAGGATTAGGGATTAAGATCAATCAAAACAAATTTTATCGGCCACGTGGTGTACAAGTGGTTAAGGTAAGAATATTCTAGAGTCCAAAGTCCAAAAGTGCCCTTCAGATCCTGGTGCCAGAACCGCCATTTCTACCCTACTTATGTGGATTCCATGTTAGTCGTCTGTCTAAGAGAAAGCCAAGATACCGGACTGTATCTGAGAAAGAAAGCTGGATGGAGTTAAAATAAACTGGTGGGCAGGTATTACGCCGAAGGGTGAAGGTAATGTGTTTACATTTAGATTCGTTTACCTTAATGCGCCATTTCTTACACCAGTGTTCAATCAGGAAGAGGTGCCTTTGTAAGTTTGCGGACGCTGTTTCAGGATCTGAGTTGGAAGAAAGGATAGCAGTGTCATCAGCGAAAGTTGCCAGGAGGGTATCGGGATGGACAGGAATATCAGCGGTAAAGAGAATGTAAAGGATGGGGCCCAAGACGCTGCCTTGAGGAACGCCAGCCTCAATTGAGTAACAGTCGGAGAATTCGGTGCCACAGCGAACTCGGAAGGAGCGGTCGGAAAGATAGGATCGGAGTACTAGGTATAAGGACTGTGGTAGATGGATTTTAAGCTTGAAGAGTAATCCGGCGTGCCATACCCGGTCAAAAGCTTGCGCTATGTCCAGAAATGCACCCGAGCAATACTGCTTGCTTTCTAGGGTTGAGGATATATGGTCAACAACTCGGAGTCCTTGCTGGACAGTGGAATGTTGGGAACGAAATCCGAATTGATGAGTAGGAAGGTTATAGGATTCAATTATAGGTAGGATTCGTTTCAGTAGGATCTTTTCAAAAATTTTTGAGAGGATTGGGAGTAGGCTAATTGGTCTATAGGATGCTGTATTGTTGGAAGGTTTGCCTGGTTTCAAGAAGAGGACGATGGTGGAATGTTTCCATAAAAGAGGGAAGTGGGTAGTTCGTAGGATGCAATTGTATATATATGTAAGAAATATGATGGCTTTAGATGGAAGTTGTCGAAGGATCTGTGGGGTTAGAAGGTCATATCCAGGAGATTTGCGAGGTGTGATTTTCCGTAAAAGGTATTTGACCTCAGAGGGATTAACAGCTTTAGGTGGTAAGGAGAGTGGGATAGGTATTGAGAGGGATTCTTCTACTTTTACTGTGTGGCTGGGATGGGATTCTGGATGAGGAGCGAAAGTATAGGAAAGGTGTTTGGCAAATTCCTCGGCTTTATCTTCATCAGATGCTGCCCAGGAGCCATCATCTCGTCGAAGAGGGTGGGAAATATGATGGGATTTGAGGATTTTTCTGGTGATATTCCAAAGGGAATTATCATGAGCAGAGAGTGTGGTGAGGTAGGAATTGAATGATTGGGATCTGAAGGTGGCTAATTCTTTTTTTAATTTTTTACAGTGATAATTGTAGGAGTGGCGGTCGGCTGGATGTCTGGTACGTTGCCATAATAATCTGGCACGGCGTTTTATGTGGATTAGGTCAAGGAGGTGTTGAGGTAAATTATGTTTCTTAAGGATTTTTGAGGAGTGATCAGGGGAGGAAGCAGTCCAGACTGCTTCTTGAATTTTGGTAGTGAAGGAATGTACTGCATTGTCCAGGTCTTCAGAGGTTTTCAGGGTTACTCTGAGGTCAATTTTATCGGAGAGGATTTGATGAAAGAGTTTCCAGTTAACTGGGCCTCTGATGAAGGACGGAGGAGAGGGTTTAGGAATAGGAGCTAGTGATACTTGGAGTATTAATGGGCTGTGGTCTGAGGAAAGCTCGTCAAGACGGGCAACGGAATGGTTGAGAGCACCTAAACCATTATGGATAAAGAAATCGAGGATATCGGGATTACGGTTAGGATCAGTGGGCCAGTAGGTAGGTGAGTTGGGTGGAAGAAGGGTAAAATTTTGGGAATTGAGTACAGACAGCAATGTTCGACCACGAGAATTCGTGGTTCTTGAACCCCATTGTTGATGCTTGGCGTTTAAGTCTGCACCCAAGATGAAATGATGTCCTAAGGAAATGAGGAAGGAACTAAATTGGATATTGGAGATGGATTGGTTTGGAGGGCAATACGCTGATGCAACGGTAATAGGAAAGGAGAAGGTTTTGATTACGACTGCGGTGGATTGTAGGAAATCGTGTGTAGGCAGTGGGAGTAGGTGATGGGAGAGGGATTGGTGCACAATGACTGCAGTACCGGCATGTGCTCTACCGTCAGGATGGTCGGTACGGTAAGTTATGTATTGTGGTATTTTTAGGAGCTGTTTTTTAGTCAGTCGAGTTTCCGTTATTAGGGCTACGTCTACGTTCTTGTCTTGTAGTAAGGCTGTTAGTTCGTGTATGTGATTTCTAACACCATTCGCATTCCAAAGGAGAATGGATATGGGTTTGATGGAAGTCATTTAAGGATTTTTTAAAGGAGGGATAAGGTGAGATACTAGGTTAGTGAGAAGTGATATCAGTGGGGTAACAAGGGATTTAAATTCTGAAAGAAAGGATGTCAATAAGCTGGTTAGATCTGTAGCATTAGGCGGTGGAGGAACATATTGGATTTGATGTTGGTGAGGTTGTTGTTGATTAGGTACATTAGGTGGGATAGGATATTGAGATTGGGGTTGAGTTTGTTCTTGCGGCAGGGCCTCACATACATTAGTCGGGTCTCTACCCCCAAGTAGCTTGGCAAAAGAAACCTTAGAGTTCACAATTTTAGCGGGTCCTCTTCTTGGTTTAGGTGTATCATCAGAGTCCCTGGGTTTCATATATCTCGCTTTAAGATTTTTATAAATTTGGCAGCCTTTGTAGTTGGCTGGATGGCCTTCTAGGCATAGGGCACAGACTGCTGGTTCTGTAATTGGTTTATTACACTCGCCAGACTTGTGTGTTTTACCACATTTCACGCAGCGTGGTAAGTGGTGGCAATAAGACTTGGTGTGGCCATATGCTTGGCAATTATGGCACTGGATGAACTCTCTTTTTGGGTACGGTTTTTCGACCTTTACGCTGGCGTAGAAAATTCTATTCACATCGTATATTTTTTCGATCCCAGGCGATGGCTCTAGATCGACGAAAAATAAGGGCAATGGGATTTTATTCTTTACACCTGGTTGTTCTTTATTTTCTTTTAAAACATTGGTTATCTGACGTATTTTGAACCCTAACGCCGTTAACTCTTCTTTAATCACTTCTATTGGGGTTGAGGAGTGTAAATTTCTTATTACAACTCGTAGTGCTCTTTCCTGTTTCAACTGGTATGTGTGAAAGTCCGCATTTGTGTCTGTTAAATATTTTACGATTTTTCGGTACGCTTCAGGTGTGGCCGGTATTATTTTTGTATCATTTATTCTGTTTAGTCATGTATAGCTACCTGGGCAGATTTTATTAAGTTGAGTACACAACAACTGAAAATTTCTCAAATTTTTGACAAAGATAGGAGGTGGGCGTGGTTCTCAAGGGATAGGTGCATCTTCCATTTCTTCCCTGTCATTTTCAAGCACCTGGTATGGATTAGGTGTAAAAAATGGAGATTCCATTTCTTGTGAAGACGTACTTGGCAGTGGTTGAGACACAGATACTTGAGTGTTCGCTGGAGGAGTTCCGGGGGGTGTTAATCGCTTACTACGACGTGTTTTCTGTTTAGGCGGTGAATTACGTGGGGTAGAGCCAACTGAATGGGACCTCTTAGTTGACATTACTTGGTGGTAATATCGCATATAAAAAAAAAAAAAAAGAAAGGGAAAAAAATAAAATAAATAAAACTACGTCTGCGTGTTATTACAATGGATGAACCGCCGGCTGAGAACCAGCCAGTTACGTGGCAGGGCCACAACTGGAGAGGGGAGCCGTCAGCTGTTATGGCTATAGAGATTAAGCCTATAGACGCTAAATCACTAAATTCACTGTCTGTAATAGTACACAGTAAATAACAACACTACTCACTGTGGTGTTAGTCCATTGTTGTTGTTTTGATGTCTGCTTAACTAGTTTTTTTTAAAAAAAGTAAAACTGAGCACTTATTCTACTAAAAAATAGTAAAACTGTGGGACACGACGTGAAATGTGGGTATTCAAATCAAGCGCATGCGCAGAACTACTGAAAAAAATAAATAGTTTTTCGTAAATGTTTATTCCTCGTTATTTTACTTACTGTTTACCATCTTTGAAAATATTTTCATAAATTTTGTCTTTTAGTTAATTATCAAACACATTCATACTTCATATTCGCCCAATTTGTATTAATAATTACAATGAGATGCTTTTATGTTCCTTGGCAACTCAATCTTATCTCAGAGGTGGGAATTGAAAAGCATCTGTTTTAAACGACTTTATTTTTATTTTTTATTATTTCATTATATCATTTTTATTTTTTTTTTACTTTATTTTTATTTTTAGTCTTTATTTTTTATTACGGGGTAAAATTACATGGAGTATTGTCTAGCGAGTATGGAGCTGTTTTTCCATTGCTCATCACTGCAGTGTTTTTTTTTTTTTTTTTTTTTTTTATTCAAAACTCAGGAAAACACTATAGATTGTAAGGAGGGGCATTATCTTGGTGCAGAACCAATGAATTGACCATTCCATTTCGGAGTTTTTTATTTTGATTACATAATACAAAAAGAGTTGAACTTTATGGAAGTACTTTTTACTGATCGTTTGACATTGTGGCACATCAGAAAAGATAGTGTTAACCTCTAACATGTTTAATCATTTTCTAATAGTTAATTTATGCGGGGTTATAGGAGATCCGTCAAATATAATATGATATTACTTAAAAATAATAATGAATAGAGAACATGTTTTTCTCTGTAAATGTAGCAAATTTAAAATAAAAACAAGGTTTATCAAGAAATTTTTCAATTAACAAGACCCGGAGTAAGATAATCGATGTGAAGCGATTGTGTTACATTAGCATTAACATAGCCAAACAGCATTAAATGAGTTTATGAATAATGAATAAAATCAATAGGGCAAAGGGGGCCTAGTATTGGTTGGTAAATTATACATCGGTTCATGAACTAGTCCCATTAATTAATAACAGTTTTATTCAGTCTTACTTCCCATTTAATTATTGATCTTCGACCATTTATTGAAATATTTTCTAAAATAATACCAAGAAAAATTTTAAGTTAAGTTCCTTTGATTTTCGTTTTAAATAACTTTTAATTAATATCATTCCAGGTCTCATCTATCTATATTTCTCCAAATATTCTCCGAAAAATGTTCTCCTCAAACATAAGGAGAATTCATTGTTCTTAGTTGTAGTCCTATTTCCCATGCATTGTATCATCACTGGGTGGATTATGGTCTTACAGGAATGTTATTCTGTTTGAATCGATAGAATGGGGCCGCCCATCGCTTTTCTTGCGTTGTACAAGAACTGGTCAATAGAAATTATTATTATTCTAATCTCAGCAACCGCACGATTGTCCTGGGTCCTGGGTTGCCAGTGACTCATATCAAGTCAGTCACTTGTTCAAATGTGTAGACGCCAAATGTCAATACAGTTGTGTCCTAGCGTCTTTTCTGTCTCCAAGTATTCATTGTTTGCCAATTTCATCTCGTAGGCAACTCTACTTGTAGGACCCACCTGCGTGCGCTGTAAATGCTCCACTGACAGTCTATTGTTAGTACCTGATGGTGTTGACATCGTCCAAATTAGTAGTGTACTCCAATAAATGAAATATGACTTAAGATGGATACTGTATAGATAGCTATTTACAGATAGAATATTATGTGTATGGATTACAAAAACTGTAAATATATACACATAAAGTATTAGAATTTCAAAAATATACTAAACCATTGGTAGTTTTTAAAACAATTAGAGATATATAAAGAATAGAACTGAAATGATTCATATCTTATAGGTGAATTGATATCAAAATGGCTGTGGATGTGCGAGTAAAATTTATATAAATGACTGGAGCTGAAAAAGGAAAATTGAAAACATCCATAATCTAGTTAACATTGATCAGAACAAATGTAAAGACTACAATAAACAGTGAAAATGAAACGAAACCAATAGGCCAAGACAAGACAAATATTTCCCCTAACGTTTTTCCAAGAGAATGAGAACAAATGGGAGAGGAAAGGGCAATACTTCGACTTATTGCTCTTTTAATAAAGAGAGGAAATAGTGAGGATTGGATAAAGGAGAAGGTATCGGGATCTGAGAGGAGGGAGTATATTTAGGCGACATGGGGGTAGATTTATTTAGCAGGGTCTGGCCTGCTAAAACCCCTCCGACCAACCCCTCCTTCTACCCCCTCCCTCCAATGTAAATAAGCAAGGATCCCGCCCTCACGACAGGGAATAACAAAAACACGTGCCCTTTTTCCGACAAAAGGAATTGTAAATAATCTCGGCTTTCCCGGTCATCCGGGTTTTCTTTTTCAGCTTCCAGCCATTTCCACTGCCTTCCTTGGCCTTTGAAGATATATGAGGGTCCGGTTACCTCTATGGCAGCCTTCCGCTCGTACCGCCCGCTAGCGCTGAGCTTTAATGTTGACTCTCATCACTTCCCTTCATATCTCTCTTCTTTATATGGCCATCTGCCCAGGTCGGTCAACAGGCGGGTTCCATTAGAGTTACCGAAATACATCAAACATTTAAAAAAGAGAAAAGGACTTCTAAACCAATTCAAAAAGTTTAAATTATTGGTTGATAACAGAAATGTCATTTTATTTAAAAAAGGAATGACATTTGAAACTTTTCTAAAAACATACACTCAAAACGGAAGACCTTAATACGATATAAATCGCTGCATGGATAGAACTCTATCCTACACCCTACAAAGGTCGCTTTTCACCAGTTTTTGGTGAATGATTGAACTGTACATTAATTAAATATCAATCATGTCGAACCTTTAGATTAAATATATATATTTTTTACTTGTTTATTGAAAAATGTTACAATCTGTCTCAATTAGTGACACATTCACATCATATTTACAGAATCATAAAAAAATAAAGTAATACCTAAATAATACAAAGCAAAATAAGAATAAAATAAAATATCATAACGAAAGAAAAAAAAATTAAAAATAAAATAAACATTTTAGACGCTGATATATCTTAGCTCTCGTATAAGCTATTTACAATCCTCTCGGTGAACTCGGAACCAGTCTTGTCTCCCCACTTGTGGATGGAAAAGCAAGGCTTCAGGAGATCCCTGCACCCTCCCCTCCCTCCCAGCCATTTCACTGGTATTAAAATCCAGCAGAGGTTGAATAAAGGCGCTACAAGATACTAAGTAATAAAATCCAAAGTATGTCTTTAACTGCTTGACATTTCAAACTGATCACAAGCCTAAAGAATTTACTTCCGTTTTAGCAAACGAATATTCTCGTTAAGACTAATTTTGACACTTTATATGTTATGATAACTTAGAAACGAACATGAATGTTCGATTGGTGATGTCGGTTACAATTTTCCAATTTTTCGAAATATATGTTATGATAACTTAGAAACGAACATGAATGTTCGATTGGTGATGTCGGTTACAATTTTCCAATTTTTCGAAAGTCAACTTTGTTTCTAAGGTCCAGACCCGTAAAGAAAATAAATTATGAAAATGATACTTGCTTTATGCTCAAAAAATGTCATGTAAGATTAATACATGACAACTTAAAATGTGGTAGTATAGATTTCTTTCCCAGCGATGGACTTTGATGTTTGAGCTATCTAATGAAAAGAAATCCCATGGAGAAGTAACAAATCTTATTTTCAATAAACTTAAATTAAAATAATTTATAAAAAACTGAGGTTTCAAAAGTAGCCAAATGGAGACGGGATAGATCGTGTTTTGACAGTTTCGACGTGTATATCAAGATGTTTTTCGGGACTTTGCACTTTGTTTCAAAACCCATAAATGACCCTAGCTAGTATAATAACTTGTTTTTTCTACTCCCCAGGAATTTCTTGATTACAAAATACAATATATATATATAAATGTTATATATACATAAATTTTCAATTTCCTTTTATTGCCCAAGGGCATTTTAAGGTAAGAGGGCTCTGCACGCTGTATGCGTTCTTTGCATCTGTGGCCAGAGGCCTTTTATTATACCACTGGACGTGGAGGGACCGCCCTGCATTAATTTATTATATACATTATAGTTAATGGGTGTGAACTGCAGAGTCGAAACCCCTTCCGTCGGCGAGAACATCTACCAAGGGGACTTTACCTTGCCACCTCCCAGGCCTGGGCGGCGGTACTATTTCCTGGAAAAATGGGTTAGCACACACCTTCAGCCAATCGAAAAATATGATGTGCTTTCGGCCTATGAACTCAGGCACCGATGGGAGCTGAAGCTCCTCTCGGATCTTTACATTCTTTGCCCTTTACAGGGTGGTACCTCTGACTATTCGCCGAAGGATGGAGTTTTGATAACTCTGGAGTTTCTTGAGCGTGGACTTATACAGGTGGTGGAGCAACGGTGCACCATAGAGCAGCTTAGGCCTGATGACCGCCTTGTAGATTTGCAGTTTTAGTCTCAACGAGAGCTGCGCCGACTTTAGCAGGTGGTAGAGCCTATACTCCTTTTGCCGAACCAGCTTGAGCCTCTGGTTGACGTGAATAGTAAAGGTGAGGTGCCTATCCAGAGTCACGTCTAGGTAAAGGACTGAGGTGGAGACCCGCTGGTCCACTCCACCAATGGTGAAGTGAGTGTGTAGGGGCTTCTTTCCTTGCTGAAATGACATCACTATGGCATCGGTCTTATCAGGATTTACTTGTATGCCGTTCTTCTCAAGCTCCTTGACGATGGTATCTGTGGCATCCTGTGCTTTCATGATAGCTCTCTCTGCGTTAAAGGCTCGGTCACACAGAACGCGATATTTATCGCGGCGATATAGCGCCACCGTTGTATTACTATCTATTCTACTACAACAGTCACATAGAGAGCGTTACGCTACAGCGATACATGCTGTAGCGCCGGGGCCGGCGATAAATTGATACAAATTACAAAAATATCGCCCTCCTTCGGCGTTATTCTCTACCTAATGTAGGCAGAAAAGTTAGCTAATACCCAAGTTAATAGGATTATTGCAGGATTATAACGGCGTGTTCACACAGAAGGCGTTATTTATCGCGGCGCTACAGCGCTACAGTTGTATTACTATCTTTTCCACTATAGCAGTCACATAGAGGGCGTTACACCTCAGCGATACATTCTGTAGCGCCGGGGCCGGCGTTACGTTTGAAAAATATTACAGGTGTATCGCCGGGGCCGGCGTTATGTTTGAAAAATATTATAGATACAAATTACAGTTGAAATTATTTAGTGGTAGTATTCATATAGATATGTTAAACACCTAATTATTTATATAAAAAGTGAGGAATTTTCCATTTTTATTTCATATGAGACCTCAAGCAAATATTAAAAAAAATTATTAAAAAGGAGGTTACATGGAAAAAAATTGTGGAAGAGCTAAATATCACAAATAATGTATTAATTGATATTATTATTATAATTATTGAACATTATAATAATTATATGTTATATACTTTTTTATCTTGAAATCATTTAAAATTATACTTACGTTCTTTTGCTAATTTTAATTTTGCCTATACTAAAGACATAAATGATAAAAAAAAAAAATCTGTGTATATTGCATATTTAAAACGGTTGAGGAACAGATAATAACTATCCAAGATATATATGGCAATAAAAGAAATTCGTTACTACGAAATTAATATAAAATAGATATGTCATTTGAAGTAAATAATAATTTGAAATAAATCTGGTTTTACATAAAAAAAAGGAGAACGAAAGTTCATTATTAAAATATCTTCTGGAATATATTAAAAAATTATATATATTTGGTTATTCCTGTATTTCTTGCTTTGAAATATTAAAAAAATTAAATATATATATATATATATATATATATATATATATATATATATATTTAATTTTTTTAATATTTCAAAGCAAGAAATACAGGAATAACCAAATAACATATTTTTTTATAATTTTATGTTCATTAGCACAATTTTTAAGAATTGGAATGTAATACAATTTTGTTAAAGAGAAACAAGCTTCATCGCTAGAAACCGGCAGTAAATATTCGAAAAAAAATTGTTGGAAAACCTAATAAATATAAAGCAAACAATTTCTTAATAAAAACAAATTAAATTGAAACATAGTTTATTTATCTATAAAGTTATGGCCTTATTGTTAATTTAATTTTTTTATTATATTATTAAAAAATAGTTGGTTTTTCGATTGTAGATTGTCAAGTCCCCATTCATTTAGTGTTGAATGGAGTGATTCGTAATTTTTGACTAGTGGTTCACGTCAATAGTCATCTCAACAAAAATAATCAAACCAATCGTCCTCTCATATTTATTAAGAGAAAAATTAAATTTTGAAATGTCACCAAAACAGTTGTTAATTAATTGGCTTAACCTCAAAACTATAAGAAAATATATTGGTATTTTGACTTTTGCTTACCTATGTATGTAATATATAACAAAGGGAAAGTATTCCTATCGCTAAAATTTTCGAATCTGAGTTTTCAACGGAAATACACGTTTTGAGGTCCCCTAAGCCCAAATAACCAAGTCCTGCTAAAGGGTCTGTGTGTCTGTTAGTCTGTGTCTGTGTGCAAATGAACAGCCTAGCTCGAAAACGAAAACTCGCACGAAACTTAAATAGCGTATTTAAGGTTTTTATATATAAAATCAGCTAATCGGAAATATCACTTTATACCAACAGTGAAACACATATTTACAGTTTTCCCAAAAACTGCTCTAACGATTATGATTAAACTCGGTGTATCATTGCATAATTAAGTGGTCTTTAATATCATTTAGGTCTTTTCCCCATTAATCTCACTTTACAGAGTTTAAATGTACAATGTTTATATACATCTTTCCCTAAAGCATCTTTAATATGGATTATTTGAAAAAATCAACTCTCTTATATTGACAGTAACTATAAAAAATGTCTAAATATGAAGTTTAAAAGAATATGGCTAAATATGATGTTCAAAAGAATATGATAACTGGAAACTGAAGAAAAAAGAAAAATGCTTATCCTGGTTAAAAATGAATCTCCGGAAATAACAGTCAGAAGATATACGTATCATATATCGTTAGAAAGCGAAGAATTTCAGAAAAAATAAAATTAAATATATAAATGTAATAAATAAATAGAAGGTAACGCAGAGTGACAAAAAAAAAATAGAAATAATAATTTCAGAAAACTAACATTACTTAACGTAAATCACATGTTTCCAATGAAATTAAGCGAAATTCCTTTACTAAATGTAAACTTTTAAAGTACTTTTCTAAGTTTGAAAAAAAGTATTTAAAATCCATCGGATCATGCCAATGTCATTGTTTAAAATACTATTTAATTCTACTTGTGTGAAAGAAGTGAAATATAAAAATATTTCATGTATATATTTATAACCATAAATACTTTTGATGTGGTTCTATAACTCTAGATATGATATTATATTTAAATTATTGGGTATTTATTAGCCCTTTCTTAAAATCGTCAAATAACCTTTTAGGAAATTAAATGAGTGAATAATTTTATAAATTTTCCCTTTGTGAAGCACCAACATTGTCGACTTCCAATTAGTGTGAAAATTTTCAACCTAACCATGGCAGGCAACGGAAATCTCGTAATTTCATTTTAGTAAATTTTATAATGGAAAATGACAGTTTAATAACTTACAGTCCTACAATCCATAATCATTTATATGTTAAATATTTAGATGTACTTTCAAATCTCTCTAGGCATATATGAACCTTTTGGTTGTCAGAAAAACTAACTTCAATTTCAACATTCTTCATTATTAATTTTAGTGATGTTTCTATTGGCGAACTTTATGCCTTTATTCACAGTTCTATATGTCAACGTTGAAATCACCTACTCTGGAATCAACTTGCTCACTGTCTGTATAGATACAACTTTTCCAACTAGAAATATCACTAAAATGACATTACTCAAAAATCTTGAAATTATAGTTATTCATATGTCAACTGAGAGACCTCAGAGACTGAAGTTATGTGGTTTATAAAACTAGATTTTCATTGGCTACCGTCGATATAATAAATAGACTTTTTGTAATTTTACTGGTCTTAAAGATTTGTTATCTCTAAGCTTTAAACTTTAGCTCCGTTTAAAATGCACTTGAAATTTTTTTAAATAACCCAACATTGCCACAAAATTATTTCTATTAAAAGTAGTGGGGTAAGTGAAAGTTATGTGTTACCCGCACCAGATTTATTTTGTTACTTGTTTAAGCTGTTTAAAGATTTAATAAATTATTTAGATTTTACTGACCTAAATGAAGTTGGTTGGTGGTTTGTCTCTCTGGATAAAGAACATCCAGGTTATCAATCAATCCCCGATCAATTAAATAACACTACTTTTAAACTAATCAGGTTGTAGTTTCAAAATAAAAAAACGTCTGCCAAGTAAGGTCAGTATAGCTTCCTCACCGTTGTCATTGTATATTACAATGTATACCATTTTTTGTATGAGAATAAAATCTCTGGGAGAAGGCGATTCGGAAATATAGTTACCCTTCAACATTCAACAAAAGAGTGCTGTATTTGAAGATCCCATATTTGATTATCCTTAACAAAAAAAAAATAAATAAAATGCACCCTGAACATGAATTTCAATACTGTTAGTATAAAAGGTCTTATGTAATAATTTATTGTTTTACAAGAGTGCATAAAATTCATTATTTCTTTATGCTTTATTAGTATAATTTCATATTTTATTGTCATCTGCTACTATCCATAGTAGCAGACTACTTATATCAGTTGCAGACTACAAAATGTTACCTTTAATACAAATGGAATACAATTTGAAAAATTTTACATACGACTTTTTTGCACTAATTGTAGTAATATACAGTAGCGGACCCAGATTTAATTTTTGGGGGGAGGGCTTCAGCCTGTAAGATTTTGTTTTCATATACACAACGATAATTAATTTGAAAAAAAAACCGCTGGAAATTATTGCACAATTTCCAAACAATTATACATTTAAAGTAACATTACCTTCCTAGTTATTAAGAAAAAAGGTGATTTCAATTATTGGACTAAACTTTTTAAAAAAAAAAAATTTAAAACCCAAAACAAAAGATATATATATATATATATATATATATATATATATATATATATATATGGGAGTGGGGTAGCTCAGTGGTAGAGCACTGAGCTTCCAATGCAAAGATCCCAGGTTCGAACCCCGGCTCATGGCAGAAAATTTATTTATCTGTTTCATTGGCCGTGGGGTGACTCTGGGTCTGAGACTCCCTCCTGGGGCACACCCAGCCTCTATAAAGTGGGTACCCTTAATTAAATAATTAATTAAGGGGGAAAACCTGGCGGTTGAGCGTGATCTCGGTCAAATCATCTCCTTGCACAACCGTTGACCTAGAAACAGTACTTTCCCTAAATAGTACTGAACCCCAGACCCTTCATGGGTTGTAGTGGTACAGGTTTATATATATATATATCTTTGCAGTAGAAAAAACTAGAGACCATATCTTAGCTCCTAATTATCTGGTTTTAATGAATTATTTTTTTTTAGGAAATCCCTTAAACCTTTAAAAATCATTATAGCCATAAGGCGAATGGCGGACGGCGGACTGACAAAAAAGTTTTTATTCGTTTTTCGTATTCTATGTATCCTGAAACGTAAAACCTCAAATTTTAAAAGGGGTTTATGTTTTTGAATCTTTTGGTCGATCACAATGGTTCATCATTGAAAATAATAAACCAAAAATATATTAAAATCGTGATATCTCTACTAATAGTGCTTTGATTTCTATGAAACTTCATTCATTTTTTAGGAAATTTAAATACCTTTCAAACATCTTGTCACAACATCGACAAAAATGTGTATACTTTTTGAGTTATTCGAAATTTAATTTTACCATCCCCCGTAACTTTCTTCCCAGCTTCTTTTCGTTGAAATATGTTGTATAAATAAATTTAAAGGGCGTCTGGAAAATGACTAAAGAATTTTCATTGAAATCGCTAGTTCGTTAAGGCGCTATAGTCTATAGCAACCTAGGTTTTTCGGCCGCCATCTTGAAAGTAAAAGGCGGATGGCAATGTCGGTGAAGGAAGATCATCCTCGGACGACTTTTGATTTTATATCCAAATTTGAAAAAAAAATCGGTCCAGTAGTTTCGGAGAATGAGCGGAAGGAGGATGGCGTACGGCGGACGGCGGACGGACAAAAAAATTGAATTCGTTTTTCGAATCTACGTATCCTGATACGTAAAACCTCAAATTTTAAGAGGGTGATAAGTTTTGAATTTTTCGGTCGATCACAATGGTTCATTATTGAAAATAATAAACCAAAAAAACTAAATAAATAATTAAAATAAAATAAATACACTTAAAAATATTAGTAATAAGATAAAATAAATAAACTTAAAAAAAATAATAATAATAAAATAAATAAATGAACTTTAAAAATGAAAAAAAATAATAATAATAAAAAAAATAAATGAACTTTAAAAATGAAAAAAATAATAATAATAAAATATAAAATAAAAGTTCTGCTAAGGATCATTAGTCATAAACACCATATATTTTTTATAAGATTTTCATCATGTACGAACTTCAGTTAAACCTAAATGAAGTTATAATCTGAATTATGAACATATTATTTTATTGAGCGTTTGAAATTTTAATGCACTTCTTAAAATTAAGTAACATTCTTTCATCACAATTAAAGGGTAACAAAATGATGCAGGAGAAACGAATATTACTCAGAAAATGAAATGTTTCCGAGTACATGATGTGAAATTTTACCTTTCTAAAAATGGTAAAACTATGTAGAGGTGTAAATTAAGTTAAATTTTCGATATTTGTTTTCCATAAAGTTAACCCGTTTTGTGTTTATCTGCTTTTCTAATATTAATGTTTAAAAAAAAATATTTATTTATGACATATGAGATTATAACTGTTTTTCTACTAAAAGTTACTGGAGATACTTATGTAAAAAGACCCAAATATTTATTATTTAACGATCAAGACAATAGAAATCAACATATATTTAAGATTAGAGTTCCTGATTATTTAAAGCATATGAATAAAATCACGATTGTTAAACCCTCTTGAATAGAATAGAAAAATAACTTTATTGTGGAACGAAGTCCCTTTAGAATAACAAAATAGTACAAAAGAAACAACTTAATTTTGGCCGAAATGCTTGGTATTTAATTTCATTAATTTTTTTATTCTATTTAACTTATTTATTGAAAAATATTACAATCTGTTTTAAAGGACATTTATAATAGTGTTCAGAGATAAATACAATAAATGAAATAAATTATACAGAAAAATAATATATGTACAATAAATAAGTCATTAAATCAAATATATTTAATGAAATTAGATTAAAAAACACTGAAAACATGAAATAATCTTGCGATATACAAAACATTCAATCATAATTTCATAATAAAATAATCTATGTTTAAAAAAGAACATAAATGTAAAGGAAGCAAAAATAAAATTCGGAAATATTGAAAAAATCTATCTTCGTAAAATTGAAGCAGACGGCCGAGGCGATGGTATTCTACCAATCAGTCTATGTGCTTTTTGATTTCATGAATCCTTTTTCTTCTTTTTTTTTACCTTATGCTGAAGAGCTGAACTAATGAGCCTCCTCGTCAGAATCACTTATTTTCTATTCAAAAAAATGAATAAGAAAAATATTGAAAACAAATTATTAATATACAAGTTGCGGGGAGCAGGCTCTCTAGCTGACTAGGCCAGGCAGAGCGACGGGGCTGCTGTATCGCTTTCAAAGTAACGCTCTCTGTGTGACTGCCCTGGATTAGATATCGCCGTGAGTATCGCGCGTTATTGTAACGTAACGTCGGATCGCGTTCTGTGTGACCGAGCCTTAAGGCTGGATGCATAGACTGCGATATCGTCAGCATAGGCTGCTACCACCGCTTCTGTATGTTTAAGTGCCACTACTGGCGACGTGAAAACGACGAACAGTAATGGCCCCAACACAGACCCTTGAGGTACTCCACATGTTGTATCGACTGGGTTCGAATAGTCATTACCAACTCTTAGGACGAAAGTTCTTCCATTAAGGTAGCTTCTGACCAGTCGGCATAGCGGGGCTGGGAATTTGTACTCTTCCAGTCTTCGGAGTAACAGCGCGTGAGACACGCTGTCAAAGGCCTGGCCGCAGTCCAATGAGATGAGAGCCGTAACTCTGTTGTGATTCATCTGCTCTATGGTGTGTGCCTGAAGTTTAGCCTGATGATGCTCACAGGAGACCCCGCGTTGGAAACCGGTTTGCTCTGGTGGTATAACGTGCTCTTCCTTGCAGTGACTCAGGACTTGACAATGAATCAATCGCTCAAAGACTTTGCTGACGTGCGGGAGGAGGCTGATCGGACGATAGTGCTCAGTCGTGTCTCCTTTCTTCCCTGGCATGAGTAGTGGCACTACGATGGCATGTTTCCAGATGGTAGGGAAGTAAGATATCCGCAAGCATGAATTAAAGATGTTCAGAAGGAAGGCTTTACCCTTCCTTGGGAGCATCTTCAGTAGAACATAGTCACAGTAGATGTGCGACTTAAACATCGGTACACTGTGTCTATAGGAGACCGAGGGCGGTTCTCACGTCAGTGAAATTACTACTACAACACACCCAGACAAGAAGTCGGTATGTTGTCCTTGGGGATTTCAATACTCGACACACCTCCTGGCTGTGTGGTAGTAACAACCCATTGAGCACGTACATCACAAAGACCAGGCTCGCCGTCTTCCACCCGGGTGTTCACATCTTCATGCTTGCAGCCCGACCTGAGTGGACCTCTACGCTGGATCTGCTACTCACCAGGGATCTGCACACCATCACGGATTGCCACGCACTTCCGTATGGACCGTCAGATCACCGGTCGGTGCTATAAACATTTGAGGGCACGCCCGCCACTCCACCCGCGAGCAAATATCTGCTTTATAAAGCCGACTGGAAGAGATACAGATCTTGCGTTGAGGAAACACTATCAGCAGTTACACCATGCAGAACCCGAGATGAGGTGGATAATGCTGTGAATGTCATCACCACTACCATCTAAACCTCAGCCAATCGGAACATTCCCAAGTTTGCTCCACAGCCCAACACCATCAGAAGACCTCCTCGGCGCATCCTAGTTCTGATCAGACAGCGAAACAACCTGAGTAACGTTTTCCAGCGCACTCGTAACTACAGCTTAAAACCGGCCATCAATGCGATGACCCGGCAGATAGCAAGACTCATGAGCGACTGGAAGACATCACTCTGGCACGAGCAGTTACGAAAGACTCATGACGATCACCATCAGTTCTGGCGACTCGCCAGAACTTTCGTTAGTAAGAAGTGAAGCGTTCATCTGACATCAGGAGACACGCTACTAACAACTGGGTAACAGGCTGAACACCTGGCGAAAAGCTATGCAGCAAGGGATGCTGAGCGAACTAGAAGCTCCCCACCGGTGCAGCAGAGATCATCACCTGGACTCACTGAGAAGCCCATATTCTGCAATTTTAACCAGCTTGATTCTGTACTACGACGTATCAAAGGAAACAAGGCGTCGGGACATGATGATATCCCGTATGTTCTAGTATAATAATGGAGGAAGTCCAACAATACTTAAGTATCATTACTGAACTATTCAACGGGAGGAATATTTTCCAGTGGGTTAAGCTAATATCTTATTATTCAATTGTTGTTTTAACAGCCATGGAAAATATGAAGCTTCACATCGTGTGTGTTGAATAGACTATCTTGTTAATATTATATTGTATGTACTAATTTAGATATGTCGAATACATGGTGAACGGTAGCTGATATGATAGTTCTCACTGGAGATTCTTCTTCTTCTTTTGCATCACCCTGTAGTGCCTTTCAGAGTAGGGGAGCGTGTAACCAGGATTGCCAATTTTACCTGATTCTTGCAAGATTTCTGATTTGGCGTATATTCTTATTTCTATTTTTGCACAGGCGGTCTACGTATTCGAGGTACGACATTCTCGGTCTGCCGCGGGGTCTCCTGCCATTGGGGACGTAGTCCATAGACTTTAATGGATCTCTGTGTTCTTCCATCCTGATGACATGCCCAAACCTCTTAAGCTGCCGAGTCTTTAGGACATCCTTCATCGGGGGAACCCCCAATACCTCCCTGATTCTCTCGTAGCGAATGCAGTCCCGTCTCGTTTTTCCTGCGATCCTTCGGAGAAACCTCATTTCTGCAGCAGTGATTTTTCTCTCAAGTTTGTCAGTCAGCACCCAGCTTTCTGCACCATACTGGAGTATAGGCAAGTATACTACCTCAAATATGTGCAGTTTTACACCTCTGCTCACTTCGCTCTTTACGATCAAAGTATTGCAGATCTGGTAATACGAAGCGTTTGCTTTGCTTATTCTGTGCAGAATTACTGAATCCACTTTCCCTAACCGATCCATAACAGAACCAAGGTAGGTTAAATCTGACCCTATTCCATCACCTCTCTGTTGAAATACACTGTAACATCTTCCTGCACCCTTCCAACCTGTAGGATCTTGCTCTTTCCTATACTGATACCCTTCCTGAGGAGCTCCTCGTTCCATTCTTCAACTGCCTGCTGTAATTTCTGCACTGAGGAATCAGGACAATATCGTCCGCATATAGAAGAAACTGAAATACAACTGAAAGCAGATTACTTTGCCTCAGAAAAGTCCTTTCTGTTCACCTTTTGCAGGTTGCAGCAATTTCATCCATATATAATATAAATAGCAATGCGCTTAAACTATCACCTTGTTTGACCCCTCCCCCCCTCACTGGGGATTGCTACTCTATAATCTAAAAAAAAAATCTGTAAGGAAAAAAACTGTATATATATATATATATATATATATATATATATATATATATATATATATATATATATATATATATATATAAGGTCTATCTTTCCATACCTGATGGTGGAATAAAAATCTATAATCCAGCAAGAAAAATAAAACGCCGTCACAAATTGAAAAGAAAAAAATAGTAGAAAATTAATCATATATAAAGCAATGATCATTAGGTATGTTTTGCGTGTTAATATTTAGAAATAAACTTCTTTTATATAATAAAATACATGCGTGAAACGTATTATTTAAAATAAGTGGTAATATTGTGAGGAAAGGTGTTAAAGGACCCTCGTCAGAATGAGAAGACAGGTTGCTAGCAGCCCATTCACGCCACCGTAATATCCAGGAGCCGCCTCAATTGCTTTCTCATTTAGCTCGGGCAGCTGTATAATGCCACAAGCAAGGAGGAGGATTTTCCAAGTCACTCGCTGACGTTTCCCAAACCTTTCTACACCGTATCTAATATCATATAGGTTCTCTTGATGATATTAGTGATGATGAGCTGGCTTAATTGGTAATTTGAACTCCTATAAAATTATTCTATGTCTAAGGTAAACATTGAAATCAGCTGTTTATCAGTGTAACCGATACATTATTCTTTACATGTGTGTTCTCAATAATACTAAACTATTTTCAAAATTTGATTACTGTTAGAAATCAAAGCATGGAAATTCGGCATTTATTTTATATGTTATTAAAACTTGCTATATTTTTTTTTTATAAATTAAATAATATAATTTTGTATTGTATTATATCTACCGATTTTTTATTTAATGTTTTCTCCATTTTGTTATTCCTAAAAAAATATTTTTCCCTATTTCTCAAGCGATACCTTTTTTCTTCTTTATTCTGTTCCGATGCTTTAATCTTTATGTATACAATTCTGTGAAACCATTTAATTTATTTTGAATTTTAATAACTATACACATTTAAAAAAAGATAACCTCTGTTTTATTTTCACTTACCTATGTATGTAATATATAAGTAATATAATATATATAAGTATTGCGATTGTGAAAATTTCCGAATATGAGTTTTCACCGAAAATATACGTTTTGAGGTCCCTGAGACCAAATAACCAAGTCCCAAAAAATGGTCTGTGGGTATGCTAACGGTGTAGTTCAGAAACCAAATGTACGCATTTGATATACTTATTTAGAACAGGTATATGCCTTTGAAATCGGCTAATGGGAAGTGACACTTTATATCAACTGTGAAAAACATTTTTATAATTTTCTTAAAAGCAGATTTAACGACTTTTATTAAACTCGGTGTATCATTGTATGAATAAGTGGTCTTTAATTTCATTTAGCTCTTATCCCCATTGATGTCACTTTACCGAGCTTAAATGCCCAATGTTCATATACCTCTTCCTCTAAAGTAGAGTTACGAAAAAATGCTAATTATAATTTTTGAAAGAATTTAATATGTTAATAATTAATTTCCATCTCTCAGGAAGCCTCTTATGCCTTTTTTTACAGAATTATTGAGAATTACTTGCAAAATAATCATCGAGATACGTTTTTATTTGCCTTTTGGATTTGTGACATTTAACACGGAGCGAATGTTTCAACGAAATAAAGAAGTAATAATAGGATGGGACAAGGTTTGTGGAGTTCGTAGAATAAGGTAAAAATTCCCAATCAAGCTGTAAGAGTTTCTGTCGTACGGCCAATAAAACATGCGACATTAATCGTTGTTAAGTATATACGCTGTTTTCAAAATTAATGTCTCTTAACAAAGAAATGTTATTTCTTTTAACATTAATTTTTTTATTCATAACTGTTATAATGGTAATGCCAACCAGTGAATGAGATGATCTTTGCAAAGCATATTAGCATTTAAGGCATGAGAGAGAGCAGTGCCCAGCGGCACCTATATACATTAGGCGAGGAGGTTTCTCTTCAGCCTCCTGAAGACGTTACCTGGCATATTCGTAGTCGCCATGTCATTTATGAGTGTATTAGGATGTCCTTGTAAGTTGCCGTGGAATCGTATGTAATGAGTTCATATGTGTTTGTTAACAGTCGACATATGGAGGTCAGTATGTAAGGTTATGTTGCTGACGTACCACGGTGATTTTCTTATTGTCCTAAATGTTTATGCTTGCAAGATTTGAAGTTCGTTTATGTGAGTCTTTTAAGGTTGTTCCAAATAACTGTGATGCATAACTGCAAATATTAAATAATTGTATATGTTCAATTTCTGTCTAAGTTTTAGTTTTGAATTTTTTTAAGACGTGAATTTATTCTTTGATTTAGTGTTTTTCTCTTTTTAGTTATATGTTGGCCCCACGTCATTTTTCTGTGAAATGTCAGACCAAGGTAGTGAACGATGTCTGTCCGTGGAATCGGTTTATTGTCAAGGAAAACTGGAAGGCATATTCATTCCTATTCATAGTTATTTATTTCAACTTCTCGTTTACAATATCTTCAGGAGTGAATACTTCTACATCTTGAAAAAAATATTAAAATTTGAAATTGCTATTGCCATATTTTCTTTCATAATTTTTTTATTACTCGACCATTCTTGAAGTAATGAATTTTATTGCTGTTGATCTACTATTCCTTTTTTACAGTCAGGAGGGTAAACTTTCATTAGGGTACTATTTTTCCTTTTCCTTCCAATGAAGCTTCACAGTTACATCATATTAAACTGAACATAACGCTAAAGAAGTAGCAGTTTCAATTAAACATTTCAAAGATACACCAGAAACATAAAGCTTAGAAAAAAGTGAAGAGATAAAAAAGCAGCGGAGTAAACTTAATGTAGACGCGTTTGCTAACAAAACAAAGATAATATAATTCCTCGAAATTCTGTAAAAGCGCAATTATGGAGTCTTAAATAACCCCAATTCAGCATTATAATGTTTTCTGGCGATTCACTAATAAAGGAACGACAAAAGATTGTGAATTAGTTGTTTGGAAGAAAGAAAAAGAATAAATTAGGCTGAGGCTCACCACCTTTGTTGAAGCATAAATAGGTTTATAGATTTAAAGACATAAACAAATGATATATTACATATTATATTACATATTACTTACATATTACTACATATTACTATATTACAAACTCTTTTAATTTCCTCAATTTTTTTCTTTGATCGGTTAGTTTCATGTTTTACTGCTTTAGTTGGCTAATATTAATTCCTTATGATTATAAATTATTTTCTTTTTGTACATTCGCAAAATTTTCTTCCCATCATCAGAAAAATATATTATGGTCAATTTTCTAATAGTTTTTGTCAATATTTAATAGTTTGTTGTTCATTTTCTATGGTTATACATATTTAGAAGCTATTATTCATTTTATTATTCTCAAAAGTTATTAAAGAATAAAATGGAAAAATAACCGCCGAATATGTATAATCACAAAAAATTAATAAACAGTTTTTATAGGAAAAAACAATTAGAAGCAAAGTATTGAGGATAATATGTGTTTCTAATAATCGGAATTACATTTCTCGAAACGTTAAACAAAATACAACAACAAAACAAAACTTAATAATAAGAAAGGAAGGAAATGGTTCGAGGTGGCGGTCATAAATAGACTAAACAGTGGCAAAACTATTTTACTAAAATCCAACGTTTCTATTCTTTCTCCACATTCCTTTATGTCCATTATTTCATATTATATCCTTTTTCTTCCGGTCTCTCCTGTAGATCTGTAGGATTATATTCACAATTGCATATATTATATTTTATGTTATACTGTAACAACTGTTACCATCTATTTACTTCAGTTTAGGATCTTGTTACTTAGCTTAGTCTGTTTATACAACTTATTGTTTTTAATATTTTAATGTACTTACTGTTTGTAACTTTAATAAGTTTATTAATATTGTTTATAATTTATTATCTAAATACGATGTAAATTCCACAATTCTCTGTATCTTTTTGTATCTTGCCCGTTCTAGCCATGACGGAGACCTGCCAAGTCAGGTCGAAACGTTGGCTTTTAATAAAATGGTTTTCCCACTATTTAGTCTATTTATGACCTCCACACCGGACCATCTCCTTCCTTAATAATGCAACGGTCAACTATCAAGTATTCATTAATAATAAGAAAGTAATTTTTGTCAACTTAAAACTTATTGAATTTTTTTATCGATACTGACTACATAATATTCTTTAAGAGGTATTTTTATTAATGATATATTAGCTTTAAGGCGATTTGAAGATCAGGTCAATAGATACATGCTATATATTATAGTAGTGTTTATTTTATTATGTAAGGTTTTGACTGTCGTTGTAAGTCTTCATTTATGACAACCGGCAAAAAAATTAGGAAGCTATTTCCTATGTTTATATTGGGAAGTTAGATATACACTACTGCAATATATATCGTCCTCGACCAACTCCTTCTTAAATTAGAATCACGGTCCATAATTGGTAATTGGTTGACTGTCGTGGATAATGAAGAGAAGAATAGTTGGGGTGCTCAGTCAAAAAAGGAAGGCAAAAAATAAATTATAATATTTATTTTTTACATATGCCGACGTTTCGACCTGAAGTTCAGGCCATCATCAGGGCTTTCTCCTTAAGTGTCAAGGGGAGAAATCACGGTCAATTATTATATATCAATTATGATATATTAACATTAATTTAGCTGTGCTAGGAATGGGCTATGCGATGCGCCACCTGAGTCATTGAGACTATAAAAGACCTGTGCCACTAAACCCGTGATGTTGGCTTTGGTTGAACCTTGGTGCTCCCGCTGGAACCTGGGTCAGCAGCGGCGGGCAGATCACTATCGGCAGGTACCATTTGCCCAAAATTGAATGGGGCCACAGATTGTGGGGAGGGAGGGGGGACTGGCATAGGGCTATATAGGAGGGGGACCATATTTTGTGGAATACAATCCCCGGGGCCAGGGCCTCAATCAGAGGCAGGCCTTGGATTCAATTACAACCGCGTCCTTTATCGCCCTGCTGGCAGTCGTTAGTTTTTGAAGCCCTCTAGTTAGTGGGAATGCATTGCCACATGATTTATCTCGTTTCGATAACTTGGTTCTTTTCATTTTCGATTGACAAATATTCGAATATAGGATATAAAATAAAATATGATAACAATAATAAAAGTTTTGATAATTTTGAAAAAATGAGGATCTTGGGAAATATATTTATTTTCATGTTTACGAAGTATTTGTAAGCAGCAATCAAACGTGTTGTCGCTTAATTTTTCTTAGATATTATTGTTGATTCATTGTTTTGGAATATTATTCTAACCGAATTACATGGAGAGAGAAAAAGATAAAACCAGTGGGTTTTCATTATTAAGAGGTGACGAGTGTAATGTGATGTAATTGTCAATGACAAATTATCACGTACGTTGATTTTTACTGTTAATATGTTCTCGTTGTATATGGCGTGGTTTGAAATAATCCATTAAACACTTTTTGAAGATTTTTGGATCCTACGGTTTATTTTTTGTCAATGTAAATGTTTTTTGCGGAACCCTAAACTTCTAGCCCCTATGTCCGAATAGGTCTTAGTCGATTATAATAATGTTTTAGATTATTAATTTTTTTGTAATTTGAAGGTAATTTGAATCTATTTTCCAATAGATGTGATAATTTAATTTGATTTGTATTTTCTAGGTAGGTTTTCTGTCCAAGTATTGCTTAGTGCGAGATACCATGTTATAACTTTTTGAAGTGACTGTTCAATTTTTATTTGTTTATTGATAAATATTACAATCTGTCTCAATAAAGGACATTTATAATAGAGTTCTGAGAGCACATTCACACCATATTTACAAATTAAAAAAAAATAAGCTAACTTCAAATAATATAAAGCTACAAAAGAACAAAATAAAATATCATAGTGAAGGAAGAAAATATAAATAATAGTAATAATAGAATGAAAATAAATGAATAAAATAGAATTAAAATTATCTTTAAAAAGAATGTAATGAAAATAAACATCTTAGATGCAGGCATACCTATTGTACTATTTACAGTCGGCCATGGGAACTCCAAACCATACTTATCCCCCCACATGTGGAGGGAAAGCAAGGCTTCAAGAGATCCCTGCGCTTCTTCACCAACCATTTCACTGGTATTAAAAGCCAGCGGAGATTGAGTAAGGGCGCTACAACCACGGATACTCATGACTTGAGTGGAGAATCTGGCCATTGCCAGAACTCCAATATATACATGTTAGAAAAGCTGAAGTGACTGTTAAATAACAACAGTTAACTGTTAGTTAACAACAGATTAAGGTGATATTCGTAACGAAAAACTGACGTGGCTATAATTTCTTTGTATTTATTTTATTTTCTAATTTTTTAAATCATGATTATTTCTGTTATTATATTATGTCTTAAAAAATCTATATACTCTAATATCATTCTTAATAAAAATAAAAAAAAATGAAAAATTTCTATAAGAAACCTGAAGCAGGAAAAATATGAAAGATAAAACCTATATTGTTAACGTTGAAAAAAAACAAATCATTTTTGTAATTAAAAGTTAATTGGCTTAAATAATTCTGGACCATTAGTCGGCTCTAAATCGTGAAGTGTGTCATTAAATACAAATAATCTCTACTGAGACTATTCCACAAACTACTGGGAATAATTATAGCTAATTAAATGTTACCACATTTTTCTATACTTCTAACCTCGCCATCTCTTTAAAATCAGTTATTTCATTAAAAAATATTTAGAAAAATGATATATAGAGATAGAGGAAAACGAATCGCGCTCAGATTGAACTTAAATTCATTTCGCCCTTCATGAAAGATTTGCCGTTCAATGAAGAGAATTCCCTTCAAAGGGACAGATACCACCCCTAGCTTAGCATCCCTTCAAAGGGAATAGGGGGCCGCACCTTCTATATTTATCTAAAACCAGGGAATTATCGTAAAGTCTCTTATTCAACTTCACTGAGTGCTGGAATATTCCTTTTTAAGTTTCCTAACGTTTCATTACCACTCAAGATGAATGTACGCAATTTTAACACATAATAAAAAGAATTATGTTATGATATGAATGATTAAATGTTTTTATTTATAAAATTAATTGTCTGTGACGCGACTCAGAGAGATTGGCGCTTAGATCTATAGTCTGTTTTTTTTCTACGTGTGGTGGGAAAGGCTCGGCTAACAGTTCTCAAGAATGAATATTTCTAAATACTGCATTAAAGTATGCCTGTATTCAAGTTTATTTTATTAAGGGAAGGGTTTTTTTCTCATTGATGCAAACGATTCTCCAATATAAATTCCCTTATCCTGATTTTCCAGTTCTTAGTGAAACTCCTAGCTGAACACACCTGTAAGTCTCTATTTTTATACTTCTAATTTTATTTACTTATTTATTTATATTTTGGTTTTTTTTTCTCCACATTCCTTTATGTCTATTACTTCAAATTATATCGTTTTCTTTCAATCTGTCCTGTAGATCCTTAGAAGTTCTTACAACTTCCTGTTACAACAATTCTTACCATCTATTTACTTCAGTTTAGGATCTTGTTACTTAGCTCACACTGTTTATATTTTAATGTAATTACTTTTAATAATATTAATAAGCTTATTGACATTGTTTTTATTTTGTTGTCTAAATATCATGTAACTTTCAAATTGCTCTATATCTTTTTGTATCTTGTCCGTTCCAGCCCTGAAGAGGAGCTGCAAAGTAGGGTCGAAACGTTGGGTTTTAATGAAATAGTTTTGCCATTATTTAGCCTGTTTATGACCGCCACCCCGGACCATCTCCTTCCTTTATAATGCAACTTTTTTTTTTATTTATTAGTTTTAGTTTCTATTGTTTATACTACCCAAAATACTGCCCAGTTCTGCTTATGTTAAGATCCACAGCAGGAAAATAATAAAAAAAATAACTTCTGTCCAGAGGTAATCTTTTAATCTTTTATAGAAGTTTGTTATTCTTAAAGGACTTCGTTCCAGAATAACGTTATTTTTCTATTATATTCTATAATTTTGAATTTTCACTATTTACCATTGATATTCAAATAACATATACATATCATTTTGAATCCTGACAAATTCTCAATGCTTACAATTGAATAATATAGTCGTTACGAATTTTTAATAATGCACTACTCTTAAAATGGTCCGATATCTAAAATATCCTCTTGATATTTGTAGGCTTGTTGATACCGAACAGTTTACCTCTCGATCAAATTGAGTCCGTTCCACCAAGGCCGTGCACTCACACAGATCATGTACTTTATTGGACGAAGGAACAAGAACTGGGGCAGGATGCAATCAGAGCTCAATTTCCAGAGGGGCTATTTAATACAAGAGGAAGTGGACCATGTCAAAGGATATTATCAGGGTAAAGCTACAACCCTAATATCAATTCCGTCCAAAGACAGTACCGTCGGATCATCGTATTCACATACTGGAGGAAAACTGTTTTTTAAAAGTATGGTACTGAAGAAAAATAAGACAGGATATTGCGAGCTGGATGACAAACATAAACAAACCTGATGAGGCATAAGAGCCTGCGGAGGAGAGCGGTATACCTGAAGGAGGAGGTTGGGCCGTTATGTTGTGATATGTAGGCCATCTTTAATATTCATTGTGTCGCCTTTCTTTATCCTTCGCATATTCATTCTGTCAGTATATTCTGTGTACCAGCTCTACAGCGTCTTTATACTTCATTATTGCTTTTTATTTAGTGCACCTGTGCGAAAAATCTCGCTTTATATATATCTTCTTCTTCTCCCTAAATTTGTTAATTTTTTTATTTAGAAATATGACAATCTGTCAATATTATAGTGATATATGAAGAACATATTCATACCACATTTACAGAAAATGTAAAATTAACAAAAGTAAAATAATAATCAAAAACTATTGCTATGTATTGTAAAGACCGCCGGTGGAATTCATTTAATTATTTTAAATGTATAAATAAATAAATAAATATCATAAGTGCTCACATCTGGCGGTACCTGAGCGAGGGTAACGACCCACGAGGACAACCTTTTGTAAGTGGTAATAAAAACCCTTAAGAACCACCGACCAAGACCGACAACAGTCTCACGCCTGATTGTTTATACAGGATCTAAAGAAAAATTAACACCTTCCAGAAGTACGTAAAATATACCTGGTTAGTGAAATACCTAGGCCTGGGAGAGAGGGCGTGGTATATATGGCTGAATATTCCTTAGGCTAGGAATATTCAGCCAATCAGAAAGAAGTACAGAAAGAGAGGGGGTGACTGGAAGCTAGGACGGTTAGAGTTTTGAGGAAGGACTTGATCAGGAGAGGCGGAGAGAGCAAGATATGGACTGATAGCTGGGACTCTTCTGGGACTCAAGCGAGGACGATTGAACCCTGGGAGGTAGACAGAGGCTGAGGAGAGCGACATGGAAGGAGACTTGAAGATGATGATGAACCAGCTAGGTAAAAACCCGCATTTAGTTATACAGATGTAAACTTGTGTTGGCAAATATAAATCGTTAATTAATAGAATCAATAGAATACATGTAACTTTAATCAAACATCAAGCATTCTCCTCTTGTATGATTCTCCTAATATCATTGTATATATGTTTTTAGTTATTTAAATTTGTAAATATATTAATTAGTAAACCATCTTAGTACTTTTACCATCTACCCTGCATGCTACCTTGTTAGATATAGAACAAATAGTAAATTTAAAAACACGACACCTCTAAAAAAGAAATCCCATAAAAATTATATGGTTCAATCTAGGATACTACAGTAGGGAGTCTGTTGTATCTAACATTTAAATACCTAATTAATATATTTTTCTGTAGATCGGTTCCCTTCTGGAACCGATAGGAATACAAATATAAGTATTAAATACAAATAAATGCGGTTCCTGGAAACCCCTACTCGCCGTAGAAACGCGAGGCCAGGAACATAGCACTATGTACAATAAATTTTTTTTTTTTTTTTTTTTTTTTTTTTTTTTTTTTTTTTTTCTTATGGGATATTCTCGATAGTACCAAGTGTATTAACCAGTGTATGTGAGATTGTTATTTACCAGCTTTCTTTTGTGTTTATTATTGTTTCATGTTTTTCGTTCTTGTTCATTATGCCTTAGTTTCGTTCGTTTTGTTGTTTTTATGTACATTTTTAGTTTTTGTGTTTTTATTTTAAAGTGTAAATAGACTTGAACTTTGTAGGTTAGGTTGAACTTGTGTTTTATAGTGCAAAGCGACTTAGTCTTGATTTGCCTTGCGGTGCTTGCTAGTTATAAGGTAAGTACTGCTATATAAAATTTTCCGTTAGACGCACAAAGACTTATAAGACATTTTGAAAAGAAAACGTAATTATAGTGGAAGGTTATACAGGTTAGTGAAATTTTCTACTTTAATAAGACTATTACCGTTGTATTGTTTATTAAACCAGTGAGATGGAAGATTCGGAATCTCCTACCAACCTTACCCGTACTGCTAAAAGAGCTCGAAATGGTTCTCCTGACGTTAGTAAAAATGCAAAAGATGGCAAAGCAAATACGCTAGTTAGTGATGCTAGACGAATCCAGGAGAGTCTCCGGGCTTATTTAAAGCGGAACGATAAAAAATCCGTTGGGTCAATTCGTAATCATATTAGCAACAAAATACAATGTCTTGTTGATATGATAGAAACCCTTGAAGACGGAAGAAAAGATGGAAGTGTTTCATCTTTTGTAGAAAAGGCGATTAACGAGACACTTCTGTCACAGAAGGTACGTGATATGCTTACACAAATTATAATTGAGGCCTCTGTGCCGAAAGTAATTGAGGCTCTTTCGGCTACGAGTAATATATCTCAGCTTAAGCAAATTTATCCTGGGTCCTCTAGAGAGCTGCAATCTACAGCTAGTGAACCTATTGGAGAGAGCTCCAGAGAGGTAGAGCAACAAATGCCAAGAGGAGATATTGACCAAGCTTTGTCTTTGGCAAAAACAAGGCCTTTCGAGACAGTGGTGAGTAAACGAAATAAGAGAAAAGCAAAAGCAGCTGCTAAAAGTGAAGATGATAGCTCGAAGGAACCGAAACCAAATGAGAAGAAACCTAAAAGTATGGCAGAGATTGTAAAATCACTGCCAAAGAAACCCACTCAGACTCTGAGACCAACTTACATCACCATAAGTGGGACTGGAAAGAGTCCTGTTGATATTATAAATGGGCTACCGTCACCAAAAGAAATAGGTGTAAATGCTGCAATAGTCCGTGCGACCAAGGCAGGTTCTGTCTTGGTTCGTATGGACGACATCAATGATGCCACGAAAGTGATTGGATGGCAGGGATTGCGGGACCATGGCCTGCAAGCCAAGTTAGCTCTGAAGAAAAAACCCAGGCTGGAAATAAGGGGTGTTCCTCACACATGGAATTCAGCTGAGTTGGCAAGATTTTTATGGGAACGATTACCCGAGAAGTCGGGCCCCACTCCGCTGATCATGGATGACCTGCGGCCACTATTCTCTTCAGTGGCCAGAAACGGGTTTACTAAAAATTGGGTACTAGAGGTGCATCCAACAGTCAGGTTCTTGCTTCTCGAAATAGGAAGCCTAGACGGAGGATGGTGGACCATAACCTTTAAAGATTACGTCGATGCTCCTCGATGCAGTAGATGTCAGGGCTACGGTCACACCAAGGCCACGTGCACAGTAGATGCAGTAGTCTGCATTTGGTGTTCAGCTAGTGGCCATGTAATTAAAGAGTGTCCAAAGAAAAGAGAACAGGCTAGCCCAACCTGCATAAATTGTGCGAGGGCAAATGCTCCCGTTGTTCAAAGGAAACACAAGGCGGGCAGCAGGGAATGCCCTGTGCATCTACAGTGGGCCAAAGAGGTAGCTAAAAGAACCTTCTATGAGTAAGCTTACCATCCTCCAGCTCAACATGGGCCGCCGACACATTGTGGCAGATGAACTTCGTGTTCTCTCCCAACGATACGACATAATGGCGGTCCAAGAACCGAGCTGCCGTGGGAACATAGTCACGGGGTTTGGCCTTACATCGAGGGTTATCGCCTTGAGCAGTGGAGAGAGGAGGCCCAGGGCTGCTATAGTGGTTAATAACCCGAACCTCGATGTGATGGATCTGAGGCAGCATACTATGGCGGATTCCGTCGCTTGCTATTTCAAGTGGGGTAATGTAGCTTTTACGTTAGTATCAGCCTACCTACCTGATAGCAACGATATTGACGAAGACATATCCGCCATGGAGATGATCACGGCTACCACCAGAAATGTGATCATATGCTCAGATACCAACTCCTGGAACACGGTCTGGGGATCCAATCAAACGAATAGAAGAGGCGCAAAGCTAGGCGAATTTATTTCGCGGAACCAGTTAGTAGTATTAAACAATCCCTCTGCTACCCCTACGTTCTCTAGCGCTAGGGGGCAGAGTTGGATTGACGTTACACTTGCAACGCCATTAATAGCCAATCGCATCGTTGATTGGACCCTCCGATCTGAGACGAGTTCCGACCACCAAGCGATATCCTTCAGGCTGGTGGAAAATTCAGAAAGTTCCCACGGTACTGCCAAGGGTTATCTAACCCGAAGGGCAGATTGGAATGCCTTCCGGTCGACGCTGGAGGGAAAATTGGTAGATGATGAATGGGATGAAGCGGAAATAGAACAGACTAATGACCTGGATTACAGGGTGTCTAGGATCACTAATATTGTCTGTGATGCCGCTGAGGAATCCCTTCAGCACCGGAAGGCGAAAGCTCGACCTGTTCCATGGTGGACGCCGGCCTTAACAAACCTTAAAAGAGAGCTCTACAAGGCACGGCGGTTGTATCAGAGGTGTAGTTGCGACGAGAGGCGCTCTACACTCCGTGATCAGTACAAGTCCAAGGCCCGGGTGTACCGAAACGAGGTGCGTTCACAGAAGAAAAAGTCCTGGGATGAGTTCATTGTTGAAGAGTCCACGAAGAATCCCTGGGGTATTCCTTATAGGGTAGCCATGGGGAAGTTTAGTACGCAGCAAACATTGGCAGCCCTCAAGCACGGAGATGTTCAGGCAACCAACTTCGAGGAGGCAGCCGAAATCTTCATTGCGAGGACGTACCCCAGGGATGATCCGTCTCAAGACAGCGATGAGGAAAACTTCGTGAGACGCACCACGGCATACCCACCGGATACGGACTTGTGCCCACGATGGGACATATATGATCTCCGTATTGCTGTGGATAAGCAGAAAATCGGTCGTGCTCCAGGACTCGATGCTATAGATGCGGCGATCCTAAAGAGTAGTATTCCCTACATTGATGAGAGACTTTTAGGAATATATAATGATTGTCTGGAGAGGGGATACTTTCCCAAAACCTGGAAGATCGCCGATTTGAGACTCCTCTACAAGGGAGGGAATAGGGATAAACAGCTCCCCAAGTCCTATAGACCAATATGCCTCCTCCCTGTGATGAGCAAGGTCCTGGAGAACCTTATCATGACCAGTCTAGCACCAGTTCTTGCCAGAGCAAGTCATCCACGGCAATACGGCTCCACTAAGGGGAAGGGAACCGCTGATGCCCTGCTGAGAGTACGTGAAGACGTTGAACTGAGGACGGAGCGGTATGTCATGTTGATGCTATTCGACATATCCTCCGCCTTCGACAGCGTCTGGTGGCCTCTTGTGCTCCAGCAGCTGCAGAAATATGATGCTCCCAGTAACTTATATGCCTTGATAAGAAGCTACTTACAGGATAGACGTGTTAAGGTTCGTGGCAGTTCTTATGAGACTGAAGCTTTCATAGAGAGGGGATGTCCTCAAGGATCGGTACTTGGTCCAGCTTTATGGAAGCTCGTTTTTGATGAGTTATTGGGAGTATTAGAAGAACAGCGGTTCCCTGCCACTGGATACGTTGACGATTTGGCAGTAGTGGTGGCCTCCAATAGCATAGCCGGCTTAAGACAAGAAGCGGAACGATGCGCCAACTTGGTCGGAGAATGGTGCGAGAGGAAAAAGTTATCAATGGCCGCTTCAAAGACTCATACAATTGTCATGAAAGGGAAAACTGACAGGGCACACCCTATTAACATAACGGTTCAAGGTTCGAGAATACGTCCAAGTGAGGTGGTCACTTATCTAGGCGTAAAATTTGGGAAAAAATTCAGCGTTACCCCTCACTTGGACTATCTTAAAAACAGGGTGGCCCTATCTTTGAACGGTCTCAGTCGGGTTGGGGGCGCTTTCTGGGGCCTCAGATACCCAGCAACCTTAACAATTTATAAGGGAGTCATTCTGGGTATCATGAGGTATGCGTCTCCCGCCTGGAACCAGAACCTCTCGCACCGACAGAAGAGTAAGTTGGCGACAATACAGCGAACGGCATTGCTGCGGGTCACCAGGTCGTATCGAAGCGTATCCCATGAGGCGGTGCAGGTATTAGCAGGAGGGGTACCTCTCGACCTTCTCCTGCGAGAAGATATGATGAGGCACATGTTCAAGAAAAACGGCTCAGCAGGTCTACCGGAACATCTTAAGGTGAGAATTGACGAGAATCCTTGCAAATGGAAAAACATTATACGGGACGACACATTGGAGGAATGGAACCGGCGATGGGTGATAACCCCCAAAGGATCTACCTTGAGGAAGTACTTCCCCACCGTCCGGTCACGTTTAGAAGCAAGGTGGATCGTCCCAGACTATTGGATCTCGCAATTTCTCACAGGCCATGGGGGCTTTCGAGCAAAGCTTCATTGCCATGGGATGGACATCAACCCCCTATGCCCTAGCTGCGGTGTTCCGGAGACTGCTGAGCACATCATAGTGGACTGCACCGCCTTTGAAGACCTAAGGGCTAAGTTACTGAGGGAAACCGGTCTCTACATTCTCACAGAGAACGATTTTCCTCAGTTAGTCACTGCGGAAAACTAAACGTACTACAAAGATTTTGTGTACGGGTGGAAAGTCGCGGTGGGGCCAGCCCATTTTAATTTAAGAAGAGGAGGAAGAGGTGCTATACCATTGGCGTGAAACGGATGAGGAAAGCACCCATGAAGAAAGAGGAAAAAATGAAGAAGGAGCAGAAGAACGAGATTCATTTGCAGCAGTGAGATGTTGAGCTGACCTGCCTAACATCTTACTATTGCAGACACCCGTATTGCCTACTAGGCACGGCAGGGTTGATAAATAAATAAAAATATGTACAATAAAAAATAAAATAACCCAAAGATAAGTAAATTAAAAACATAAAAACACAGTCATACCTATACACAATATACACAATAAGGCAGGGAACCCCAAGCCAGGCTTCTCCTTCCAACTATAAAAGGAAAAACAGGACTTCAAGGGATCCCTGCACCACTCTCTCAACCGCGTCGCTGGTGCTAAGGCCAGTGGAGTTTGAGCGAGAGCGTTTTAGCCACATACACTCATGTCTTGAGTGTAGAATCTGGTCATTGCCAGAACTCCAAGATATATACAACAAAAGATCTCTGAGCCACTGGCGCTTCAACCTTCGAGGAGGGTTGTAGGAATGAGTGGAACTAGATAGGGATTGTGATAGGGGATTCGGATTATTAATAAGGTTCTGGTGGAATTTGGAGAATTTTTCAGGGATAAGGTCGAGGACAAATGGGATATTAAGCTAATGATGTAGGGTTTTGTTGGTTACATAGAACGGAGCATCGACTATTGTTCGGAGGACTTTTATTAATTTTAGAAAACATATTTAATCATTTAAATATATATTATTTCTAAAATATCATAAATATATTAGAATATGAATACATCAATTTAGCTAAGATATAATTAGAGTATTAGTAAAAGAAGAGGAAAAGTAAAATTTCTTCTGGCACATTTTGTCCCCTAAAATAATGAAAATAAACGATACTAGGCTGGCATAAATTTATAGTTAAGACAAATTAAATTACTGCGTAATCATAAACTTAAAATAAAGAACACAAACAAAAGAACAAATGGAATTAAAGATAAATAAATATCAGTTTTTTTTTTTTTTTTTTTAGAAATCATCATTTATTTACATATATACCTTAATATAGGGTAACTTTTGGACACCAGGTAAAATTTAGTTTATGATGATTGCGTGGTGGATACACCGTGTTGGTTCAGTCTCTAAAAACGTGCTTTGTGTGTATGACGGCAGTTTGAGAACTCACTACCCTAGCTCACTACACTCGTTAAACAGCTTGCTTTTGTTTATTTCCATCCCTGAATTCAAAATCATTGTTTTCATGAAACTATCGCTTGTGCCTCAAGAGAAGTGTGCCGCAAGGTAGTAGCTCAGTACCATGCTGACAAGACACAGTGTATCCACCACGGAATCACCTCAAACTAAACTATACTCTCTGTCCCAAAGTTATCTCCTCTTAAGGTATACAATGCACCATGTCATTATAATAATTAATTAAATGAAAAATAAATTTATTCTGGAACTAAAGTCTCCTTTGAATAACAGCAGTGTTCAAAAAAATAAATACATCAGTCTAGCATGTAGATATAATACAAATATATACAAAGGATCCTAAGAAAAAAACAAACATATGTATAAAGTACTAAAATAAAAATGAAATGGCTCTCATCAATTAACGGTGATAAATTTTAATTACATAACTTAAAAATTCTTACTAGCTTACGGAAGTTTGAATGTGTGGTAGGTAGAGAAATAGGAGTTTTTGTGGACATGGTTTGATGTATGGAGAAAGATAAGGAGTTCCAATAGGATGGAGCACGAATGGCGAAGGATTTGCTGAAGGAAGTGGTTTTATGGGAAGAGATACATACATCTATTGGTTGAGATCTGGTTTTAAGAGAGTGGGTAGAGGAACGTTGAGTAAGGAGTTAGATAATGTAGGGAGAATTTTTAGTTCTGAGGACCTTGAAAAGAAAATACTAAGAAGGAACTGCCTTCGGGAAGTAGGCAGCCACTTCAAATCTGTGTATACGATGGAAACATGGGATCATTTCTGTGTAGTTTCCCCTCCATCCTAATTTTTTTTTTTTAATTTTGGGAGTTCTGACAGCCCCTTAAGAGTTATAGAGATCTCTATACTTTTTAGAAATAGTTATACCATCGTTTATACCACCGAATATACCACGCAAAGTTACGAAAAAGTAAAATCCCGTTTTGTGCAACTTACGAATCTTATTATTCTTTTAATAATAATTTTAAAGGTACAGTACATTAGGATAATAATAAATCAGTCAGTCTTTTTTATAGATTTATGATATTTTCCCTAATAGTTGTAGAGTTCTCTTGCATTTAAAAAAAATATTTCTGTTGTTTAAACCACCGTAAAAGTTTCTTTCGGCGAGATAACCACAACTTTTGATAATCCTGCACGCTCAGTCTTCTGTTATGCGTTTGTTCATTGATCAATGAAGAAATTATTTTAAAAATATCTGTCGTTTATATTCTATAATATTACGAATGATTTTTGTGCGATGCTGATGTGGAATGGAAATCACGTGGCAACTAGACGCCTAGCTATATGGTGACAAATGATGACTACGTTGTGAAGGAAATGACGAGCTGTAATATGGAACAGGAGACAATAATGTGAGGGAGGGGGACGGAGACAGCTGCCAATAGCAGGGCTGACATTGGCCGTGGAACAATGGAGCAGCCAATGAGAGCGCTGCTGGTGGAGGAGAGGGGGAGGGGAAGGAGGGCGCGAGGGGGTGCTTTTCGTCTCATTAGCCGACATCAATGTCCAATCCTGACTACCTGGGCTCCACGCTACCGTCGTCCCATCACTGCTCGATAGCACTAGCCATTCAGCGGCCAAATTTCAATTAGTCGGATAAACAAGTGCACACTTGTTCCCAATATGATCGCAGCTGGATAATTTAATCATTTACTTACTTTTAAAAAATTGAAAATGCTAAACTTATAAATGTGCGTTTAGACATTTCGCAAACTATGTGAAACACAATTATCAAACTTGACTAACAGCGACATTATCGTATACCAAACTATTTATTTTATTTCTCTTGATACCAACAGCAGATGGAAAATATAAACACAAATACTAGAATAGTGAAATGACCATTTGAATACACGTAATGTGTGTGTCTCATACTTTTTGAAATGTCTAAACGAGTCTTGGTCTTACTCACTCGGTCATGGTCATGGACTTATTAGCTTATTTCTATTTATTAAACATGATACTTTAGACCTTTAAAAAAATCTACGGAATAAGTACATTTAGATGAATTATTGACATGAACATAGGAAATTCCAACCAAATTAATAAAATTAACTTGATAATACATTAAAGTCATTGTCAAGATAGATAATAATAGGTCCCCACCTTGAAATGGAAGAGTTGTAAATTAAAGCCAATCATTACAATATTACCAATTATTTAAATAAAAATTTGGTGTTTTCACTCAAATGATACCCCTACAGAGTTTTAAATATTGAATTAGACTAATATTCTTGATAACCGATCAGAGATATCATTAGAATACGATCTCGTTAATGAACTAAAGCAATGTAAGCGTGCTAAAACTGGTTCGATTTAGACAATCATTGTATAGTTTTGTCGGAACTTATAACATTAATGTTATAACAAATGTTACAATTACATACAATAGAGATATTACTGTCATTTTTTTCAGAATGGAACTAACTAAACCCCGAATGAAAAATTTAATGCTGGAAATTGGAGAGCTATACTCAAATATACAATTCAACAAGAAAATCAAAGCTGTGTAGATTTAAGGATGGTTAAAGCACCGTACTGTATCTCAAAACTTGACTGCAAGAGCCTTGCAGGTGTCTTGTTCTTGTTCACTCAAACCTCGCTGTGTCCAGTTTTGGTCTAGGTCTTGCAACAATGAGGCGGTCTGGTCTTGATCTATTGAAAGTGGAAGACCAAGACCGATTTTGTGCAACAATAGCCTGAACGCACCTTAAAACGACACTGAAACAATTTATCGTTATTTGTATTTTAGATTGTTCTGTACAGTAATCTTCTGCTTAAATGTGAAATTTCGTATCAATAAAAAAACATTCTTAGGTTATGTTTTTTACTAAGAGAGTTATTTTAATATTAATAAAAATAAAATATAGTAAGAAAAACTTAATGAAAAATCAAAATAAAATACAAATAATATTTTCTATTGGTATTACAGACCTTTTAGATCTTTTACCTCCGTAACCAGCCTTCTCATTCTCTGGTCATCTATGGCTATTTCCTTTCAGTTATCTGAATGCATTTCTATTTAATCTTTGTTGATTCGATTTATCCATCTGAGTTTTCCTCCTTCCAGATGGATTGCTTCAAGCTAAATGCCCCACCCATCTTATTCTCCTTTCCTTACGGCTATATGAATATCACGAGATATTGATTGACTAGTTTCTGTTAGAATCTCTTTATTGGTCATTCTCCTACATTCATGAAGATTTATCTCTCATATCTTTCAACACTCCCTTCTGGTAAGTATCTCTCGCAGCCGTATATCACAGTTGTTGTTTTTTTTCGGTATCATTAACTAATACTGTATTATTGAATAATTATCTATTATTCTATATATTAGTAAAAACATTATTTTCTTAAATAATAAAAGTATTATTTTTTTTTTCTAATGACGGATAAATTGAAAGTAGATAATATGGTTGGAAGTTGGTTATGCAGCCATGTATCATATCAAACGAAAACATTGCATTTTTTTTTATCGAAGTTTTGACGAGATTGTTTTGACAACAAGGAAACCTGATGAAGGCCTTTCTTTTTTTTTTTTTTTCCATTTACTTCACGAACCAAATCTCTAAGTATATATTTTGTTGTAAAAGAATAAAGACTTATAAAATAAAATGAATAAATAAATATATATATCATAAATTCAGCTTGATTGATGTAATAAATAAACATTATTGATATAGAGCAACAAAGCTAGTATTATCGCAAGCTTATTGCAACCTCAAAGTGACAAAACCGTTAGTCCGAAATACCTTACAGAATAAGGTATTGCTCGATTATATTCTGGTACCCTCCAAGTAGGATTGGATGGTTTATTAATGTTACAATCAAGTCAATTTAACATTTTTGTCTGATTTATCTATATATATATATATATATATATATATATATATATATATATATATATATATATATATATATATATATATATATATATATATATATAAATGAATGTATGTCATATTCATCCGAAGTCATATTCATCCGATCGCCATGAAACTTTGGAAAGTTGTTCCGTACACTCCTGGGAAGGTTTCTGGCATAGTACTTCTGTCTTATGATAATTTTATATATGTAAACAAAATAGAAATGTAAATGTTTTTTTGTTCAAAGCCGCAAAAAATGTGTCGCTATAAACTGTAGCGCCAAAAAGGCTTTAACGATTTTAACGAAACTTGGCTAAAGTCTTCCCCTTGAAACCCTTTTAATTTATGTGCATAGCATACTTTCCCGAAAACAAGCTGAAAAAATGTTACGATGAATTCAATATTTTATTTTCCAATAATTAAAAATGTACACAATTTTTTATTGATAATACCCAAATTTATTTGAAAGATCCTTGAATTGCTGACTAAATAAAAAAAATCATTTAAATAGATAAGCATTATCTCCGAAACAAAACAATTTCTAGCGCCCTACGAGCCACAGCAGGCCGGAGAAAGCTAGTTGAATAATAAAAATGCGACTTTTTTAATGGCTCTGTTTAATGTATCAACTTGGTGATGTTTTAATATTGTTGAAAACATTTTTACAATATTTTGATAAACGTATAATTTTGAATTTACCACAAGGCGAAAAGGATTTAAGGTGTTCCTATAAATCATATCGTACATTTTGGTGATGTAATCGTAAACATGGAGCTTCGGGGATTTATATGTAGGTGAATCCTGGCTTTGGTACACTGTCAACAGCAATCCATCTTTTTTGACTCTGTTGTTTCCGTTCAATCTGCACGATAACAATCCCTTCCCTCCTATTGATCAAGCGGATCCAAAACTGACAAGTATCGACATTTATGACGAATGCTCGTCCCCCCTCCCCCCGATCTCCCGCCTAGAGAGAGACTAATATCCCGATAATATATCAACAAAGCTTATATTGTTTTCCGACGGCGTCTCCCAGAAATATGGAACCGTTTCTTCAGAATATTGTCTGAATTCTTTCTGGTCCGTCGGAACCGCGAAGTAGAGCTGGTAGCCTACCTAATGCGCATTCCTTCATCTTATTGCTCTCTTTTAGGCCTACCGATCCTCCATCTTATATATCTTGTTATATTTTATATTAATTTAAGTGTATGTGTGTGTGTGTGTGTGTATATATATATGTACATGCTGCTAAATTGTAACGAGCACAACAATTAACACATATTTATATATTTAAATTCAATGAAGTAATTAAATATTAACTATTACAATTAATTAAAGTATAATTAACTATTTTTAGATTAGCCTAGTCGATCATACATACAAAAGATGTAGATTTTGATTTTTTAATGTTTTTTTTCCACAGTAAAAAAATACAAAAACTTTTATTAAAAAAAAAATCATTTATAATTTGATTCGAATGTCTAGTTATTTGTGTAATATAAATTCTTTAAATCAAAAGGGACGCTTTAGAATTGTTCCCATTCATTGTAGACTTCCGATACTTTACTGACCGCCTTACCGGGGTAAGTTACGGAACTAGGATACTGGGTGAAAAAATATTAGACCCATGTCAAAAATGATGGTCATAAATGATTAATATTTATGAGATTCATTTCTCATAAATATTAATTTTTATTGAAATAAAAATGTGTAAATTGGACAGAATTTTAAAGGACATTTTTTTCTTCATGACGTCTACTAAAGCACGATTTTCTCGTAACGCAATTTATTGTTAAATTTCTAAAATCATCTGAAGGTTGATTTTTTTCTCCTCAAAACATTATCAATGGCTTTTAGATGTTACGACTCTATAAAATAATTAAAGAAAATATTTTTATTTTACCAGGTATCTCCAGTTGTTTATGGGGATCTGGTTTGTGACATTTCGTGTTATTAGGATCAAAATTCCTGCTAATTTTGGTGTGGATAGGCATCTTGCAACTATCACAATTATTGTTGATTTAAAAAAAAAAGTTTATGGTTATAAAGTTATTTAAGTGTTTTTCGAGGTGAGAGATTCAAATCTCAATTTTCTTCCTCCTTAAAAACATATTTGAGCCAAATTTTCTCCAAGGGTTCGTCAAAATTATTCAATATTGAACTTAACTATAGCTATAAACAATATATATATATATATATATATATATATATATATATATATATATATATATATATATATATATATATATATATATAGAATAGAATAGAATAGAATAGAAAAAAAAACTTTATTCTGGGACTAAGTCCCTTCAGAATAACAAAAATGTACAAAATAATAGAATATTACTGGCCTGAACGTTGAAACAATAAATAAAATTGATAAAATAAAATAAAAAGTAAAGAAAACCTTAGGTGCACAAGCTATATACAAACAGGTAAAACTATGTACAGAGCATTTAAAATTACTAACAAAACAATTAAAACTATGAACGAATCACTTGAACTATGAACAAAATTATATTTAAGGGTTGAACAACATAAACATACTCTTTGAGAAATGAAGAACGAAAAAGAGATACAATGAGTTCATTTCATAAAAAAAAAAAAAAAAAAAACTTTACTTGAATATATATATATAAAAATAAACAGTTACTTATAATTGAATAAAAAAAAAAAAATATAAAAAAAAATGTATGTATTGAAATTCCTACGTCGATAGTAGGAAATGCATGTACTATCTCTTACCAAGTGTTATGATTATATGATTGCTACACATCTATATATATATATATATATATATACATTTATTTTATACATATGAACGAGTATTTAGAATAATATGTCTTCTTCAAAGCCTTGTAATATACTAATTAGTAATATTTTTTCCCGATTTGGTCCGAAAACAAGACTAATAAACGTAATAGATATTTTAACATAATGAAAAGGAAATTCCTCCAAGGTGTGATAAGGTCAGGGGAGTGTAAACCTTTGGACTAGTGAACCAGAGTGTGTGAGTATCGAACGACCCCAAGAGGGGGAAGGAGGGGACTCCTGCTCCACTGACCGAATGAAATGTTGACCCAGACCGTGAGTGTCCCATTCCATTCCAACTGCATTATTTAGCCTGCCTTTTCTAATTCAGGAATCATAAATATTCAATTGCCTTCAAAAAAACAAATTTATTTATTAAATTCGTATCGATGGAGTCGTAAGAATAGACAAATATTGTTAAATATTTTCAAGAAATATTTTCAAGAAATATTATCATAATATTTCTTTATTAATTTTATTTATATTTATGTGTATTTAGCCTTTGTTTTCCGTATCCACAATTTAATTATATCTTATTTTATTGGTTCGAAATTTTATTTACACGTTTGCTTTTCACTCTATTAAATTACTTCCTTGCACAGCCGTTGGCCTGGAAAAAACACTTGCTTACAAATTACTGTATCCAAGACATTTCAATCACATATGTTGTATTGAAACAGTTTATATATATTCTCCTGTGTTAAACGATATAAAATCGTACATTTAGACTCTGTAGCTCGAACTATCTCTCAGCAGAAGTGTTCACTTCACTAAACTGGCGATATTCAGAGAAAAGCTTCGTAATTATTATAAGGCATCAACGATGACAATAATCTTTCTAGGTATTTTAAATATGTTTGATTATCATTTTAAATATATATATATATATATATATATATATATATATATATATATATATATATATATATATATATATATTTAATTCATTTCTTCACCCATACCTGTCAGATCAGCATATCCAGCTAGTGGACTTTTCCTTTTATCGTAAAAGATCATAATCATTCTTGCAGATTATTTATTATAATTGAGGAAGAGAGAATATTCTCGTTCTCTCAATATTTTTATTGAAAAAGAGGGGAATGACATCACCTCTCTCTCTCTCTCTCTTGAAGTCCTGCACCAACGGTTGTATATTGACTGATGAGCATTAAAAAAAGAAGTGTTTCAACTGATTCAAGCAATTCTTTATTTTATTTAAATAATATATTATTTTATTTAAATAATACATATATATATATATATATATATATATATATATATATATATATATATATATATATATATATATATATAAGTTTAGTCTTGGCTTCGATAAATAGAAAAAATAAAGAAACAAACAACTAGAAATAGATTAATTTTCAATAAGTTTTTATTTTACCAACAGTAGAGTCTTTATTACAGAAGGTTATATAACAGTATATTTATAACATGTGTTTATTTTAAAATGAAAGAAATGATATTAAATCTTAGAAGTCTTATCCATCTCACGCCGTATCTTAACTTATATTCATATATATATATATATATATATATATATATATATATATATATATATATATACACATTCAAACTGTATACCTCAAATGTTATCACTGCCAATTAAAACATAATTAATTTTTCAAAAATAAATACTTAATAAAACTCCTTTCACTTAGGAAGAAGTTTTCCTACCAACTAATTAAAAAAGTATGTCAATCACTTTTTTTTTTTAAATAAAATTCTCATTTCTTATCACCGGCTAAAGGCTAAGTTAATTATATATCTTAATTAAGCCCCGAGTGGCCTAGAACCGACCGCAGCGCTCTGAAGCCTCCAGCCAACTGAGAACTTGATTTCAGCGGTGGAATTAGATTTAATATATATGGCCGCCGATGAATAGGGACTCGGTTTTGGCCTTGATTAAGATGAAGGATTAAATTATATCCTCTCTCTAAGGACAGCTCCTGATGAATTTTCTTTTACATTTTAGGATTTTTACATATTTTAAAATGTCCTCTTATTAAAAACTTTTAACAATTTAGTTAATTAATTTTGTTCTCTGTAATTTCTTACTCTGCTTAATTAATTTCATTATTTCTATTCAAACGAAAAATATAACTTACTGTATAGTTTTTTTTTTTTCGTCCTTTCTTTTTCTTTTCTTTCTTTATAAAAAACTCAATGGGAGTTTCATTATGGAATCATCCTATGAAGCTGCTCGAAGTTTTATCAGTAGGGACTCAGTCCGAATTAACAATGCCCCAATTCATTTCAAAGGGAAGCGATGAGGAAAATAGCTAAAGAAAGAAAAGAGAAATGAAGTGTTTTTATTGCAGTTGAAAGAAGTAAAGGATAACTTAGTTCTTTACGGGTTTTATTAGGATTGGAGAGAATTGCAAACAATATATATTTATTTAAATTGTAAGTTTATTAAAATTATATAAATTTTATTATGTATAATTATATATATATTTTGAAATTATATCCACATAAGGAAAATAATGTAAAGGCCATTATTTAAATCAAACTAATTATTTTAAATAAAACGTAATTTTTACGAAATAATTCATACTCAGGAAAAGTTACATTTGGTTTGGAGAAGATTTTGTATGAAATGGAAAAGATTTTAATAGACTTTGTTATTACTTGAAAAGTGATATCTCAATCTTATATAGGTTTTTTTCCACATAGATTTTATTGAAATATCGATGTTATAAATAATACTATTTAATTATGTACTCGAAAGGTTAAGAACACAAGGTCCATTTTGTATTTTTTTCAGAGGAGCCAATTTTTCACAAATTTGAACTATTAAAATTTGTTCCTGTTTCAAAATCTGTATTCAATAGGTAAAGGACACCAATTCACATTTTTTGATTTGCCGGATAACTCAATTTTTCAAAACTTTTTTTTTTTTTTTTTTTTTGTGGCACAACATCCCGTTACCGAGACTGGGCCTCCTCCAAGAGCCTCCGCCAGTTGGCTCTGTCTTCTGCTGCAGCTCTCCAGTTCCGTACACCAAGCAGGGTTCTCGCATCATAGGCCACGTTGTCCAACCATCTCGTCCTCGGCCTTCCTACCCGTCTTACGAGGTGCAGCTCCTCCATCATTATTTTTTTTGGTATTTCAACAGTGCTCATTCTGGCCACATGCCCTGCCCACCTTAGTCTGGCCAGTTTAATATACGTGACTACGTCGATGTCTGCATAGAGAGAACTGAGCTCCCTATTTTTTCTTTTCCTCCAGACATCACCCTCCTTTACTGGACCATAAATCCTTCTGAGGACTCCTCGCTCAAAGACACTCAGCTTCATCTCATCCTTTTTAGTCATCGTCCAAGCCTCTGAGCCATACGTCAAAACAGGCCGAACAAGGGTCTTGTATATGATCAGCTTGGTCTTCTTTGAGAGGTACCTACTTCTTAAGTGTCGGCCAAGTCCAAAGACACATCTATTGGCAGCCGTGATCTTTCTTTGTATTTCTTGAGCCATGTCATTTTTGCTATTAATTTCAGACCCAAGGTATATAAAACTTTTCACTCTCTCAAACTTAAAAGAACCTACCTCAAATGGAGAGTTCAGATCCACCTCACCACCAACTCTCATATACTTAGTTTTCCTCTCGTTGACTTCTAGACCAAGTGGTCTTGCAGCTGCTTCAAGGCCTATAAACGCTTCTCTGAGAGCCCGTTCAGACCTACCTATTATGTCAATATCATCAGCAAAACCAAGAAGCTGTGTCAGCCGATTGAAGATTATATCGTTGGTCTGAATACCGGAGTCTCTTACAGCTTTCTCCTCTGCCAAGTTGAACAATAGACAGGCTAGGGCATCCCCTTGCCTAACCCCACTGCTCACTTTAAACTCTTCGGAGTCGTCAGAACCGACGCGTATTCTACATCTCGAGCTGTCCATGGTCATCTTGATTAGTCGTACGAGCTTCTGAGGGATGCTTAGCTCCTCCAAGGCACAGTATAGTTGCGTTCTATCAACGCTGTCGTATGCTGCTTTAAAGTCCAGGAATAGATGGTGGGTGACTACCTTACGCTCCATAGTCTTTTCTAGGATCATCCTCAGAGAGAACAGTTGATCAGTGGTTGAGCGTCCTCTTCGAAATCCAGCCTGATATTTCCCCAGTTCCTTTTCAAAATACGGGAGGATCCTCTCAAAAAGAATGTTAGAGAGCAGCTTATAAGCACACGAAAGGAGTGAGATTCCTCGATAGTTAGCGCATTCTGTTTGATCTCCTTTCTTATGTATTGGGCAGATAATGGCTGTTGCCCATTCCGTAGGCATAGCTTCCCTCTCCCAGATGGTCAGCATTAAATCATGCAGAGCTTTCTTGAGTTCTTCACCTCCACATTTCAACAGCTCTGACTGGATTCTGTCCGGGCCTGGCTCAAAACTTTGAGCTATTAAAATTTGTTTCTTAGGTATTAATCTTTTATTAAAAAAAATGGACATGATGTATTTCATCTACAAAGCACAGAATTAATGATCATTGTTTATTAATAATTATTTCACATAATTCGCTAGGTAAAAATTAAATCAGCTAAATCTTAAAATTAAATCTCTATTCTTAAAAAATACTAAAAATAAAAATAATTACCCATAACCCAATAATATATATTTACCTTTCTTTGCTTAAAATGAAGGAAATAATATATATTCGCGGTAACGTTTTTGATATACTTGCTATCTTTTAAGTGTTTGATACTAACTAATATGCTGTTTAGCAAAGCGATCGGCCGATTAAAAAGCCAGTAATCCTTACAAGCGCGGACTCATCGATCTGTCTGATAGACCACGGGTCCACTTAAATCAGTCAATTCGACCTTAAGATAATAGTGCTCTCACTAAGGGTTTCCCCGTAATTCAAAACTTTTATCGACCTACTATCCAATCATCAAATTATTATAATAATATATGTGAGTATTCATACTAGACGATTCGTGAGCGACCGATGCAGTAGTTTGACGGGCTTAACAATTTCCTTCCAATGGAAAATCTACACTGTTTCTTCTGATTTAATCAAAGTAATTGGTCAGATTCATCGAATTTACCCTTGGTGAAACTCCATCGCGTCTCATCATCGTAGTTTCTCCTTGATCTAGAAGTTCGAGCCGCTCTTTGATGTCACAGAGAAAAATGACAATGTTATATTTTATTTAAAAATTTCGTCCTTATTTTGAGGCCTAAACGTGGAATTTGACTTATTAGTCAATATTTATTTTTGAAATGTGGTGTGGAGTGCGTAAAGCTTCCCTTGTTGTAATAGTTTCAAAGAAACACCCAATATCCCCCTCCCCACACAACTATGGAGATATTACCTATTTTCGTATAATTTTTTTCAATATCTGACTTATTTCAACAAAGCACCTATACTGAGAGCACTAATAGTACTTCACTGTATCGTTTTACTTATATGCAGGCAAGTGGTTGGCCGATGAAAAAGCCTACGCACTTAACTTCAACTCTAACATGAAATTGATTCGATCAAAGTTCTCCGAACAATAGTCGATGCTCATTTCTATGTAACTAATACAACCCTTTACAAGAACCTTAATTTCCCCACTCATCATAGAAACCCTGTTGCACAATCCCTGTCTACCTCCTGCTATCCCGACAAACCTTACCGCAGGCTAGAAGGGCAGCGGCTACGTGACCTTTTGTGAATATGTTTACATTGAAGTTCTAAGTTAATTGTCAGATTCTCCGCTTAAGTTCTGAGCGTCTGTACCTCTAGTGCTCTCTTTCATTCTCCACTGGCTTTCAAAACCAGTGACGCGGTAACCACCTCATAGAGTCCTACATACTAAGAAATGATGAAAAGAAAAAAAATCACTAATTAGAAAGTTGAGTTCTTCAGTTCATAAGTGATGAAGCTATTTTTAATTCGGCATTGAAAATAGACAAACACTTAGTTAACTAAACTTTTCTTTTTATGTACTGAGCAGATATTTGTTAACGACCAAGTTGAAAAAGAAACTTTAATCTTTACACACAAGAATAAACCCCCACAGCCGCACATATATACACTGTTCACCTCTCCCTTGTTACTTATTCTTACCATTTTAAAAATATATACGTTAATATATATATACATCAATAAATAATTTGTATTACAGACGGAGTGCGCGGTCGCAGAGGGAAGACTGGTGAACGGTAGTGCCCGATTTGTCTGTCCAGGCAGGTCACTTATTCCCCAGCCTCCAGGATCCGTATCCAGTTCATCCAGCAGCGACCAGGCTTGTGAGTATTATACGATATAGCCTCAAGAATACATAAGAGTATTTTGATACCATATCATAAATAAAAATTTAATTGCATCATCCATTAGGTATCTTTTCAGTAGAAAAACACTCAACGATAAGTTACCTAATACTCAAAATAATTGAGTGTAATATGTCAATGAAAACTGAATTATAAAAGTCTCGGGTGCTCGAAGATTATTATTTGTCATGATTTTTTTTTTTAGCAAGATAATTCATTAGTATTAAGAAGTATGGTTTATGAATTGAATCATAAGAAATAAAAATATTAGAAGAACCTTGTTTGTGTGATTATCTTATGTTATCCTAATCATGACTAGGTTTTAAGTGCAACGTGGTTAATGGTTCAGATTTATTTGGACATAAATTTCGAAGTAAGTTAAGAAGTCCATGCCGTTATTACTTATTGCTTACAGTGAATATAATGTATACAGTAAGCATCGGAAGGATACGAACTAATGTATTAATAGCGATGTTTGTAATCTACAAAAAGAAATTGTCAATAAAAAAAAATATTTAAATAAGAATAATTTACTAAACTTTTCTGTTGAGCAATCATAACAGTTTTATTTACTCATTTATTTATTTTTTGTATAATACAATCTGGTTGTGTTTCAGTGGTAGCTCATTTATTAAGCTTTGACATTCATCCGGAGGATCAACCCTTTCATAACTGAAGGAAAAGTTATATATATAATATATATATATCCCCGGTCATGTGAGGCCGGTCAGTCTACTGGAGAAAACTCACACCGACCGGGCGTAGGATTGATGGCCCTATCCCGTACTTTAAATCAGAAATCGGCATGAAGTCTAGGATACCAGACTCATGGTCAAAGATCTTCATGGTCTGTAGTACTAACCGAAAAAAAAAAAAAATAAATGAATAAAATATATATATATATATATATATATATATATATATATATATATATATATATATATATATACTCTATTATTTACTAGGCACAAAGATCTCCTATCATCAATTATTCACGAAAACGAACATCTTTAACTCAGTAATGAAAGGGCTTACCCTCCGGATGAATGTCATAGCTCACTGAAATGAGCCACCTCTGAAACACATAACTGATTACGGGGGAATGAGGGTCATAATTTAGTCAAAATGGCTTACTCCTGCTGAGGATCCACTGTAAAAGCTACCTTGCTGGCTTACTAAAAACAAAATTTATGACCGGGAGGGGAGTAGGGTCTAATGATTCACTGACAAAAAGAGCTTTACCTCGAGTCATTGATCGTCCGTTGAGAAAAAGATTAAAACTCTTTGAACTAGTTCATGAACTGGACCAGCACTCTCCACCACAATTTTCGTGAAGTCTTTAAAACGACTAAATGGAAGCATGAAATGAAATTGTCCAATACTCCATTATTTTAGTTAGCATGGGATCAGTTGAAGCAGATATGGGATTTTTATCTTCATTTGATGATATCAGGCATAATAGAATAATAATTACATTTGGTGAGTATCCTTTAATTTTATAAATATCACGTTGTTTTATAAAACTATAAAAAAACATAGTAGGCCATACAATGATAGTATCGTATAATGCACATATCCACAAGTGAAACAAATCCTTTCAAACCAGGTTATACCCGTTGACTATTATCCCGGAACGGGCTGTGCAAATACCATTAGGGAGAAGACAATCTAAGCTATTGCTAACACCGAATTAAAGGAATACAATCAACCATAGTGAAGATATCTTCTCCCGGCTAATACGATTTAATTCAGGGCGGCTCTGCAAACAGATCTTACCAACAAACCCTCATCCATATTGGATGAGACTTGTGAAGGTAAGGAACACTGGGGCAGCTATTGCAATTTCCATCCCTCCAGGAGTATGAACATCCATTTGACTGATAATACTACTGAATAGCAGAGGAACAGGAGTGCCTTTCTTACGTATTCCATTCCTCGTATCCATACATAATACATGTAGCCAGCAATGGTTTGTTGACTATTCTACGCTAATGCTTATTTTTGGTAGTTAACTTGTTAAGTATCTATATATACGCTACTATTTCTTGTATTATTCTATTGCTTCGTATGAAAGTAAAGAAGCGAATCATCATATTGGGATGTGGAAAATGACAGTTAGGAATCTCCTGTGGAAAAATTCCCAAAAGCATCATATCACACCCTACCATCAAACTAGAAAATATATTGATAAGTATTAGGAACCATCGGTCATTTATTCCATGAAAATGTTTAGAAGTCAGATGATGGATCAATATTCCGACATTTTGTATTTTTCCGGAAAGTTCATTAAACGTCTTATTTTAGGTATCTGCCGTTAGTTATGAAATCGATGATCCTGAATGAGCAGATAAAAGTGGTATAGAATATGACAAACGGCCATTAAAAAAAAAAAATAAATAAATCCTCTACCTCTACAACTTATGAAGACTTTTGGGCTCTGTACTTTGTTATAAAGTACTATTTCAAGCCTTATGTTTGTGCAGGGAGGCAATCGGGCCAGGGTCACGCTCAATCGCCAGATTTTCCTCCTTAATTAAGTATTTAATTAGGAGTACCCACTTTATAGAGGCTAGGTGTGACCCAGGAGGGTCTCCCGGCCACGATTGATCCACGGAAATATTATCTATTTATGCTTTTTATTTTTTTTATTATTTATAATACTAATACAAGACGTTGAGTAAACTTTTGCTGATAATAAAAGTACATCAAAATGGATCTTGTGGTAACTTAATCCGGTGACAATTAATCAAGTCAAGGTTTCTTGACTCTTCTAAGTTGTCTATTTTTGTTAGCTAATTTTTTAAATCTTTATTCTTCATGTTACTGTTTCTTCTATTCTTATATATTGCTTTCTGTCAAAGTTCGGAGGTAAATAATGACATTGAATTGTAGTACGGGAACTGTTATTGGAAAAATTCACAAAGGCTACTTATATATTAGACACCATCACATGGAAAAAAAGGGATAGTATTATAACAGTTTTAGGAAATATAAGCTATTTCTTCCATGAAAACAGAAGCGCCATAGTGTCTGATTTATATTCTCTACAATATAGTATGAAGCTAATGGTCCTTAACAGTTTAGATACATGACATAGTTTTTTTTGTTTTTTGTTTTTTTGTATTTATAAAACAAATTTAAGATGTAAACCTTTTTTTTTTATTAAGAATATACATTACTATAGGCCTTGTAGTGACAAGACCCTTCCTCTCCCAGATGACAGGGAAGACATCAATCCGTGACGACGGTAATCCCAGGGTCAGCAGTGACATTGTGCCTAGGATATTGACCATAAAGGAGTCGATGGCGCCTCGTAAGCTCGTCCTTTGTCATTCTCCCTCTTCTTGTATAAAGGCATTTTCTTCTTCTTTTTTTTTTTTTTTTTTACTCTTTTTTCTTTTATTTAAGAGATGCTTATCGAATATTGAAATTAGATTATTTTTTTGTTTATTGCTCCTTGAGTTCTGATATTTTTTGCACGTATATTAACCCTCTTACAGCTAAAAAGCATTGTCAGGTTTTTTCATTTTTTTTTAATTTTATTTAAATCAGATATATTACATTTAAGGAGCTTACATTTGAGTTGACGTTCTAATTATAATACTTACAATTAAATTTAAAACTAATCCGGTGTTAATTCTTTCCAATATTTCGGAAATGTTTGTTGGTGTTCGGTCATTAAAAAGAGATTCAGCCAAATGTTCAGAGGTATCAAATAATGATTTCATTCGCTTAGTTTGTATTCATGATGATAAGTGTAAATAATGAAGAGAAGAATAGTTGTGATGGTCAGTCAAAAAGGAAGGCAAAAATAAATGTTAATATTTATTTTTTACATATGCCGACGTTTCGACCTGAAGTTCAGGCCTTCATCAGGGCTAAGAAAATAACCAGATAACAAGATATAAGAAACATAAGTAGTGATGGTAAAAAAAAAATAACAAAAATAAAAAAAATTAGAAAAATAAAATAAATAAATATAAAGTAAAATGAAATTGTTATTATTTTATTTCAATTATTCTCCCTTATTACTCAATAGTTATTTTTCTTTCACTTTCTATTAACTTTCGTTCAATTTTCCATAATTTTTCTGAGTAATATATCTCTCGTACCTATTTACGCTTCATCATTCTACACTTTGTAACGGTTATTATTATTTATCTCTTAGTTCTTAGTCATTATTCTAACAATTTCATTTTACTTTATATTTATTTATTTTATTTTTCTAATTTTTTTATTTTTGTTATTTTTTTTTACCATCACTACTTATGTTTCTCATACCTTGTTATCTGGTTATTTTCTTAGCCCTGATGAAGGCCTGAACTTCAGGTCGAAACGTCGGCATATGTAAAAAATAAATATTAACATTTATTTTTGCCTTCCTTTTTGACTGACCATCACAACTATTCTTCTCTTCATTATCCACGACAGTCAACCAATTACCAATTATAAGTGTAAATAATTCACAAGTATTGAGTTGGCGAATAAGTCCTTTCGGTTTTTCGAGGGTGAAATAAAACTTAATGTATTGTACACATAAAATTTATTTTAATCTGTAATATTTTTTTTTCTGTTTGCATTCCAGACCAAGTAGATTTTTTGCCGCCTTAACACTTCTATTGTGTGGTCTAAAGTACACACATTTTTTTATTTTATTTTATTTTTTTTTTGTTTTTTGATCCTACGTATCTTGAAACCTGAAACTTCAAAAGCTTTGAAATGAGGTCGATTTTCTTTTCTTTTTTTTTTTTTTTGTCTCTTGGTGTTTACCGAAGTTAATTATTGAATATAATAATATTATATTACAGAAAATAAATAACCAATAATTAGTGATACGATAGTTAAATTATTTAATATTATTATTCTATACGTTATGGGAATAATTTAGATGTTGAAACCGCACAGAAAGCTGTCAGAAAAGGTAAAACGTCTAACTAAAAGGACGCAATCCGCGGGACAGTTGACAGATGAGTGGCGTGTTAAAAGGGGAATATTCGTTTGTTTTTATTTCACCATTTCTCCTTCCTTCCCTAAGCCTCCTTAGGAGGCTGCCATTTCCTTAAGAGAATATTTTTCCTTCTTCCTCCTGAAATTCTTTTTGTTATTAATACAAGTATTTCTTTTAAAGAATATCACTCCCAATTAGATGTAATCTTTTATTATGCGGTTTCTAGTTGGAGGATTACAGTTATAATTTTATTCTCTTCTTAAAGCCTTATATTGTTTCTGATTTCTTTTTACTTACCCTGTCCGCTTGAACAGCTTGTTTTTTTAAAATATTATTTATTTATATTGTTTTGTTTATTTAGGTATTATAGTAAGTTTAATCCTTATACAAGCTTCAAGTATCCATTTGAATGTCTGTCACATCTTGTGGATCTGGAGTGAATTAATCTAAATCTAGATAATCGAGTGATGGCGGGGTGTACGTCGGAATGTAACATATATACTATACTAGGACAGGAGAGTATTCGGAGAGTATGCGATCGGGTCAAATTTCTAAAAGAATATCCTGTATCATCCCTAATATCGGTTCGATTCCGATGGTGTTTTTTATTTGTTTGGTAATTTAATTACCTTTCATAAATATTATTATAAATTCTACCATAGAATATAAACTTAGCGAATTTGGGCCTTAAACATTTTCTTTTCTTTATAACTTTATTTCCTGATTTTTTTCGAAAATTTAGTCCACGTACAAAAATTGAAAGGATAATTATTACAACATAAGTTTCATCAAAATCTTTAAAACCGTCCATGGAAAAACATGTTTTTCACTTATAGTGCAGCAGCTATTGCGCATGGAGAATCCAATTTGTATCATAGGCATCATTAGTCAAAACACTACACAATCAAAAAAGAAGCAAAAAACAGACCAATGGCTAAAAATCTGTTTTTCGGACTCAGGTGGCTCTGAAACGTATTGATCCGTCGAAAACCGCAAATTAACGAACTTGTACAATAGTAAAGACTTTGAAATTTACTTTTATTGTAAAATATAAAGTTACATTGACATAAGGTTATTGATACTTCTTACAAACCAGCCTTGTGAGGTCTAAACAAATGTTACATGTCTGACTTCTAAAATTGGAATTGTCTGTAAGGTATTTTGGAGCTCAATATATAGGAAATGATGAAGGAGAGGATGGCTATTATTTAACTATTGCCATGCGGAAGTTGTTTTTTTGTTAAAAGTAATAATATACCAAGCATGTGCTAACAATAAACTTTTGGGACGAATGAGGGCCTTTCCGATGAGGATGTTAGTTTTTGGTTCAAGATACAAAAGCAGGTATCTTTTCTCGGACACTATGGGCAATCATGTTATAGCCATAAAGTGTAGGAGGTCTGTGAGCATCTTCTAGAGAATGACAGCATAAATCTATCAATGGTTAAGGCAGGTCAATTCTAGGTCTATCGCTTGGCTTTGGAAACCAATAACTGTTCCCATATACCGAACGTCTCATTGGGACAAAGGAATTAACAATATTAGTGAAGAAAAATAGTAATAATAACTATAGCTATTTAATTCTCATATAGGAAATTGGGTCGCAATACTTGCCTTACCTAGTATAGGTAGGTAAAAAAGAAAGTAAAAATCTAGTGGTTAGTGTGGTGAAACTCCAGTGTGTGTGGAACTATTCCACAATTTTATATTCGCTAATGATGAGAATTCAGGGATATCAAATCTGCTAATGTTGAAGAATTGTATTGAAGATTAAATTGTTTCTTCCAAGATTTTCTTCTTACACGAAAAAATATAGTCCTTGAAATATATAGGGAAGCGGGGTGGCCGAATGGGCTAAAGCGTGTTCACAGCACCGCGAGTTGCCCGGCAACCATATATATGAAGTTTTGAGAGACAAAAATAAGTACGAGTTCGCGTCCCGGTGCCGGAGGGGATTTTAAACTCCCCGCCCTCACCCTCCGGCCCGGGGAAATCCCATATAGCCTAAAATGGAGAGGTAGGGAAGAACAAAAAAAAAAAAGTTGTAACTGTGTAACGAACGAAAATGGTGAGAAAGCTATTTTGACCTAAATTGGCACATTTTTTATAAATTATATAATATTTATTGATGTATATGATATATATATATATATATATATATATATATATATATATATATATATATATATATATATATATATATATATATATATATATATATATATATATTCACTAAATATATTTTTCATGAAGCAGAATTTATAAAAACTAGTGTTACCCAAAATCGGTCTGGGTCTTGCACTTTGAAAGACCAAGACCAAGGCCGCCTAACTGCTGAAGGACCAAGACCAGGACTCGTAAAACAATCGATTTTTTAAATAAAAGTTAAGGCAAAATAGTTACTAATAATCGACAATTTTACTATATGTTAATAATTTGTATTACCAGTATACTTAACTCCTCTTATTTTTCATTCTGGCTTAGTTAAGTTGCTCCTATCTAAAAAATTACAGTAATATCTCTATAGTAATAAGCTAATAAGTAACTGCAAGACTGTTGCGGAATCCTTGCGCAAGACCAAGACCATGACCAAGACTGAGTTTGCAAGACCAAGACTCGTCATAAATTCGCATTTGAGCAACACTAATAATTACTATTTGTGAATTTCAGACTTCTTTATCGATAAAAGTACAACGTGCACCATAATGATACGGGCTTTCCAGAGATGAATTGAAGTTTATGGGAGGCTATGGTAATACAGTATGACGAGGAAATCATTGGCCACTGAAATACGTCGATATTTGTTCCACTGTAACTCTCGTGAGCATAACATTTCAATACGGTGGGTTTGAACCCAAAATTTAACCTTTAATATTTAAATGGGCTACGCGTGTCAATTAACTGCACAGAACTGTACTGGACAATACCTCACAACAGATTTATTTTGGAAATGATAAGGCTATAAAATCTAATTAGCTGAATTATTATGACAGCATTATCCGTAAAATATTAATTAATTAATCATAAAATGAAAAATAAACTTAATTTCAATGGTATTCAACTATCTTTCCATAGTACTTATGTTAATTAGGAGTCTATTGAGTGTCCTTACCTGTTTCAATTATTTTAAAAATTAACAGACCATGTAGATATTTTGCGCCTTAACCAATATTTCCTATCTCTGCCTATCTTGGGCTATTTCTTTTCAGTTATCTGCGGGAGTATCGATTCCATCTTTTTTGATTCGTTCTATCATCCTTTAGGCCTTCCACGTGGTATCTTGCCATCTACTGAAATATTTATTGTTGTGTAGGATCTTCCTGCTAGATCGTTTCGAGGTATATAATGCCGACCTATCTAAACCTCCTTGCCTTCATATCATGAGACACTGCTTGATTAGTTTCTATAAGCAGTACTTTATTGACCCATCTCTTCTAAACGTTAGTTATCTGATCTTAGATGACTCTGGTTATCGTGCAGAGGATTTTTCTCAAAAATAATTCTTCCTAGTGTGCATGTTTGAGACCAGTTCTCGTAGCGGTGAATCAGAACTCATAATATAAATGTACACCCTTAATTTGATATCATAATTTCGTTTACGTAATATGTTTGAACAACAGATTATGTAAGCTATATCACACTTTTTGGCACTAAGGAACTCTGATTAGTGAAAGAGTTTTTCAATGTATTGATTAGTTTTTAATGTATTCAAAATTTTGTATAGGACTAATCTTCAGCTATGCCCTTTCAATTAATAAAATAATTAATGAAATATATATGTAAGAATGAATATGGTGTAAGTAATTGTACATTAAAAAAAAATGGATTAACATTCTCCTGTGTCGGTTAAAATATGAAAAGAATTAGCAATTAACAGCTAAGAGGAAGTAGAGGTGACAAAATAAATGGAACGGCGCCTCGGCGGAAACAAGTTACAAGGATTGAAAGTCGCAGGTCGTTATCAAAGAGGGATGAGTTATAGCCGAGATAAAACTTAGCTCATAAGCCAAAGGCGAGGAGACAGCGACTAATTGTTAAAAATCTATTCGCCCCCTTGAGGTTGTGGGAGGGGGCGCTACCCCTCACAAGTTATTAACGGAGACTCGACTCGGGACCGCAGGTAATATTCAGCCTTTTGTCGCGGCTGCTCTGTGTTCAGTAAAACTCTTTTTATCTTCCACCTGTTTTTTGTTTGACTGTGTTTTGTTTGATCTCTTTTGGTTTCGCTGTTTTATTATTGTTATTTCTGCTTTTACTTTGAGGTTCGACTCGATATTTCTCAAGTTATTCCCCGACTTTTTAAGGTATTTTCTGCCCTCACACTTGTTTTGAGTTTTGCTGAAGATTATTGGTATTACTTATGTGGTTTATTTCAAAATGTCAAATCGCAACTAAAAGAAGTTACTGTTTCTTTTTCTCATGACATATCCGCTTGGAGGCATACTTTCGATTCATTGCTTAATTATTAGACGAAATGTCACAACCCAGTTGTACTGACATAGTAATTTGTAACTATTTAATGAACTGACTTACAACTAGGGCTATAGTGAAAGGGCACGAAATCTAATCTCGATATTCATTTAAAGGAAAAATGATAATTGTGATGATAATTATAAGTGATAAGTCGCTGCTTGACAGGCCATTTTTTAAAGAATGTCATACGTGTTGATCCTCACTTGCTAAAAAAAAATGAAAAAGTTATAAAATGCAGCGCTAAAAGGGTATTCTCTCCTACTGTCTGATCTTGATCTCTCTCCACTTTCATATTAAAGTTTTATTTTTTTAAATATTATTTATATGACATTTACAACTGTATAAAAAAAATCTAGTAAATTTGAATATAATGACATGAAACACATGTTAAGAAACTACCCATTAGTAGCAGTCTAATAATATGTATATATTTGGAGATCACGGGGCCATCTTCTTTTCAGACGCCCTGGAGGGTTATCGGGAATTGAAGAGGAAGCAAGCTTAGAAACAAAAGAGTTGCGATGGTTATGAAGTTATGGAATGATAGATATCCGGATTGGGACAAATATGAAACATAAGGCACATTAAGGTCATTGTGGATGATTTTATTTGTAACAAAGTAAGGAGTATTGAGGATTTTACGAAGGATTTCGGATTGTAAGGATTGAATACGAGAGGATTTTGAGGGTTTAGTGGAGCCCCATAGCTCAACCCCGTAAGTCCAAATAGGTCTTATTATAGTCATATATATGAGTCTTTTGTAATTAATTGAAAGGTTAGATTGTTTATATAATAAGTGTTGAAGTAGTCAAAAACGTCGAGCGGTTTCTTGTCGTTTCAGTCTGGTATGAGGTTTCCGGATTAGACGTTTGTCCAGGTGAAGTCTTGGGTAACGGATTTGTTAAACTGGAATGAGTGAGGTGTTGTCAAAGGATACTGAAGGACAGGAAGTCATTGGTTTACGACTAATATTTAAGTGAATTTATTATTTCATCAAAGAGTGAGGTGGCCGAGCGTTCTAATGCGTTTGCAAAACATCTATTGTCCGGTGCAAACTGTGATAAAATGAAGTTTACGAATTCGATTCTCGGCACTGGGGACTTTTAACTCTGCCATTAATCCCCTGCCCTCACCTCTGTGCCAGGAAACGCTCGTATAGCCTAAAAGGCGAAGAAGTGAATTTACCATCAATTTCTTTAATCAAAATATTATAAACAAACGATTCCTAGATCCTGGGTATTTCACTCACATATCGAATTTCTTCCGGACTGGAAACACTGGTACTCGCTGTAAATTCCTAGCAATACAAGGTCTTGTCTGTGTGGATATTTTATTTACATCAAATACAGATTATTTTTTAATTAATCCAACTGACGCACAATGTAAAATGAAAAAAAAATCTATTTATATCGATAAGGATAACACATTGTTATCTTAATATCATCTATATGATGACATTAATAGTTTATATAAAGGTCAGGGATTTCTCATTTCACTTCCATATTTCCTTCACTGGTCAAGTAAACGTCATATTAACGTTACCTGAAATATAAAAACTTTGATTTATCAGATTGTGTTATTTCTCATACTTCTGACCCACTTATAGAAACAGGTCATGCCAAGGACTTTTAGAAGTTGATTTTAATCTTTCTGGATAATACCTTTATTATTTTTGATTTTGCCTTTATTCCAATTCAACGTAACATCTGGTTTGTGAGACTACAGTATTAAACTGAATCATATGAGGGATAATTAGATTCTCTTGAAACAAAAAAAAAACTGTTTAAAATCCAATCAAGGCAAATATGCGCAATAAATAATGTATTCATATTTTAATTTTTTAAACATTATTTTAAAATAATTAGCTAACATTTCCCTTGAGATTAGTCTGCGGTCAGAATCTTTCTTTATCAGATTATTATAATACATCTAAAATTTGGTAAATGGCTTTATCTAACCTTTAAACCCCCTCTTCAATTTGGAGATCGGTTAACTTCGTCTGATTAATGAGCTAAAAAAGATTCATGAACACCCGCTTGCTTTTCCATTTGAAGATAATTTGATTCCATAATAAACTTCTTAACCATTCGAATCCTCTTGTTTCTAACCTTGCTTCCTTTTCCATTCCTGTTGGCCCTCCGAGGTGTATGAAAGGAAGATGGCCCCGTGTTCTTCTAACACAGACATATTATTAGAGTATTACCAATGGGTAGTTTCTCAACATGTGTTTCATGTCATTATATCTATATACAAATTTACTAGATATATTTTTTTTGTACAGTTGTAAATATCATATATTTATTTATTTGGTTATATTTTAGGTGCCGTGTGCAACTTTGTAGGTTAGAGGCACCATCTTGTTGGTTTACATTTCAATATGTCTTATGTATGTAAAATTTTGGATGTCTATGTTGTTAGTATTTTTGTTTAAAGAACCTGTTGTTACAACTGAATAGGTTATTTCTAATTTACGTTGTGAATTCGTTTATGAGGATGATATTGTTTAAATATGTCTGTAGTAATTGTGTTTTTTCAAAAATTGGAATAGGTGTTTCTGATTTCCAGGTTGTATGGCTTGTCGATATCCTAACAGCAGATATGAGGTCCTTGATGAATCTAAGCTCGGACAATTTTCCATGTGAAACGTTGTTAAAGCTGTATCGCAGCTGCGACATCTTGCTGGCGAACTCCCTTCGAGTAGGTGCCCATGCATGAGCCTGGTGTGCCCTATTCTGAGGCGTGTGATGATAGTCTGCTCCCGTCGGTTTCCTTGAATCTCTGGAAGTGGATTCATGATATGTAAATATCATATAAATAATAAAAAAAAAATAAAACTTTTTAAAAAGGCCTCGGGACCTTCCAATGTAGAACTAGGAATGGGTAGTATCTCTTCATGTAGTATATGTGATGTCAATGCTTTCAGATTTACTTGATTTATTTGTCGTGTAATGTAGTTGTAAATTTCAAACAATATATTAAAAAATAAAATAATCGAGAAAATATGTGACTGACAAAAATTGTGGTGTTTAGGGTTACCTTCACTTTATGTCAAAATTGATCATATAGGCCAAACGGCCCAGTATTTTTGTATACCACCTTTTTTCTTGATTTCGTGATCAAATTATCTAACGAAATTATTTAACGATTCAAGAGAAAAAGGGTATACATGGGTTTTTCACGAATAGAAATTTATATGACATTTTTTACCGATCTCCACATTGAATGCGTCCCATTTCCAAGCACTTCCGTAAATAAAAATATGGTGCGTCTACTTACACGACTTTCCTAACTATTTCAGAAAAGTTTTTATATCTTTACATATGTCCATAAAGAAACAAAAAAAAATTGAATTAGATTTATTTTCCTGATAATTTATCAAAGAAAAATTCGAGTACGATGTATTTGATAAACTAAAGCAATGCAAACCGGCTTAAGGTAGATCAGTGTAAAAATATCAATATCCTCTAATATTGCTGATCAAAAACTTTTTGCCATAGCCAAATTTTGTCAAATAATAATTTCTGTTAAAGTAGAGGAAATAGTGAAGCTTCTGTGATGCATGCAACAGATTTTTTTACTTTCACATAGTTATATTTTTTCTCTCTTTCATCGCTTTCTGGCACCAGGATATGTACCCGTAATTTTACATTGGAAATTGAATAGCTGTCTGGAGTTTCCTAAGTATTTGTCCGAAACGAACGATTTTTATATTGTTTTGTAGCGAATTTCATTAGCTTTCAAAAAACAGGTTAAACGTATAGATCCCCGGACAGAAAATTTGACAATCCGCATTTCGGAAATTTGACCTGATTGCAATACTTTCCTTACCTAGTATAGGTATTAAAGTAAAAAGTTGTAGACCACGATACATTGTAGCCATACACAATATTTCAGGCTTGTTAATAATTTGATAAAAAGGGGCCTACTCCTGGGACTATATGGAAAAGCTACTCTCTACAAAATAGAAATGAATAGATAATGATTCAAGTTAGGTAACATACTTATATAACCGTGATTTCGATTGTAAATTCACTTCGACAAATCCACTCGGTATTGAATAAGAATTTGCAAGGTAAGATCTGTCCACGTTGTCTGATTATTATAAGAAATTTTCAAAAATTGTATTATCGTTAATTTTTTTAAATCAGACTTACACATTTTAACTTCATTCTACTTGAGCTATGATTTTAATGAATGTTTTGGCAGGCAAGGTGTGGATTATGTGTTCGGGAATTTAAATTTTATAAGTATTTAGGCTATCCGTTGTGTACTAATAGCAGATGTACTAAAAAAATTGAAACCTCAAAGATATTAGTTAGAGGCATGTAAAAGAAAAAAAACAACAAACTCAAATTCAATATATCGTAAGTATGAACGAAAATTCAAATAAAACGCGAGTGAAACAGCTGATATCAATTATAGTTCGTTATAGTACTGCCATCATCGGTTAATTACAAAATTATCATTAGTAAACTAAGCCGAACGATATTACGGGAATTAGCCATTGTGGAGACCCTTAAAAGGAAGAGAAATAAATGGCCAAAATAATGAGTTTTGGGCAATCCACCATTGGGAATGCAAATGCTTGCCGTTTATGCGGCCATCATCATTTGTGTTTGTGAGGCAGCCGTGTTTACTGTCACAAACGCCGCCGTCTAGCTCCTCTTAATCGATTCCCTGTCTCCAAGGTTAGCCGCTCCAGTGAACTCCAGATTCCATTAACGTTGGCTACTCACTTAGCAGATAACAAGTTGTCGTGCCGTGAATAGCAAAGCCTCTACTGAATAGTTTATGTAATTGACTGTCGGATCCACATTAAACCTTCGAATTCAAACTACCGTAAACGTTTTCAGGCACTCGGGTGCTTGAAATTGAATTCTCATTTAAAGTTAGCTGAAGAAATTAAGTTAGCCTTCTAAGATTTGTATGCTTCAATTCTTCGAAGCTTATTGCATAGACAGAGGAAATTATCTTGTAATTTTCAATGTCATCTAAAAAAAGTTTAAATTCCCTCTGAATCTTTTATTATTTGAATGGTTTTGTGTAAACTGTGTATTTTATAAAAATAATATATATTAAGGTTAAGGCAATTAAACTTCCATTTTATCTTTAATCTTTTATAATCACATCTGACGTTTCGGCATAATTTTCCCATCTTCAGAGATTCCTTTATATTTACTGAAAACGTACATGTTTAAAGTGAACTATTATTACATTTCTAATTTACTCTATTTATTATTTAATTATATAACTTGACTTTGTAATGTGGCATCAATTGTGAAAAATTCCAATAACTGTCATATCTATATTTAAATAAAATACTTCTTTTGTTGTTACACATTCATTATCTATATATTACTATACCAACCAACAATTGGTTAGTTCAAGTTCCATTATTGTAATTTGCTCCTGTTCACTTATTTTTCGGTATGACTGTTTGTTGTGATTGTATTACCTATTGTTATTTCTGAATTTTGATATTGGATATTATATCTTAGTAAACCATGCCTATTTTTTCGTATCCGTTTTATAATTTACTGTTTTCTTATTGTTTTTGTTATGTATATGGCTTCTAGTAGTTTTCTATTGTTTGTTTTTGTTTTATTGCTAATATTTGTGGGATTTTGAAGTCAAATGAGTGATGTGATTTTATACTATGGTTTGTCAGGGCTGTTAAATTAATGTTTCTACTATTTCTACAGTTTGAAGCATGGTGAGATATTCTGGTTGTTGAGTTTTTTTGAAGTTTTTTTGAGTTCGCCTATATATATATTTGCTGACAATGTTGGCAGTTTAATTTGTAAATAACATTTCTCTTGTCTAATGCCTCTATTTTACCTTTTGTATTTGTTAAGTATCTTCCCAATTTTTTATTGTTATATATACCAAATTGGATCTCTGGTAAGTCATAGTTTATGAAAACTTTTTTAATTTGGCTTGTAGGCCGTGGTATGTATGTCATTTTGTTAAAGATTCTCTTATTGTATATTTTGTTCATTTTTGGATTATTGTTTTGGTTGTTGTGATTTGTTGTGTCTTTCTGCTTGAAAAACTGTGTAATGAATTGTTGTTTAGGCTTTCTACATTGCCTGATATTATTTGTATGTTAAGGATTGAGGATGTATATTGCATATCTGAAGGATAATATTTTAAAAGAAAAGTTACTTATATTATTAAATAGTAATTGGATTAACAGCCAACACATTACTAAAAAAAATCCAGAAATTTACGTAATTATTTATTTATTTTTTAAATTTTTTTTTTGTGTATAAAATATGTATTTGCGCCTGTCAACAATAAGTTGACAATCAGCAAATGTGATGGCGATAACGATATAATGACATGACAGGCATGGGGAAGGAAAGTACTCAGCAGTACCTCTTCCCTAACTTGTTCCAATTACTTAGGTTGTCTAAGGAAGGAGATCCCTCATCCAACGCCTTTTTAGTCTCCTGCTCATGTTCTGAGGTATGTCAGTTGTGGCCATGTCTCTTATAAGTTATTATGTCCATTTAAATTTGTGTAAAATCGTTGATATAGGGTCGTTATATGTTGGTCAACTGTTGGAAAGTGGAGATCAGTATGTAGAGTTTTGTTAGTCACGTACCAAGGTGCTTTTGTGCTCCAATAATTTTGATTGGAGCGTTTGAAGTTTTTGTAGGTGGGTCTTTTTAGCGATGCCGTATATTTGTGATGAGTATGTCCATATGGGCTTAAGTAAGTATGTATATGTATTCAGTTTCTGTTTTAGTTTTAGATTTGAAGATTTGGCAAAAAGAGAGTAAAGTAGTTTGAGTCGTTTGTTAAGTGTCATACGTTTCATTTTAACATGTGGGCCAAGGTAAAGTACCGTGTCCGTTCGAGGAATTTGATTGTTGTCAATATAAACTGGAGGACAGGTGTTTTTTCGAAGAGTAAATGTTATATGTTTGGATTTGTCATGATTAAGTCGAATTTTCCATAGTGTGAACCAATCTTGTAGTTTAAGCAAATGATGTTGTAGAGTTAGTGACGCCTGTGTAGGGTCTTGATGTTTTGTGAGGATTGTTGTATCGTCTGCATATGTAGCTGTCAAGATCTCATCGTCAATAGGTATATCGTAAGTGTATATAACGCAAAGTAGAGGGACTAGTATTGAACCTTGGAGAACTCCCTCCTTGGGGAACTAGCCCTGCGGAACTGAAAAAAATGTGTCGAAGAGGAAAGATTGAAGGATAAGATAGTACGTGTATGGAACTATAGTCTTTAGTTTAAAGAGAAGACCCTGGTGCCAGACTCTATCAAACGCCTGAGCAACATCCAAAAATACTCCAGTTGCATATAGTTTTTGTTCTAAAGCTCCAGCAATGTAGTCTGTAACTCTGTGCAATTGATGTGACGTCGAATGGAATGTGCCGAAAGCCGAATTGGTGGTCAGGTATTAGCTGTTGGTCAGTCAATATGTCAACAAGTCTTTTGTATATTAATTTTTCAAAAACTTTAGAGCATATAGGAAGGAGGCTAATGGGTCTGTAGGATGAAGGACTTTATATGTCTTTACCGGGTTTGTGAATCATCTTAATGAGTGAGTATTTCCATTGTAAAGGGAATTTTGACGTCCTTAGTATACAGTTATAAATTGTTGTCAGAAATACTAGAGCTTTCTTGGGCATTTGTTGGAGTGCTTTGGCTGTTATTAAGTCATAACCAGGAGCTTTTCTTTTCGGTAATTGTTTGATTTGAAGTGCAACCAGAGATGGAGTAAAAGAAGGAGGTGGTAGTGTCAGCTGAAGTGGGATGTCTAATGTGTTAAGTACTATGGTCTCATGTTCTGTGTTAGTGAAATTTGTAAACGGTTTAAATACAGAAGAAAGGTGGTAAGCGAATAGTTCAGATTTTTCCTCATCCGACACGGCCCAGGATCCATCTTCTTTTCTAAGTGATGCTGACAGCTCTCGGTGCTTTAACAACTTTTTGGTATGCTTCCACAAGCTCCCATCGTCAGTCGAAAGACCACTGATGTATACCTCATAGTTAGTTCTGTTAAATTTTTGGATTTCTCTTTTAAGTTGATTATTTAGTCGGTTAAATGTCTGTCTATCTGAAGGGTGTCTGTCAGTCTGCCATATTTTACGCGCTCTTCTCTTTGCTCTGATTAAGTCCCTTATGTACTGAGGATATTTCGGCAACTGCTCAGTTGTCGCAGAGTTGAATTTTGGTATTGATGATGTCCAAGCAGCTTGTTGAATATTTTTGTTGAATGTTTCCACAGCCTCCTCCATTTTAAAATTTAAAATAAAATACCAACTTTTTATTTTGGTTAGTTTCTAGTGCTTTTACAATTTATTACTGCTGTTATTTGGTAAAAATTCCAAATCAACCGAACCAACTTAAAAATTTGAAAATGCACGGTTGGGGAATTATCGGGGGCGGGGTGGCCGAGTGGGTTAACGAGTGTGCTCAGCACCGCGAGTTTCCCGGCAACCAGATACCCGGAGATATGAGAGATTAAAAAGTACGAGTTTGGAGGAGATAGTAAATTCTCCGCCCTCGGCCCAGGAAAATCCCGTGTAGCCTAAAAGGGGAGGTAGGGAAAATATCGAAATCTGTTACTTTTCAAAAACTCAGTATATTACACATGTCCAGAAATTTTCTTAAGCTAACGAAATAACAATAGCAAAGTAACAAAAGATTTTATTATTATTATGTTGTCAAATGAAGATAGGAATGCCATTAATTTACTCATTTATTATTTACTTGGAATCAATACAGTGAATGATAACTGATACTTAAAACAAATACTTATAACATCATTAAATTGTTTCATTCATTAATATCGGGTTCTGGCCTGTTCCTATTTAGGGGTACCGAAATTCAAAATATGAATAATTACTTATTTCATAATGTAAAAAAATTGACTGTGTATTGGATACAAATTTGAAGCTTACAATAAATAAACCATTTGGAAAATTAAAATTTTATTTTTCTTTAAGCGGAGCGCGATGTTTGTGCCACAATCCCTCTCTACCCCTCTGGATCCATTAATTATACAACCGAATATTCCAAAATAACCTCATTTTTATGATATAAAATAACTTCTTGAAGTTTTCGGAACGTAAGCTGAGGTAAAATCACATGGATTAACGGTGCACTTAGTTGAATATACTGAAATCATATTAAAAAAAAAATGTTATTATTATTTGCATGATGTTTGGTTGCATATTTATTTATTTAACTTAATTATGTATTGGTTTACTGGCTTCCTAGGCCTTACAACTTGAAATGAAGAAATTAAGAAAGAATTAGAATGAATTAAAAGAAAGAATAAGATCCTAAATAAAAATCCATACTTTATCTAATTAATGATAAGTATAATTTTTACTCAGTGTAATCTATCAGATACAAGATATATATTAATTGGAGCTAATCGTGGCTGTGAGATAATGCTGTGGCAGTGTGTAATATTGGCGGGAAGTTCACCAATTCTCTCGATTTACTGGACGGCCAGTAAGGTTTCTTTAGATCCAGGAATTCTTCACACTTTCCACTTCCTTAGTTCTATATCTCATATAATGTTATCTCTTTTTTTTCGGCTTAAGTCAAATTGTGCGATAACGTGAAGTATGTTTTTAAACTCCAAATTTTTTCATTTATATTTATCAAACACCTATAGAACCACAAGTGATATTTTTCATCACTGCCGCTCTATATAATATTTAAATGTATATGTTAAAATTTTTGAAATTGGTGATTCCTGACTTTAAACAATCAACAGACAGGTATAAAATCGAACGTTTAAATAATTATCCTACAATATACTAAGTTGTATAACCGTTTAATACTTCGTCTATAAAATTATTAAAATACAGATATTATAATATAATGGTTTAATTAGATAATATTTTAGAATCTATTAAATGGTTTTCTGCCAAAATATGTGGATGCGTACCATTTTTAATTAAACTGGATGAGGTATTTTGCAAGAAAATTATAGCCGTTATATTTCATAGTTGTGAGACCTAAATTGCAAATTGTAAAAGGGCAACATAAATCGCAAAATTAGTGATATTTATTAATGAACTGTGAAAATTGATATGATATTAATATCAAAATACTGAACATTTTCACATTAAATGAATGTTTGTTTCTAAACTTTATGAAAATAATTGCTAAAATTTTATTTTGTTTTATTATATTTTAAACCTTTTTATTTTAACGAGAGAAAAAAAAAACTATTTTTGAAGTTTGGAAACGATTTGAATATTGTGCACAGACCTGAGAGGCGTAGGATGTTTAAATGGACAGGCGATATGACTGCATTATTATTCAAAATCAGGATATAATAAATAATCATATGTAAATAATATAACATGATTCTAATTATTCGAAATGTGTAACCCTTTGGAACTTGTTAGTGATGTGGAAGCATAAATCTGAAAAGGATTTTAATAACCGACAAATAAACTATGGCAAAATAACGAGTTAGAACTATGGCAAATTGTATACGAAACTCTCTAAATACCTATTTTTCACTCTTGAAAATTATAATCATATTGATATTTAAAATTTAATTTAATTATTATTTAATTCTAATAATATTTTTTTTTATTTCTTCGTTTGTATATGTTTATTAAAAAGTAGAAATTGACAACCGCCGATTCAGATTGCTGCGTTTTAAATATTGATTCATTTTCAATAATAAACATAATCAACACTAATTAATTTTATTTTAACTACAGATAACCAGTAAATTCAATAATAAATATAGTTAAAAATTAAATTAGGATGAATTAATTACATAATTATTATCTTAATAGCATTGCTTTACCAATTAACTTACTAATTTCAATCTCAAAATAGCACAAACTTCCACCTGGCATAAAGTACTTACATATTTTGTTTAAGTAAATTCATTCGAAATTTTCGTTCCCTAAAGAAACTAGGACAAAATAAAAGTTTGATAATATTTTCTAATCAATATATTTAAAGTAATATTTTTATTGCTGACATGAAAATTTCACAGTTATAAAACTGGTGGCAACGACAGTAAGAGTTTGGTACTGGTGTAGAAGGATAACAAACTAGCGCAAATAAAAAGGAACCAGCTGAAATATGTTAGGTTTCAAAAAATGTTATTTGACCCCTGAGAAGCCAGAAAAACAAATCATACCCTAAGAAAATAACGCATGGGGTATTTTCCCCTGCCAGGTGTAATATATATTCCCTAAGTGTACCTCGTTTTCAACTTTGGCCTCAAAGTAGTTCTGCCCCTGTAAGACTTTTCTTTGTTTTCCATCTCTAGTTTGGCCATGTTAGTAGTTTGTTATTTCTACTTGAAAATTTTAATAAATTTTCTTCTTTTTATTTTCATTAAGGTGTAACGTGTTATTTAAAATGTAATAATATATTTTCTGAAGTATTGTAAATTATATATTCACGAATAGAAACTTCATGAATTTATTTAATTTTTATTCACAGTTACTTTTTCAATAATTCTTATTACGTCCAACATAGAAAACAATAAATAAAATGGCGTATGCAATTTAATAGCAAATTTTATTAATTAATATTCATTCATCACATCATTTATTCATATACCAGATGAATAAATTTATTAGATACCACCTTATTTTGTTCTTTATCTATTGTTTTAATTTTCGGATGACTCAATTTTATTTAGAAAAATTAAATAGAAATGATAAAAATAAGCGAATTACACCTTAAAATGCATTTTAGCAGTAAAAAGGGTTACTGACAGGACAAATAATTTCAAAGACAAAGATATTTAAAATGTCGCTATGGAAATTTTTTTTTATTATTGAAATTTGCAACTGTATTAAATGATAAATACAGCAAGTAAATATGAAACTAGTAACCTGACATGTACAACATTAAGAGAAACTACCCATCAGTAGCACTCCAATTATATTTCTATATTAGAAGGTCCCGAGGCCATCTTCTTTTCAGACGCCTCAGAGGATTATCAGGAATAGAAGAGGAAGAAAGTTTGGAAACAAGAGGGTTGTGATGGTTCAGAAATTTATTATGGAAGGATAGGTATCTGGAATGAGCTAAATCGGAAACATATGGTACATTGAGGTCTTTATGGATAATTTTATTTGCGACAAAGTAGAGAGCATTGAGGTTTTTACGAAGGATTTTGGATCGTAGGGATTGAATACGAGTGGAAAAAATAAATACTGGCCAGAGTTTTTTTTTCAATGTAAATAAATGTCCTTTGAGACAGATTGTAATGTATTCAACAAACATTTAAAAAAATGTAAATAAATAATTTAATTCATTCAGATAAATACAAATTCAGCAGGTTAAAATTTGTTCTCTACAAGTATTTTTTCCAATAAAAAAATCCTCATTCCTCATTTCTGGGTAGGTGTTAAGTTAGATAGTCTCTTGGCCACCGCCTTTAAGCGGGTCGTATTGGGATGTACGGGTTGGCGGAGGGGCTAAGTGTTTTGGCTAATTGGCTCTTGTAATTCATTCTCTACTGGGAGTTTTTGTATCATTTTGTAGTCGCATGGGATACCGTTTGGATTTCAAAGTCCGTGAGTGGCAAGTCATTTGTCACAGAAAACAATACGTCCTGTATTTATCGCTACGTTTTTTATATAAATGATTGAATTCTGGGTTTGTTAAAGGTTTTTGCAGCTCCAAGTAAGTGTAGCTTGTATCAAAGGGCTCATAAGTAATTTACAGATGGTAGGTTTGTTAGTTAAGCAGCGCCTTTTAATTAACCTGGATGAAGTCCAGTTTGTTTTTTCTATTTCGTCTTTTTAGTGTATTTTGGATTCTTCATACCTGTGTTCTTGCCCAGCTAAAGTCCTAAAAACCGCATTTCATCATATATGAGAATAGAAACGCTTTTAAAGTAAACATGTGGGCATCAACCATTCAGTATAAAGACAATAAGTACGTATTTCGTTTTATTTATCTTTACTTTCTGCATAGTAACCAAATTAATAATATCATCGACATAATCCTGTACGATGAAAGAAGCGGTAAAAGGATTTTTTTGTGAGATTTAAGGAGTTTATTATCATGAGCTAATGTTGCCAGTAAAGTTTGGTAGTGTTATGATAAGTCTGCCGTAAAAACATTGAAAAGTAACGATCCCAGAACACTGCTATGTAGATATCGTTTTCTATCTAATACGCTTTATGCTGGATAATTCATTGTATATTTTTTATGTAAAGTGTTTGTTCGTCAAGTAAAAAATGATTTAAAATATCCTTCTTACCAAACCTTATCAAAATCTTTATTTCTCGCCATGAAAATAATGTTTTTACTCTGGAGGATGAAAAACATAATGTTCTTTTCAGATGACATTGTTATATGGGTAAATGTTTTGTCCTGAGTCCGGCAATGGTAATATGAAAATTGGACTGAATAATATCATAACTAGAAATAACAGGTTTACGTTGAATTAATATAATTTTTATTAAATATAAAAATGGATCGATTGAAAAAAAACAACACATTATACACCGAACTATAGCTTACATAAAAGTAGCTCAAACACAATTGCTTTGCTTTTCGATTTCGGGTAGAACTATCTTTTCGCAAAATGATAATACAAAAAAAAGTTATATTTTGTTATATAAGTCCTAAGGGGGATGTTTATTTATATAAGGTATATGAAAAAAAATACCAGTTTTTCTCCCAAACATTTTTTGTATTATAATGACGTTTCAGGAACTACTTTATTATCCCATCTTCAGACTAGAACAATAAACATTTATCTTATTTATATTTATATTTTTAAGTCCATATATTTCTATAGCGTATCATATCAATAAATGGTTGGCAATCCATTTCTCATGACTCCATCATCTAATTTATTAAACGACTTGTAATAAATATTATTATGATAAATTATCCCTAAAATGAAAATTTTTTTTTCAGTATTATTATTATTAAATGTATATACTTTCATTAGATTCTGTTATAACTTAATAAATTAATTCACTTTAATTATATTGTGGATTGTTCTCCATGGAGAACTTAGTCAGACACTGTTCTAATTTATGTATTAGTGGGTCAAATTCCAAGAGGTTTTGTTGTTTCATATGTTTAATTTATAAATTATGTGAGCATAATGACTTACTATTTTGGCTGGATCTCTTTTTGTAATTTATTGCTTTATTAATATATTTTGTGATGAAAATAGATTCTATTGTTTTTCTATGTATACTATTCCGTTCTTTGAATAATATTTGAGGTTCTGTTAGGTTAAATGTGTGTCTATTTATCACACTGTGGTGTGCTAATGCTATTTTATTATCTAATTTAGTATTATTTTTTGAATCATTGAGATGCTGGTTCATTATTTTTGAAATATTTTGTAGAGATTCAACTGTTACTAATAAAAGACAATCTTATGATACATAGTTTTCGTGATTTGAATTCGTTAAACTGATTTCACGGATATTTTTAGGATTAAATGGAACATTGAAAAAATATTCTCACTAATATTGGGAATGACATGCGCCATGGCTGGTCCTAACCGGTCGCCTCATGCAAATGACACGTTGAGCCCGAAGAGCAGAACCCTGCGGTTGGAGAAGGCGACCTCATTCCGTGCGACAGGCCACGTCTCCTCAGGGCTCGGAGTGAATTCTGATTCCGGGTAATTTTTTATAACCCATCCATCTTGTTCAATTTACAATCCCTAAGTCGGGGCTGTCTCCAGCATCCCAATCACCTTGGGGACTCCACCCCCTCTCCAGCCCCCATCCTCCAGCCCTCCTCCAATTTTCTTTCTGGCCGATATGAGGTCTGCGGGCTGGAGGCGAGATTGGAAAATACATGGAACCAGAATCGTTGCCGACCGCATAGCGGATATGATTGTTTTAGTTCACAGACATTGAATAAAAAAAAAAAAGTGATTTTAAATTGATTCGTAGGGCATTGCATATAGAATAGTTTCTTTGATTAAGGACATATTTTAAATTATTTCTTAAGCACTATTATCCAAGATTATTATAGTAGTTATAGAATAGAATGGAATGAAGGAAATACTTTATTCTAGGACATAGTACCTTGAGAATAACAAAATGTTACAGAACAAAAGAATACCCCAGGCCAAGAGAACTACATACAGCTGATGTAAACTAACAAAATATGCAAAACAAACTGATGAAACTCCATATGAAATGCTTGGAACTATAAACAATACAAATAAAAAATGAAACATAATAACCACTGTTTAGCAACAAAAAAAAAAGGATAAAAAGAATTAAAAAATATTAGAAAGAAACAATAACTTAAAAATTAATTCCTCTAATAAATTAGCACCAAGTAAAAATAACTAACCTTTGATAAAATAAATAAAAAAAGTATAAATAAACACAGATTTATATATTCTGTCTTGGTGAAAATTAAAACATTTATCACTTCTTCTTCTTAAGGGTTGAGCCTTTTATTTCTAATATTTTCGTTGTTCGTTATATTGTAGTTCCTTTTCTATTTCATAATGATTATAATTATAGCAGAATAAAATTTAAATAATATTATATATAGTATAATAATTAAATTAGTGTATTTAAGGGAAAATGTCTAAATCGAAAAATAACTGATGTCACTCAGGTAAAATCAAACTAACACCTGCAGATGAATACATTTTCCCATACAAATTTTTAGCCTAATATGTTTATGTTGTATTAGGAGAGTATTAGTTAACAGGAGCTCAACACATATGTAATTAAATGAACATCTGTGTAATTAGTGCTAATTATAGAGCTAATATGAGAGCTCCTATAACTCTCCCTCTCTCTATACTAAAATAAAATAAAATATGACATACACTAAAAACTTTTTTACATAACAAAGAGAGAAATATATTTTACATTATTATAACGTAAAATTAAGTATATATCCATTTTTGTTTGTTAATTCGGGATTTATATATATTTGACCAACAATTACTTTCTATTCAAGTTTTATGACTTTTTCCAGACGAAAAAAAAATGGCTATTTTAATATATTAAATAATTATTTGATTTTATTTTATTCTTATTTTTTAAACTAGCTGATCCTTTTGGAGGTAGCCAGCCATGAACTGATCAACGGACAAAAAGCCGTAATGAGCTTGTGAAAAGGTAGCCCGTGCAGAGAGCTCTCGTAAATTGTTCCGTTGAAGCAGCTAATTGAAAGACAACTTGTTTACAACACTAGGCAGAAGAGGAGTCCAAATTGAGGGACAACAGGTCCTGAATATACAGTCGATAATACAGTACAGTGTACACGGGCCGTCCTCAGCAAATCCTTGTCCCCTCCCAATCAGGGTAATGAGGGGAGACCTTCCTCTCCTCCGGGATGGCCTGAGGATCGGGTCTCTCCATTGTATGTCTGTCACATGGCGGTTCTTTCGGTCAATTTGGCGTCACCCATGTATGGCCCTTCTATTTTTTTATATAATTATGTTTGTTTACCCTTTCAATAATTTCTTTATTTTACCTTGCAGCTACTTAAGCAAGGAAATGTAAAATATATTTTTTTTAATCATGTAATTATCTAATATTTCGAAAGATCGAAATAAAAATTAGATTATAAAAATAAAGTGTTTTTTTATTAATTTATTCACTGTCCAAGAGAGAGATTGTTGTAATACTGAATTAATAAATTTAAAAAAAGTATTCATGATATTAACAACTGTATCAAAATAAAAATACATCTAGTAAATGTGTACACTGGAACAATGCAAATCTGATACATAAGGAACATTAAGGTCATTATGGATAATTTTATTTGTGACAAAGTAAGGACCGTTGAGGATTTTACGAATGATTTTGGAAAAATGGTTAGAAAAAAACAACAAAAAAACAATTCTTTTCTTCATGTATTTCTTAGCAACTTTCACTTTCCTAAAATGAATATTTTCGAATTCATATTTGATATGTTCTGAAAATATTCTGAATATATTTTTAAGTGAATGATGAATTTTAAGCGATTATATTTTCAAGATGTTCAGGGCTGATCCTTGAACAATTAGTTAATTTAATAAAAACTGATTGAGGATCTACTCAATATGTATATATATATATGCGGTAGACCCTCGTTAAAAAACTCACTCAGTTTTTATTAAATTAACTAATATATATATATATATATATATATATATATATATATATACATTAAGTAGTGAATGGAATTGGATGAAATTGATATGGAACCATCTAGGTACCGAGATTCATAATCTTTGAAAATTTCATTAAAATTGGATTTTAAAGGTAGTAGATGACGCCCGTTAATTATTTTAACTAAAGATAAACAGACACGGAACCAACTTTGTCCCTCGATGTTGGAAACATAAAAGACAGTGTAAATTTTAGAGGTTATGTTCTATATTTAGTACGGTTTTACAACCTAACTAAATGATTCAAGTGAATTCTTTTTTATAGGGGTTTAATTAAAGAACTTATTTTATGTTCCCATGTTTTCCTTCTTCTTTTTTTTTTAACACTTAACAATAGCTTCAAATCATTCCTTATGAAACTTTGAGATAAAGAATTAAAGTAGCAGCTTGACAAGTGGGTCGAGGAAGAGTTGCGAGTGCATTGCCTGGGGGACTTGGGTAAGCCACTCGAGGACGAAAGCATAAAATTAAATATTAAAAAAAAGTAGCCGCCGGTTGGTGGCAGGCAGTCCTCCTGGCCAACTTGTTCCATTTAACGTACCTTCCTCCTCTCCTCCCCCTCCCCCCCCCCAACCATCTGAATTGATCTCCTTTATTCCACTTTCTTCTTTCCATCTCTATTTTGTTGTGAATTTGAAAGAACTAACTAACAAACAGTTTATTTTTAGATAATCATGAAGATTGTTATGTTTTATTACTATCATGATTTAAATATAAATGTAATATTTTATGACGTGAACAATTACTCACTTATACGCTCCTACTTTCGTATAATACAATTTCTGAAAATATTTACATACATATTTCCTTTTCCTTACTTTCTTACACCTGTTTGGTTTTTGGACTATAATACGCCAGGACTGAAAATGAGATATGTACAATTAATTTGTTCTTCCTCATTCCGATACCATACAGAATATTGAAAAGCACAATCCGGTAATTACATTTTTTTTTTTTTTTAATGGATTATTTGTTTATTGATAAATATTACAATCTGTCTCAATAAAGGACATAAATTACAATTTTAGGTTTTACATTTTTCATGGCTAGTTGAGCACTACTTCTCATTCATAAGTCCTGGCCTTCTCAGCTAGCTTCCTCCAAACGTCTCTGACTCTGGCAGCCACCATCCAATCCCTTATACCGAGCATAATAGTTCGATTGACCCTTGTCACACCATCAGTCCACCGAAGCTTTGGCCTTCATCTCCGTCTTCTTCCGAAGAGCTGTTAACAGCTTACGCATCATCTCATTGTCTCTCATGCCACCCACATGGCCAGCCCAACTTAACCTTTCTGTTCTTAGAAACAGGATTGAATAACATCGGGCTCCTGAAATATATCTAAAAGCTCATGGTTGCTCCTCCCCCATTCATTGCCGATTTTTTTTCTTCCTAATGCCCTACAAAAATACCATTCTTACAAAGATTTGAATGAACGTCTTGTTCACTATTCTTCGAAAGAGTCCATGTCTCAGAACCGTATAGGTTTATTGCACGTATAGTAGACATATTTTTTTTTGTCTAGAAAAGTGGTGACTCGCTAAGTGTCTATTAAGGCCAAAGTAACCCCAGTTAGCCATAATAATCCTAGTTTTGATCTCATGTTGTATTGCCTTGTCCTGTATCACAATCGAAGTTTAACATTGTATATCTGCCGGACAAAGAAGAATCTGCCTGAAAGGAAGGATTGTATAATTAGGTAGTAGATAGGTGGAAGTATTGTCTTGAGTTTAAAGAGAAGGCCCTGGTGCCAAACTCTGTCAAAAGCTTTAGCAAAATCAAGAAATACGGCAGTTCCATATAATTTCTACTCTAGTGCCGTAGATATGTAGTCCATCAGTCTTATGTAGTTGATGAGTGATGTGTCTTTGATACAAATTGATGATCTGTTATTATTTGTTAGGGTATCGATAAGTCTTCTGTACTGTAAGCATTCGAAAAATTGTCGATTAATAATTCCTAATTAGTGATTTAATTAAGATTATCTATTTTATAGAGGGTGGGTGTACCCCAAGAGTTCTCTTGGGTAGTTCCACGGTTGATGTGACAGAATGAATAAATACCTGTCACTGCCGAACTCGAATCCGAAACTTTCATTATTGGTTCACAGTTCTCTTTGAGCTATTAATTAATAATAATAATTAATAATTTGAGCTCCCTTGATAATAATAGAGGTCTTTATATATATTACTATTTATTTTTATTTTCTAAGGATTTTCTTTTGATTTCTTACGTCTATCAAAACTTTGTGAAAGTCTACATGATTCTTAATCTTAAAAAATAGCTGCCTGTAAGGCTTGTTTCATTACGAAAATATTTGTTTTTCGGCTCTTCTCCAGATGAATGCTGGAAAGAGTCATGAAGAATCTTCAATTGTCCAAGATTAAGAAAAAAAAAATGATTTGTCAGAGCAAGAGGATAAGAAGGATTCTCTATCAAAGAAGTAATAGCTATTTAATCTTAAGAAATATAATGTATTAAAAAAAATACAGAACAACTCTCGAGAGGATGGAAAATTAATCTGAAGAAAGAACGGTAGATGATAAAGCATGTCCCAAGGGACTTGAAATTGTAACCAAATTATGCTGGGACCAAATGAAAAAACTCAGTGAATACATCTTTTAGAATACGATTTTTTTGAGAACTGAAAGTATTAGGAACATTAACATTAAGTAACTAATAAACAATTTTTTTTCGCGTCATTTTTGGATAAAGCTAATAAAAAAAAATCGAGGCAATATCAAAAGAATGGATACAATCCAGAAATGAAAATGACATCCAGCTGAATTCAAAGTTTAAATAATGAGGCAATATAATTGGATTAGTCTATATTTATAACAGCCTTCGCTCATCCAATCATGTAAGCTGTTCTTGACATATTGTCTACATAATAAAATGGTCCTACCTAATTCTCTTTTGTTATTGTTTTAAATAATATCTATTGATAGATCAATATGTTGCGTAATTTAGCAACTCAACACAGTTAAGCAGCCGTTAAATATAATTGTAGTCTTCCATTGATAATGGATCCATCAATTTACTATTATTGTTCTTAGGCTTGTGTCAAAATCGTTTCTGTGATTTGACGATGAAAATACATGAGGTTTTTTTCATACTTAAACTATTGTTAAAATGTCCAAAAAAAAAAATTAAAGTACTGCTGACGGTACATTATGCAAGAAAACTATCGGATTTAAAACGAATTGAGGGTGACCCTTCTGACTCAAGTTTTCTAATACGAGACGCGATGGAGCCTAAGTTGAAGCATAAATTGCCAAGTCCCAAGTTCCCTCGGGAATAAATTCCGTGGTACTGTCAGCGACCGCTTTAATAAAGGTCCTAGGTGAGGGCCGGGGTCGGGTTATTAATTTTTTGGGGGCTCCGTTCTGGAGGGGCGCGCATTGTTCTCGAGTGCCTCGGGTTATTTTGCTGGAAGGTTCCACTACTACATCGGTACCTACCTTCCTTCAGGACATCTTTCTTGTCAATACACAGCGCTTAAGGCGGTTTGCTTATTTTTACGGGTTGTTTGCTAGGTGAAGATTTTGAATTAATAAAAAAAAAAAAAAAAAAAAAAAAGCATATCTCCAACTCTTTCTCTTAATTGTTTGAATTTCCCTCGAAACAAGGGATACCTATCTAATTGCAAAACAAAAGTTTTTTAAAAGTTTTTTCTTTATTATTCATGATTTTATAGAAAAGAATGTGAGGTACATTAAATGTGATAACTTGAAAATATATCAAAAGAGGCTGAGGCTTTTCCTTCTATAGTTGGAGGGAGAAGCCTGTCTTGGGGTTCTCTGCCTAATTGCATATATTGGCTGTGTTTTTATACTTTTTAATTTACTTATCTTCAGGTTATTTTATTTTTTTTATTGTACATAGTTTTTGGTTATTATTTTACTTTTGTTAATTATATATTTTCTGTATGGTGTGAATGTGTTCATATATCACTATAACTATTGTTCACGTGACATATTGTTATATTTCTAAAAAAACAAAAAAAAAAAAAACAGCTATTTCTAAAAGAAAATGTCCTTGAGTATCATTAGCATTAATCAATATAATGTCATTTTAGCATTTTAAAATAACATTTTAATTAAAGAAATAGTTCTCTTTAAACTAAAAACTATATTATCTCAAACGTACTAATCACATTCTCTAGTCCTTCCTTTTCGACAATTTTTTATCTATCCGACAGGCTTACAGATTTCCTCAATTCGACCAATGTTAGCAGGAGTATCTCAGGGATTAAAACCGCCTCCTTTACTTTACATTATATATGCGCCTGACGTACTTTGCAACTGCAAACCACTGACTGCTAAATACGCTGACGGTACAGAAAGATTAACAAAACAGCATAATCCAAGACTAGCTCCACTGAATTTATATAATCACTTGCTAAATTAACAAAATTGGTATTCACTATAAAAAATAATATTGAATCATGACAAAACTCATGACATTCAAACTTCGACAAAAGAAGTGATCACCAGTTTAGATCGGCGCGAACCAAATTCATGGAACTGACAATGAACGTCACCTTGTACTACTATCCGACTGAAGGATAACCCGAGGCCCACAAGTCGATATCAAAAGATAGGATTTAAATAAACTGAAAATTTTGTACTCTATTTTATCCAAATCAAAATTTAAAATTAGACAAACACTTAAAAATACATACAAATACCTACTTACACCCATTTGTGTGTACGCCTTACAGACTTATAACTAAGCTAAAATGATTACAAAAACTGCAATCTTTTCAGTCCAAAATTTTAAGACTTTTAACAGCAGCTCCTAGGTACGTAAACTACTTTACATGCCAACTTAAGACAGTTTTTACTTGCCAACTTAAGATAATCAATCATCGACCAAAACATACGTTCACTTAACTCCCGATTTCATATTACATAAAACATACTTAAAGACATGGATACAGCAGACATCCCTATCAGGTGGTGATTAAAAAGGAGCTGGATGAGAAATCGCCTGCCGTACAATTTTTTTTTTTTTTTTTTTTTTTTTTTTTTTTTTTTTTTTTTTTTTTTTTTTTTTTTTTTTTTTTTTTTTTTGTTCTCCCCTTCCTCGCCGTTAAGGATATACGGGGTTTCATCGAGCCAGGGAGTTTGGGCGAAGATTTAAAAGACCCTCGGCACCGGCACGTGACCTCGTGACTATTTTTATGTATTCATATGTCAACGGCGATGCTGTGCACACGCTTTAGCCCATTCGGCCACCCCGCCCTCAACCTGCCGCACGTTAAGAAAGTAAACAAAGGGCAGGAAGCTTAGTGTTATGCTTCCTCATGCATAAAATGCCCCTTTTCAAATAATAACAACAAATATCCTTGTTGTGCCGTTCATGACAGGTGCGCATGAAAATGTAAAAATTTTAAGAAAAAAAAATCTGAGTAACACGAAATGATTTAAATATTTTCCATATTTTGGCTATCCATTTTAATTACGTGACTTCCAGGAAAGATGATAGTTCTACAATCAAGAAAAAAAATGGCTTTAATGGAATGTTAGAAACGTGAACTGATTTGATCAATTTCTCTTAAACTTATACATTTTAATTACTTGACGTCCATAAATAAATAATAATGACTACTTTACAACTGGATTTGGAATTATTGAAACCAATTTTTATTTTTATTTTTCATCAATTTTCATTTTCTTAATATCTTACAAACATGATTTCCAATATAAAAAACAGCTTTAAATCGTCACGTTAAAGAACAGTCACAATTATAAAACCATTGTGACTAAGTGTTTTTGTTTATTTAGTTTTTTAAATTAAATATTTCTTCAAAAATGATCTGACGAAAAATATCAATCTGTAGAATAAGGGTTTGGAACAGTAATTATTACAATATCTTATTATAATTATATATTTTTATTTTATTCCAGTTTTTTTTTAATTAAAATTATTCTTAAGTGTTAAAATATTAGTATGAAATGAATTTGTTACATTCCAGCTATTACTTTTCTTACCTGGAAAAAATATTTCAGTGCTGTTCATCGCTCTCAATCGACCGCCACTGTATCTTTCCAGGTTGTCACCACGTTCCCTTGGGGTTGTTCCGTTCCAGGATATCCTCCTTCACGGTTACAACTGGCTTCCATGGGGATGCCTATTCCTCTCTGTTTTATTTCTCATTTTTATTTTATTACCTCTTTGTCAATTGTGGTTAAAACGAGATTTTTTGAAAGTGCTTTGTTTTTAATAAAGAAGTTAGATGATGGGAACAAATACAATTGATTTAATCTATTGAGGCATAGACAAAATAATACATGGTGATTTTTTTTTTTTTTTTTTTTATTTGTACCACTGTGTTTTTAATTTTAAACTCAGCCCTTTATAACCTCTGATTCTCTGTTCTAAATTAGAATAATCTATAAGTCCTCGAAAGGTGTAACAGAATTATATATGTATATATATATATATATATATATATATATTATAAGTATAATAACACATTTTCGATTATAAAAATTTCAAATACATTATTAAAATACTACTTTTTAGTTCCCATTGAATATTGACACCTATTAAATACATAAACAAAACCCATGCATTGGAATCGTAAGGTAATTAGTTTAGGAAAAGGTGGCCTAAAAAAAAATATAAGTCATATATAAGTATAACAACAATCAGAATAAGTTATTTATGCATAAAATCTCCAGATTAAGAAAATAATAAGTTTTATTAACGTTTTCACTTTTTATTGTATCCCAAAATCCAACGTAAAGCCATAAAAAATGAGGAATGGCTGTCAAATGGATTGGTAAAATGTCAATAAACGAGATTATATAAATGTCTTCGCCCCAATATTTTTGTAGGCCACCTTTTTCTAAACTAATTATATTAATATTCCGATGCATGGGTTTTGATTATTCATTAGATAGGTGTCAAAATTAAATGGGAGTTAATAATTGGTATTTTTAAAATATATTTAAAAATATATATTTTTGTAATAAAAAATGTATTATTATACTTATAATATATATATATATATATATATATATATATATATATATATATATATATATATATATATATATATATATATATTCTATAAGGCTTTACACTTTAAGGCCATATGTTGTAGGCTAATTAACCCAGGCTGTTCAGGTCGAACAGTTTTGTTCCTCTCTAATTTTACATCGGTCGTCCACTATTTTCATAACTTGCCTCAACCTACTCAGCTTTTTTGTATCATCGGAGTACAGGATGTTAAGGAGTTCTTTCACTCTTTTCCCTAATCGCATTATTTGTAACATTTTGTAGTCTAGATATTCTACAAGTACTTCTCCAATAATCCATTTTCATTTCCGTTCAAATTATATTACAAAGAGGGAATGATACGTATAATACTTATTTATAAGCATAAAAAAAAGAGAAAACTTTAATTCATAAATTTATTAGCCACGTAGGTTAAGTTAATATCAAGTTTGTAAACATTTCGGTTTATTATTTTCAATAATGAACCATTGTGATTAACCAAAAAATTCAAAAAACTTAACCCCCTCTCAAAATTTGAGATTTCACGTTTCAGGACGCGTAGAAAAACGAATACAATTTTATTTTGTCCGTCTGCCGTACGCCGTACGCCGTCAGCGCATTTTCTCCGAAACTACTGGATTGATCTTTTTCAAATTTGGATATAAAATCAGAGAACTCCCGAGGATGATCCTCCTTCTTCGACATTACTATCCGCCTTTTACTTTCAAAATGGCGGCCGAAAAACCTGCGTTGCTATAGGCTGTAGCTCCTAAACGAATGTACCGATTTCAATGAAACTTCGCTAAAGTTATTTTCTAGACGCCTTTTAAATTTATCTGTATAACGTACTTCATCGAAAAGAAGCTGGAAGTTACGAGGGATGGTAAAATTAAATTCCGAATAACTCAAAAAGTTTACACTTTTTTTTTCGATATTGTATTGTATTGAATGTTTTTTAAATACTTTACGAAATTTCCTAAAAATCAAACCAAAAAATCGTTAAAATCGGACAGTTAGCTGAAAAGATATGGTCTCCGTTTTTTTTTTTTATATGTTCTACTTCAAATGTTATATCCTTTGTTTGGTTTTTAAATTTTGAATGTTGAAGTAATGTTTTTTTTTTTTAGCATATTACTAATGAATAACAAAAAGGTTCATACCAATAATTGAAATAATCTTTTATTTATTTTTCTTTGTGACTAGGAAGGTAATGTTGCTTTAGATGTATAGTTGTTTTCAAATAATTAACCATTGTGAAATAATTTGCCGCGTTTTTTTAATACCTTACACCTAATATAACCCCTTAATGTTTTTCTATGTTCCCGCAGCGCCTAATGGTAATGCGGGTCATGTCGCTTCGCGCCGTTACAGTTATCTTTTTACCTACTATTCATGGAACTCTTTAAATTAATTATATAGTTATTATAATTATAAAAATTATTTGTCAAGAGCGTAAAAATGGATAAATAAATTTATAAATAAATAAAATGGATTTAATTAAATTTATTTATGTTTAATTTAAAACATTACTCCTGATACCAAATAAATGTTCGAAAATAGCTGTTTATAAATATGTTTGTGTTTAGCCATATTTAATTTTTAATATTTTCAATATTTTGTATATTGACTAATGTTTCTTTCACTGGTTGTCGCAGGCTAAGCGACTGTTGTCGATGTTAAAACAATTTTAATTTTTTAAAAATCTAATTAAATTTAGAAATTACTATTACAGATAATTAGTGTAATTCTGTGACATTTCTCCTCCATTAAAGCTATATAAGAGAGTTATAGAGTAAAGTGGCTATTTAGTGAATAGAATTCCTGGTATAGAGATCCTCTGCAATGCAGGCCAATGTCCTAGGCCACCTAACGACCACCCCATGGCCCTTTATTAACGGTCTGATTAAATTCGTCGCGTCAACCCTCCCTTAATTGTTCGAGTTTCCCTCAAAACAAGTGGTATCTAATTGCAAAAAATAAATAATAAACCTCTTTCTTTATTTTTCATGATTTTATTGAAAATAATGTGAGGTGTACTGAAATCTGATAACTTGAAAATGTATTAAAAAGGCTGATTTTTTTTTTCTTTTCTATAGTTTCAAAATCCTGAGATGTTTGGCATTTACAAAAGATAATGCCATGCATATCATAAACATAAAACACTTTTAAAGCTTTTTTTTTAAATTTATTTTAATGAAATTTACAACTGTATTACATGAAAAATACAACAAGTAAATGTGACATTGGTAACATGGCATGTACAACATAAAGAGAAACTACCCATTGGTAGAACTCAAATTAAAGTTCTATATTAGAAGGTCCCGAGGCCATCTTCTTTTCAGACGTCTTGGAGGGTTATCAGGGATCAAGGAGGAAGCAAGGTTTGAAACGAGAGGGTTCGGATAGTCCTGCAGTTTGTTATGAAAGGATATGTATCTGGATTGGGCCAAATCGGAAACATATGGAACATTAAGGTCTTTATGGATGATTTTCTTTGTGACAAAGCAAGGAGCATTTTGGATTTTACGAAGGATTTTGGATTGCAAGAATTGGATACAAGATGAATTCGATGGTTTAGTGAAGCTCCAAAGCTCAATTCCGTTAGTCCAAATAGATCTTAACTGATATTGTCACATATATGTGTCGTTTGTAATTGATTGAATACTTAGAGCGTTTATCTAGTAAGTGCTGCAGTAGTCGAAAACGTCGGGCGGTTTCTAGTCGTTTTAGTCTGGTATGGGGGTTCCAAGTGAGTCGTTTGTCCTAGGTATCGGATTTGTTTGACTGGGATAAGAGGGCTATTGTTGAAGGATACTGTAGGACAGGAAGTCATAGGTTTACGACGAAGAGTGAAGGTAATTTGATGGGATTTATTGGAATTTATTTTAATCGTCCAGTTTTGACACCATTTGTCAAGACTTGTGATGTGTGATTGAAGAGTTCGGGATGCAATAGATGGATCGTTATTAACTGATAGGATACACGTGTCATCGGCATAGGTGGTGATGACAGTGTTGGCTTTTAAAGTTAAAATTGGAATTAAATAATACATGACACACATCAGACAGTAAGTAAGTCACTATAGCCATGGCAGAAATGCCTATTAAGAGGTGACTGAAAAGAAGCAGGATGAGAGATCTTTTTTTCCTAAATTAACAAACAAAGATCAGGAAGGGTTGGTGCTGAGTGCTATCCTTTCTAAAGCCTGAAATGCCATTTTCCAAACAATAACAACACTTCTGCTTTGTGTCACTTTAATTACAGATGTTGATGGAGATTGATCAAGTGAAATAAAAAAATTAAAAAAATATTTTAAAATCTGAGTAATCTTTCCTTTTTGGCTATACATTTTAATTACTTAAACTCCTACTGATTGTTACTAAAATATTTAATTGATTATAGAGCATCTCGCTCATATTTTTATTCATTTATTTATTTATTCCTACATCTACATATTAATTATAAATTGGTAATTGTAATAATTATGGACTGTTTACTGGTCTAAATGAAAAGTTTGAAACCTTTCGTAAAGAGATTTAAAACACTACACTCTCCTATTTTCCAAATTTAAACTTAGAATCAGACACAAATTCATATGAACAAATGCCTCATCGATTTATGCTTCATCAAAAACGACGAAAACACTACTACCCCTTCGATGTTGTCCATCAATTTGTCTAGCACAGGTATATCTTTCATCCAACGAGATGTTTTTGTAGCTTTGATTGATTTAATAGTTCTCGTATTTATGGTCACCACTAGTTAATGCTTTATATAACTTTTTTTTCAATATGTTATTCTCTTAGTATTTAGAGTTATCAGAGTCTTTAGCAAACAAATATAAAGTTATATGATAATGAGAAGATGCTCATTTAAAATTTCGGATGACCGAGGAAGTCATGAACACCAATACCGATTCTAAGGGCCAATTTACGGATTGCTTTTATCAGTAGATATGTCAAGTTCATAAACTCAGCTCTAATCCGATTATAACTAGTACCAATCGATCGAATCTAACTCCGAAGGACAGTGTTTTATGCTGAATTTAGGAATGACCGTCTGGATTCTAGCGAAAAGTTAATACTTCTGGAAGGTCATTGAGCACATGAAAAATAAAAAAAATACGTAAGAAAATATTTACCATACTGAACTGTTGGGTTACGAAAAAAAAATAAGTGATAGTAAGTTATCTGCATACGAATATGTTAAGTAATTTGAAAAATTATTACACTGAAGTTATTGTGAGATTGAATCAATGATTAAAGGAATTATATTTAAGGAATTATATTAAATTATATTTAATAAGTTTTAGAACGGTCTAATGAATTTTCGATATCCATTAATGAGCTCACCTCTGATTTTAGGTCATATTTTACCATAATTGTGTAGAGTTAATAAGTAAAAAAAATTAATATAGTCTCACAACAAAATAGTAAAAAAAAATATTATTACCATTTGATTGTTCTTGAGAAAGTTATTACGTAACACATACTTATGTTTTGCTCCGTAGTAAAGGCTAGATTACATTCTAGGATACGATATGCTTTGGTCCATCACACAAAGATACTAAAAGTTTTTGATTCTGCAAGGTTTAGGAATGCTTTGTTTGAGCTTTGTACAATACTGTAGCTAGTTTGGAGAGTGTAGGGAGAGATGACGTTGCTGTATTGAGAATGTTGTCGGATTGCAGTACTTCAATTAGTAGCTCGGATGTACAAAGGCGAGCCGTGGGCCACTGCAGTAAAGCATCATTTCATGCTCCACTTTGACACATTCCCTCCCATTGTCGGGCCCCGTGCCGCTATCCGGCTTTAGGCGCATCCCCCTAGCCTTTCAACTCACAGTATCAAAACAAAACAAACAAAAAATTCAAAATGCTTTTTTTTTTTCTTTATTAGTCCTGAACAAAAATAATGTGAAAACTACTTCGAAAATGATTATCAAAGTAAATCATAATAATTCACAACCTTTCCCGATACTCATATTTTATAAATTCATAGTCGACACGCGTGAAAAATTCACATTGGTGCTTTGGTAAGTGAACAAATGACAAAAAAAAATATTGAAATAACGTAATCTGATGTGTTATTATGAGATTGATTTATGTTTCCCTTGTCGATTGCAATATTTCTTCTTCTTTTTCTTTAACTTCTGCAGATATGATTTCTATTGTCGAGAAGTCTCTTCGTTCGGTTGAGGGATTTGCCTCTTCTACTACTAATTCTGTGCAACTCGGAGACGCCCTCCTTGTCTCCTCTCAGTTATTCGAGCTTCTAATACCTTCAGATCCATGTTCTCCTCATACCAGATTGTAACGACAAGAAACAGCTCGACGTTTCCGATTACTTATAAGACAAACATTCTAAACTTCCAATTAATTACAAAAGACTAATAATAAGGCCTATTTAGACTTACGGAGTTGAGCTATGGGGATCCCTAAACCATCGAATTCCTATCGTATCCAATCCTTACAATCCGAAATCCTTCGTAAAATCCTCAATGCTCCCTACTTTGTTGCAAATAAAACCATCCATAATGATCTTAATGTTTCTTATGTTTCAGATCTGGCCCAATCCAGATACCCATCCTTCCATAATAAACTTCAGAATCATCCCAACCCTCTGGTTTCTAACATTGCTTCCTCTTCGATTCCTGATAACCCTCCGAGGCGTCTGAAAAGAAGATGACTCCATGATCTCCTAATGTAGACATATCATTAGAGTGCTACCAGTGGATAGTTACTCACAACGAGTTTTCACGTCATTATATCCATATGTTCAAATGTACTAGATGTATTTCTTTTATACAGTTGTACATATCATTAAGTAATAATAATAAAAAAAAACAGATCCATGTCCTTTTTCATGCTGCAGACATGTCTTGAGTTTTTGCTTTGCAAAGTAATTTTGAGTTCAGTTACTTCCAGCTACACTCCTTAACATTCGATTCAAATAAACCACTGCAATAGATTACGATGGTTCATTCATCATAATAAATCAAAACATGTGCACAGAATGCAATAAGATGTATCTTGTATTATAATTGTCTGATTTTGATGGATTTTTTTTTCTTCTAGAGGGAATATAGTAAGATTTTAAGTAATTATTTAACCATGAATTTTGAGTTTTTAAAGTTTTTTTATTAGAAATTCTGATTTTGTCCCCTGATGAAATAGATAATTTTAAAAATGGATTATATGAAGAATTAAAAACATGGTCTATCTAAATAAAAATTACCTGTGCGAAATAATATACAAGGATACGCATTGCACATCTCCGATACGTAATATTTATATACGAACTTATTTTTACCTAAATCATTATACGGTCCAGCAATTTATAAGGAGTTAACCCGAAATGAAAGTAATACTATAAATAATTTTGAGTTAATACTGTATTTACTAGTCGTGTTTTCCTGTTTAATATCGTGGAAACAACCTATTTAATTACGAAATATAAAAATAAGGGCACTTTGTTGTTTTATTGATAATTAAACATAGCTTTCATCAAATATTTTATACAAAGCTTCCTTTGTTCAAGTAAAATGATTGCTTTTTCAGCATCACAAATAAATTTTAAAACGTTAATTAAAATTATAAATCCTAACGAATAAATAGTTATGCTAACTTATTAAAATACTGAATGTATGTTAGATATTTACATACCATACCGTTATTATTTACATTTGATTATTTAAAAAATATTTATTGTTTACATTGGGTTGTTTAAGTATTAACCAGTTGGTGTCCATTGACCGAAAATCTGGAAGCTAAATACTCTTATTTTTCCTACCGTTGGCCGTTTGGAAAAACAGCTTCTTTAAGGGTATTGTGCTTTGTTGTAAACCTCTTAAATGTGCTATAGCCATGAAACTTATTTTTGCGTTAAATATCACCACTAGAACACTCAATTTTAATAGGGTCTAGGTTCGGCTTAAATTGTAACTAATATTTATTCTGAAATTTCATCTTCTGTCGATTGCTTTTGTTTTAAGAGGTATGGATCTTATAATAATGATGCAAAAGTAATATGAAAAAGGTTGGGTAAAAGAGTATACAAATCTGTAATCCATAATAGAAAGCCCGAAGACGAAGTTAGAAGCCAATATATACATATATTGATTTCTTGTAAATGTATGGTTCTCACACTTTGAGCAACGAAAAGTATTAAAATAAAAAATGAGTTCTTGAATTCTCAAATCTACTTATAAACGGTCCCTTTCACATTAAGCATTTATCTCCCTTTAAAACCCCTTTTAATTTTTTTTTTGATTAATAAGTAACTTTAAATTGTCTGGTCTAAAGAAAGACGAATCCATGTATGAATTTATGGTTAAAAAAAAAAAAATACCTTGAAACCAAGTACTCTCCAAATGATCATATTTATTTTTCAACGGAGCGTATTTGGAAACAATAGATAAGCTTTTCGATTGTTTTCCAGGGTTTCCAAACATTTGCGGAAATAATAAAGAAAAGAATATTCGCCAATGGAGGACTGAGAGATATGAAGCCGGCCAATGACAAGACGGGAGTCGGATAAGAACAGACCGTTAAGTAATCGGCTTTGGAGGTAACTTCCTGGGAGGGGAAGGAGGGAGGATGAGCCGCTAGATCACATCTCCTTCCTTCCATAAGCTCCGCAGCTTCTCTTGGAAAGCTTTTTCCACAATATAAACAGCTATATCTGCAATAAGTCAACTCTTTTCCACGGAACATGGGAAAGAAACATATCTTGATTATTTGGCAGTTTGGTCGATTCAAACCAAATATATATATATATATATATATATATATATATATATATATATATATATATATATATATTTATATATATATATATATATATATATATATATATATATATATATATATATATATTATATATATATATATATATATATATATATATATATATATATATATATATATGGGGGAAAAATAACCTAACGAAATAACTTTTTTTTTTCTTAATGATATTTACAACTGTATTAAAGAAATACATTTAGTAAATATGAACATATGGATATAATGACGTGAAAACACTTGTTGAGTAACTACCCTATGGTAGCACTCTATTGATATGTTTACATTAGGTGATCACGTTGCCATCACTTTTCAGACGCCTCGGAGGGTTATCAGGAATTGAAGAGGAAGCAAGGTAAGAAGAGAGAGGGTTGGGATGATTCTGAAGTTTATTATGGAAGGATCGGTATCTGGATTGGACCAGATCTGAAACATAAGAAACATTAAGGTCATTGTGGATGGTTTTATTTTTAACAAAGTAGGGGGCATTGAGGATTTTAAGAAGGATTTTGGATTATAAGGATTGGATATAATTGGGAGCTAAGCTCCCTAAGTCTAAATAGCCCTTATTATAATCATGTATATGAGCCTATTGTAATTAATTGCAAGTTTAGAGCGTTTGTCTAGTAAGTGCTGAAGTAATCGGAAACGTCGAGCGGTTTCTTATCGTTTCGGTATTGTATAATGAAATAACTTAAATAGATCTACAATTAACAAAAAATTGAGATTTCAAAGATTTTAATTTTTTAAAATATTTCTTGATTTTGTTATGTTTCGATCTATTCGTCATTTTTAAACGTTCAAATGTCCGCTTACACTAAAGAAATTGTATTTAAGTGAGGTGTATTTATTCATTAAAGTTAATTATGTTTTATTGTTCTCTTTAAAGTCATATTTATCAATATTGTTATTAGTATTTATTTTAGTTTCTGCTCATGTAATCAGTCTTATGGCCAAAATTCAAAATTAGTTGTGTTTGTTATTTTACTCTTATGGAACTTTAACATTCCAGAATAAAGTTGATTTTTTAATATTTTCTATCATAATATATTATTAATGGTATAATCAAAAATAACCCCCCTGTTGCTTGGTCGAGTAATTAACCTAAATTGAATTAATATATAGAAATAACGATAACGCATGTAAAAATATATTTTTCTATTTGTATGTAGTAATAAAATAGGACTGGTAAAGTTTGATATGTAATAGTCATCAATTTTGTAATTTAAATTGTTGCTGTTAATTTTGTGAGGTTAATTTTTCTTTGAAAATCTTTTTGACAAAATCTTAGAATAAATTAACAGTGAAAACTTTTCTTTTTGTTGCATTCTGTTGTTGAAACCAATTAGCTCCAAGAAATAGGAACTCCACACCTCGGTGTAGCGGTTTCACCGCAAACGATGCCTGAGACGTCGATATCTGCCAGTTCTACAGAAAATGTGGACGCTTTAAACTCAAACCAAACTACTGAAAATAATTGGGAACTCGTTACAGGAAGAAAACGCTCAATGGACAATAACAGAGACCCAAGAAAAGCTAAAAAGGTAAGTGAAGTTACAACAGTAACCACTAATAGTTTTGAAGTTTTAACTAACATTAGTGACGAGTCTGATGCTACCACTAAGCAACCAGTTTCTGTAAAACCGCCCCCTATCCACTTGAATGATGTACAGAACTACACCGAACTGGTCACATTTCTCCAAAATGTAGGAGGTTTGAACAGCTTTAACCTAAAATCCACATCAAGAGGAGTAACCGTATATCCTGAAAACTCTGACACATATAGACGTATAGTAGCTAACTTAAGACAGGTAGGTGCCGATTTCCATACCTATCAGTTAATAGAAGATAGAAATCCAAGAATCGTATTAAAAAACTTACACCATGCTACTCCAATTGAAACCATAAAATACGAATTAAAATGCCTAGGCTACGATGCCACAAGTATTGTGAACGTTATTTCCAGATACAAAAATCCACTTCCCATGTTCTTTATCGATATCTCTAAAGCCACATTTAATGAAAAAATTTTTGATATCAAATTTTTATACTATACTAGAGTGAAAATCGAAGAGCCAAGAAAGAAAAGAATGATTCCACAGTGCACCCGTTGTCAGCAGTATGGCCACACAAAGGCTTACTGCAATCACTCCCCGAAGTGCGTGAGATGTGGCCAAGGACATGATAGCACCGTCTGCACAAAGACAAGAGAGACCGCAGCAACATGCGCGAATTGTAGCGGATCCCATCCAGCAAATTATAGAGGTTGTGCAACTCTAAAACAACTGAGGGAAGTACGCAATCTCCGTAAAAATATACAAAGTCCCCAAAAAGCACAAACTAGCGCACCCCCAGGTATAGACGAGTTTCCTTCTCTTCCGCAAAGTCAGCATACCGCAAATTCAGGTTCTTCAAAACCCGATTCTCAATATCTAGGACCAAAACTGCGAACTTCTCCTACAGAAGTCCCAGAAAATCACCTTCACCAGCCAAAGCATCCAGAAATGAAAAAGGGCATTACTCAACCGCCACTACCGACTTACAATCACCCGGCTTCAGCTCAGCTCTTCAACTTGGTAAGTGGATTGAATAACCTCATCCAGCCTCTTTTCAGCCTTCTCCAAGAACTGTCTCACGTTGCACAAGCCTTATCCTCCAGTTATGGCTACTAATCGGCTGACAGTGGGCTCCATGTCCGTTCTTCTCTGGAACGCAAATGGTATAAACCAACACAGGACTGAACTTGACATGTACATACATGAAAAACGGACTGACATTGCTCTCATCACTGAAACACACTTGACTCCACATTCTAAATTTTACATTCCAGGCTACAAAATATATAGAACTGACCACCCTGATAAGACGGCACATGGCGGTACGGCAATACTGATTAAGCAATCACTAAAACACAACCCTTTACAATTACCCATTACACCTGACATACAATCCACAGCAATTACTCTGTATACCCAGCACCATACCATTACCTTCGCTGCAGTGTACTGCCCTCCGAGATACGTGCTAACATCTGCAATGTTTTACAATTTTTTCCAACATCTCGGTCGGTGTTTTATTGCAGGTGGTGATTATAATGCCAAACATCAGTCCTGGGGATCACGACTCTGTACTCCTAGAGGAAGAAATCTAAAGTCTGCCATCGATCAGCTTTCATTAAACACGATCTCACCTGATACACCTACTTACTGGCCAACTTCAAGACAGAAAACACCAGATTTACTTGACTTTTTCATTACTAAAGGACTCAGGACAGTGCCGTATACTGTAACTGCAAGCTCTGATCTTTGTTCTGATCATTCTCTTCTCAGTTTGGTACTATGCGATGAGCCTCGTACTGCATCAAAAAAACCAACACTTACAGATAGGATAATCGATTGGAAAGCTTACAGCGACTACTTAAATTCGACGCTATCAATCCCAATGTCCCTTAAGACCGAAGAGGAACTCGAAAAAGCTGTTGATAAGTTCACAATCAGCTTACAACAGGCTGTATGGTCATCATCTGTACCAAGACCTAGCAGAAATACGTCTCTTCCAATCTATCCGCAGTACATTAGAGACCTGATCAGAGCAAAGAGAAGAGCGCGCAAAGTGTGGCAGACTGGTCGACTTCCATCTGACAAACGGACTTTCAATAGACTTAACAATGAACTTAAACGACAGATTCAGAATTTTAAAAGAACGAACTACGACAATTACCTCAAAAATCTTTCGACTGACGATGGAAGCTTATGGAGACAGACTAAGAAACTTGTAAAGCATTGTGAGGTGTCATCACCACTCCGAAACGTAGATGGTTCCTGGGCTGTGTCAGACCTTGAAAAATCTGAGCTCTTTGCCAACCATCTTTCTTCTGTTTTCATACCACATACTGACTTCTCTAATACTGATCACGAAAGACATGTACAAAACACTTTAGACATTCCTTTACAACTGTCATTACCTCCACTTTGCTTCACTCCCACTCAAGTTGCAGAACAAATCAGACAGTTACCTAAAAAGAAAGCTCCCGGTCATGACCTGATAAATGCTCAAGTGCTCCAGAAAATGCCAAGGAAAGCTCTAGTATACCTAACATCAATTTATAACGCAATACTCAGAACGACTAAATTCCCCTTACAATGGAAATACTCATTCATAAAAATGATTCACAAACCTAACAAAAACACTGACTTTCCTTCATCATACAGACCCATCAGCTTGCTCCCATTATGCTCTAAAATCTTTGAGAAACTTCTCTACAAACGACTTCTTGACATACTGACTACTGAAAACATAATACCTGAACATCAGTTTGGATTTCGTTCACACCACTCAACCATTCATCAGCTACACCGAGTGACAGACTACATTGCGACAGCACTAGAGCACAAATTATATGCAACAGGAGTATTTCTGGATGTTGCTCAAGCGTTCGATAGAGTCTGGCATCAGGGACTTCTTTTCAAACTTAAGATTATACTCCCTCCAACCTACTATCTTATTCTTCAATCTTTTCTTTCTGACAGATTTTTCTCTGTTTGCCAAGGTACAGAACTATCTACCATTAAACCAGCCCTAGCAGGGGTGCCTCAGGGGTCAGTACTCGCTCCTCTGTTGTATATTATTTACACATATGATATTCCAGATCCTCTCTATACTCTGACCGCGACTTACGCAGACGATACAACAATCTTGACAAGACATCAAAATTCAGCATACGCCTCACAGACTTTACAATATCACCTAAACAATTTCTACGACTGGTGCAAACTCTGGAAAATTCGACTCAACCTTGACAAATCACAACATATCACTTTTACCCTTCGACGTGAAACTTGCCCCCCTATTTACCTTGACAATATCCAAATTCCTCAGACAGACAAAGTTCAATATCTTGGACTGACCTTTGACAGAAGAATGACATGGGGCCAACATATCAAAAACAAAACAAAAACTTTAAACCTAAGACTACGCCTATTGTACTCACTCCTTGCAAGAAATTCGAAATTAAAACTTAGACAGAAATTGAATACATATACTTACCTACTCAAGCCTATTTGGACCTACGCTTTACAGATATATGGGACAGCCAAAAAGACTCACATACGTAAATTACAGACTTTTCAATCTAAAACTTTCAGGACTATTACCAAAGCTCCCTGGTACGTCAGTAACATTACTCTACATAAAGACTTACAGATGCCAACAGTTAACGACCACATACGAACATACTACAAACGATTCCATAATAACCTACACGGACATACAAACTCATTGATTCGAGGCATGGCCACAACTAACATGCCCGATAGCACCCGAAGGAGGCTTAAAAGAAGCTGGATGAGGGATCTCCTCCACTAACTAGAAATATTACGCTCAAGACAGGAAGGACGCCGCTGGGTACTCCTCTCCCTCACGCCTATTCCAAGACCAATCTCTTCATCTTGACATCACACTCGCTGATTGTCGGAACTTCTGACAGGTGTGAGTTGAAGAATCAAGTCAAAAAAAAAAAAAAAAAAAAAATTGTTGCTGACTACTTTTCACGATAATACATTAAGAATGTACCCCAAGTTGTATTAAAACACCTTTTATGAATTGAATTGTTGACGATAGTCAATAAAAAAGACTGCTAGTCCTAGAAATGGACTATTCGAAGCGATCATGTGGTGTTACTCTCCTTCAAAAAGTTTCTAACAGAAAAATATGGAAACGAGTTGAAAATTATTATATTATCATCTTTCCTTGGCTCTCGGAACTATAGATTTTTGGAAGAAGCAGCACAAAATGAGTTGAACACAAATGGAGAAAATCCTCTTTTCCATTGAAACTGTTATGAGGCTCAAGTGGTATGAACATGTGATGAGGACGAAAGAAGGACGATGGCCTGAGCGAATTTGGAATTGGAAACCGCAAAAGAAGACAGAAGAAAGATCGCTCAAGGAGAACCTGGTATGAGGGAGTTGAGGAAGGAATGATAAACAGGGGCATGCGTGAAGAAGATTGGCAGGATAGAAGAAGATGGCAAAGACTTATTTTTGTTGACGACTTATGGCTAGAGTTGTAAAAATTAAAAAAAAAAAATTGTAATGTTAAATGTAGGGAATGTAAAAAATAAAATAAAAATGTAATGTTTTTATTGTTTATGTAATATTTTATAGCAAAAGTTGTTGTGAGTCAATTCTCGAGCGATTTCACTTGAAAAAAATATCCAATGGTGCCATAACTAATCTTACAATATCATACTTGGAGCGTTTACCGTATTATTTTCATTGTTAAATGTCTATGCATAGCTACGTTTTCTTTAGTAGTATCATTTTTTTTTTATTTTACTTTATTATTAATTATGTATTTTGCATACACAGGGGTGCTGCGGCCGTGGGTAGGCGTGTGCCTGACGCTGCTGCTGGTTGGAGCGCTGGCTACCGGGCTGGCATTGGCACTCTCCGCTGGCGGGGAGGACGTCCAACCCGAGGTCCGGATCCAGGCAATCAGGAGGATACTCCACGAGGTACCGCTCATAGACGGGTTAGTAACCATCTCAAATTCAAATGTATTTTATCTATCAATAATCAAAATGTGTATTTAGAACAACAGGATAAACAAAAAGTATCTCAATACATATATCATATTAATAGATTCTGAAGAAACAAAAACTAAAACTGTACCATGAAATCTCATGAATGTCCTTGGGTTCAATACTCTTTATTGAAAATACAGTTTCTAGGTCTGCGGTTGTGCAAGAGATGATTTGACAGAGATCAAGTTCAACCGCAAGGTTTTCCCCCTTAAGTACTTATGAACAGCTGCGTAAGATTTATAATTGGTGCCCCGAGATACTCCCAAGTGTCTCACCACTATACTGAATTAAAGTGGCTCTTTTCTTCCATTCGAAGACAATATTTCCTAGGTACGTTAGTCTATCAAATCATCAACAATCATCGTCCTTCTTACGCCTACAACCTTCTCCAATTCAAGTCCTCAGTCCACTACCTTTTCACAAGATCTCGACCTTCCGACCTTTGCACTCCTTGTCACAGATCTACCTCGTTCCAAAACTCTTTTATTGCTCGTTATGTTAATTTCTGGAATTCCCTTCCTATCAAAATTAAGCATTTTTCCTTCCTATCTACATTTAAAACCCTCCTATTCCAATTTCTATCCCAAAAACGGTCAGAAACCCTCCGCTAACCTTCTATGTAAATTTAGATATTATTCAAAATGATTCACATAATGATATATTTACATTTAATTCATCACTAAAATAATTACTGGCAGATTCGTCTTCTTTTCCTTTTTTTCTGCAGAATACAGATTTTATTGCTAAGAAGAATGTAATGTATTTTTTATTTATTTCTTTAAAGTGTATACTTATATTTTACCACTGTACATAGTTTTACGTGTCTTGTCACGGTTTCAATTGTTTTGTATATAGATTTTTTTATTTTGAACATAGTATGTTAACTAATATTTTCTTTACTTTTTTTCTTTTTTTTTTACTTTTTATGTTATATTATTATTCCTTAACTGATTGTAGGCCCATTATAGGAATGTGGTGGAATACTCATCTTCTCCGTATCTGTGGTGCCATTAATGTCATTTCGATGTACCTTCTTGACTGCCTCCTCTATCGTTAACTAAGTAGGCTTAGTTAAGTATTGTTCCCAAGCTCCTACTTGACACCACCGGCTGGAGATACTTCTCTAAACAACTCTCGCAATGGACTCATCCAGCCCTCAATGCCCTTCTCCAACACCAGATTCGAACTCTCCTAACCGAATCCTCGTTCTATCCATAACTATTTGTCACTCGATATTAATAGTTTGTCCCACATATTTTTTTTTGCTTTCCAATCTGTTGTGCATTTTTCCAGATTGGTGTTACTTCATCTTCCTCTCTTTGATTAGAATTTTTAAAAGTGCTCGGGTCCTTTTTGGTCTTATTAAATAAGCCAAATTTGTCTTTTGTGGCATACCTCGATACGCAGCGGGTAGGTCTCAGGAATTCGAGAATGCAACATTCTATATTCGTAATAATTATTGAAGTTACAACATCTTTAGGCGCATTTCGAACTTTTTTGTGGAGGGTGAGTTAGATTGATCCGTCAGATCTCCTATGTGTAACGCTCCAGTAAAATCGGCTGGCGTCGAATAATTGAAGTGTTTTTGCATATAGGTTAAATTATCTCAGAAACTAAAAATCGGATCTGCATACTGCAAGTGAGGGAAATGTTCAGAATTTCATCCTCTTTATATTGGGTAATAAATATTTAGGACGCAGTCATTTTTAACGTTTTTATTACTGCCAATGTTTCAACCCAAACACGCCATGATGAAGATTCACATGTTTGGGTTGGAACATTGGCTCTAATAAAATCATAAAAATGACTGCGTCCTGACTATTTATCACCCATGATATGTAGAACAATCGACTAACTCTATAATTCCTTTATAATTTATATTTCATATTATTAATCTCGCCTCGTTGATGTTTTCAGTTCTACCGTCTGGTCTAAAGCCCACACCTTAGTTTTAATATTCTTTTAGTAGACCGACTCTATTTATTTTTAGTTCATGAAATATATTTCAATTCACACGTCAGCATCTTCGATACATAAAAGTATGTAACTTATTTTATGAAAATAATATCACAATATTATTGTGCGTATGGCATTACCCGTTTTCGATGAATTCATCTAAAATTCTCAATCATCAGTTGACTCCTGGGGCCTCGGCCGCCCATCGGTTAGCTGATGTTGATGGCATTGGATGAGACAGTGACAACTCGCTGAGGGCCACCCCATACATTAAGCTCCTAACTAAGTGAGGCGTTGTGGTATGAAATTAATTAACCAACTAACTAATTAATAATTAAATTAGCCCGGATAAGACAGGTGAGCCCTAGCCAGCCAATTAACCCTCCCCCCTCTTCCCCAACCCCCAAGTTGCAGCGGCTTACCTTAATAAGACCATTGTCTCTTAGCTTTCTCCTACAGTACTGTTATTCAAATCGCCCTCCCTTTGGAATAATGGTTTTTCTATTTCTTTTTTTTTTTAGATTAAATATCGAAGGCTACACTGTAAAAGCCTGTAAGTGCAATTTAATTAGAGTATGCAGTTTTGAGCTTTTCCAGTTAATCATGGCTTCGAACATGTTTATAAAAGCAAACTAAAAACATTATGTATAACATTATATCTTCCTCTTAATAATGCAATAAAAAATTAACAAAAAATCTACATCATAAAATAAGTTTTACACGGTTTATTCGGTGTTTTAAATAATTTTGTCTTTTGCACTCACAGGTATTTGCAGTGTTGCTATAGATACTGTTGTGTCCATTCAACCAATTTAAATTTAAAATATTACACATAATTAAGCTTTTTATTACTTTATACAAAATTTAATAAAACAGCATTAATATGTAATTGGTTAGTTTATATGGCAAGTATTTGTGCAATAATGTATTTTAGTTCAGAAAAAAAAACACACTCATATTTATACGAAAAAAATGTACAATGTATAAAACCTTAAACAATCAGGTTTCCACCAAGATGTTAACAGAAGTAATAAATATAAAACTGTACTTATATTAATTTACATTGCTTTCATAACTGTCATTTAAATTTTGTTTAATAAGACTCAATTTAACTATTGTGTATTTTTTAATTTCCTACCTATATTATGTGAGGAAGGTATTGCGATCGGGTTAAATTTCAGATATGTGGTTTTCGACGGATCTATACGTTTCAGAGCTCCTAGAGTAAAAAAAAAAAAAAAACAAAATTCCAGCCATTGGTATATCTGTTTGTCTGTCTGTGCCAAGATTATCTCGAGAACTAGTTTACCGATTTAGTTGCTTCTTTTTGTATTTTATAGGGTTTTGACTACTGATGCCTGTGACGCAGTGTGGGTGCTCCTTATGAAATAATACTGTTTAGCCTGTTTTTACGAAAGGTAATGAAATTGTTGTTCATTTTGGACAACTATTAACGAAGTTACTGCTTACAGTTATGTGAGATGATGAATTCAAATACCGGTGCCAGAAAAAAATCTGGTTCTTGCATCACTCAAGCTTCACTTTCCTCTCTACTGTTCATACAAATCATTGTCTGACAAAATTGGGCTGTGGCAAACACGTTTTTGAGTAGCAATATTAGAGCGTATTGATTTTGTTACTCTGATCTTCCACAAACCGGTTTACATTGGTTTAGTTTATCAAAAAAAATCGTACTCAAACATTTTCTTTTATCAATTTCAGGAAAATTATTTTTTTTAATATACACACACACACACACACACACACACACACACATATATATATATATATATATATATATATATATATATATAATATATATATATATATATATATATATATATATATATATATATATATATAAGGTAAGTATATATTTAAGGATATAATTTTTTTCTGAAATCGGTAGAAAAGTCGTATGAGTGGTGACACGTCAGATTTTTTTTTTTATAGTAATTCTAATTTATGAAGAATTAAAAAATTAAGAAAATTATTCACTGAGAATTTCAATAGATTTTCAACATTCATGAAGAAGGTTTTTGCTTTCTTCCGCCCAAAGTTCTCGGATCCCATCCACATTATCATCTTACTATTATATAATAATATAATTATATAAGCAGTAAGCATAAGATGGAAATATGATAATAACCTTCCTCACACAATTACGAGATTAGTACAGGTTTCACGCAAGCATGATTGTGACCATATTTAGCACTTAACTGCTAAATACCTTTTTTTTTACTTCAATACAAGTAGTTTAGTGTAATTAGCAGAGATAGGCAAATGCTAACCTGAGTACAGAGTACCAAGTATTTTACTCAAACTGAATCACTATTGGGAATTCAATCACTACTTCAGTTAATCATTTGACATCACCTGAAATATTAATTAAATTCTTTGCTGTTTAAAAAAGGTCGATATTTAAGTAAAATACTTGGTACTCAGTAATCAGAATAGTATTTGCCCATCTCTGGTAATTAGCGCTATTTACATTAATACTTCATTAACTATACTACATTTTATTTTGCTGTTTAAGTCGGTATTTTTCTTTGCAAAATGTCCTAGTCAATATTTTTCCAATCCAGTGAATCTCGGTAAGATTCATCGGATATGGATGAATGAGATTCACTGAACTTATTTTTGGAAATAAATTTATTAATAAAGGATAGTATTGACATGTGATACAAACTATTTATTTTGTTAATGTATTTTTTTTTTTACATTAGTCTGAAGCCGGTAGTTCCATCGGAAGGCATCTGAGTTAAAACAAAGTTATTTCAAGCTTGGTGGATATATTTTGCTAAGGTTTATCACCCTGCCAGGAGTTGCTGTTTGTGTGGGATAGTAGATAGAATAGTATTGGCACAATTAATTTATTAAATGAGGTCAACCTAAAAGGGGCGTGTTTTCAGAACCTCCTGTTTGTTTATGTGTTTGTCTCCCAGGTTCGCTATTGTGGTTGTGGGTTTCCGATGTAGTTGTTCTTGTCTCTATATCATTGTTGATTTAGTGCCGCTTCGTCCAATCCAGGAAGCTTAGAAATATTTCCCATTTACCTATGGGACTTTAGTTTGTGACTTTTTTAAAGTGTACATTTTTTTTTTAAATTTATGTATGAAGAAGGATCTGAATTTTTCTTTACTCCATGTAATAATTTTTAATCCAAAAATTACATAAACATTCTCAAAATGATTAGTCCCAAGTTACATTTAGAGCCGGCCCAAGGTACATTTATATAATTTCAAAATATGTCTTCTGTGGGCATAAATCCTTGATTCATGGTTTCTAATGAAGAAGTATATAGAAGATAATTTACTGATCGCTAGTGTAATATATTGTGCTTTCAACAGATCACATGATGGCATATTAGGTTACCAGTGTAGATAAGTGGTACTTATTATTGAACAATAATTATAATTCCTTTTACAACAAATTCTGCCTAAGATACAATTTTAGTCCAAGTTACTATATAGAGTGGCACAAGGTACAACTATACTAATTGTACTTCGTGTATTTATATTGTGAAATGGTTACTACTTCCGTAGTTTTTAAAAATTACTTTATACATAGTGTATATTTTATGTATGTATATGAATACATTTATATATTTGTTCTTTTATATTTTTTTCGACGCAGCTGCAATTTGTATGTAAATGCAATGCTCAGTATATTATAACTTAATGTTAGTATGTTCTCTTATATGATTCTTGGATTCCAATATCCAAGATAAAACGTTACGATGGTGAAGGTAGCACCAAAATTAGCAATTGAGAAAGTTTCTATAATTTTGTTATGTTATGAAATTTATGAAATATGTATGTACTACCAGACAAATAAATTAAAATTAAAAATTAAAATCATTTATTATTTTAAAAAAAAAATTTATTCAAAGTCAAAATCTGGTAATAAAATAATGTAAAAATTAACTTAGTATCTTCAATGCATGACAATAAAATTCTATTTTGAACTTTTAAAAATCATTTTATTTGAGAAGTTATGGAGCATTGAAAGAAAGTGACTCAAGGGACACGTATTTATGGATATGTGTATTTAGTGATAAATAAGAATAGCATCAATAAAGTATACAAAATCAGCACTGCTTTACCTTACTGAGCTCTCTAATGATAAAAATATTCTCCATGACGTATATTATTTACTTCGTTTGAGCTAGGACTAATCATATTAATCGGATTTAACTGAATAATCTTTTGCAAACAATATCTTCTGTGTAGAGGCATTTCGAAAGCTATCCCGGTTCTCCTTTTTTTTTCATTCAATAACAACAAAAAAATCTATAGCCGGCTAGATCGCCTAGAAATATGTCAGCGTGAACAATAGAGTGCGGGATTGAGCACGTGCATTGTGGACATATCCAATCACGTATTTGAGGAGAATGTCAACAGTTGCTATTTGTCGAAGAGATTAGCCCCTCCTCCCGTTCCTCTCCCCACAGCGAGGCAGAATGCGGCGTTAAATCTAAATGATAAGGTGGCATCAGTATGCATGAGCTGTCGTGGTCGGGTCGTTGTGCTAGGGCAAGCTGGAATTGAAAACGTCTGCCGGTTCGTCACATATCTAGTTATGTCGCCTATCCCTGTATCGTTTTATTTTAGAATAGGTTATTTTACTCATTTCTCATGAAATAACCGGTGTTAGTGCCGTTACTCAGGACCTGTTTGATTATCATGGTAACATAGATTGTTGAGTGCAGGAACTGAGTACTTTCGATCAAATTCTAACCACTTGGTTTCCCAGATCTTCCAAGATATTTTGGAATAATATTTGCAGCTGATATAATTTTTTTATTTCATTTTTTTTTTAGTAATGTAATTTTCTATAACATGTACAATGGTTATAGTGAGGTACACTATCGGGTCCAGCCATGGAGAGCGGGGGGCCGGGCCTTGAAAAAAATTGCAAAAAAAGTTTCAAAAAGCATCTATTTAAAGGAAAGGCAAATATAGGGAAAATTCATCCTCATAGACGATGAATATCCTAAAGTAATATAAAAAAAAATTACGATCGTGACCAGCATTAGAACTTCTGCCAGGGCGCGCCCTGAATGGCGGAAAAAAATCCCCAAAAAATTACAATTTAAAGAATGGAGAAATATAGAATCATCATCCTCTTTTATTCATTTTCTAATATGATATAAAAAAAATTATTATCTTGACCAGTACTAGCGGATCCAGCTGGGGCCGCGCCCCTCTCTCCTCTCGATGGTGGAGAAACAGTTCCGAAAAGCAGCTATTTAAAGAAAATAATAATATAGGAAAAATCCATCCTCATAGACGAATTTTCTAATTTAATATAAAAAAAAGTCATCATCGTGACCAGCACTAGTAATTTCTACCAGGGGGTGCGCTCTCCCCTCTGGATGGTAGAAAAATAATTCCGAAAAAAAATTATCCAAAAACAGCTATTTAAAGAAAAAAAAATATAGGAAAAATTCATCCTCATAGACGAATTTTCTAATTTAATATAAAAAAAAAGTCATCATCGTGACCAGCACTAGTAATTTCTACCAGGGGGCGAGCTCTGCCATCTGGATGGTAGATAAATAGTTCCGAAAAAAAGTATCCATAAACAGCTATTTAAAGAAAACAGAAATATAGGAAAAATTCATCCTCATAGAAGAATTATCTAATTTAATATTAAAAAAAGTCATCATCGTGACCAGCACTAGTAATTTCTGCCAGGGGGCGCGCTCTGCCATCTGGATGGTAGAAAAATAATTCCGAAAAAAAGTATCCATAAACAGCTATTTAAAGAAAAAAGAAACATAAGAAAAATCATCCAATAAGACGAATTTTCTAGTATGATCAATATCACCACCTCGATCTCGACAATCCATTACTGGATTCTTGGCTGCCTCAAGAGTTTTCCTTTCCTGAGCAGCCTCCACAAGTTCCTAATTCCACGTATTCTGGCATCAGAACATACTCCATTTTCCTTCTCCGTTTCGGTCTGTCCACTTTTCCTTTTCCAACCGGCTCCATGTTCAGCAGCTTCTTTGGTATTGAGGTCTCGTCCATCCGTACATCTTGTCCCTCCGATCTCAGACTAGTCCGAGTATATTTCCCCACCTCTTGCTCCGTGTATAAGTTAGCTAGTTCTTGGTTGCAACTCATTCTCCTTAACTGGGCCAAATATCCTCTGAAGGACCTTTCTTTCGGAAACTAATATTTTAAGCAACCTGTTTAATGAAAAGAGAAATATATGGGAAATTCATCATCACTACATTAAAGAGTGGTACATAAATATGGTCACAAATTAAGAAGGTCACAAATCAAGGTGTCTAATTTTTTGTTCGTTCGATTTGGACCAAAAAAAAAATTAAAAAGTAGTAGCCCAAGTTTTAAATCAGGAAAAATCCTCAGTTGAAACAGTGTTAAAACAAAACAATTTTTTCTAAAAATTATTTCTTAATAGGATTCATACATCACTATCTCGTATATGGATGAAAATCACTTAAAAGGTTATAGTCGATTAGTGAATAGTGTTTTACTGTTCAAACTTCATATTTAGCCATATTACGTACGACGTTCTCTGACACGAAGAGGGCTAGATTATAAATTTTTGTTTCATAGCACTTTAAAAAAAATAACCTTTACATTGATTTGGGAGCTCAGCATATTCCACTTGGAGATAAACAGTAAATTTTACTTTGCTCAAGTAGTTTTATTTTAAATAGTAGTTATAGTAAGTTTAAGTAGTAGTTTTTTTTTTTTTTTAATTTCTTTATTGAGTATTATAACAATCTGTCTGTTGGACATTGGTTATAGTGAGGTAGGATGACATTCACACCATATGTACAAAAAAATAAAATAAATAGAACAAAATAATAATCAAAAGTATATACAATAGACAATAAAATAAAATAACCAAAAAAATAAGAAAATTAAAACTAAGGAAAAAAAAAAAAAAAACACATGCATACCTATATACAATCAGGCGAGGGAACTCCAGGAGAACCCTGCGCTACTCTCCCAACCGCGTCACTGGTACTAAAGCCAGCGGAGATTGGTCGAGAGCACTTTAGCCACATACACACATGTCTTGAGTGAAGAATCTGGCCATTGCCAGAACTCCAATTTATATAATCTACAAAAGGTCGCGAGGCCACTGCCGTTTCAACCTTCTTGGAGGATTATAGGGATGGGAGATGCTTGATAGGGATTGTGCAAGAGGATTTGGGTGGTAAGTAAGGTTCTGGTGAAATTTGGAGAATTTTTCTGGGATAAGGTCTAGGACAAATGGGATGTTAAGGTCATGATGTAGGGTTTTGTTGGATACATAGAAAGGAGCATCGACTATTGTTCGAAGGACTTTAGACTGGAAGGATTGGATGCGCTTGATGTTAGAAAATTTTGCTGATCCCCACAGTTCTAGTCCGTAAGTCCAAATAGGTTTCAGTATTGTCTTGTAGATCAGTAGCTTGTTTTCAATGGAAAGTTTAGATTTTCTGCTTAGTAGTCGGTATAGTTGGCCGTATCGTCGGTTGAGTTCTTGTCTTTTGAGTCTAGTATGCGGGTTCCAAGTTAGTCTTCGGTCTAAATGAAAGCCAAGATACCGGACTGTGTCTGAATAGGGAAGCTGGATGGAATTAAAGAGTACTGGTGGACAGGAATTGCGTCGGAGTGTAAAGGAAATATGTTGGCATTTAGATTCATTAACTTTAATGCGCCAGTTATTACACCAGTGCTCAATCAAGGTGAGGTGACTTTGGAGATTTAAGGATGCTATTTCGGGATCAGAGTTGGATGATACGATTGCGGTGTCGTCAGCGAATGTTGCAAGAAAAGTATCGGGATGAACAGGGATGTCAGCAGTAAAGAGGATGTAAAGCACGGGACCCAAGACGCTGCCTTGGGGAACACCGGCTTTAACGGAGTAGATATTGGAAAATTCTGTTCCACAGCGAACTCGAAAGGAGCGGTCAGAGAGTTAGGATCGGAGGACTAGGTACAAGGACTGAGGTAAATGGATTTTAAGCTTGGAGAGCAGTCCGGAGTGCCATACCCGGTCAAATGCCTGTGCAATGTCCAGAAAGGCACCCGAACAGTATTCCTTGTTTTCTAGGGCTGATGAAATATGATCAACAACTCGGAGTCCTTGTTGAACAGTAGAATGTTGAGAGCGAAAACCAAACTGATGGGAAGGGATATTTTGGGATTCTATAATGGGTAGGATTCGTTTCAAAAGGATCTTTTCAAAAATTTTTGAAAGGATTGGGAGTAGGCTGATTGGTCTATAGGATGTTGAGCTATTGAGAGGTTTTCCTGGTTTTGGGAAAAGGATAATAGTGGAGTGTTTCCATAACAGAGGGAAGTGTGTGGTGCGTAGGATACAATTGTTGATATATGTAAGGAATATGACTGCTTTGGATGGAAGTTGTCGAAGGATTTGAGGTGTAAGGAGATCATGTCCAGGAGCTTTACGGGGGATTACTTTTTTTAATTGAAATTTTACTTCGGAAGGATGAATAGCTTTTGGGGGCAAGGAAAGTGGGATTGGTGATGTAAGGAGTTCTTCTACTGTTACGGTGTGGGCAGGATGGGATTCCGGATGTGAAATAAATGTATTGGATAGGTGAATGGCGAACTCCTCAGCTTTATCTTCGTCAGATGCTGCCCAGGAGCCATCACCTCGTCGGAGAGGATGGGAAATGCGGTGAGGATTTAGGATCTTTGTTGTGGTTTTCCAAAGGGAATTGTCGCGAGAAGAGAGGGAGGATAGGTAGGAGTTGAAGGATTGTGATCTGAAGGTGGCTAATTCCAGTTTTAATTGTTTGCAGTAGTAATTATAGGAGCAGCGGTCGGTAGGATGTCGGGTACGTTGCCATAATAATCTGGCACGGCGTTTGGTGCGGATTAGGTTAAGGAGGTGTTGGGGTAGAATGGTCTTTATAGGAATTCTGGAGGAGTCTTTTGGGAAGGAGGCAGTCCAGGCGGCTTGTTGGATTGTGGTAGTAAAGGAATTGACGGCACTATCAAGGTCATCGGGAGTTTTGAGGGATATGTTGAGATCAATATTATCGGAGATTATTTGGCGGAAAAGGTCCCAGTTTACTGGGCCCCTAATGAATGACGGTGGAGAAGGTTTGGGAACAGGTTCAAGTGAAACATTAAGGATTAGAGGACTATGGTCAGAGGAAAGTTCATTTAGACGTGTAATGGAACAATTGAGGGGACTTAAGCCGCTGTGGATAAAGAAATCAAGAAGATCAGGATTACGGTTGGGATCTGTGGGCCAGTAGGTAGGAGAGTTGGGGGAAAGGAGGTGAAAACGTTGGGAATTGAGTGCAGACAGCAGAGTTCGGCCACGAGAATTCGTGGTTCTGGAACCCCATTGTTGGTGCTTGGCATTTAGGTCTGCACCCAAGATGAAGTGATGTCCTAAGGAGTCGAGGAGAGAACTGAATTGGGCATTGGATATGGATCGGTTAGGAGGGCAATACGCTGATGCAAGAGTGACCGGAAAGGAGAAGGTTTTTATCACGATAGCGGTGGACTGTAGGAAATCATGTATTGGTAATGGGAGTACGTGATGGGAGAGGGATTGGTGTACAATTACAGCAGTACCGGCATGTGCTTTTCCGTCAGGGTGGTCAGTACGATATGTCAGGTATTGTGGTATATTGAAGTGCTGTTTAGTGGTTAGTCGAGTTTCAGTAATTAGTGCCACATCAATGTTCTTGTCAAGTAGTAAAGTAGATAGTTCGTCTGTATGATTTCTAACACCATTCGCATTCCAAAGGAGAATGGATATGGGTTTAGGGATGTGAGTCATTTAAGGATTTTTCAAAGGAGGGATGAGGTGAGATACGAGATTCGTGAGGAGTGATATGAGTGGAGTAACAAGGGATTTGAAATCGGTGAGGAAAGATGTTAACGAACTTGTGAGATCTGTTGCATTTGAAGGAGGAGGAATATGAGGAATTTGTTGTTGGTGGTTAGGTATATTAGGATGAAGAGGATTTTGAGGTTGGGTTTGAGGTTGTTGTTGTGGCAGGGCTTGACATTTATCGGTTAAAGTCTTACCTCTAAGTAGTTGGGAGAATGATACATCATTGTTTACAATTCTGGAAGGCTCTCTCTCTCTTCTTGTTCTTAGTGCTTCATCTTGAATCTGGTTTTTCTGGTGTCTGGTTTTGAGATTCTTGTAAATTTGGCAGCCTTTGTAGTTGGCCGGGTGTCCCTCCAAGCATAGGGCACATACTGCTGGATCTTGTATAGGTTTGGTGCACTCTACAGATTTGTGCTGTTGACCGCACTTCACGCAACGCGGCAGATGGTGGCAATATGTCTTCGTGTGGCCATAGGTCTGACAATTATGGCACTGCACGATGTCTCTCTTGGGATATGGCTTCTCAACTTTCACCATTGTGTAGTATATTCTTGTGATATCATATATTTTTTCGATACCTGGTGATGGCTCCAAGTCCACGAAAAACAATGGTAGTGGGATCCTATTTCGTAATCCTGGCTGCTCCCTGTCCTCCTTCAAAACACCTAGGCAGTGGATCAGCTGATGAAAAGGTTGTCTTCTCAACTCCTCTCTCAGTTTTTACCAATTTTATAGCGGAATCTCTCTGATTATTCACGTGATACAGAAAAAAAATTCACATTTTAAGAAAAAAAAAAAAAAAAAATTTTTATTTTTTATTTTTTTTTTATTTATTTATTTATTTTTCTCTTATGATATGCGGTATGATCAGCATGTGATGGCCAGTAAGGTCCCCAAGAGGTCTCGGTCAGACGGAGTTAGCTCACCAGCCAAACAAAGGACTCGTCGCTGCCTACGAGAAATACCTCCAGTGACCAAAATGAACACTTCAGAACCAGAACCTCAGCCCCAACCAGGTACGTCTGCACAAGAAACGATTGAAGAATCACCTTTCTTTACTCCAAACCCCTACCAAGTGCTTCAAAATGACAGAGAAGTAATGGAGTCTGCAGCAATACCCAGAGAACCAAAGCCTCCTCCGATATTTGTGAAAAATATAAAAAATTTCCAGATGTTCTGCACCCAACTAAATAAAATCTGCTCTGGCAGTTATTCATGCCTTAACAGGACCAATGACACCAAAATAACACCTGATTCTGCAGAAGCCTACCGAAAAATAGTGAAGTACTTATGAGAAACAAATGCGAATTTTCACACTTACCAGCTGAGGCAGGAAAGAGCTTTACGAGTAGTGATAAGAAATTTACATTCCTCAACCCCCACTGAAGTTATTAAGTAGTAGTTAAGCTCATTCTTTCTAAATCTAAAATGATATTAATAATAAAGAAAACCAAATACATATGTATTCAATGTATTGAATTAATAGCATTAATGCCAAAATTGAATTTGATTTATGTAAATGAATCATACTTTGGTTGTTGATATATTAATTCACATCCTATCAGACTTTGTCAAATTAAATTTGTTTAAGTGACAAACAGATTACATAAGATGATGTGCCAATTGAAATCTTCAACAGAGTATAAATAAATATCGGAACCACATCCATCTACAAGTACAATAGTTAAGCACAACTCGAGAAAGGTATATGTATTGATGTAACAAAAATAATCTTTCTGATTTATGAAGGAGCAATTTTATCCTGTTATTTTTCGTTTAACATTATAAATAATGACGGAAGCAAATAATGACCAGGAAGAGGTGCTGATGGGTACTATCCTTCCTCGTGCCATTAATGTCAATTATCAACATCACAACACATCTGCTGATTGTCACAAACCATGACAGGTGGGAATAAATAGGTAAAGACAAAAAAAAAAACCATTATAAATATGATTTGATTTGATTTGATGCAATATAATATAACCAGCATTCTCAGTATTTTAGGTTATACTAAAAATTCAAATGTAAAAATGTAGTTTACATTATTGATAAATTCAAACTGTATCTCATACAGTGCGTACAATCTACATGAGTATTTTGTTTACTTAGTTTTTATATCATAAATTTTTACGTGTGAAATTAAATCATATATTATTCAAGGAAGTTGTTTTATTATATTTTTTGTGGTTGAGAACTATTCTGTTTGATAGAACACTTACAAGTCATTTTATTAATTATTATTATTATTATTATTTAGATTAATTTTCACCCCAATGAATAGTTTTTGCGTATCATATTCTTTCAATTTTGTACAATACCATGACAGATGCGGATAAATAGGCAAAGAGAAAAAACACACAAAGAAAATTATAAATATGATTTGATTTGATTTGAGGTAATATAATATCACCGGCATTCTCAAGTATTTTAGGTTATATGACAACAAAGTTGTACCTTTACAATATTATCAAGTTTTCTTGACATATTTATTCTTAAAGAAGTAAAAGTGAAAAATAATATAAAAACTAATAAACTGTAAGAACTGCTACAAACCATCATATGAAAACCAAAAATGTAGTTCACATTATTGATAAATTCATATTGTATACAGAACGTACATTCTACATGAGTATTTTGTTTACTTAGTTTTTACATCATAAATTTTACGCCAGAAATTAAATAATATGTTATTTAATAAAATTGTTTTATTATAGTTTTTCTGTTTGAGAACTGTTCTTTTTGATAGAAAATTTGCAAGTCGCGACTGATTAATGTTCAGCCCAATGAATAGTTTTTGCATAATAAAAATATTCTGGGAACTTTTTTTCGAACTACCATAATAAATTTGGAAGTTAGATTTTTCTTCAGATCAAAGTGACCAGCAGGTCTTTCGTATTCATGAGGAATATATTAAGTCCAAGTTTTAGATATTTTATCTCTCAAGTTTAGTTTAAGGAGAGCAGTGCAATAATATTTTATCTATCGGATATAATTATTTTAGAATTGTAAGTCGAATGTCTATGGTATGTACGATATTGCTTCCTTCTCAAGTAAATATTTAACATGGTTGTGACTTATTTATTTATTTTATATTTGTTTAATTTATTCCTTTATTGTGATGTAGTTTTTCCAATCATTTATCCTATGAAGGTCAATTTTTAGCAAATTAAATTTAATCATTAGTTATTATTAATAACGTTAATAATAAGGCCAGAAAAATGAAATTAAATAAAAATTGTTCAGGAAAATAAGATGAGGAACTATCTAATGGTTGCACTGAAATAATATTTCTACTTTAGGAGATCACGAAACCATCTTCTCATCAGACTCCTCGAAGGGTTATAAAGGATGAATGAGGAAGAATGGATAAGGGAAGGTTAAAAACTAGAGGATTACGATGATTCTGAATTCTATTGTTATATTATAATTAGGTAACATATGAGACATTAATGTCATTATGGATAATTTTATTTGTGAACAAGTAGAGAGCATTGAGGATTTTGGATTGCAAGGATTAGTTCTTAGATATTAGAATTTTGTATACGAGAGGAATTAGACGGTTTTGCACAACTCCAAAATTCAAAATTGTCCTTGTTATAGTCAAGTAATTGAGTATTTTTTAGTTTATTGGGAATTTAGAGCGTTTGTCCAGTAAGTGTTGAAGTAGCCGGAAAGGTCTACCAGTTTTTTGTAGTTTTAGTCTTGTATGAGAATTACAAGTAAGACGTTTATCCAGGTAGAGTTCTAGCTAGTCGATTTTTTCTAGAGCAATAAGCAGAGTATTATTAAAGGATAGTTTAGGGCAGAATTCCATAGGTTTACGACTTATGGTGAAGGTAATATTATAGGATTTCTTGGAATTTATTTTAATTCTCTAATTTCGACATCATTCTCGAAGGTTTGTAGTAAGTGACTGAAGAGTTTGGAAAGTAATAATTGGTTCATTACTAACTGATAACACACATGTATCATCAGTATAAAAAATAAAAAAGAAAACCTGTACCACTACAACCTATATCTTTGGTTCAGTACTATTTATGGAAAGTTCTGTTTCAAGCCAGCGGTTGTGCAGGTCCTCTCGGGCCAGGATCACGCTTAACCGCCCGGTTTTCCCCTGGATCAATTGTTTAATTAAATGTACCCACTATATAGAGGCGGGGTGTACCCCACCCCAGGAGGGTCTCCCTGATTCCAGGTTCTGCTCACGGCCAGTGAAACAGAATAAATATTTTTAGTGCGCCGGGATTGGAACTTGGGACTTTGAGCATTGGAAGCTTAGTGATCTACCTCTGTGCTACCCCGCTCCACATGTATCATCACTATAAGTGGAAAAGATGGTGTTAGGAGGATTCGAAGTGTCAGGTGTATACACTGAATATAGGATGGGACCGAGTGATTTCTAAACTAATTCAAGTGTTGTTGCTTCCTTATAGTCTCCTTTGTGATTTTTTTCTCGAAGTATTTCTTTTTAACTTAATATGATCAATATATTCTTTTCTTTTTTTTCTTCCAGTTCTCCTGCTGCGTATTTCATAATCTTTTTTCCCTTGAGTGTAGTGTTTTTTTTTTTGCTTTAAAATCAGTCCTAAAGATTAAAAAAAAAAATCGATTCTTTGAATATTTCATGTGAATGGATTAAGCATCGTTCCAGGCTGGAAGTGCTGTTCCCTGCTAACCTTTGGGTTGTTTGCAATGTTTCCATCAGCCTCCCTCATCCGTCTCTCCCCAATCCCCGATGTCGATGGTAGAAAAAGCCTCCGGCGGAAGTGAAAACAGAGCCGGACGAACAGCATTGTTCCGGCGGTGCCTGTAAGCCGGTGGGCCACTAATTGATGCCCCCACTTAGACCTTCCCAGTTTTTGTCTCTGGCTAAAAGGGGGCCTTTTATCTGTCTCTACTCCCACTTCTCAGCCCCCAAAGCTCTCCCAACAGTTGTTTAAACTATTTATTCGCCATGAATAGGCGTTCTAATGCTCGTATGTAAGCATAGATGTAATATAAAGCATGCAACATAAAACTAAATTAATATGAAATGAGGGATTTATTTAATATTCTGAGACAAAGTCCATTTAGAACAAAATTAAATGAATATATCGCTTTGTAACTAAAACAGTTGGACATTCAGTTATTATTTTAAATGAAGATTAAACAGGAGTTACTCACGGGTATCCCTCATGAAGTCCTATATGGATGGATGTTCTACTGAAATACGAACTCACTGATTGCAGGCTTGGCCACAAATGGGCAATAAAACCCGTAGACGCCTCGAATAAAACCGTAGGGGGGATTTCCTTGCTTAACTGTTCACCTGTATTTTAGAAATATAAAGCTATATTGGTTTGGATCTTTCCATTTATATCCTACTCACTTTCTCTATCATTAGTTGGCTCTTGCAATTAATTTGAATAGAATACTGGTCAGATAACAAATGGCAAAATAATAAGGAAATTAATCATTGAACGTTCCATAAGATTAACCATTCAGCTCGAGGAATATTGCCTCATTTTTTTTCATATTTTTTTATAAATTTTTTCTGTCGTGATAATGTGTGAATTGACTGCTCCCCTGTATGTTAAAGACGCGAGGCTTTGTGATTTGGATTTCTCCATTTATACGCTAATTATATTTTATGGATATTATGTATTGCTTTTTTCAAATCCTCATATTGTTATATAAAAGATATAAATCGTAGTTACCATTCATTATAACAAATATAAAAATAACCCGTAAGAAATTATTCAATATTTTCAATTAATTGATTATTATTTTAAGTTTTAAAAGCTCTATATTGCAATAAAGAGGAAATGAATGCGGAATTTCGGAAAGCTTTCAGACAGGAGGGGGCGGTTAGATGGCAATTAGGCCTCGAGTTGACGGGAGCAGCATTAATAACATTCTCCCTCAACTTGCCTCTTTCCCCTCCGTCCTTCTTCTTCTTCTGGTAGTTGTTCCTCAACTTCTTCCTATTCAATCAGGATGGGCCCGCGCCTCTCCCCGCCCTCTCATTCGAAATAAAAGTTGTTAATTACCCTGAGTACCCGCTCCAAAGTAGCAACTAATTAGCATATTTTGTACTTGCTAAGTCTTGGCAAACAGTTGTCTTCCACCAGGCTCTAGTAATTGAGTGGGTTTTTTTGTCCTATTTTTTTTCCTTCTCGATTTTTTTTTCAATTATCATAGATTTTCTTTCGTTTCTTAACGTTAAAGTACAGAAAAAATGTAATATTGGCTTAACAAAGAACATTAATTTCTAGTGATAACTAATATGAGGCACCTAATAACAAAAAGGTGTAGATTATTTCCAATATCGAAATTTCTCAAAAATAGAAAATGCTTTATATATATATATATAGCTATATGACATCGAGCAGCCTTCTTAGGAAGCAGCTTTCAAACTATCGAGCAGCTTTTAGTAGTTTAAAAAAACTTCTGGTTTGTTTAAACTATTGACAAATACATACGTACTATTTACTCCCGGTTCAATACAAAACTATACAGACACAATAACAGACTTACAAACGACATGACCACGGCTAACAGACTCATCTAGAAGCGACTAAAAAGGTGCTGGATGAGGGATCTCCTTTCCTGATTTAAGAATGTAACCAGACCAGAGATTAGGTGCTGCTGCGTACCCTTCCTCATCATGCCTACCATTGCCATTTTGTAATGCAACAAGAAATTTGCTAATTGTCACTATCATGATCGGATGGAGATTTGAATATGACAAAGATCTTTGTTTAAATGGACTTGTAAATAATCTGAAATAAACCACTAAATCTGTTGTTTTTTTTTTAGTTTTATTTTGTGATCGAAATACAAGTTTTTTTCTTGCAACATTAGCGTTTAATTTTTTCTATTCTATTTATGTTTTTATAATAAGTTTTTATAATTTGCACAGATTTGTAAAAAAAATAATGTGAAAACCGCTGTGGAATTGCTCCCATTGATACAACAATTTTTGAATACATACAAATCTGCTTTTTACTGTGTTTGAAGTTCAATTATTTTTTTTTTTTAATTTTAATTGCACGATTTTCGTAAAAAATGTCGTATTCAAATTAAAAAAAGAATTAGTAGATGCCTCACATAACGGGTTTCACGTTTGTTGTAAAAAATATTTGAAAAATACTGTCAACTTATTATTTTGGAGGTAAAAATAATTACTGGCTATAATATTCATTGACGAGGTTGAGAGGATAGCAGAGAAGAAGGAGAGGGAGAGGGAGTGAGTGTGTGGAAGAGGGTGAGTGAGAGTGAGAGTGAGAGGGGAGGGAGTAAGGGAGAGGGAGTGAGACAAGCCTGGTTCGGGGTTAAATAATATACATAAAGGTATGGCTATCTTTTTTTAAGACTTATTTTGTTTTTATTTAACTTAATTTAACTGTATTATTTATTTAATACTATGTATCGATAAATGTATTAATTTTCTAAAAAGTATTTATCTTTATTTCCCTTTTTTATGTATATATTGTGTGAATGAACATTTATAACTCCGTTGTTGCCAATATGGCTACTGTCAATTTTGATAGTAATTAGTGTATATTTAGTTAATCGATTCCACAGACCGGTAGCCTAATGGTTTCAATGTAAATCAACGAGATAGGAGTACTAAATTAATTTTACAACGGATTAAACTAACCCTGCGTAGTCTATTAATTGATGATTGTTAAACGAAGTTTATTTTACATAAAGTGGCTTTCAGTGGAGAGAGAGGGAGAGTGAGAGAGAGAGAGAGTTGCCCTGGAATCCCATTATTTTATTTCCTACATTTGTGAGGACAGGGGAGCCTATTCGAATTATTATTTCTAGTATAAATACATTTTTATAGATTGTTCATTGATACTTATTTATTTATTTCAGTTTTTTTATATAAATATGTAAATTTTCTACCATCATCGATTGAGTCTACATTGTCCTATTGTAATCTTTTTCTATAAAAACAAACACTAAACGATTTCAGATTAATATTACAGAACCAAACCTTAATAAGAGTAATTATGTGTTATAATCGAACGTAAATCCTTTTGGTTGTGAAATTTGAGTAGACATTTTGTTGATTCAGACGACAACAGTCATTAACTTAATTTTGTCTTTTTAACTTGTTTAGGTGTACCTTTATGGTAGTTTAATGGCGGAACGTTGAGTATTTAATGGTAATTTAAAGTACTTAGGCTATGAAGTTTAAACCTATCAATTATATTTTAAAGACTTCGGTTAATTTGAATTTTAATGACAATAATTAATAGTACATTTACCTGAAATATATTCGATTTAGAGATTTTGAAATACACTTTCCCTATTATACCTATCACGTAGATGCTCTTACCATTATAATTGGTGGATTGTAAAGTATTCATGAGAGCCAGTAATTATGTAAAGCGAGAGATGCCGACTTAAACGAATTGTCCCGCTTCCATTGTACCATTATAATCTGTCCCCTTTTGTACTGTCGTAATTTATGATGAGCAGCGTTGTCGTTTTTGGGTATTTTACAAAACTGGTTTTGTCACCTATGACACTCTCATTGAATCACGACTGAGATAAAAAAAAATCCGCAATTGTTGAAACCTGAACATAGGTTTTACGCCAATAACTTTTCAATAATTTTGTTTTTCAGTTTACCTCCTATCTCACCCGTTTAACATACGTGTGGAGGGAAATTATTTTAGAGATAAAACCAAATCTATTCTCCCAGTGTCGGCTGGGCAAGTATCATTCAGGATATCCGACACAAAAAAAATTTCAATCCAAAGTTCATTGAAACCTCCTAGGCCGGATTCGAACGGTCAACGTTAGACTCGATAATGTTAAAGCTGAAAACGCTTCAACCGACTCGACCATCACGGCTTTGAATAAAAATACCTATCTAACTAAGAATGTTTGAGCATTTCTGTTGGCAGAATTTTAGCGATATTTCTAGTTGAAAAATTTATGATATCTGTACAGACAGTGAGTAAGTTGATTCCTGAGTAGGTGATTGCAGTGTTGAAATATAAAACTGTGAATAAACGTGTACATTTTCAACTAGAATTATCACTAAAATTAATAATAAAAAATGTTCAAATTGGAGTTAGACATTCCGTCAACTGAAAGGCTCATTTAATAATTATTATTAGACCTAAATATAACCACATATTGAATCTAGAAGAAGAAAGAAGAATCAGGTAGAAATAATAAGTTTTGTATAATTGGTTTTACCTGATCATTTATAGAAGCATCGAAAACCGTTTACAGTCATTGCTTCGGTTGCCTGCTGTGGAGCAAAGTGCTGAGGAGTAAACGGACAAACCACCTCAAGTTTAAACGGAAACTCTTTCCAAGTTTAAAGTTCCCCCTCCCTTGCTGGCCAGCAATCAAATATTTAAGTCCTCGTCAATTGCTCCTTTCACACCTTGGTTGTTATATAATCGTCCCTTGTTAACTAACCAGGGTTTAAGTTCCGTCGTTAAACAAATCGTTAAGAACTTACAAAAGTATACTTTAAACAACTTGGAATAAAATAAAATAGTCAGTCTTAATTTATCTTGACTCTTCATACCCATGAATAACTGTAAGCTCTTAGTTGCATCCTCTTTGAACAATAAAAAAAAATCGATTCAAATTTGATAATCCTAAATATTTTCATGTTAGATAAAACATTGAATGTAATTATAATTGTATCATCGATACTAGAATTCAAATTATACGATTTAATCATTTCCTCAGTGAAAGAGTACATAGAATCGGGCACCAGTATTTGGGATAAGATTGGTGATCAGACATCTCTCATATTTTTTATATAGATTACATATTTTATATATCGGTACTTATTTGATGATTTGCTGCTTATTTATTCCAATGAAAATGAACAGATCCCGTTTTGTGACTACTTAAAGTCTCTATTCGAGTATTATATACTGAATTAAACAAATGTAATTTATAAAAATATTTTTACAGAACATTAACTATTTTTTATTTTATTTTATTTTTCTGTTTACTGTTAGTGGTTTTGGAAACTAATCAGCTGACTGCGGGCTTCATGTCCGTTCTTTTTTGGAACTCAAACGGTGTAAATCAATATAAGACTAAACTTGACATATACTTGCACGACGAACGGACTGACATTGCCCTTACCACTGAAACCATTTAACTCCACGTTCTAAATTTTACATCCACGGTACGAAATGCACAGAACTGATCACCCAGACAATACAGCTCACGGCGGCACAGCGATACTACTTACTTTGTTTTTCTTATGCCATAGTTATTGGTCATTCGACTTTCCGATATCTTGCTGCCCAGTATAACTTTGATTTTTTTAATATAATCATTCACATATGTTTTATTTCTTATGTCCGTCAAAGCAGGACATTTGTCTAGGTGGTCTGCATCCATTTCCGCTTGTTCACACAATTTACACCTAGAATCCTCAGCCTCGTCTATATTCTGGAGATGACTTTGTAGATAGTCGTGACCAATGGCCAGGCGGAAGCAGGCTACTGCATCTCTTCTTGGTAGATCTTCTGGGATCGGGTTTTCCACCAAACATCCATAAACTCTCCCTTCCACCTTGTATTTGTGCATATTTTTTGTTTCCTCCTTCACTACCATCCTCACTAATCGTCGGATTAAATCGTAAGATTTTAGATGGACCGTTTGAGGCAATTCTGCTCCTCTCCTGGCGAGACTATTCGCTTCCTCATTCCCTGGAATACCGCAATGGTTCAGAATCCACTGTAGGACCACATTGGTGCCTCGGAGTGTTAGATCGTAGAGAAGGGGTTTGCACTTCAAGATAGCTCTCGACAGTGGGTGAGATAATAATATAATTTCTTATCCCTGTTTTAGTTAAAATAGTTTTTTGTCTATTTGAGTATTTTATTCAAATTCAATCGATTCTGTGTGTGTGAATTATACCCAAATAAAATACCTTTCTCCTCATAATACTTTTTGTATTTCCTGGAAGATGAACTACATATGTGAAAACTTAAAGGGCATTAAGATTTTCATCGAAATCTTTATGATAGTAAAGTCTATATACAAACAAATTTTAATGTCAGTAACTGCCATCCCGTTGCTTCTCTTAAAGTTAGAATGTAAGAAAGTTAAATTTAACTGGAATACCTCTTGTGGGTATTGAATTACTCTTTTATGTTTTCAACTGGATGCCGTTAGAACTTGTTGAAAAGTTGTTAGGGCGCCATTGTCCTCTTGAGATAAACTGCTAACTACTCCTGTGTTATTGTCTTTTAACGGCTATCGATTGTAATTAAACTTTAATTGTATAATATAGATAAATTCTCTTACTTGTCCCTGGTATATTTTTTAATCGAATAAGGTATTGAGGAGTTAATAATTTTAATTTAATAATAATATTACGTGGAGCTATTTCCATGGATAATATGTAACTGCTGTCTTTATTACGAAATTTTTTTTAATCGCTAATATTTATTTTAAATTTATTTATTCAGAAATATTACAATCTGTCACAATTAAGGAAGTATATAATAGTTTTCAGAGAGCACATTCACACTCTATTTACAATAAATAATACTAAAAGTAAATGTATATAAACAAAATAACTAAACTAATCAAAATAAAAACTAAAACACATGCAGACTATACAATATTTACAGAATTTACTCAGGAGAACTCCGAGCCAAGCCTTTCTCCCCACTCGTGGAAGGAAAGGCAGGTCTCTAGGAGATCCCGGCGACTCGCACTCAGCCGCATTACTGGAATTAAATCATCAATGATAATTTAATTAATTCATATGGTTTTTCGGAGCTTGTTAAAATTACAAATGTAACGAACGACATTAATGTTTTTGTTATCATTCTGACGACTATTTCCAAGTATAATTATCTCGTAATAATAGAAGCAGAGCTATTTTCATATTTCAATGCGAAGTATCACAGAAACAAATACCTTAATACCATAAATTAAGTTACTGATTTTTTTTCTTTTAAAACTATTCAAGTACTATGCTGATAATAATTATCTGTGTTTGATGAATATTTATTATCCATTACAAATCACATACCTGATAATCAATTAAGATTGACCAATAAATAAATTAAAAAAAAATATTGTAAAAAATTGAAATATTTGTACTACTGGTTTTATGAACCAAAATAAGAGAAAATTATGTAATTAAAATTTGAAAATTTATTCTTAAAATTTGTGAATTTGCCTCTAAAACAACCCATTTCGAAACAGTGTGAAGACGTAAAATAATGACATATATTTAAATGTGTCTATTTTGTGCTATTTTGAAAGTGAGTTATTCTTTTTTTTTTTTTTTTTGTATTGATCAAAGCGTACTGAAAATTTCAAACATCTCAAAGAAGTACAAAAGTATTGCCAGACAGCAGCATTCAGTTCAGGAAAGAAAACTGCATTCACAAATTTCTTGAGAAATCTTTCGGTAAAGATGACATCTACGCTTATTTTATTCCAATCCTAAGCAATTATTTAAAGAGAAGAATTTCAACTATCTTTCAGTTATGGAAAAAATAAGAACATTACTTCGATATCGCCAATGCCTTATGTACATTTTTTGCAAATTTTGGTTTTGATGATGGAATATTTGTAGAAATACGGCGCAAAGAAACATTAGTATTTATATTATTGTTACTGGTGATATTTTATTTTTGTCTTAAATGCGAGTATTTGTTTTGATCATATTTAGTTTTATGATCATCTTCTTTTTTCACTTTCTTATTTTCATATTCTTGATTTATACATTTGAGTTGAGGCTACATCAGTTTCTAGGTTTTTTTTTTTTTTTTCTGGAATGCAAAGAAACAAATATCTGAAGTAGTCCATTCGCTTTATATAATTAATGATTTGTTTGGACGTGTAAATACTAGCACAAAATTACTAAAGTAAAACAGCAAAAACAAAATAAATTATTAAAGGAATTATTTATTCTTCTGTAAAGTTCTGTGAAATTATTCTAGTCTTTTCTAACACTTGGTTTTGACTTTTAAACTAGAAACCCTGTCAGCCGAATCCCCTTCGGAATGTTTAATTTAAAGTGAGACGAATTCTTCCTGGCTACAGTGGTGTTAATAATGCTTTAGAAAGTTTTAAGGATAAAGGCTTAAGTGGTTAAGTTCAAAGTCCAGTCTTTCGAAAGAGTCCTGAATTATTTCGAGGCAATTACGCCTTATTGAGAATATTTAAACAATTAGTTGAAAATACGGCCTTTCATTATCGTGTTAAATGTCAAAGATGGAGAAAGTCTAGGAACAGTTAAAGAACTGTGTCGTTTGAAAAAAACAAGTTGAATAAAAAAAATGTCTATAAGCTTATATTAATTATATAATTTATTCATGTGGTTTGTAAATATGGTATAAACAAACTACTTGATTATCAAAATATGCCAGATTGTTATACCTGACAATTTTCTTAAAAAAATAAAAATATATATTGCTAAATTTTAGTCAGTGCTTTGATCCAACTCCCTGATTTATTCTCGGTTTATAAAGTGGCAAATGAGTCCTGAAAATGTATATCATTCAATTTAATGGTTTCTATCCGTTTAATGTATATATACATATTTGCAATTTATTATACAATCAATTTATTTTGTAATAAAGTACTGGCCACTCATCTGCCAAAGTGTCAGTACTTATATACCTTCAGTGCTCGAACGATGCCCGGATGATGACCCACATGTTTGGGTTGAAACGTCGACACTAATTATAACTTTATAATAATGACTGCGTCTTGAATTTTTATAGCCCACGATATGTAGAAAAATCGACTAAATTCCTAAAATAATGAATTCATTTCACTACTAATCGCATGGCGAGATGGCTAAAATCCATATGTTAATCCATGGATTTTAAGTTATGGATATTTTAAATTAGTTATGGATAACTAACTTAATTTATAGGTATAGTTGCAATGGTAAAAAAAATATAAACATATTTAAAAACCGAAAATATGTCGATGACAGCAAGTGTTCTTGAACAAAAATTCAAAATATAGTTCAAAAAATATATTCAAAATGTTATCAACACAATTACAATAAGAAAACAAAAATTTACCTAAATACAAATATATTTAACAAAAGAAAGAAAAGCATGAGTTTTTTTTTAGTTGGAACTATATTATTCACCCCCTGAATATTTATTCACTGATTCCTCTTCAATATTTAGAGCTTTTACTATATTTCTGAAGCCGCAGCATATTATTATTTTTTTGGATTTCTTGTCCTCTCACCTATCAAAAGTCATTATTATAATAATCATAATCTAGGAAGTGCATTTTGAAATAAATATAACCTTATTAAACCTTCTCATTGTATTGACTGAATTAAGATCAAAACAATCAAAAAGTAGACAAATCACTCGAAATTTGCTGCCCACTAAATTATGGCACCCGAAACAAATTCCCCTTTTAATCTCACCTATTTCCGAATAGTAGTAATCCAAGTATGTAGTGCCATTGTGTGCAAACTCTTGGTCAAGTATTTGTGAAATAAATTAAGCACAAAAAAAAAAAACATAAACAAAAATCCTGGTAACAGTCCTGAATTAGGTGATATGTATATAACTCTGAAGGATAGTAAGTTTGGTCAGTTTTATGGCAGATATTCTAGGTCCAGAGCTCTCGTTTACTCGACTCTATTTCTCACGTTTTATCTTTACCTATAGCTTAAAGTGTAAAACTTCGTTTATAAGGAACCTAACCTTTGCGGAATACTATTGAGATTTCCTCCGCAGTACGATGATCGTCGGCAAAGCGAAATAAATATACATATAACTTTCCTGATGTTAATGCCACTCACTGTAGTTCATAATTATAAGTGCCTAAAACAGCGCACGACACTAGCGCCATCATGACAGTGTCATCTACTGGTAAGCAGAGGAAGATGAGCAACTAGCCCTGCCTGGTAACCTGGGACCAGAAGGGCCAAAATACAAGACCTGTGCCAGTCTGACTCCGAGACTGCCTACAAAATGGTCTCCAACACTATGTCTACTTATATTGTTTAGCTAGACCAGTATAAGGAAGAGATAGCATGGATGCCAGCACATGACAAGACATTAAAAGATGCCAGCAGGCCAAAACACACCATTCAACTCAGATGACACAGAAACCAGTCCCTCGATGGAAGCATTTAACCAACCAGAATTCACATTTACTCGGTCAGCCCATATTAATTATCAATAGTTCACTAACACAATAATCCGAATGTATATTTTGGTACCCCCCATCAACTCTGTTTATTCAAATCTATTCTAATTTATTCTTCAATATATTTTATGTTAATCACATTTTTCCCATTTTACATTCTGTATGAACACCCTCTTCTGGCCAAGTAATTAACATCCAGGTTTGATTCCCCCACACTTCGGGATTAGGGAAGGCCTGATGCCCCAAGCACCTGAAGTGGATAAATTTATATACTTTTCACAATACTCAGAAAGTTTATAATGGCTAATATTCTGCCGAATATTCTTATGATAGCTTAGTAAAATATTTCCCTGTTTTATTTATTAGAGCAAAAATTCTATCATTAAAAAAAATAACAATAGTTGTATACATGTAATAAAATTTCAGATGCTCCATTGATTTGACTATATCATATTCTGAAATATCATTTTGCGATGATATAAGCCGCGTGAGGGATGGTAGTCCCCCAATAAAGCTTTATGTTACCCTCGTGCTTTATGACTTTATCTTCCCGACCTTTAGACTTATTACATATTTTTATCAGCAAAATGTCTGTGCATTGTCTATAAAAGTGATGACGTTTCGTTATAAGAAAAATGATAAAATCCCATACTTAAACGTAAGGCACATTTGTTTTAAAATGCATAGAGGCATAAACGATAAATTACAGTCATTCCAATATATATGACCTACCATCTTAGTCTTGAGCCACAGCCTTCATAAAGGCACTTATCTTGTAAGACAAATTATATAAAAACTGTCCATGAATGACACTTAGCGCAATAAAACAGGCGCACCTTGGCCTGTGTAAGCAATCTAGTGGGACCAAAAAGAAAGTCCATACTATTTTTTTTTGGTCCAAATTATTTCTATTTAATTAAAAAAAATTCTATTTTAGGAACGTTTTTTACCCAATTAAAAGATGAATTTTACAAGTTACTTTACACTGCCAACTATAAAAATACATTTTATTTATAAAAAAAGTTAAACTTTTAGAATTAACTTAGTTCATAAATCAAGTTACCAAAACTGAAACATAAACGAACATATATTACTCGGAAAACACAAAACAAAAAATCAGTAAAATGCAGGAAAAAAAGTTTGATAAAAATCAATTTATAAATTATTAAATATTTATTATGCTAAGCAGTACATTACTAATCAATAATAAATAACTACGTTCAAAAGGATTGTAATGGGCAAATCTCTTAACCCGCTTACTGCTTTCTTTAGAATGTTTCCGTTATGTTGGATTTTTTTAAGGTCTCTCAGATTTTAGTAGAAAGATCCTTCAGATCAAATTTATTTTAAATATATTCAAGGCAGAGATGGGCAAATACTATCCTGATTACCGATTACCAAGTATTTTATTCAAATTTAAGCAATTGAATAATATTGAGCATTCAATCACTACTTGTGTTAATCGTTTGACATCAACTGATGTAGTAAGGATATGGTTTGGTACTCAAAAAAGATCAGTATCTGAATAAAATACTTCGTAGTCAGTATTCAGAGCAACATCTCTCCATCTCTGATTCAGAGAAGATTTCAAAACATTCTTAGATCGTGACATAAATTACTATTTGTTCCATTAAACAAATAAAATGAAAAGAAATAATATGTAATTGAATTTAACTAGGTAATATATTATTTACTAACGAAACAAAAATGTAGAGCATTTGATTAAATTTGCAATCTGCAAATTTCTTTGCAATGAGCAAATTTTTTGGCAGCTTTACAGCTTCCCATGACGTCCGGAATATAAATAAAATCAGCAGGTCTCTTGGCCAACGCCTACGTAATCTTCGTAGTGGGCTGTACGGGTTTCTTGAACGATGAAGAATTTCTGTCAGGGGATTCATTTTGTACGTCAGTCTTTGGTGAAAATTATTGCATTTCTCCTTTGCAGTATCTAAAATGGTAGTGTATCATTTTGTAGTGTATCATTTGCTATCCTTCGCAACACTTTTGACTGAAAGGACTGAACTTTTTGAATGTTGGAAGTTTTAGCAGAGCCCCACAGTTCTATGCCGTAAGTCCAAATAGGTTTAAGTAAAACTTTATAAAGGGTTAGTTTGTTAGTTAAAGATAATTTTGAACGTCTGTCAAGTAATCTGGATAAAAGACCGTATCGTCTGTTTAATTCTATTCGTTTTTGTCTGATGTGAGTCCTCCAAGTAAGTCTTTTGTCCAGGTAAAAACCTAAATACTTAATTACGTCTGATGTTGGAATATTAATATGTAAAGTACATGAACCTGGAAATATATTTATATGTCGTGATGTTCCGGTAAAGTTACAGTTTTTAAAATTTGCATAATTTTCATTTCAAATTTTTTACGCAATTGCAAAAATATTGTTCGTAACTCAAACGAACCTTTTTAGAAAATCAGCTCAAACGTTTTAATAATGTTTATTTCTATGTATCAAAACTATTTTAGAGGAAAAATCTTCGTTTAAAGGTTTAAAAATTATTTGTTGTTCACTTTGGCAATCAGGCCAGTACTCTTTATTATTAATACTGGCTCTAGATTCTCAATGTTTGCAGCTAATTTCACTTATATTATTTGTAATTTTTTTGGCTGATTCTTTTTTTTTTTTCTTATTACACAGATTTATAAAAATACGTATAATGCCGTTTTGCATAAAAATATTTACTATCGATATGACGAATTTGTTCGCTTTGGACAGCCCACTTTGAGGCGGTTGAAATGAGATCTACCAAATTTAAGGCATTCTTTCAGTCTAAATAGATGTATAATGGATCTCTTAATTGATTCACGAAGGCCTGGTTACAAGTAGTGTGAATAAGATATATGTGATGTTGTCGTAAAAGGAACTATTAACACACTGAGACACGCAGTATATTATGTTGCAAACAGTAGACAGGTGCAAGAGATCCATTTCTTAAGTTCCATATTTTCAATATTACTCAGTAGTGAGAAGAGGAAACTAACGCTGCGTTGTTTCCTCCAAAATCTTGGCCTGCGGGCCTCACTGAGCCTTCCACTCGAGTCCCTGCATTCCTTGTGATTAAAACAAAATATTTGTTCTTTAAGTGGTCTTAAGGTGTGAAATAAGCTTACTAAGGGAAACTACTCATGTAATAAATGTTGTCGTAATATCGTGTTTGCCGGATTTAGTAATCAAAGAAACATTCCCGGACCGTAATTTGGAGACTCCTGGTTTAGATCATTTACACAAGTTGACTTCTGTCACGTCTTTCAAGGTATATGGTTCTTTGTCAGTATTAATTTTACATATGATATACCTTGATATCTATTATTTTTAATCACAATGATTGACGTTACGAAAATGTTATCCAAATTTTATGATTTAATCGGATGATTTTTTATGGTTTGAAATCAGATACTTGAATCACAAAAATTCACAGGTACACATGTCAACGTGACACGTGTTAACTAGTTTACAAAGGTGATAAATTTCTCATATGCCAAAATAAAAGGGAAAATCTTAAATAAATGTCTGAAACAACTATACTCTCTATTTTTCAAATCTTCAAAACTGAAAATTAGGTAGAAATGGCATAACTAAACTACTTAACACCTACCTGCATAAATCCTTAAGACATTTTGACTTGCTAAATAAATTTGTTTTTAGATACTTTATGTTAACGCTGCATACATTCTTATCTTTATATTTTTATGATTATTTTGTCTCACCATTTTTACCCTTTTTGAATGTAACTGGAATAATTTTTTTTTTTGTAATAGGCCGAGGGACATTGTCCCTGAAATGTATTTTGTGTGTATTATTTATATACTTGGGTATTGTTCTGCGATGTATTATCGTGATTTTGTATACGCTCCCACCCGGCAGTGATACCCAGTCTTAGGGATTAAGACACAAATAATGCCATAATAATGTCGGGATGCAGTCTTAAGCCAGTCTGGAAGTAGCCTTTGTCGAGATAGTAGATAGTAAAACTAGCCCCACCATTCCAGACTCACTTCACCTCACCTGCGCCATTTAAAGATCCCAGCTGTTTCATCGCGAGTCATCGATCAGGATCGATATGCATATCGATCCCCCCACTATCGACTGCTTTGGCAGCTGAACTTCAGGTAACTAACCTCTTTGGAAATATAGCCTCCAATTTGGGATATTTTCGTTCACTTCTCTCACCGTTACCACAGACATTTTTCTCTCTTGGTTTATTTATAGTTTTCCGAAGTGGATTTTACTATATACTTTTTCATAATGTTTAATTGTTTTATTTTTAACTGAACATTATGTTTTATGTTTTCTTTTATTTCAGTGAAATTGAATAATTTTCTTTCTTCTCATTTGTTTGTTTTGAATTTTACATATATTTTTATCTCAATAAATTTGTAATCATTTAGAAGGGGATTTTTCCTTTTTCCGTTTTTGATTTATTGAATATTTTTATTTAATATTATTTTCTTTTGCATGTATTTGTTTTTTTTTTCTTTCATGTTTTACAGGTATCATTTTTACTCCTTTTATTTTTTCCTTCTTTCCCAAAATTTCATTTCACTCGAATTTTCCCCACCATTGAGGAAACGCAGCGGGGAAAGATCTGTACTTCGATTTTGAAGTACCCCTGGCCCCAACACTTTATATTCAGTTACTTTTCTGCAATATGTTTCTCACATGGGCATGCCATAGATTTTTTTGTATGTTGGTTGTTTTTTTTTTTATGCTTTAGGCGCAAAACATCTAGGTCATCAACGCCTTATCCATAAAAGTATTATTATTATAATATTTAGCTGGTAGGTTTAATAGAGAAAACAATGAAATAAATTATATATAAGGGAAAACAAATTAAATACAAGAAAAAGAAAAAATAGAAATTACTATTATAATTCTTTTATTAAATTTACCCTTATTAAAAATGCTATCATTTTGTCTGATCTGTTGATGTCGTTTCCCAACGCTATTGACATATTTTGTGATATCTCTAAATCATTTAATTTACTACAATAAATTGGACAATCTTGGAAAATGTATAAATTTGTCAAGTTCTCACAATAGTATTTGCATTATAATTTGTATTGCCACTAAATAATCAATGACCATAGTTGTCAACAATTTTTTGTGACTTGTTATCGATTGATCGAAAATTAGCCAATTGGCTCGAAAAGTTTTCGTTACGACTTAAATAAATGGAATCATTGTAAGGGTAATTCAATCTGTTCGATCACGGTAATTTGGTGTGAGCCAAATATTACCCAATGATTTGTAAGTGAATTATGTGCGCTGGTGTATTAGTGTGGACTGTATGAGGTTGGGTCACTGAAATTTGATACTTGATTAAATTAAAACAGAAATATTGAGAACATGATTACATATTGCATATGATCGAATAAAATAAAATAAATGAAATCTGTGCCTTTGTACAATTGTGTGGTTCTTTATAGTTTAATTACATATTGCTTGATTGTCAATTTGGACTCACTTTATGCCTAAATTTGAGCTTCATGGTTTTGGCCACCTCTTCTTCATCTCCATACTTCTACATCTCCTTCACCAGGCTGTTCTCTTAAAAATTAGCAGCTCATATTTTGTTTCCTTGTCATTTCTTAAGAGAGTACCTTTCTGTGTGCACACTTCACCAAAATGAACAGATTAACTCTACAGGAATGGTTTGCAGCAAGATGGAGGCCATAAAATGATGGTGAAGTTCCGAATTAAACAGTTGTTTTAATTGCATAATATTTTAATTCCGATCCTCGAAGGCACCATTTATAAGTTTAATAAATTTTTAGAAAATTTAAAATTTAGAAAGTTGACTGTATAAATAAATTTTATATAAGCAATGCTTAAAACCTAGGTGCTATATTATGTCATATCCCCTCGTGAGGGTCCATCAATAACACGTTAGGACTACAATGACCGGTGGTTGTTGGTCATCTGTCACTGGGCGCATAAAGCGCTTGTCGCCAACTCCGCCGATTGTGAAGCCGTGGGTCAGCTATCGCCATCTAAAGACTTTTATAATGTTTCGAGAATTTAATTTTTAGTTTTTTTGGGGAGGGATTTTTACTTTTCATCGTTTTTTGTTTAATAGCTTGATTTTTAAGCACCCACAGCTTAAATAAAAAACATGGCCACTGATTATTCCGAATTCAATTGAAACATAGCCTTAGAGAACAACTACTTTAGAATAACTAATCTTGTAGTAATTGTATTCATCTATATATAGTTTGTGGTACAGACCTCTTTTTTATCACATTATTAACATCTGCCTGTGATTTCATAAATAGCTTTATCTCATCGTAAACTCCAAATATTTTATTCACGAAAATTCTTTGAATTGATGTGTTTTCAATCTAGACGTCGGCAAACTTTGTCTATTTAGTTAGGTACTATAAACTCGTACATACCCATTTGCTTTCTACTCGGATCAGAAGATAATTTGATCACAAAATCGAAAAAAAAAAAAAGGTTGCTTACAAAAATATTGTGCCATTTGGCCTAAATAACCTTGTTATTTTTACATTTTGGGAGTGTAGGTCACGGAGAAACGGCTCAATATTTTTGATGGCCACCTTTTATCTCGTTTGTGTGTTCAAATTGTCTTATGAATCAAAGGGAAAGCAAATGGTTTTTACGAATTTTTGGTACCTAACTAAATAGAAAACGTTTGTCGATCTCCAGGTTGAAAAAGACCCAATTTCTAGAATTTCCGTAAATAAAATAATTATTGGTGACGATGCCTAGAAGCTATGTACGAGGTTTCAGAAGGATGTTAATAATTTGATAAAAAGGGTTCTGTGTCAAATAATTATTTGAGGTTTAAAAAATAATATAAAAAATATTATTCGAGGTTTCTTGAGAACTGACCATCTCCCTTTAAACTATATTTTTATTACATTTTTTTTCACTGAATTGCTCTCACTTTCCAACGTTTCCAGGATTCTTTATCTTAATGATAAACTTTTTTTCATAACATCATTAATATCTTCTTATTTTTCTTAAGTTTTTTCGCATGGAGACATGTAGCCCCTCCTGTATTCACATACGTTCACAGAACTCATATGATATCATTTTATATGTTACAGACACAACGATTTGCCTTGGAACATCAGGAAATTCGTGCACAATCAGCTGGGAAGGTTCAACTTCTCGGATGACCTGCGGTTGGTGGAGCCTTGGTCTAAGTCGAACTGGTCTCATACCGACTTGCCTCGTCTGAAAGAAGGCCTCGTGGGAGGGCAGGTAAGCCGGCAGTTATTTATTTGACTTAATATTTAACTTTAACAATTATTTACATGTCAGTTAAACCGAACGCGTCGCCTTAATTCGATAACATTGTGACAACAAAGGGAGTTTGGACAATGAAAGCATCGATTCCGTTGAAGCCTGTCTTCAATGGAACAATGACAAATGGGTTTGTGTAGTAATGAGATTCGATTTAGACCTTGGGATTTCGGTACCCCTCTAGTTGAATTTTAATTAATTTCTTCAAAATGTAGTTAAGAACTATTAAAATTATAATTTTTATAGGTTATATGAAATAGTTAATACTATTTTATTTCCCTAAACTACTAATATGTCATGTCATGTCGAATTCCTGGGGAAGATCTACCCGTATCAATCATGTCAGCAATACCAATAGCTCAGCAATTATACATGTTAATTTTATTTTTATTATTACAGAAATTTACAACTGTATTAAATGATAAATACAACAAGTAATATGATATGTACAACATGAAGATAAACTATCCATTGGTAGCACCCCAATTATATTTCTATAATAGAAGTTCCCGAGGCCTCCCATCTTCTTTTCAGACGCATCGGAGGGTTATCAGAAATAGAAGAGGAAGCAATGTTGGAAGCCAGAGGTTTCGGATGGTTCAAAAGTTTATTATGATGGACAGGTATCTGGATTGAGCTAAATAGGAAACATATGGTACATTAAGGTCATTATGGATGATTTTATTTGTGACAAAGTTGGGAGCATTAAGGATTTTACGAAGGATTTTGTAGTAATTGGATACGAGAGGAATTTGATGGTTTAGTAGAGCCCCAAAGCTCCATCCCGTAAGTACAAATAGGCCTTATTATAGTAATATATATGAGTCTTTTGTAAATAGTTGGAAGTTTAGAGTGTTTGTCTAGTAATTGCTGGAGTATTCGGAAACGTCGGGCGGTTTCTAGTCGTTTCAGTCTAGTATGGGGATTTCAAGTGAGTCGTTTGTCAAGGTAGGGTCCTAGGTGTCGGATTCGTTCAACAGGGATAAGAGGGGTATTATTAAAGGATACTGTAGGACATGAAGTCATAGATTTACGACGAAGAGTAAAGGTAATTTGATGGGATTTATTGTAATTTATTTTAATCCTTTAGTTTTGACACCATTTTTCAAGACTTGTGATGTGTGATTTGAAGAATTTGTGATGTAATAGATGGATCTTTATTAACTGATAGGATACAGGAGTCATCGGTCATGTTAAAATTAAATTAACTAACAATAATTGATATAAATATGGCATAAACTAATACATTTACTTTAGTCCAAAAATATACACAAAATAAAGAGGCTTTTATCTTACTTCTTGAATGTTGTCGAGAATTGTCCTACTCACTGATTGCCTTTTATGTTATTCCTAAGAGGTCAATAAATAGTTAACACGATGTGAGAGGACAAGACCGACGTAATTGAACCAATGGTGGAGCGGAGAGCTGAGCAGCTATTTGCCTGAGAAGCTGGCAGTAACCACGAGTACATTAACTAGACCGCAAACGAGAATGACATCCATGTCGGATGCGCCCTCTCACGGTCCTCCAATTGGGTTACTCACCTTGTATTAGTGATGATTGAAGAAACTATCATTTACATCAGTTATTGTAATTCTCTTATATTATTGTTACTTAGGTTTGACTGACAAAAAGAGGTGGAAGTCCCTGATTTCAATCATTTTTTTTTTTTTTTGGTGATACTAGGTCGAAAAATATTATTCCCACGTCAGAGGGTCCTTGAAAATGCGCCCTGCAAGCCAAGAAGAAAAAATTAACAAATCCATTTATGATTAAGATTTATGATAAATCCATTTATGACATATTTAGCTGTCCTTGGAAGTAATCAAGAAAATATTGAGAAACTAGCTATAACACTGATAAGAAAGGATGAGGAGATCGACCTACAAGTAAATGAAGACAAAAGAAAATATATGATAATAAACCGAAAATTTCACCCCAATTACAGGATCTGAGCAGAAGAAAAATCATTCCCGAGAGTAGAAAAATTAAAATATTTTGGCTCCACAATAACCTCAATGAATGACTAAAGAAATAGACCAGTGTATAACTAATGTAAACAGAGCTTTTTTCTCTCTTTCAACTGTATTAAAATCCCGAAAAATCTTAAATTATGGGTGTACAACGCTATGATAAAATCAGTTTTAATATATGGCAGTGAGATCCGGACATTAACCAGCACCCTAGTAAAAAGTATTGAAAGATTTGAAAGAAAAATCGTCCGCAGGATAACAGAGTACTAGCACATGGAAATTAAAGACCAATAAAGAACTGCTTACAGAAACTGATCAATCAATATCCCATAATATGAAGGCACAGAGGTTAAGATCGGCTGGACATGTAGCTCGTAGCAATCCATCTGGAAGCCTCTTCTTAACAATTAGTGTCTTAATAGAAGGCAAAAGATCACTTGGAAGGCCAAAAAGCAGACGGATAGATAGAATCAACCATGATACTATAGTGTTGCGTAAAGATAAAAATTTACTTGGCTTGCTTAAAGCATCTTTGGATTAATGTTGTTTATTATACATTAAGATTCGTTTAATTCAATTAGTAATATGTTCTTCTTAGTTTAAAAAAAAAGAAAAATGGATTGATATATAATGACTTAGAAATCCTTTCAGAGCAGTCAGAAACCAGTAATATAAAAAAAGTAATACTATATTACTTTATAAAATATAAAATAACAAACATTTTGTATCAGGCAATAAACTTATTATTCTAAAGCTTGTTAAGTAATCCTACTTTTTATTTGGGAGATTCTTTCATGAAACAATGGAACAGATATGTGAATTATACTACAAAACAAGTTATCTTTTAGGCTTGGCTAGTTCTAATTAAAAAAGAAAAAAAATTGCAAAATACAGAGTGCAACTTTACTTGTATGCATGATATTAAGCAAGGAGGTGACGGATCCCCTACCTTTTAATCTTCTACATGGGTGTATCGTAACTAGTCCAGCGTAAATTTTTAATGACGACCCTGGTTTCTTGAAGTCGTCTGTATGTCTTCGTATAACGTAGTTTTAAATCTTGATCTCTAGATCTGTTACTAATATACCGAGCTGGTTTTCTAAAAGAACTTAGTATTATGCATTTTCTTATTAACAAAACAAATATAATATAATAGAATATTAATGGTGGATAAATAAGCTCTCTTATAAATGATACTCTGACTCGAAATTACCGCATGTCATTTTTTTTTTTCTCGAAATGACGGCCGGTTCGACATTTCTACGCACACATCTTGGTCAGATAGTAATATAATATACAATGGAATCATTAAACCAAACGCTATTAAAAAAAATAAAGTGTATACTTTAGACCAGACGATAGAAGCGAAAACATCAACAATCCGAGATTAAAAATATGAAATCTAAGTAATGAATAACCTGCCCTCCAGTTTATATTGACAACAATCAAATTCCTCAAACGGACACGGTACTTTACCTTGGACTCACCTTCGACAGAAGAATGACATGGGGCCCACATGTTAAAATGAAACGTATGACACTTAACAAATGACTCAAACTACTTTACTCTCTTTTTGCCAAATCTTCAAAACTAAATCTAAAACAGAAACTGAGTACATATACATACCTACTTAATCCCATATGGACATACTCATCACAAATATACGGCATCGCTAAAAAGACCCACCAACAAAAACTTCAAACGTTCCAATCAAAATTATTGCGACTCATAACCAAAGCACCTTGGTACGTGACTAACAAAACTCTACATACTGACCTCCGCTTTCCAACAGTTGACCAACATATAACGAGCCTATATCAACGATTTTACATAAATTTAAATGGACATAATAACAGACTTATAAGAGACATGGCCACAGCTGACATACCTCAGAACATGAGCAGGAGACTAAAAAGGCATTGGATGAGGGATCTCCTTCCTCCTTACTTAGACAACCTAAGTAATTGGTACAAGTTAGAGAAGAGGTACTGCTGAGTACTTTCCTTTCCCATGCCTGTCATGTCATTATATCATTATTGCCATCATATTTGCTGATTGTCAACTTATTGTTGACACTCGCAAATACATATTTTATAGACAAAAAATAATAATAATAACTCATTATAAAGATGATGAAATGGTGAAAATTTACCTCGCTTATAATATACAAATCCGATGATTAATTTCTGAAATATTTTAGTCTATATCTTCAATAAAACTTGTTATGGTTTGGTTTTAGACACCATTTTTTTTCCTTTATGGTCACTGTAACACGACGTCGCGTTAAGATACAAGTTGGAATGATAGCCCATTACAGAGGGAATGAAATTCTGGATAATTCCTTCGCTTATAGTACGTAGGTCCGATCTTTGTTTCTGATATATTTTAATACATTTCTTATAATAGTAAAACTCGTAATTTATTTAGTTTTGGACACAATTTTTTTTTCATTTTCGTCTCTGTAACATGGCGTCGCGTTAGGATACAGTTTTTTTGTAATAGCTCATTACAAATAGTTTGAAATGATGAACATTCTCATTGCTAACAATATGCAGGTCTGATTTTTTGTTTTTGGATATTTTAATTCATATGCAATAACACTTTAGTTGGTCGACTCCAGCCGACATTATCCGAGCGTTTTATTCGGAGATCTGAAATTCACTCTCCATAAAAAAAAAGTGCAAAACGCGCCGACAGAAGTTTTCACTTAAAAAAAAAATTAGGAGTATTTTTTTATATCTTATTCATTAATGTTTACTGTAAATATTTCAATTAAACATCTTATTTCGCAACATTTTCATTCTATATACCTTATTAGATCTGAGATAATTGCCGAGAGATTTTCCTTTGTTTTAATTTTTACCTGGTCTCACCTGATTTTCGACCTCTGATGGGACATTGCAGTACCCTCCTCATTTTAACTGGTAAAACGTAAAGTATTCATTAGAGCTGCTAATTATGTAAAGTGTGGAATCCAGAATTAAATGAATTGTCTCTCTTTGTACCACTGTCATTTCCCCTCTTTGTGTTCTGCTAATTTACGACACGGCGTTATTCGTTTTCAAGTGATGTTTAAAAGTCATAGAGGTCTCTGAGATTTATATTCGCGTAGTTATAAAATTACAGGTGGTACTAGAAGAAAAAAAACGTTGGTATTAGTATTATAATTCTATCTTATAGTATGGCAAGAATAATTATTCTAGGTCGTAATTGTTTTTGAGACAATCTGTAATATTCAACTATTTTAAAAATAATAGATATGAAAATTTCGTAAATACATAAATCACTAATTTCAACTTAATTTTAGAACGCTAGTATATGTCTTCTTTAGACATTTTCTTGACTAGATACTTTCAAGTTTTCTAAGAAAAAATTCACTATTCAGCAGAAACATATTGTCAATTCTAAAATCGTATCTTTATAGTGGAAAACTTTTCAAGTTTTTAATTGTCAATTTGGTTTATTAAAAAAAAAATCTTTTAACAGCAGCACATGAACAATAGCAATCTCAGCAACACAATGTTGTTTTTAACGACACACAACTTTCATTTGCATTAGAATGAACAATGTTTTCTGACAAATAATCATTTTTCCAGCTTCCACCATAAGCAAGATAAACTATTTATAAGGGCAAGTTTCTAATCCGTTCCGTCCAGTTTAAAAATCCAATGCCAATCGATGAGCTGAGCGGTGGATTTAGAAACTTGCCCTATATTACAGTGATTATTTATGATTTGCTGTACTTACGCCTTGATTCCATGTGATACAGTTCTGGTCGGCTTACGTGCCGTGCGGGGCGCAGTACATGGACGCCGTGCAGATCACCATGGAACAAATTGACGTCATCAAGAGACTGACACAGCTCTACAGCTCTGATCTCCAGTTCGTCACTTCAGTCGCCGGTAAGTCATACTGGTATGCTTTTAAATTAAATTTTATTTTTTCAGTACCTGTTTTTTCATTTATAAAAATTATTCTCTAGGAATGATAAGAAAGTTAGGAATGAAAATAAGGTCCAAACCGAGTTCATCATCAACATCGTTATTAAATGATACTTTCAGTTGACAGATTAACTCCAATTTCAAAATTTTTTACTGAAGTAGTTCTAGTGATTTTTGTAGTAGGAATATTTTTGATATCTTTGCAAGTCAGTAAGTTCATTTCAGAGTAGGCGATTGCAGTGTTCAAATACAGAACTGTAAATAAAGTCATAAATTTTCTCACTAAAATATTACTAAAATTAGTGATAATAATAATAAATCGAAATTGGAGGTTTTTTTATTTATTGCTTCCAATGTAGATTCATCTTTCGTATTATTATTCCTTATACTGACTACAGAGTCTCTAAGACAGTTCTTCAGATAATAAATGAGAAGATCAGACTTACACCCTTATTAACCTTCATTCTAGGTTAAATGAAAGTTAAGTGATGTAGAGATTTAGAATGACATGCTTAGTCGTCTCTTCGAAAAAGAATACTTTTATGAAACGAAACGAAAAAAAGGCTCCCTTCAGCTAATTTGATCGCGGAGCAAACGTGACGTTTATTCTCTTAAACATTGACGAGGAAACGCCTTAAAATATCAGCTGATCATCGAGTAAGTAATGGAGGCAACAAGACTGCTTTGATTTACAATAACGTTATTTTTACAAGAGGGTATAGAAGCCCCTTTCCAATCGAATTGGCTGAAAGGAATCCTTTTTCGTTTAGTTTCATAAAAGTATTCCTTTTTGACTTAACGTGTAGTTAGAGGAAGGACTAGGCATACTATCCTTATTTCTATATGTTCCTTTTATTTTTAAGACTGTTTCTACAGGTATTCGTACGTTTTAAGATAAAACAATAATATACAGCGCTATTTAATTTCTCTTTTATTTTAGTTATCAAGCATTTTTAGTTGAATTAAATTTAAAAGAATATCATTATGTATCGGATAATTCTGATCTCTCTTCACTATAAGACATTTTAAACAATATTTGTATAAGAAAAATGAAGCACGTATTTCTGTCCCTCGCAATCAATTTTGAACAACTCTAATTCTCAACAGTTTAGCCTGCTCGAAACGTCTTGATGGGGCCTTATTCGTGATAAAATCTTAATTATTGCATTGTAATAATTGATATTGTTTATTATATTTATCATTTATTATAAGTATTTCATTTATTTGATAGTGTGCGCACTACATTTATGTTTTCGCATCTTTCTTGTGATTTTATTTTGATGTGCAAAGTATGGGTATATATTTTTTTCCCTAATATTAAACAATAAGTTGACAGGCGCAATTACATATTTTATAGACAAAAAAAATATAAAAGAAAGTATATATATTTATTGTTATAAAATCTTATATCATGAATGTTTTTACCAATGCTATTTAAAAACATTAATAAAGAAATTACTTGTTATACAATCTTATAAATATTATTTAATGTTATATTTAAGGGGTATATGATATGATCCAATATGATTTATGTGACAAACGTATACTTCTTTATAAAATAAACTATCTATCTTGTTAAATTAATTTTAGAGTAATGCAATAATTAGTCAAAGTCTGATTAAAAAAAAATAAATCTTCGTCAATTATGAAGTAAAAGACGTTAAACTAATAAAAAAATATATACAAAAAATAAAATTAATACTGAAAAGGAAAACTGCTTCTTATTTAGTGATAATAAACTGAATTCTGAACAGGTTCTTATTTTAGATATTGTATTCTTCAGACATCTCTATTCCTTTTTGTAAATAAAGACTAAGGGATTTATAAGCCTTCCGTTGCCCATTAAGAGATGAAAAAACATTCCAAATATCTATTAAAGGATAAAAAAAAAAATCATTATAATGCAGTCATTGAAATTAACATTAGATATTTGCACAGCAGTGGTTTATAGCTCAGATCATCATTAAATATTTGGAACGTGTTTTAATTTAACTAAAATATTGAAAACAAATTTTTAACTGGTTAAGATAAATCAGATAAGTAACATTTTTTTCTATATTTTTTATTAACTGTTAAAATCTAGAATATGTTTTCAAGTCGGTTGGAGTAAAACACTTACACAAACCAAATAAAATAGTTACACTTTTCGCATCTGTGAATTTTCTTTGCGAAGAGTTCTGCCAATTTCCAGATAGTACTATTGATAAATTGATTAAATTAATGTAGTTTGAATCATTTAATATTGCCTCTGCCACATATCATGATGGAATTTTGTATGTTTTTATAGCAAGGCAGAAAGTCAATGAATACTGAGATAATCAACATTTATCCTAAAATATAGTTTGCTCCTATCCTATTTGATGGTTATTAGGCATTTGCATGCATTTTTTTTCGTATATAAATTAACTGTAGTAGTACTTGTAATAGTATTTCTAAAAAGGATTATTCTCTAGTAATCACTGTAACTAGAAAGTTTTCACCGTGAAACTACTTTATTATTTCGTTTGAAGTATGAGTGTATTATAAAACTGTTTTCATCATGAATCTTCTAAAGTTAGCGTTATAATAGCAAATCAAATTTACGTGAATTTTTAAGAATGACTGCACTCAAACAATTCTATATTTGGAATACTAATGACGAATTCTTCATTTTTACCTCATTTCCAGATTAATAGAAGTCGGTTGACAGGTGTAAATTAATGTTTAAAACCCAAAAAGACTACATCATTCTTGCTATAGGAAAGTGTCAAACTTTGAGGCCGGAACAGGCTATCGACAAGAATCAATGAGTTTGAGGAATAAGTCCGCAACAGAAAGGAGAAGGGACAAGATAAAGAAATATCGAAAACAAAACAGGACAGTCAGAGATAGAGACAATGCAAGTTTCCAAAGCTTTTGTCGTGGGAATAAAACGGGAGAGTTGAAGAACGGGTGGAGTGAGCGTTTTTGGATTCAGTTCTTGTTCTTCTATTCACTCACTCTTTTAATTGTCCTCCCACCTTCGTGCTTCCCTTTTTTTCACTATTCAGCAAGTATTCATATGCATTTTAAAGCTGAGAAGAAAAATTTTAATGCACGCACTTATACAAATTCTTAATACTAAAATAATCCAGTTAGAACCCATAAGTGTCCTATGTTTCTTTGTATCTGGTTTTTGAGTTAAATATGTTTATATTCTAATAAAAAGAACAGCGTTACATAGTGACTTACTTGTAATTGGCTTTAGGTTTATGGAATTTAGTTACCATCATTTTGTGAATAATTATTTTAGTTCACAAGGCTACTTTACTTTGACAAATACATAAAAATGAATAAATAGATAAATTGATAAAGATGCCCTGTCAAACCCTAAATAGATCAATGGCAGTCTCCCTAATTATTAATATTACCAAAATTAGTGCTTCACTAGGAGATCTTAATGGGTCTTTTGTTCGATGGCGAATTCAGGTTCCTGTACATGATAAAAATATTACAGTCAACTTATTTGAAATTTTATTGATTAAAATAATGTATATAATAATTAATTATTATTTACACCTGGTAATACTAATAATAACAAGCAGTGAATTAAATGAATGCGATAATATACAATGGAATGTGGAGTATGAGGAAGAGCACTACGCTATGGCACATCCTGGCAAGATGTTTACATTATTTGTTAAGTGGTCCCTCATCCAGCGTCTTTTTAACATTTAACAGTCGTTACCTGGCATTCTTATTGTCACTATATCATTTTGAGTATTTAAGGGTGTCTTTGTATTTAGTACTAGTATGTTAGTATTTATTTATACAAAAATAAACTGTTGATTATTTTCAAAGTACGTACAGTATATATGTATATATGCGAAAAAGGTTCAATAAATATATATTTTTTACTATCTAAAAAAATCTTAATCTACTGTAAAAAGATCAAAGAACTTGCTGTTTCTCTCTTATCTTTGCTACAATGGCTAGGTTAGAAATTTCAATACAAATTAAATTACATCAAAAATCTTTAGCAGCGGTGGAGAGATGTAAATGAGAATTCCCTTCTCACATAAATTTTAACCACTTGTTTGCTCAGCTCGTAATACATACGCTAATATTTACATTTAAGGCAAACATGAGGAAAAAATATTTGATTAACCTCCAGGGAACTTCCATTGCGGAAAGCGTTATTAGGAGAATATATATTTGCTCAAGCTTCAGCTATGAGAATAATGAATCAAATATAGCATAGTAAAGCATTTAACATCAAGTATGGAACTCTACGGAAAATCTTATTTATTCTCCCTATAGCATAGAATCGATCATAATAGTATTGTAAAATCTGAACGACTTATGTATCTAAATCATGCCTAAATTTCCATACAAAAAATTGTAAAGATACTGTTTTTATTGACGTATTATTATTTTACTGCTTCTAAAGTAAGAACAGTTTTAAGTGTTAAAAATTTTTTTATTTTTTTACATAAATGTGTTCGGAAGGTATTAAAAAAAAAAAACTTTTTTTTTACCTTATAACTGGTTATTCATATCATATGTGCTGGGGGGGAGGGGAGCGCATTCTACTATTTTAAGTAACCAATTGTAAACAGATTTAGAAGATCGAGATTCACTCCGCCGTTTGATGTTGCTAAGATTATGGTACCATTATTATTATTTTTTTTTAAATTTATTTAATATTAATACATTCTGCCACAGTAAACGGCATTAGTATTTAGGCCACATTAATCATTCGCACAATATGTCCATACAAATAATAACTAAGATAGAAATAATAAAAAAAAGAAAGAAATATAGAAAAATAAAATAAGTAAATTAATATGGCTGTGTACAAAAAATGAAATAATAGATAAAAGCTATTTTTTTATTTTTTTTTATTTTTTAATGAAATTTACAACTGTATTACATTAATACATCAAGTAAGTTTGGACATGAATACACTTGCTGAGTAACTACCCAATGGTAGCACTCTAAAAAAGCTAAATGAAATTAAAGTTAATAAAACACATTCACACCTATATGCAATATTTACATTCGCCCAGGGGATTCTGAATCATGCTTTGTCCCCCAATGTGGAAACTAAGGCAGAAATCAAGGAGGTAATGGTACATTAACAGTTCATCCTTCATGAACTCGCCTCTCTTTGGCTCCATCTACTTAGCCCTTTTTGGCTTATACTTGGGCTTAATGAAATTTATTAAATTAATGTAGAAAAAGATTAACATATACTCTTATTCACATTTTCCGAATAAGTATGTCATTCTTTATACAAATATTTAATACAGCTTACTTTTGTATCTGAAAAAATATTTACGGTCGTCATTTCGAAGAGGACATTTCTTTTTTCGTTTGGTTTTCAGCAAAGAGTGCTGTTGATTTTCCTGTGAAGTAAAAAAATTAAAGTCTTGTTGTTCAGATTTTCCTCAACCGGAAATGATTGGTGAAACTTTGAAGGCTCGAGTAAACACAGTGTAAAAAAAAAGTTAAGGTTGAAGAACATTCATACCAGAAACATTTCGATTTCGACCTTTTATGTTTGACATTTATTTTATTATGGAAGCGACCGAAAAAGTAAATTTTCTCTGCAGAAGAATTTAACTGCGTTGCGTTTCATTAACAGTCACTAAATGTTTGACAAGAGAAACATCAAACAGGCTTTTGCTAATTTGAATTAAATCTCTCTCTCCCTCCCTCCCTCTCTCTCTCTCCCTCTCTCTCTCTCTCTCTCTCTCTCTCTCAATATATATATATATATATATATATATATATATATATATATATATTATATATATATATATATATATATATATATATATATATATATATATATATATATATCGGGAAAACTGGAAATAAAAGTTTTGCAATAATTAATTATAGCCATTTTTTATGAAAGCACACGAGGTGATAGGAAAAAGATGACATTATTTTTTTACTCAACTTGAGATGAATATCTTTTTAAGTTTTTTCATATTAAACCTCAACCTAATTAATATTGACTTAAAGTTTATTAAGCAAAAAAATTTTTTTTAAAGTGGAGTATTTTTAGTATAGTTGGATAATATAATATAAAAAAATTCACGAATGATTTATGAATATTTTACAAACAGCATTTACCTTAGTTCAGCCACTCGAAATTCCCTTTCAATTGTTTTAACCATGAAAAACTCTGCTTTCGTTTATAAGAAATTTTTTCTAGTTTATATTGAAATAAATGTTAACTACTTTAATTGAGTTGTTTTTTAGTTATTAGTTTCTATTCGACAAAAACATGACTTACTTCAAAACTCACAAGATTTGAATTTCCAACTTTTCTTATGAAAATCGGGCCATTTTTACTATAAACGTTTTTGTATCACGTGAGATCTGCTACCTCTCCTATACATATTTCTTTCTAATTACGGAACACCCTGTAAATATATATATATATATATATATATATATATATATATATATATATATATATATTATATATATATATATATATATATATATATATATATATATATATATATATATATATATATATAATGATTTTCTAAACAACACAGAAATCCGTACTTCGTTATATTTTATCTTCTTTAAATCTTCAACTTCATCTATCATGAATGAGACAATCAGCAGTAGTTTGTTGTACAAAAAAAAGCTAAAACAATATTCAAAATAATTTAAGGCGTTTTTATCTTTGCTTAAAATAAAATAAAAAAATCAGCAATGGAATAATGTTTATTTTTTCAAATAATCAGTAAAAACTTTCAACCAAAAAAAAATCCTAGATATTATTTTTCTTAATATATCTCTGGGTTGCTTTAAAAGCTACTAACTTTAATGAATATCATTCCCTTTTTGTTTCTTATAAATTAGCTGATTGGTAAGTTGCGGATAGTAAAAAAAAATATATATATATATATAACCTGTACAACTACAATTCATGAAGAGCCTTGGGTTCAGAACTCTTTAGGGAAAGCACTATTAGCACTGCTTCTTGATCTACGGTTGTGCAAGGAGGTGATTTAACGGAGATCACGCCCAACCGCCAGGTTTTCAGCTTAATTAATTATTATAATTAAGAGTACCCACTTTATAGAGGCTGGGTGTGTCTAAAGAGCGCCTACCCATCCATGGTCGCCCCACGGCCAATGAAACAGAATAAATAATTTTTCTGCCATGAGCCGAGATTCGAACCTTGGACCTTTAGCATTGGAAGCTCAGTATCCTACCACTGAGCTATCCTACTCCCTATAAATATTATAAATGAAACTAAATTTAATTTCATAATGATTTTTATAATTAATAACCTGGACTACCTACGTGAATTCGGTTCATCAATAGGATAACGAAAGGGACTGGTTGTGAGATCTCCTTCTATGACTATGGATATGGTAATTGTTAATTTTTACAAATTTTGATTAATAATACAATATGTCCCATTAAACTACAACAAATATCAGTTGTAAACTAATATTTAAAGTATTTTTGTTATATGGTGAGAAATTGTTTGTCATTCGATTGGCAATACTGAAATATCTATTGTCCTCAGACTAACTATTAAACGAAAACATTCTAGCAAGTCTCGAAACAACACGCAAAATGTACTAAAATAAACAGAAACTTTGTGGATGCAATGAAGTTGTCATCCTTAAGATATCTGGAAGAATAGCACAAGCCTTGGTAACAACTTGGCACAGCCGGAGTGCGAAGACAAAGCAAATTCCAACAGAGACGACGATAAATTAACAAGAACGAAAATTACGGCCGGCCCTGACGGTCATAACTCACGGGTTCACCTACATCTTTTGTTCCTCTTTGTCTTGTTATCCCAAGGCTTGAGGTCTCGTCTGCAAAAAAGTTTAAGGATCAGCGAATTCAGTTCGAGCGGATATCTTCAAAACGACATTAAAACAAAGAAATATACATATAAAAATCGATACACCTCGTAATAAAAGAGACTTGTATGGTTATGTCATTACTTTTCGCATTTAAGCGCATTGGCTAGCTGATTGTTGGCAGGTGCAAGTAAATATTTAAGGCAAAATAAAAAAAAAATGGTTACAGTAAGCAAACAAAATATTACATATGAGAAGGAGTTGATCGGGGAGTGCGGTCAAATTAATACAAAATTAAACAAGTGGAATTATTTAATTCTGATTTAATTATTTAATTCGCAGGCAAAAATGAAATAATACTACTTGTTTAATTTAGTATTAATTTGACCGCACCCCCCGATCAACTCCTTCTCATATTATATCAACGGTCAACCATGTCTACATCATTAAAAATAATACACAATTTTAGAAAAATGAAATAAACACAATCAGTTTTTCTTTCGCTTAATTTTTTTCAAAACGCTGACGATAATTTCAACTATCAAACTTAAAAATCAATACAGCCGTTTGCTTGAAAAATCGTTACATAGCGTTTCGCTATATCGTTTCTGACAACCCTAACACATTAAAGTCGTGTCGCTTCGCTTAGTTAGATAAAACTATATCTTAATTTTTTTTTTCGTTAAGTGATATCGTTAAATTACTGAGAACTTTAATGAATTTTCCCTCAGCGAAATCAGAAAATTATGCACTTCTCGCAACTATATTTTGTATATAAAGAGATTGTACTTTGTTAATTAAAGAAACGCCGAAATAGGAATAATGACTGGATGGATGAATAGATTCCACGAGAGTAAACTTATAAAGGTAACAATAAATACTGAAATATAGATATTTACAAAAATGCTAGAAAATAGAAAATGTTTAATAAATAATGAAAACATAAATGTAGGATAAAATCAGCAGATGTATAATGGCGTGTCATATATGTAGAATATATAATTAATATTGTACAAAATTAAATTGTATTATAATGAAATCTAATTTCAGACTATGAAAGCAATAAAAAATTATTATAATATAATGGACTTGACTTCATGTAAAAATGAGGATTTGTGTCATTTTATTCCTTATACTGAGTTTTTGTATATAAATAAGGTCAAAATTAACAAAAATGTTTTTAAAAGCTCAGCTACATCAACAAATTACTTAGTGACTTTTCGCCATAAATTGATGACATATTTTTTTTATTTTTGACATGCAAAGAGAGCAAAACAAATAAAAAAAATGTTAAAAATCAAAATAAAATATAAGTTTACACATTAACTAGATTATAAAAGTATAAAAGATGTGTTAAAGTTTTCACCAACGGCCAGAAAAAGTTTGGCCAATAAAATCATTTCAACCAGTCCAAATCCAAACCATTAGTTCCCGTTCTATTTTGATTGATTGTCGGAGTGAGCGGGTTCCGCTCCTGCAACAACGGCTATTCAACAAAATCGTTAAACAAGGCGTCAAAATAACACATGTGCTACGGCGGCTTGCTCGTGGCACCTCCACATTTGTTTCGGAGGGCTCAGAGTAATTAGTTTCCCGGCGGCGGCAACCGATTTGATTGGTGGATGATTTACACCAATGAATTATGAAAGGGCCTGATTGATGAGGCTATTGGTTGATAAGGAGTTTGGTTCGCGCTGCCAATTATTGTAATGAAGCTAAGGTAGACAATTCATTGGCGCCCATACACTTCCAATCAGCGCCCTTGTTGTTAGTCTACTAATAAACCCTCTTGAGTCGAATAATGAGCATCTCTAAGGTAGTTTTACAGCTGAATCGTCATTATAGATGTAACCCAGAGGAAAGGGCCATCATATCACATTTTCATATTTGTTCAGTGGAGCCCATTTTTCACAGATTTGAGTCATTTAAATTTCTTACTTCGTAACTAGCTCTATACCATGGAGGTATAGGACACCATCCTATTGTAATTTGTATTGCTAAAGGTAGGGAATTTCCCATCACTTTGAGCCATTAGAAATTGTTTCTCATTTTCTAAATTCATTAGTGTCTATGTTTATAGCGCCCTTACTCAGCCTCCGCTGGCATTTAATACCAGTGAAGTGGTTGAGGGAGAAGCGGAGTGATGTCCTAAAGTCTTGCTTTTCCCTCCACAATTGGGAAACAAGTCTGGTTCGGAGTTCCCATGGCCTATTTTAAATAGTGTCAATAGGTATGCCTAGGTCAATAACCATGCCTACAATATGTAGGTAATAAGATGTATATTTTTGTTTATTTTTAATTTTTAAGAACATTTTAATTATATTTAATTTATTTATTCTTATTTTATAATTACTATTATTATTATTTTCTTCCTTCAGACAACTTACTTCCTGAGGTCCCATCCTCGACAGAACTTCAAAATATGCCAACTTCAAAATGAGCGAATTTTCAAAATGATAATTACATTTTTAATTTTTTTTTCAACTTTTATTATGATATTTACAACTGTATTAGTATGAATACATCAAGTAAATGTGTACAGAGGAATATTATCACATGAAACACGCTTGTTGAGAAACTACCCATTGGTAGCACTCTAATTTTTAAAATTAAATATTTTATTTTTACTTTAACAAATTATTAACATCCGCTGATTTTCATCAACATCATATATATATATATATATATATATGAATTTAATAAATGAAGTATTGTTCATTTTACATGCACCTACTGACTTTTGCTCCTTCATTAGTAAGGCCATCAAAGCCGGCATACCGTTCAGCAATGCGCTACTGTATCTTCGTGTATTGAAGGCGCCTGCTGAATGCAACTATAAACTTAGATTGTTTTTAAGAAATAAAATGCTTACTTGATTTCCACTACTTGTTTTGTCTTTAAAAAATGTATTATACTTTTAAAATAGAATATCTAAATTTTTTAGAAGTGAATAAATCAAAACAAACTTAAATTAAAAAAAAATCTTTAGTTTCTGTTTATTTCCTTTGTTATCCCATGATACAGACCCATTTTTACGAAAGTATTAATATCCACCTAAAAGTCGTAAATAGCTTTATCTCATCGTAAACTAAAAATATTGTTTTGTTTTTTTTAAATTGCGGCGTTTTCAATCTGGAGATCGACAAACTTTGTCTGTTTAATTAGGTAAAAAAGATTCATGAATATCCATTAGCTTTCCTTTTAAATCGTAAAACAATATGATCACAAAATCGAAAAAAAGGTTGTCTACCTAGGGTGCAGATCACGCCAAACGGACCAATATTTTTGTAGGCAATTTTTTTCGACTTTGTGATCATATTATCTTACGATTCAAGGAGAAAGTAAGTGAGTGGGTATTTGTGAGTTTTTAGTGCCTTATTAAATATACAAATTTGGCCGATTTTAAGATTTAAAACGCCCCAATTTCTTGAATTTTCGTAAATAAAATATTTGTAGGTTATGATGGGATGAAGCTATTTACGAAATTTTTGGCGAATGATAATAATTTGATAAAAATGATTCTGTGCCACGCACTATGTATGCTTAATAAACGACATTGGGGCAAACCTAACATAATAAATAAAAGAAACATAATTTATGTCTGTGATACCAGTGAATGGTGTTTTAAGGGCAAAAATCATATTTTCGTAATCACATTTGAAAGTTTTGAATTTTTCACAGGTGCAAGTGCAATTTTCGAATGTAAGCCATGATTCATATAGGGATAATAGCCACATAACTTGGCTCATTAGACAAAAAGGAATGGAGAAAAAATAGCTTTCCAGTGACACATATAAATTCATAAAATTGCACTTAAAACACTATGAGTGTGTGTCCCACTTAGATTATACTATTCACAGATAGTGCCTCAGATATATTATATCTTTATTGAGAGACAACTATCAAAAAATGAACTAATGTTATTTATACAAAATTAAAAATGTGAAATTAGTTCTTTTAAATAACAAAATGTGAGCAATCATCATTAACCGCTGAATAATCTATCGATAAGTCTGATTTTTTTAAATTTAAATAATTTTCTTCAATATCAGTAGCCGAGAAATTAATTAATGTAATTAATATCTAATGATCTCCATTTTACCAATGTACGTAGACATGTGTTAAATAAAAAGTTAAGTTCTGCTCTGTAAGTTAATATGCAACGATAAAAAGGCACTTCAAAGTGATAATTATCAAGTGATTGCTAATGAAAAGAGATCGAAAAGGTTTCAGTTCCGTGATAAGTGAATTTTATTTCGAACTTTATTAATTTAACTCGTCAGACTCCATTCCATCCCTTATCCTCTCGTTTCCAATCATTCGTTTCATATTATATTAAACCAATACGATATATAACATTTATTTGAACAGAAGATATATATATACACGGTGGAATGAAACATAAAATCCTAGCATATGCCGATGATATAGCTGTCCTCAGAAGTAATCAAGAAGATATTGAGAGACTCGCTCGGACTCTATTTAAAAGAAGTAGAGCAAATCGGACTACAGGTCAACGTAGATAAAACAAAATACATGATAGTTAGCCGAAACATCCACCCTAGTAACATGATCTGCTTGGATTCTAAGTCATTTCCGAAAGTAGACAGATTCAAATACCTCGGCTCCACAATAACCTCAATAAATGATCAACTAACAGAGATAGACCAGCGAATAACAAGTGCGAACAGATCTTTCTTCTCTCTTTCAAAGGTACTGAAATCCAGAAAAATCTCCAGAAATCTCAAAATAAGGGTGTACAACGCCGTGATTAAGCCAGAACTGGTGTACGGTCGTGAAACCTGGGCTCTAACCGGCACATTAGAAGCCAGAATTGAGAGATTCGAAAAAAAAGTACTACGTAGGATAACAGGACTCATATGGGACCCGAACCTTTACACATGGAGGAGAAGGAACAATAAAGAACTGTTGAAAGAAGCGGGTCAGTCAATATCTCATGACATGAAGGCAAGGAGATTAAGATGGGCAAGGCATGCAGCTCGTAGCAATCCATCAGGACGGCTCTACACGACAATGAATGCCTAACTAGTAGATAAGAGACCACTTGGGAGGCCAAAAACCAGATGGATAGATAGGATAAACAAAGACAGGGCTGAGCTTCATGCAGCTAACTGGAAAGCAATAGCCCAAGATAGACAGAGGTGGAGAAGGCTGGTTCAGGCGGCCAAAGATCTACAAGGATTATAGAGCCAACCGAAAATAAAAAATAAATAAATTAATATATATATATATATATATATATATATATATATATATATATATATATATATATATATATATATATACAGAAGGACAACAACTAAAAATAATAATAATAATCAAAAAGTATATGCTATAAATAAAATGAAATAATTTAAAGATAAATACAAATAAAATAAAAAACCAGATACATACCTATATATACTATTTAAAATCAGGCGAGGGAACTCCGAGGCGGATATGTACCTCCAACTATGGAGAGAAAAGCAGGACTCCAGGAGATTCCTGCACTACTCTCTTAACCGCTTCATTTTTACCGTTTTAGTTAAAATAAGTGTATGAAGTAGTTTGAGCCGTCTATTGAGAGTCTTTCGTTTCATTTTAACATGTAGACACAAAACTATTAAATCTACGAAATGAATGATATATTATCAACCAAACAGAAAGATTTCTAAAGACCGGGATATATCATGTTGCGTCTTGGGCGACGATATACTTTCTAGTTTGATGTTTTGTTTAGAAAGTAAATCCTGAAGTCGAGGAGTTGAGCCGCAGTTGACGCGGTGAGCTCTAGGGCTGGTTCTCAAATAGCCTCAAGAACAGAAGAGACCTAAGAACATTGGTGGTAAATGAGATTAGCGATAGAAATTGTTGGTCATCGATCACGGTCTTCCTGGATTGGCTTTCCCCTTAGTCCTGTCAATTTACAGCTCTCAGCGCGTTAGCCTTTTCTGTTCAACGGAATCGTAGCAGCTCAATCTGGATCTTCATCACTTGTTTTCAGCCCGCTACATTTTTTTTCTGAAAGATTCAGGGATTAAAAAAAAAAACTACTACATGTGCTTTGACAACTCGATAAACGTTAAAACAACAATGAAAAGAGATTAATGATTTGAAATATAAATTATAAATAATAGCTCATTATAGAAAGGATGAAATGCTGAACAAATCCCTCGCTTACAGTATACAGGTCTGATGTTCATTTTCTAAAATATTTTCATCCATATCTTCAATAAAACTCGTTATCATTTGGTTTTCGACAATATTTTTTTCCCCTTTTCTTCTCTCGAATACGGTATTTCATTCATATAAAATGTTGAATAATAGCTCATTACAAAGAAGATGAAATTTTGAACATTTCCCTCAGTTACGGTATACAGGTCCGATTTTCAGTATCCGAATTATTTTCATCCATATATTCAATTAAATTCTTCATCATTTGGTTTCCGACACTGTTTTTACCTTTTCGCCTCCCTAACACGGCGACTCGTTAAGATACTATTTTGAATTGTAGCCTATTGCAGAGAGGATAAAATGCTGAACAATTTCCTCGCTTACAGTATGCAGGTCCAATTTTTCATCTGAGATATTTTCATCATTATATAAAAACATTATAATTAGTCAACTCTAGCCTACTTCTCCCGAGCGTTAACACTTAGTGAATCTGACGAATCAATCCAATTCACTCTACACAAAAATTTGCTAAACGCGCCTGAAGAAGATTTCACGTAAAAAAAAAGATCAAAATATTACTAAATAAATGATAGAAATATTTTATTTCAAATGAGTCTAACGGAACCTTTATGAATAAAAGTAATTTGAATATTTTTTTTCTCTATTTTTCTCATACTCTGCTCTCAGAGTTCTCATATTCAATTCCAGAGTTCAAACCCAATATAATGAATTAAATAATTTCATTCCGTCACTAACAAGAGGAGGTCACAGTGAGTGGGCGATTCCAATCAATTTTATTATTATTTTTTTCTCGTGATTCTACATTGAAAAATATCGGATGCATACATTTGGCTCATTTCAGAATGGAAACAGGCCTACTTTTGTTAATAATGAAGTTTTTTCCATATTTTTTTATACTTGTATTGTTTAGAACCTACCAAAACATTTACACAAAGTTCTTCATTCTTTTTTTTTTTACGGTGTATTAAGAACAAACTAGAAAAAAAATAGATTTTAATTTGTTTAAGCCACAGAAACTTCTAAGAAATAGAGTAAAGTACCCAATTCAAGTAGTATTTGTTTTCAGAATAAAAGAACGGAATATTTGTAAAAAAAAAAAAAAAATTAACCATACAATTTTCCTTTTTTATATAATTATTTTTAAAAATTTTGCCAACGATCATAAAACCTTCAGAGCTCAACTAATCAAATTCGGATGTTCAAAGTACCAAAATGAAATTAAAATGCACATGAAGTGAAGAAAAATGGATTCAGCTAGAGTCAATTTGAATTTGAAATGTAATATTATGGATTTATAATTCATTAATTATTTTTTTGTCTTAAGTTCTAATTAGTGTTGTCTAAAATCGGTAAAAGGCCGCCTAACTGTTGCAATACTAAGACCAAGACTGCTAAAACAAATCGATTTTTTAAATCAAAATTTAGGCAGAATAGTTACTAATACTTGACAATTTAAGTTACTATATTTAAATAATATAACCATTATACTTTTACATTTAATTCTTATATTTTTCATTCGGGCTTAGTTAGGTTTCTGCTATCTAAAAAATTGCAGTAATAAGCTAATAAGTAACTGCAAGACTGTTGCGAAACTCTTGCGCAAGGGCAAGACTGAGTTTGGAAGACCAAGACTCGTCTCGGTCTCGCATTTGGGCTACACTAGTTCTGACAGATGCACAATTTATTTTCAACATCAAAAAGAAGTTAAATGCGTTATCAAAATTTTAAATTAGTACACAGTATACACCAGTTATAGAAAAATATTTTGCATGACAGAATAAATCAGTTAGCACATTTTCTTTGATGAAGAATCTCAAGCATGATTTCTCACTTCACTCTTAAAATATGATTTATCTCATTGTTTTTATCATACCTTATCTATTTTACTTGAAACAGATACTGAGTTTTAAAAATTTTCATTCCCCTAAATCGTGACCGTATTTTCTATTTTGCACATTTCTTCTTATTGATATAATATTAAAATAATACAGAGACGTCTGCACATTTTCAGATGTCCTGTATTATTTTTATTTGTAGGTTCAAAATAATAGGAGTAAATATTATTTTAAAAATCCTTTTAAATGTATTTATGTATGTTTGTTTTTTAGTTTTTTGGCTGCTAAGGCTTATAGCATTTAATCCTCTGATTTTTCGATGAAATATAACAAAAAAAAAAAAAAAAAATTGAAATCGGAGAACCATTGAATGTGACGTCTCCCGTTAGGCACGTGACTAAATTGATCTTTACGAGGTCTCCTTGAGGCCAACATGTGATTTCGCTGAGAAAGAGTGGGCAGTAAAATAGCTTATACACTCCAACAAGTCTATCCACTCCGAATAAGTGCACTTCCCCAGTGCTGTGTAAATAACTCCTAAATCTTCTGGGATTAATTTAATCAAGCCTTGTTGCAGCTCTGGATATGTATTTCTCCCCTTAGAAAAGAAATGGCTACCGATTTTTATCTAATAGTATAATTTAACTAGGGCAGATAGCTTAAAGTCTTTTAGTAGTTGTAAACTCTTGTTTTTTTTTTTTTAAATTGTTGAACTCGAAGCTGAGGCTGACTTACAGAAACATTTCTCAGATTTTATATAACATTTATTGATTTATTTTAAATAAAAAATACTATTTTTTCGTTTTACACTCATATATCGAAAGTATTGTTTGTATTTTTAGACGACCTTTATATAAAAAAATTAAATTATCTATGTTTATATCTGTCAAGTTTTTTTCTCTTCGATCAACTGTTTTTGTTGCCTTTATGCTACTGTCAAAAACAGATTTGTTAGACAGATGAGCCTATAAAACTCAATTGGTTTTACTGTCTTGAATGTAAATTGTTAAATAACAAAACAAGAAATGGTTACATTACAATGTTATTTTTATTATTATTATTTTCTGATTTTATTGAGTATTAATACAATCTGCCACACTGAAGGGCATTGGTACTAGGGCTACAGTATTCATTCATACAATATGTACATACGAAAGGAAAATATATATAAATAACTGAATTTAAAAAAAAAACATCCACACGACTTTCCTACCTATTTCAGAAAAGTTATTATATCTTTACATATGTTTATGAAGAAACAAAATAGAATTGAACTAAATTTATTTTCCTGAAAATTAAAGAAACAAAAGATTTGAGTACGATTTATTTCATAAATAAAGGCAATGAAACCAGCTTAAGGTAGATCAGTTTAAAAAATTCAATACTCACTAATATTGCTGATCAAAAACTTTTTTCCATAGCTTAGTATTGTCAAACAATAATTTCTGTTAAAAGTAGAGGAATTAGTGAAGGTTGTGTGATGCAGGCAACAGAATTTCTTAATTTCACTTGGTCATCTTTATTCACCCCTTTCTGACAGCAGGAAATGAACTCGTAATCTTTCATTGGGAATTGAATCGCTGTAACTTCGTTAATAACTGTCCAAAATGAACGATTTTTATATAGCCTTGTAGGGATAGGCTGTTTTTCGGACTCGGGGAGCTGTGAAACGTATAGATCCGTCGAAAACCGCATGTCGGAAATTTGTCCCGATTGCAATACTCTCCTTACCTAGTATAGGTAGGAAAGTAAAAAAAAAAAAAAAAAAAAAAAAAATATATATATATGTATATATATATATATATATATATATATATATATATATATATATATATATATAAGTTAAGCGTCTCCGGGCTTTAAAAATTAAAAAAAAGAAGGAAAGAGGAACGAGAAACAGTACTCACGGCTTCTGAATAAACACTGCTTTATTCGTTCAATAATCTGCCTTATATACAATTGCTATGTTTATTTACATTACAAGATGGTATTAAGGCTGATATCGCCAGTCTCCGGTCTTTATCTCCCCCCCACCAGTTTACGAATAGGATTTTCGGAAACTTATAAATTCCTAGATCGGAGCCACCGGTATCAGCCTTAACCCTTTACAATTTATTCGTACCAGTATAAACTTAAAGTACACCAAACCTCACTTCCACTCCGCCGGAACGAGAAATAAATAAAAAGAAATAAACCACAGAAAGTAAACACACAACGTCTTATTAACAATGGACAGAACTCTTAATCCTATAAAAATTACAATCACCTCTATTATGCTGCCATATCTTTATTTACAAGAACAACAAAAATAATGAGAGAAAAAAAAATGACATCATCAACAGTAATAATAATAAAAAAAAACATATTTTTTTATAATACGCGATAAGGGTACTACGAATCAGTTGGTTTCTGTACCGGTTCTAACATTGGGAGCTTCAATTGTTCAATATGAACAGTTCTCCTCTTCTTAGGTTCGTTAATGCTTTCAATGGTTACTAGATTATGCTCCCTAATAGCAACCACTCTGAATGGGCCCTCGTACCGTAACAATTGTTTCCCTCTGTTGGTTCCAATTCTACGATACACTATTGTTCCGATTTTTAATTCTCCCATTCGGTCACGTACCTGCACATTCTGCCGCGCTACCCGCTTCTCCTTTTCCCGCTGAATTCTCCCCGCTACCTTTCCCCACGTCTTTCCTACCTCTACCCTAGTACTCTGGATTTGCTCTACGAGATGTTCATCGGTCGTTGTTTCCCCCCAATCTCTCCTTGGCCTGCGCATCCCGAATAGTATTTCCACAGGTGAAAACCCCGTTACGGAGTGGATCGAATGGTTGTAAGCTGTTACGGCTTTCTTCATCGCGACATCCGGCTCCAACCCTTTCTCTCCCTGATATACACGGATGTGGTCACTCAGCGTGCTGTGCAAACGTTCGATTCCTCCTCTACTCTTAGGGTGTCCCGGTGTGTTATAATGCCACACAACCTCTAACCTTTTCACCTCCTCCCTAATCGCGGTATTGTCGAATTCTCTGCCACCGTCCGATGTGATCCTCTCGGGAACTCCGTAAAACTGTATCCAGATTTGTAGGGCTTCCGCAACTGCATTGGCAGACTTGTCGATGACCTGATGTGCCATAGCTACTTTACTAAAGGTGTCGATGATCGTGACCCACTTGAACCCTTTCCAGGTGAATGTATCGATCTGGAGGTCTTGTAGCGGCATATTCCCTGTAGGTGTCTCTTCCTGAACTCCTCTGGGGGGGTGTCGATCATACTTTGTGCGCATACACACCTCGCATTTCCCGATGATTCCTTGGATAGATTTTTTCATTCCCCACCAGAAATACTTTCGCCGTAATGCCTGCAACGTCTCGTTGACGCCACGGTGGTTGGTCTTCCCCTGGTGGTATGCCAATGTAATTGCTTGTTGCTGCTCCTCATCCTGTACGGTTTCCACTGCATACTTGCACCGGATGATCGTTCTATCCATGCCTATTCGCTCGGATCTCCACATCCGCTTTATTTTCTCCCATACCGTGTTGTTCCCAACATAGAGATGGTGTGTCTTTCCCGGTTCCGTGGCGTCCTTCAGTGCCGTACGGATTTGCTCCTCGCTCACCCCGGGTTGCGACCAAATGACGCGAATCCTACTTTTCCCGTATCTTCGGTAATCTATTTTCATGATCCCTGTTGTCCTGGTTTTCCAGATTACCTGTCTATGCTTGTCGTTGACGATTTCGTCTATTTCCTCCATCGCCACTGGTCTTTCCTCCGCTGAGCTATCTTCTTCCGGGGACCCCTCCCTGTCCTCTATACTGACGGTATCATCTGCCCCTTCACCCTCAGGAGTCCATTCCCTCAAGAATTGGCGCACGTCCCGCGATGGACCTCCCCCGTCCTCTTCTACCGCGTTGATCATGATGGCCCTAGAGAGCCAGTCTGCCACCACGTTTTCCTTTCCCGGCTTATACACCACCTCCATGTTGTACTGGCTAAGGAATTCTTTCCATCTCGTGACCCTCGCAGAGGTTTCCTTAAGTTTTCCTACCCACTGAAGGGGTTTGTGATCGGTGTGGACTCGAAACTTCCTCCCAAATATATATGGCCTGAAATGGTCGATGGCCCACACTATCGCGAGTAGCTCCCTCTCTAACGCGCTGTACCGTGATTCCGCGCTCGTAAGTCGTCGGCTCGCGTATGCTATCGGACGTTCACCCTCACTTCTGCCCTGGGATAAAACGGCCCCCAACGCGTATTCGCTCGCATCGGTGGTGACGTTGAACTGCTTCTCAAAATCCGGGAACGCCAATACGGGTTCTGCCTGCAACCTATCCATGCATTTCCGAATATTATTTTCCATTTCCGGTGTCACCACGATCTTCGCGCCTTTCTTCAGCAAGTTATTGATAGGTACCAAGTATTCTGCCATCTCAGGTACGAATCTTCTATAATAATTCAGCGTCCCGAGAAGCCTACGAATCCCTTTAACGTCCCGTGGCACCGCCATTCGTGTGATAGCCTCCACCTTTGCCGCATCCGGTCTGACCCCCTCGCTAGAAATAGTGTGGCCTAAAAAATTGATCCGCGTTTGTCCCAACAGGGACTTCTCACTGGACAGTTTCAGCCCGAATTGTCGCAGCCTTTCGAATACCGACCTCAAATGCCCCACGTGTTCGGCTTCCGTTCTGCTAAAAATCAGCAGGTCGTCCATGTATACCTGACATACGGAGTCGTCGATCCCCCTCAGAAATTCGTCCATCAGGCGTTGAAACGTTATGGGCGCATTCTTCAGACCAAACGGCATTCTGGTGAATTCGTAATGCCCCCTTTCGAATGTAAACGCCGTCTTATGTTGGTCCTTCGGGTGCATCCGTATTTGGTGGTATCCCGCCTTGAGGTCCAACGTGCTAAACACCACGGCCCCACTCAACCTATCAAGTATATCCTCGAATCTAGGGATCGGGTACTTTTCGTCTACCGTGTTGTCGTTCAACCTACGATAGTCCACTACCACTCTGTATTTTTCCTTATTATCCCCCGGCGCTGCCTTCTTTTTCACTGCCCACAGGGGACTATTAAATGGCGAGGTGCTATCGACTATGATCCCTTGCTCCTTCAGGCTTTCCAATTCCTCCCGAATATGCTGCCTCAGCGCCTGCGGGTATCTCCTTTCCTTTACGTAGGTCACCCTATCTTGCTTCAGTGGAACTTCGTGTACCGTCTTCCCTGTTACCCCCAATACCTCGCCCTCCCTGAAGAAAATATCTACGAACTCCGCTTGTAACGCCTTTCTCCAGTCCTCCACCCTGTTCACCGCTCCTATCCGCACCCTTCTTTCTCTCGCGACCCCTATACATCCAAATTTCCTCTTTCCCAGCCTGATACTCCAAGCTCCTCTACGGTTTCTAATGCTTACCCCTACCTGTCCTAACAGATCACACCCTATTATGACTTGGTACTCCCGCGCCATGCTCTCTACCACATGCACCCTTAGCTCCCCCTTTTTCCCTGCCCACCGGTCAAGCGTAATTGACGCTTCCCCTTCTACTTTACAGGGACCACCCAGAGTGATTAGCTGGCAGCCACAGTTTTGTATCCGGAGTACCCTCTCGCTCCCGCACACTCTCCCCAACGCCCCCCGAGTCAAGATAGTACTCGAGCTCCCTGTGTCCACGAGACACTTCACTCCCCCATCTACTTCAATAATCGGCAACCAGCATGGCTTACCTCTAATATTGTTGCAGGTTGCTGTGCGGTCGCCTCTCTGCTGACACCCTTCTCAGATGCCACCTCGCTTCCTCCTTACCGCCGTCGCTCGTCGTTGCTCGCTCCGTTGGCTGCTCCTGCCTCCTTCGCCTCCACTGCTGGCTGGCTCGTCAGTCTCCGTTCCCGACGTCCCCGACTCCTCGGTTGCCTCTTCCGAAGATCCGTCTCTCTGCTGCATCCTAGCTCGTTTTTTCAACTTTTGAGCGTTCACCTCCATTGGCTCGTCTAGAGGTCTCTCTCTCCTGCGAAACATGTACGGGCACTGTCTGGCAATATGCCCTTCAGTCCCGCACTCGAAACATCTAGTGCGCGGACATTGTGCTACCAAATGTCCCGGTTTCCCGCACCCGTGACATTTTCGGTCTTCCCTCCGGGGTCCATTCCTAGGCCTGGACTGTCCGGATCTTCTCTCGCCCGTCGTGGCTTTTTCTCCGTTCGGGTGTTTCATTTCCCTCTTCCTCCACCCTATCTGGGCTGTCCGGGGTCGTCTGTCACTCACTCGGGTCCACCCTGGTTCTTCTACTTCCATCCGCGTCTCTTCCTCTCTTGCACTCAGATCTATCATTTCTTGGGCACACTCGAGGAACGATCGCTCTCTAGGCAGTCCGTCCCTTCTCCCAGTCTCCTTAGCCAACTGAACCTTGAGTATTGTCGAAAGGAATTCCATCCTAGCCTCGACCTCTCCCACACTCATGGTTTCACGCATTTTCTCAGTTATGCGGTTGTACTTCGCCACTAGTACCCCCGCATACTGTCCTCTTGTTTGGCGTTGGGACCGACACTCCCTAAACATTTGGAAGATATCTTCTTCCGGCGTCCATCGGCCCCCTCCGAAAGCCTTCTTCAAACGCTCCTTAATCACAGGCCATGGTGTCTCCTCGTCCGCTTGGATTTGGTTGAGGATGTTCCTCCTCACTCGGCACACGAGAGCTGCCTTCAGTGCTTCTGCGTCTCCCAGGTTCACGAGGTCCTCCGCCACCTTTGCTTCGATTCTTGATATGAGGCGGTCTCCGCCTTTCAGGAAGTGATTAAGTTCACCTATCTCGCCCCCGAATCGCTCCAGGTCTGCGATTGCTCTCCGTAGATCCTGCGTGGTCGCTGCCCTTATCTTCATCCACTCCAATGCATTGGCATGCGCCTCTGCCAATGTGTCCCTAGGTAAGGGAGGGATCTCTTGTATCTGCGGTACTTGAGGTATCTGAGGTATCTGCGGAATCTGCGGAACCTGAGGGGCGATCTGAGGAATCTGCGCTATCGGCATTTCCTGAGGTTGCGGCATTTCAGGTGCGTTCAACACTCCTGGTCGAATTATGCCCTCTGTCGGCATCTCGTCTTTTCCTTATGACTAGGAGAAGAGAAAAAAAAATTAAAATAAAGACAGAAAAAAAAATTTTTACTTCCGTGTTCTCCTGACGTTCTCCCGGGTTTCGGCACCAGTTAAGCGTCTCCGGGCTTTAAAAATAAAAAAAAAGAAGGAAAGAGGAACGAGAAACAGTACTCACGGCTTCTGAATAAACACTGCTTTATTCGTTCAATAATCTGCCTTATATACAATTGCTATGTTTATTTACATTACAAGATGGTATTAAGGCTGATATCGCCAGTCTCCGGTCTTTATCTTATATATATATATATATATATATATATATATATATATATATATATATATATATATATATATATATGCATAGATAAATAAAAAGATAAAGTAATTAAGATAAATAAACGTACACATATACAAGATAAATATAATAATAGATTAAATCTGAATGATAATAAAATAAATAAAACACATTCACATCTATGTACAATATTTACAATATTATGTACAATATTGGCCCAGAGTACCCTGAGTCAACCTTTGTCACCCAAATGTGGAAGCCCTAAGCACTCTTCATAAGCAGCAGATTTTATTATTAAGAGGGTATCTTACACTTCGATTTAGAGTTTTAGGGAAAAAATGTATTTTATAAACGCAGATACATATGTAAATGCTACTGTACCCTCTGTTATGAGTTTCAGTTGAAAAGATATACCAAATTTATTATTGCACAATTTTAAAAAATCTGGATGTGTTATTGGTTTTTTGTTTTTATATTCAAGGCTAACAATTTTTTTCCTTTAAGTAGTTTTGGATTATACATGCCTGAAAAACCTAAGAAAGACCATCTTTATTAAGCTCCTTATCAAGCTTCAGGCCGAACAGCTTTTTAAAATATAAAATCCTGTAGCGGAAACAACATTTTATGCAAAATAAGAGAACTTAATCGCGAAATAATAAAAGGTTGTAAAACAGAGAAACAACAAAGACCTCTAAAGAAGTATAAAGAAAACTTTCTAGCCCTTTCAGACACAATGTAGGTTACTCCTCCACTCGTGCAGAAATAATGGGACCACATTTCATCATAACCCCTCCCCCCCGCCCATTCTTCCCCCTCCTTTTCTCCGCCCTCCACCTCAGCGCTATCTACGAAATGTGAGAGACTCTGAACCAATAAATATGGTGCGGAGGAAGAGGACCTGCTGAGCTAGAAGTGTTTTCTTCGTGTAGTTCTTTTCTCCTAAACAGCTGTCTATACACTTCGATATTTTATATGAGGAATTTAATGTATTTGGATGAGGATTGTAAAATATTTTTTTATTTTTACCTTATCACCTGTATTCTCAGATAAATTATTTCACAATGTCTCGAAATCGGTTTTGTCATGAAAGCAGTACAGCTAGATTTAGAATTTTGCGGGTGATACTTAGCGAATCGTACTATCAGTTTTTTTTTTTTTTTTTTAAATAAATAAAGCCGATCTAAACATTTCATTAGGCTTCAAAACTGGGACTTTGTTAATTCGGTGAATCGGGTCGGGACGAATTTGGTTTTAATGATTTTGACCCGGACATCAACACCCGGTTAGGTCCACCAAAACGTACTTATCAAAGCCCAAAATATTAAAGTTTTCGATATAACAAAAGATAAAGGGTTGTCAGCCATTTAGGCTCAGTTTACTTGTAGTATTAGCCACAGCACATTTCTATAAAATTTCTATGAATGAATGAACAGCAGGAGAATGTGTATTCCATATGTATTCATTCTTATTTATACATTTTAAGATGAGTCCAGTATACAATTTGATTAGTCTTCTAATTTACATATTTCCGTGTTATTTTTCTATTCGCTATCCTCTATATTGTACTTTACGAATCATTCGCAGTGGCCACATAGTTTTAAATAACTCTTTGTGGAATATTTAATATCTCTTCAACATGTAGTTATTTTAATTTACATAAACACGGCAATTTCCTGATATTCTCCATTATCATCTGTGACCCGTTCTTTTTATCCGTTGAATTCTCCATAGTTCATTAGAGATTATTTTAAAATACCGCAGGCGGAAGGTTTTCGTAAACTGAATTCTCTCCATTATGCAAATAAACCCTGCCTCCCAAATCCTGAATAAATACTATTCGACCAACAAACCCTAATAAATGATATTTTATTAGCGGCCGCCCCGTCTGCAGATTACAATATTTGATAAGTCATAGTTAAACTAATAAATTTTAAAATGAATCACAAAACTAACTAATTGATTAAAGCTAACACAGCTCTTCAATTATAAATAACTTGTTTTTGTTGTAAAATATTGCTCATTCACTCTTCCAAATTTACGATTTCAAAATTTTTCTGCTCTAAAAAGACCAAAAAGACCACTCCAACATTTGCACAAATTAATGACTATACTAATAACAGACGCTCTCTGATACGGAAATCACAAAATTCGACATATCGTTTTACAACAATCATCTGCTGATATATATATATTTACTCATTTTTTCCAGTTTTCATAACTAACTTCATGGATATAGCAACAGACTGAAAACTCCCAAGTGGTTGACATGTTTACTTGAGGACGAATACAAAGGAGTTGGATGGGAGACCTCCTTACGTGAATCTAGGAACTTAATCAACCAAGACCGGGAAAATGTGCTGTTGGGAGTTATTCGAATAATTTTTTACTTAGATTACGAAAAACAGATGGTTAATGACGATAAACAAATTATATATTTTTTATTTACAGATAAGCAGAATTATTTATTATTCGTTATTTAAGATAAAAATTTCATTGGAATAACATTTTTGTAACTTTACGGATTTATTCAACATTCAGGATTCACTATGATGTTACCTTTTTATGAAGATACTGGATTTCAATGGATTTATTTTCGTGAGGAGTTTTTATGAATATATTAGTACCTGGTACAGAAACCTTTTTTATCAAATTATTAACATCTGCCTAATACTTCAAGAATAACTTCATCTCATCGTAGCCTAAAGATATTTTAGAAATACCTTAGTACTCAGTGCCCTTAGGTCTGGCAAAATGTATTATTTCTCAATAGAAAGATATGAAAGTAAAAAAAAAAAAAAAATTTAGAAATAGGAATAGAAATAGAAAATAACTTTATTCTGAGACAAAGTCCCTTTAGAACAACAAAATAGTACATAATTAAAAGACTGCATCTGGTAAAAATAAAATAATAATAAAAAAAGGGAAAGTAAAGAAAATATTATTTAAAAAAGCCATGTAGAAAAAAAAATCTATATACTAAACACTTAAAACTATGATAAGACACTTAAAACTGTATACCGTAGGAAAAATTATAATTATACACTCTTGAAAAATAAAATAATAAAAAATACATTGAGCTCTTCTTTAAAATAAGCTGCTTTCTGCTAACAAAGGAAAGTAAATATTTTATTTACTATAATATCTTTTAAGGATATCAGTAAACTTTGTCTATTTAATTGGATTCTAAACTCACCGGACTCGAGGGCTCTGAAACGTACAGATCCGTCGAAAACCGCATATCGGAAATTTGACCCGATCGCAATACTTTTCTTACCTTGTATAGGTAGGAAAGTAATTATTAAAGTTTTTTTTTTGTCTTCAATTTTTCATCCGCACCTGTCATGGTAGTGACAATTAGCAGATTTGTTGTCAGATAGAAAATGGCATGATAGGCATGACGGAGAATGAAACCAAGTAGCACCTCTTCCCTGGTCTGTTTACATCCTAAAATCAGGAAATGAGATCCAGCTCCTTTTCAGTCGTCCCATGATGAGCATTTCAGCCGTGGCCATGTCGTTGATAAGTCCATTGTGATGTCCGTGTAGTTTAAAATGAAATCGGGAGTAGAGAGTACGTATGTAGTGGTCAATGGTTGGTTGTCTTAGGTCGTTATGTAAAGTCTTGTTCTTGACATACCAGGAGGCTGCAGTGATTATTCTCAAAATTTTAGATTGAAAAGATTGTAATTTTTGTGAGTCTTTTTAGCTCAACCGTAAATCTGTGAGACGTATGTCCAAATGGGTTTGAGCAGGTAAGTGCATGTATTTAGTTTTTGTCTAATTTTCAATTTTGATTTAGAAAAGAGTATAGTATTTTCAGTCGCTTGTTCAAAGTCTTTCTTTTCATTTTGACGTGTGGGCCCCAGGTCATCTTTCTGTCAAATATTACTCAGAGGTAGCGTCTAGTGTCCGTCTGAGGAATTGGATTGTTGCTGATATAAACTGGTGGGCATGTGTCTCGTCGAAGCGTAAATGTCATGTGTTAATAATTTATTTTTAAAGTTAAACAAAAAAAATTAGATTTGATCAACACCTATGTAGGAAGGAGATTAACTTAGCAGAACAATCGAACTGCCTCGGATTCGGAAACTTGTACAGAAACGAACTGAGGAAGGGAAGGTTATGCCTCGAAGACTGACACAGTTGAGGCAAACAGGAGAAGAGGTCAGTAATGCGCCGCAACCACTAAGCTCGTTAAGGCAGATCGGGTTACCTCCAATTAGACTCCTACCTCACCGACTTCCCCTCCGGTAATATTATAGCCCTACCTCCTTCCTCGTCAACAGTTATCAATTGCTTATGGTTGTTTGATCATGCTATCAGTTGGATCTCTATGTATCATCTCTCGAATTATCTTAATATGTTATACACATAAGACATGAGTATTGTCAATCTATAGATTTCTTGTGAATCAGAGGGTGACCAATCGGTTTTACAGTTTCTTTATTTCACTTTGAACTTCTCTTATATGCTTTCTTTTTATGAGTGATATATATATTAAGGACGCATTATTTTTTTTAAGAGTTTGATTGCTCAAGTTGAAACCCAAACTTGTGGGTCATCACCTCATGATGATGACTTTGCAGTGGTTCTCAAAACATTATTTTCTGGATGCCAATAGATAATTACCGAGGATTATTACCATCAATAAAAAAATTAAAGAAATTTAAATATATAATATATTACTTTACTTGGCCCATGTTTAACCTCTCCAAAGGTTGGTTTGTGTTTATCTATATTGTACTCACTAACTTCATCTGCGATAATTATGGTATACATATGTGGCAGAAATTAACAATGACGTTATTAAAAAAAGTTAACTTAATCATTTAAAATATACTATGAAATATCTTTAAAAAGAAAAGGAGAATAACTTAATCATTATTACATAACTAGTTGTAAAATAAGAATAGTGTGAATTAAGTTCAAATAGTTAAATTGTTCATGAATTGTAATAAATAATATTCTAGGGTATGAAGATGAATATAAAAAGTTAAATGGACATATGACTGAATAAAAATTATATTTTCAATACTATAACAAAATATTTACACGCCTTATTAAAATTTTAAAAATATTATAATTATTGGTATGATAAAACTGGACATATTTTAGATATTGAAATAAAATATTTTAACATTAATATAATATTGTTTAGGAGAAATACTGCATATGATCCAACTTAGCTGGTTAGATTCTAATGTTGTGAGCTTAGGTTGTTGTGTGATCTGTGAATAGAGTCTGATCTTCGGGTCATCAAATTATATTTGCCAGTCCGAGGTCTTCTGCTCCATTCAAAGACAAAGCAAAAAAAGAAGGAATGCCCCATTTTTCTTTATTCAGTAGAATTTGTTCCTATAATTCACCCCTTTTTCTTTGAGGAGGTGTGTAGAGATCGTTTTTGATTTGTCTTGTTTGATAAATAGCAACCAACAAGCTTGGGTTGAAACGTTGACAATAAAAATCATAAAAACTGGCTGACTTAAGTCGACTAACTTTGAAATTTCATTTTATGTTTTTCAAAAGGCTACAGTATCCACGAGTGCCAAAAAAGAATACCTCATCCTGTATATGGACGAATGATATAATGCATGGATCTTGTTGACTAGGAGCTACCGACCATTTCATTTAACTGAAATGTTTAAAGCTAACAACCATTTTAAATTCTAGATAAATCTCAACTGAACACACAACTTCGGTCAGTCGGTTGATAGCCGTTGCTTTCTATACGAAAATTTAGATTAATGTGAAGAAATTTGACGTTTCATTTAACAGAAGAACAGACGCCTGAAATTTTGACTTGATGTAAAGAATATGTCCCTTAAAGAGAATACTTCTTGATTGACGATATACTCGGTTGCGTTTTGAAAACTGTCAGTCATCAAATCAGTCTAGTCGAATGATAGTTGGATTTGTAAATAAACCCAAATAGTCAGTTTGTTTTCGGTTCTTTTTTTTTTTTTATATCAGGAAGATTTTCGCTCTTTTTGTTTTATTTTATTGGGCATGCCTCTTAAACCATGGGTTTTATCGAAATTATTATTATATACAAAGTTAAAAAGATAAAATCTAATATCAATTGTATACCTATATTTTTATGTAGGCCCAACAGGTGAAGAGATAGAGAATGTTGACTGTTTTGAGACAAGAGAAAAGAAATATCTGTTTTGGTCGGTGTTCCTCTCAAAACTCATAATCTATGCATCTATCGAAGACATTTTTTATAATTAATTTGAAAGTACGTTACATTTCATAGATACCTAGTGCAGACCCGTTAATACGTGATAAGTATACGGCTGTTAATACACTCGTAATAAGGCTTATTTCACTCGTAATATCTGCGCACTCAGCCTAAGCGCTTTTTATATTTTCAATGCTTTTGATTCGGCTAATATAAAAATATCCATAACAGAACAAGAGTGTACAAACAAATTACGTAGCTTTTACATGTTCTGTTGGCATGATGGACATCCATGGTAATAATCGACAACTAAGGACCGAAATGCGATCATTCTAATGATTTTTCAATTTTTCGTTTATTATCGATTATACCCGAGCTTAATCAGAATTTTGATGCACTTTCGATTTAATACAAGCTTGTGTACATTCGTAATAACGGAGTAGGCGAAGTGTTTTTTAATCGCTTCCATGTTCTAATTAGTTAATAAATTGACTTTACTTATAAATAATTAACTGGTTTTTTAAAAAATAATTTTGCTTGTCTTAAGTCTGTATTTTATTATTTCATAAATTTTTCTTTCGTAATTATTTAATTTCTGCCAATTTAAACTATAATTGTACATTTTCGTTATTCTTAGAGTTCTATATCCCACATAATTTAATCTACTTAATTTGGTTTTTTTTTAATTTACCTAACTTTATTTTTATTATTATTAGTTTCCGTATTATTTATTTTTATTTATTGTAAATAGAGCGCGAGTGTGCTTTCTGAACACTAAAAACTTATAAATGTCCTTGATTGTGAAAGAATGTAATATTTCTAAATAATCAAATAAATTTAACTAAAATAATTAATAAGCTCTTTTTATATATTTTTGGGTAAATAATAATTATCAAAAGGATTTTGTTTCATTGTATTGTTTTTTTTATTAGTTTTAGGATGTATATAAAAATATACCAAAAAATTCAAGAACAATGCAATCATTTGATAAGATGTACTTATCCAACCGAAGGATCCATTTAATTTAAGTTTTGAAAGAAAGTAACTTCAGGGAAATGGGTTTAAAATTTCCGACCGCAAATTAAACATTAGATGATTTTTTTATCTCATTTTTTTTTTGTAATAGCTGTTCCCTGGAAGGGGATTAGCCCCCTTCCTAGATTGGTACTTGGAGCACGTACCCGCTAAAGTTTGCTCTTTTCATTACAAGGATGTCCACTTTGCTAAGTGCTGATTAAGTACCCTACTCAAGGCGGGTTAAGGTTGTTTGCCCTTTACATCTTTTTATTCCTTTCGCGCTTTTGGTAAAATTGGTTACTTGTGAAAAACTAAATCTTTGAATTTGTGGATTTGAATATTCTCACTATCACGAAAGAGGGAGAAATTTTTGAGTGACTGCAATTTTTTTTTTGGCTATACAAAATGTATTCCAGTTTGTCAACTTTTTATTGACAATTAGCAAATGTGTTGGAGAAACAATATGTAATGATAGGCATGAAGAAGGACAGTACTCAGCAGCACCTCTTTCCTGGGTTGATTCAATCACTTAAGTTGTTTAAGTAATTCCTTAAATAGTATATTAAGAAAGTAGATCTCTCATCCAACATCTTTTTACTCTCCTCCTTAATCTTCTGGGGCATGTCATCTGAGGCCATATCTCTTATTAGTACGTTATTATATCCGTTTAAATTAGTGCGAAATCGTTGGCAAGAGTCGTTATATGTTGGTCAACTTTTGGAAGGTGGGGTCTGTATGTAGAGTTTTTTCTTTTGTTATGAGTCATAATAATTTTAATTCGATGGTTTGAAGTTTTTATATCTGGCTATTTTTAGTGAAATTAAATAAAGTAATCCATAATATTATGTGGGAATGAATATCCATAAACGAAAATAAAATTATTATTATTATTAGCTGTAAATGGTATTTAAGTCTTAATGCCTATTTGTCGGTGTTAGGTTGCTGTACATCGATATGCATAGTTTTGTTTTTACGCACCATGGATCGTCTGCTACTAAACCTTATACTGGAAAATATTGTAGTTTTGTAAGTGCGTCTTAATTGTTGTACCATATTTCTGTGAAGCATATGTCCTTGTGGGTTTAAGTAGGCGTGTGTATGCATTTAGTCTATTATTTACAGTTTTGATGATTTAAGTTGTAGGTTCTCTGAATGAAGGCTTATGATATTGGTTACAGGTCAGCCTTCTGTCGAATTTTAGTTCCAGGTAACGTAGCTATGACGATTTGAGAAAGTTTGAGAAAAAAAAAACTGGTGGAAACATGTCTCGTCGAAGTTTATAACGTGATTTGATCTTATCTTATAGAGAGAGATCCATCTTTGGATCATGGTGCGTTGTTAAAATGGTTGAGTCATCTTCGCATCTGTATCATATCGATTGTATAATTTCAAAAAGTAACTAATTTTTCGTCTGTCTGTTTAACCTTGATTTTATGCATATGTGGAATGAGCTTTATTTATCAGGTGCATGGATACAGACAGCTCTCTGAGATTGGCGGTGCATATCTTTATGAGATAAGGGGAGAGGCCTACCTTGGAAAGGACTATAAATAAAGTATCCTTTGTCGGGAGGCAGTGGCCCGGAAGCGTTCACTCTGTGAAAGAGATCTCTCTTCCGTTTCCGATCCAGTCGTTCCCTTTATGCGGTTGCCCTATCGGATAAATATGTTAACAGGGGGTTTTATGCCTCTCAACTCTGCAACTCTGCAACAGTCCGAACCTTACCAAGTTCTACTGAATATCCGTACTGTAAACATTTGATGTCTTAACCACAAAAAATAAAAAAAAAAATTGAAATAGCAATTAGTACAGAATTGGTGCAAGGCAACCCAGTCCTACAGATGTATGCTACAATGTAGCATCAGCTCATTATAAACTCATAAAACATTATTTTTTTTTTAAACACTTTATTCAGAAATATTACAATTTTTCACAGTTAAGGACACTTATAATAGAGTTCAGAGAGTATATTCATACCGTATATACAAAAATATAAATAAATAAAGTAATAACAAAAGAATAAGAAAAAAGAACAAAAGAGAAAAGAAAAAAATATATATATATGTATACACATAAGTAAATAAAAATAAAAGTAAAACAAACATCTTATATAAAACATACCTATATACATTATTTACAATTTTCCAGGTGATCTCCGAACCAATCCTGTCCCCTCCACATGTGGAGGGAAAAGGGAAGCTTAGGAGATCCCTACGCTTCTCCCTCAGCCACTTCACTGGTATTTAAAACCAGCGGAGGATGAGTAAGAGCGCTACAGCCACAGAAACTCGTGACTTGAGTGGAGAATCTGGCCATTGCTAGAACTCCAAAATATCCATATTTTCAAAAGGTCTCGTGGCCACTGCCGCTTTAACCTACGAAGGGGATTGTAGGAATGGGTGGTGCTTGATAGGGATTGTACAACGGGATTTGGGTGATGAGAAAGGTTCTGGTGAAATTTGGAAAATTTGGCTGGGATAAGATCAAGAATAAATGAGATATTAAGGTCATTATGCAGGGTTTTATTGGTTACATAGAAGGGAGCATCGACTATTGTACGGAGGACTTTAGATTGAAATGATTGAATGCGTTTGATGTTAGAAAATTTAGCTGTTCCATATAGTTCTAGTCCGTAAGTCCAGATGGGTTTCAGTATTGTCTTGTAGATCAGTAATTTATAAAACGTTAATAACTTTAAAAGAAAATTACGAAACATAGACAATATATTTCTCTCAGGCTTTAATAAGAGATACTGAAGTGGCACAATATAGTATTTCCTAAATAAAGCTCAGTAGTATCTAAAAAAAATTAATAAATAAATAAAATAATCTAAGCTGTGTGCTTTAGACCATAGGATAGAAGTGAAAACATCAACAAGTTATAAATAATAGCTCATTATAAAGAGGGTCAAATGCAGAACATTTCCCTCGCTTACAACTTGCCGGGCTGATTTTTAGCTTCTGAGATATTTTAATCTATATCTTCCATAAAACTCTTTAATTTGGATATTCCGTCATATTGTATCCCAATTATTTTATTGTTAATATATTGATTACATCTTTCCAGTTGATATTGGTAAATCAATTTTCTACATCAAAATAATCCAAAGAATATTTATGTATTGTCTTTTTTTTTTTTTTTCTTACCTTCCAATATGTTTATTGAAACAATTACATATATAGTGTGTATTTTCTATTTTATTTATTATGATGTATAAGATGGTTGACCGTGATATAATACGAGAAGCAGTTGATAGAGGGTCAAATAAATACTAAATTATAGAAATAGTGTAATTTAATTATAATTTCGACGTTTCGACCCACCTTTCAGGTCTTCATAAGGGCTACAAAAGATACAAAATATGTAAGGTACATGTTGAAAATAAAATATATGAATTATAAGTAGATATTAAATAAGAAAAGTCCTCCCATCTTATCTAAAATAAGAAAATCATCTTATTATTTCTTTATCAGACAACTTTTTCTTATTTAATACCTACTTGCAATTCATTTATTTTATTTTCACCGCGTATCTTTTATATTTTGGATCGTTTGTAGCCATGATGAAGACCTGTACGGTGGGTCGAAACGTCGGCATTATAATTAAATAATACTATTTCTATAATTTAGTATTTATTTGACCGCACCCTCCGGTCAACTCCTTCTTATATTTTATTTATTCTTTCAGGCATTTGCTTCACCTTCATTAATTTTTTCACATATTTGTTACTAACTGATATTAAGTTATTGAGTATGGAATTGAGATCTTTATCCAATTTTTTTCAGTTTCTTCATTGATATTGCTGATGATAGGCTTAAGTGGGCGCCACTTTTATGTATCATTACTAATCCAAGTATTCTAGATTTATTGTAGTTAGGGTTAATTAGTTTAATTTCGTTTAATAAGAAAATTTTAAAGTTAATAACATAGCTCTATTAAAAAAAATATAGACATCAAAGAAATGTCAAACTAAAAATGTCCTTAATGATTTATAGTTTACTTATTTAAATTAATTATTTACTAGTTTATGTTGTATCCAACGACTATAATATTTATGTGGAAATATCCATTTGGAAGGTTATATAATGATATATTATTTTCCATTATGCCTACGAATTTCTGCTATTATTATCATTTATATTATTGCTCTTCTTATGGTTTATATATTGTTAATAATGTCAAAATAGAATTTCAATGTTGTAATAATAGCATTTGAACAATATAATAGCATAAACTCGTTATCATTTCGTTCTGGACACTATATACTTTCCTATCCTACTCTCTAACACGGTTTCGGGTTAAGAAAAAACTTTGAATAATAGTTCATTACAAAGAAGACAAAGTACTGAACATTTTCCTCTTACAGTACACAGGTGCGATTTTTAGTTTCTGAAATATTTTAATCTACACATTCAACTAACCTCGTTATCATTTGGTTTTCGACACTATTTCTTCCTTTTCGCCTCCCTAACACGGCGTCGCGTTAAGATACAATTTTTAATTACAGCTTATTACAGAGAAGATGAAATTCTGAACAATTTCCTCGCATACAGACCCGATATGTATGTAGGCCCGATTTTTAGTTTCTGAGATATTGTAAACCATATGTAAAAACATTTCAATTAGTCGACTATTGCCGACTTTAACCGAGCGTTAAAATCTGATCAATATAATTCACTCTCCACAAAAAAGTAGAAAACGCGCTTAAAAAAGTTTTCGATTCAAAAAGCTCAGTTGTAAATAAAAAAAAAATAATTTAACCTTCATTTTAAAGGCTTGGATAGCAAGACATTATGATTGAGAGAGTTTAAAGACAGATTGTCAGCTACCTATGCAGATGGTACAACAATTCTCACAAAACATCAAGATCCTACACAGGTCTCACAAACTCTACAGCACATCACTTACTTAAATTACAAGACTGGTTCACACTATGGAAAATTCGACTTAATGAAATTCTGACAAATCCAAATGACAAATGACAAATCCAAACATCCAACATTAACTCTTCTACAAAACACCTGCCCTCCTGTTTATATTGGTAACTATCAAATTCCTCAAACGGACACGAATTTCAAGGAAGTCTACTAGCATTTATATGTATTTCAATTGGAAAACTCATATTCGATTTTTTTTTTTTACGATCACGATAATTTTTGTTACTATGTCTTTTATACATGAGCAAGTGAAGATACGAAGATATTTGAATGCTATTAATTTTCTTAAAATCTGATCAGAAACTGCTAACTAACCGTGATTTAGTATAATCAAGAAATAAATAAAATAATATTCAATGATAAAAAACGAACGATTAAATGAATAAAAATTTAAACAGACGTAGGCATGTAATACATACACACATTATATATATATATATATATATCAAATCGCAAAAATCCTTTTGTTATTCAGATAATTGGATTATTACATAAACTGCTTTAGAAATCTGCCACACGTGAACTTGGTAACTTCAGCTGTGTAGATATTAATTATTTAAAACGAGAGTTTCCGGTTTATTTATTATCCAACCTGTGGGATTTCCCTGAGGGAGTGGAAGAATTGTGGTGAATATTTCACCAGAAGGAATCATAAGCCAGCTTATCACGTAGCAAGACCCTTTACTCTCAACGTTCCTTACACCACACCGCTGAAATACAATCATCTAAGATCGGTGGAGTATCGAAGTATCACATTTCTGTATTACCTATTTATTTCTGAAGGCACGTTAATGAAGGTGTATTATGATCACCAATTAACAATATTGTGAGCGTATTGTTTACGCTTCTTGAAGTAGGATTAAAATTATGATTATTAATCTTACGAAAGGTGTAGTTATCTTCTGTAAACAATATGAATTTTCTAATAAATGAATATGAGAAGTCTAAAAACGTCGCTAAAATACATTTTTTTTTGCTTACTATCCTTAAGTTTCTGAGAGAGAAAAAATATACTTATTGCTAGTTAGGTTACAATTATTTTGTCAAGGAAGAGGATTCTGATAGTTGGAGAGTTCGTAATTACTAACAATAAGTTAATATAAATTAGTAACAAACTAATTAAGAAACATAACATAAATGTTAGGTTGTAATTTGGAAGAAATTCCAAACCACATAGCCTTATATCTCCTAAATACAGGCAAAGAAAACAATCAATCCACGTTTCACCAATCCAGATGTCCTAATAGAAAAAAACAGCTTATCGAACATCATAATCTCCTTTCTTGAAAAAATAATAAGTATTTAAATATTTATAGATAGGAAGTGGGGTGGCTCAGTAGTAGGATACTGAGCTTCTAGTGCTAAAAGTCCCAAGTTCGAATCCCAGCTCATGGAAGAAAAATTATTTATTCTGTTTCATTGGCCATGGGGGGCCTAATGGGGTTTTGAAATAAACACAACCTTATAGAGAAAGTTTTTAGTGTTAGGCTAGTTAAATAGAGTTGACAAGGACAATTGAGTCCATAATGATTTTAATTATTAGAATGAATTTGTTGTAAAAAACAAATTTATATTTCGTTCTCAATTTATTATACACATATTATATGTATTTAATTCGTACAATATTACGCTGAAGAGCTGGTCTTTCGACGCCCCTTCAACTGGCGAGCCCTGAGAAAGGCCTGAACTTTGGGCCGAAACGTCGGCAAATATAAAAATAAATAATATAATAATAATAAAAGGCTTAGCGAACCCGAAGGTTCGATGCCGACACCACCAATCACTTGTTACACACCTCCCTCCACCGTTCGCCATCCAAACCCAGTCCCTTCAGATCGGCTTTAATGCAATCTTCCCATCTTCGCTTCGGTCTACCCCTCGGACGCATACCATTCGGCACAGCGAATATTAACCTTTTAGGAATTCTCTCGTTTCTAATCCCAGCAACTTTACAAGCCCATTTGATTCGCCGCGATGAAATTACCTCAATTATATTACCCGGATACAGCTCACGCAGTTCGGCGTTGTGTAACCGTCTGAACTCTCCGGTTAACTCATCCTTCTTCGGTCCGAATATTCTACGCAATACTTTATTTTCAAAAACCTTAAGGCGCTGCTCATCCCTTAATCTAAGCGGCCAAGTTTCGCATCCATAAAGAACTGTAGGCATGATAATTGTTTTATAGATTCTAATTTTTAAATTCCGGGACAAGAGGCGCGAACTAAGTAGTTTTGTCACAGAAAAATAACAAGCATTTCCCGCCTTCAGTCTAACCTTAATCTCTTCTTCAATTTCGTTTTTTTTAGTTATCGTAGAACCTAGATACCTAAATTTAATAAAAATAAATATAATTATTTATTTTTATTTTTATTTTTTACTGATCATCCTAACCATCCCTCTCTTCAATTATTCACTACAGTTAACTCCGTTTTTCCCCTTCTACAGAAGTTCTGTAGTAACCCTACAGAAGAAGCATATATTTCTTAGAAATGTGCATACACCATACAGAAGCATATTATATGCATTACATTGTTATTTTAATTTAAAAATAAACTTATTACAAAATATGCTGGCTTTCATAATGCAATCAATTCCTAGAAGTAAAGCTAAAGATACTTAAAAGAAATGGTACTTAAGTATATTACTAAAGATAATATTTTTATAGTCGAGTTTCGGGAAGAGGCCATGTGTTCCCTTGCGTTAAAGAGGATTTCAGAAAAGTGTCTCTTATGTGATCGGCAGTAGTTAAAATGTATATGAAAAATTGTGGAAATAGACCGTCGCAAGCGCATGCATCTGTCGCTTTTAAGTGGAATCCCTTTAGATATTTGTTAGTCGGACCGTGTTCAGTAAGGAATTGTGTTAGTTTATAATGGGTGCTTTTTGTTATATTGCGGTTTTGTGGGGTGATGTTTGGAATTTATTTATGTAATGGTTGTTCTTTGATCGATTTTTTCCAATGTCTATACCACTCTTCGATTAAATCAGTCCATAAGAGTTTTTTTAACGTAAGTGGAGGAAGTTAGATTACATCCATTGCGTCAGCTTTTTCGTTTCTGTCGACGCCGATGTGTCCATTTATCCAAATCAGTTGTGTTTTTATGTCTTAGGTAAGTTTATTAGTTCGGTGAAATTGTTTCTAATTTAAACTGCCAGTGGGTGTTGTGTTTTATTGAGTATATGGATATTTTACTGTCAGTATAGATGTTGTAAATAGATTCTATTTGTCTTTTAGTAATGTAGTCAGTAGCCTTAAGAACTTCTCTGCCTGATTATTGTAGCGATTATGTCCTAGTCTGTATAGTTCTTCATAATAGTCACCATTTTCTTCTTTAATAGATGTGCAGCCTGTTTTTTGTTCTTGTTTACTTCCGTCCGTGTAAATAATGTTTGTTTGTATTTCTACTTCTAAGTACTGTACTAGTTTACTAGTTTGGCTTGTATTGATAGGTGTATTTGTCTCTCTCTCTCTCTCTCTCTCTCTCTCTCTATATATATATATATATATATATATATATATATATATATATATATATATATATATATATATATACTTTGGAGAAAGATTAGAGGAAAGGACAATTTATCAGATATGAAAAGGACAGAAGCCGGAGGCCAGGCAAGTGTCACGTCATCCCCTCTACTGACCCCTCCATCCTTTTGAAACATTTTTTCTTCCTTTTTTTTGCTTAGGAACCAGTCCCTCTTACATAACTCCATGTATTCCGGAAATAACCGACTTTGTCGCAGAATACACCATTTTTCATCAAAGGATTAAATTTAATTTTATCCGGATTTAAGTGTCATGTCATGAATGCTCAACCGAATCTATAAAATCTTAACTGAATGGCTTTATTTTTATTTACGTTATTATTTTTCTTTAATAATTTTAATCATACTGTATTCTTATTAACATCCACAGGAATATAAAAGCTATAATAATAATAATAATAGTAATGATGCTTTATTTATTCTGGGACGAGTCCCTTTAGAATAATATAGAAAGACAATAATGCGGGCTAAGGAGTCTTAGAGATACATAAACAAAAATATAGAGTAATCATATCGTCAAAACAAAATAATAATAATAATAACAAAATTATAAGTTACTTACTAATTTAGATCAGTTATTAATAAAAAACAAAATCTCTTGGGATCTCGAAGATAAATCGTAAATTCGTAATAAAGCAATTTATCAAACATTTTAATTTCGCCTCGATATTCCCAGAGACGCCCCCATATACCGTACAGCAATAGTCAAAGTGGGGAAAAATTAAGGAAGTTACAAGGAGTCTACGGGTTTCAAGAGGAAATAGGTGACGGAGATTATTTAGACGTTTTAAAGTGGAAACGGTACGGCGGGAGTTGTTTTATATATGATTTTTCTTGGAAAGCGTTTGATCAAAGATCATTCCAAGGTTTTTGATGGAGGGATACAATTTGATGGGATTATCATGTAGGAACAGAGTTAACATATTAAGAACAGTTTTAAGGAGGTGATTGGAGCCTATTAAGATTGCTTTCGTCTTTTCTGCAGTCTTCTTGAAGTTTTTTTGTGGCTGATTGGTCGGTGGACGGGAAGGACAGATATATTTGGAAATCATCAGCATAGATATGGTATTGGGAGTGATGGATCAGGAGGAGAAGGTCATTAATATAAATAGCAAACAGAGTAGGAGCTAGAGAGGAACCTTGAGGGACACCACAGGAGAGAGGGAGTGTTTTAGATGGAGGTTGACCGATTTGAAAGGAAGGATTTGAACCAACGCAGGGTACTGTTGGATAGAGGAAGATTGTGCAATTTAGTGAAGAGGATGTTATGGTCAACTGTGTCAAACGCTTTGGAAAAATCTAGAAGGATGAGGATAGTAAGGTTTTATTGTTCAATGGAGTTTTGGATGGTGTTCAAACGCTTTGGAAAAATCTAGAAGGATGAGGATAGTAAGTTTTTGGTGTTCAATGGAGTTTTGGAGGTCACAGGTTATTTTAAGGAGAGCGGATTGAGTTAAGAAACCAGGACGAAAGCCAGATTGGAATGGGTTGATAAGGGAATGTCCCTCTAGGAAGTTGGAGAGTTGATTTTGGACAAGGCGTTTTAACGGCTTTAAGAGTTTGGAAAGGAGATAAATAGGTCGGATGTCGTGCAGTGAGGTAGGGTTGGAAATTTTTTTGAAAGGTCGGACTAGGGCAGTTTTCCAGCAGGATGAGAATATGGAGTTTTGCAATGAAAAGTTTAAGATATAGTAGAGGACAGGAATAAGGACAGGAAGGCTGAATTTTATTAGTTTCACTGGAATATTATCAAGACCATAATCATTAGTGTGGGATTTTAGGATAGCGGAAAGTAATTCATCATAGGACACATGGGAGAAAAATAAGTCTTCCGGATTGAAATTATGATGTTTGACTTCGATTGTAGGAGAAGAATTGTGAGAGAAGGATAAGAAATGGTCATTGAGATCATCTGATGTCATCGGAATGGAACTGAGTTTATTGGATTCTGGTAGGAATAGGTTACGGAGTATTTTCCATTTGGATTTGGAATCGGGAGCATTGGAAAGGGCATTATGAAAGTAGGTGAATTTAGCAAGTCGGATTGTTTATTGGATTCCATTGCGAAGTTACTTGAAAACTGCTGGCAAACGGGTTTGACGGTATTTGCGCTTTGCTGCATTCCTTCTTTTCATCATTTCCTTTATTTCAGGAGTCAGACAAGGTGCAGTGGGACGACGTAAGGTTATGGTTTTCAGAGGAGCATGGGTGTCTAATAAGGATTGTAGGTTTGAAGTTAGGATGGATACCATAGGATCGATGGAGTTGTAGCATGATATGATGTCCCATTGAAAAGAATCAATGTCAGTTTGAAGGGATTCATAAGAGAGAATGTTTAAATTACGGTATGAGACCATTTTGGGAGTAAAGGATTTCACGGGTAGGTCGTATGTAATTTGGATCAGGTCATGTGACGAAAGAAATGGAATGAGGTGTTTGGAAGAGAAGAGGATTTTGATGGGAGAATCAGAGATGTATAGGTCTAACCAGTTATCGGAAAATTGCGTGTGATGAGTAGGAGAATAAGGAACAAGGTAAAGATTAAGGGCCCGATTATAACTGTTTAAGGATAAAGATTAAGGGAAAATAGTAGGTCGGTTAGGAAGTGTTTTTAAGGTGATTGTGAGAGCATATTCACGTTAAAATCGCCGGTGATAATAATATTGTTGTAGTGGGAAACCTTCAAACTATACAAACAATCAAAATAAATCGCTTTCTATACCTACTCGTCCTACAATATTTAGCTTCATTGGAATTGTAATTCAATTCAATTCATTTTGCTTCATCACTATCGAAGGTATGGAAGCATTGTATTCGTGCGAGAGGTTTAAAAAAAAAAATGTGCTCAGAATACGTTTCAGATATCAAGGATCAAATTTGGTTCGGTGTCTGTCTGTCTATAGTCAAATCGATGTAACGGGCATATCAGCAACTACCGTTTATCCGATTATCATACAGTGTCTCGGTGGGAGAGGAGGGCGATTCATGACAAAAAAGTTCATTTGATGTATGGGCCGATTCCGAACGAAGCAGGAGTTCCGAACAAAATTACAATTTCGCGTTTTTCTTTAGATAATCATGGAGTTTATTGAACAAGACGGAATTTCCCAAAAACTGTTCAAGATAATTAAGGTCTAATTTTCTTTAGATACTTGATCTGTTACACTGCTGAGGGTTTTTTTTCTATCTGAACCTGGCTTCCATATTGTATTATTGTCAACTTTGTTGCCGAACTCCTAGACCTGTTGAACCTCCGATACAGGTTCAAAGAAGTGTACCCGCTAATTCGCTAACTACAAGCAGTCCTAATTTCTTCGACCCTGCTCGGCGGCCTATTGCTACAACTCTAACTGCTGCTCTCGACAGAACTGGCGTTCAACTTCCCCAGTTTAGTTCCCAGTTCACCTGGAGTTTGTGTTAATTATTCCCTGCGTGGGAGAGTCTTCGTGCGATGTCCTTTGTTACCTTAGCAATGCCGTTTTCGGCTGAGTAATATTTCACCGTCATCATCAAGGCTAGAAATGATTGTTGAATGAAAAAAATAATTCTTAGTGTAAAAAACGTAATAACCATGGGAATTAACACTATGAATCAAATGGAACAAAACATACCCGCAAAATTCGGTTAAACACACAGGTGGTTTGTCAACTGGACTTCTATCAATATTGAAACAGTTTTATTCGGATGCTATCAACTACGAAACGAAACTCAAGACTCTCCTGGCTTCTAAAATATTGAGCCATTTGCCGTGAACTACACCCCCAAAATGTCAAAATAACGAGGTTATTTAGACTAAACGGCCCAATATGTTTACTGTCCACCTTTTTTTTTTTTCGATTTCTTAATAAAATTATATTACGATCCAAGTGGAAAACAAATGGTCATTTACGATTTTTCAGAACTTAATTAGATAGACAAAGTTTGCCGATTTCCAGATTGGAAATGCCCCAATTCCGAGGGTTTTGTTGCTAAAATAGTTGCTGGTTACAATAAAATGAAGCTATTTACGATGTTTCAGGCGGGTGTTAATAATTAGATAAAAAGGGGTCTGTACCACGGACTATAAATGTTATACCAAATAAAGAAGTACATATGAGGATTTTAATTCGTAAGTAATTATTATTTAAACCTGCTTATTTCTTTATGTATGGGAAATTGATCACAAATAGTCAACAATATAAATTATATTATATGAAAAATATCACGAGTATTTAAAATATAATTAAATGCTTTTTCTCTATTTCAATCTTTCTTAAATTATTCTAAAACATTCACAAAATTTCATAGTAAGATTTGAAACTTAAAACATAATATACACTCGTTCAAAAAATCGTTAAAATTGACCAACTAATTCCTTATTCTACTGTTGATTACTACTGCGTATACATATTTTCCTTGAAAAATTAGCATTCCAATGTATATTTGTGTATCTATATTTAAATCATGAAATGCATAAGTAATGCATATATGCGCATACAACTTAATTAATTCTTAATTTTTATTTTTAGGAGGAGAATTTCGATAAGTTTATAGGTCCACTCATTTGGAAAGAATAAATTCGATCTGACTCAATAGAGAGGATGACCCACCCGGAGGAATTTGTTGAGATTCTGACAGAGAATCTTTTTTTCTTCCTTCATTTATGCAAAATATAACATTAAACCGAGAGCCTTTCCACTCCTACCAGCCCCTCACAAAATAGAGAAAAGAAAATTATCGCAGACAACCGAATATCTTCTTTTTATAAATGAGGACCGGTTGAGCCCTCGGGACATAATGATTATACGTCTCTTGCCGGACGTTCCCCTGACGACTAGTTCCTAACGACTGAGATAAAGCAAGTCGTTTTTCTCTGTCGTGAAAAGAGTGAAAGAGTTTTCCCTATTCAAGGGAGATAAGTTTCCACTTGATCATTATAGAGCCGGTGGCTGACCTCTGGAGCAGTCGATAGCGGAATTCGGACAATGGGTTGCGATAGAGTTGATGGATAGTGTGCGATTTTCTCTTAGGCTTGATCTGCTTCTAGCTACTTCTCTCAGGAAGTGAAGATCAGTAAAATGTAGTATATTTGGTATTAAATATACATATATTTTTTTAAATTTATTTGTTTAATAATATAACAGGCTGGTTGGTTATAAGGAGGTAAGATAATATTCACAGGATATGTACAAAAAAAAAATAAACAGAACGAAAATAATTAAATAATAATTAGAAAGTATATACAATAAATACAATCAAATAACTGTTGTTGTTTTTTCTTTCAATCTCAATCTAAACTTGATGATAACTGCTGATTAAAGTAACGAAGCTGACATGTCAATAAGTCCTATTTGGACTTACGGAATTGAGCTTTGGGATTCCACTAAACCATCGAATTCCTCTTGTATCCAAACCTTGCAATCCAAAATCCTTCGAAAATCCTCAACGCCCTTTACTTTAATTCACAAATAAAATCATCCATAAAGACCTTAATGTTCCATGTGTTTCCGATTTGTCCCAATCCAGATACCTATCCTTCCATAACAAAGTTCAGAACCATCTTGATCCCTGATAATACTCCGAGGCGTCTGAAAAGAAGATGGCCTCGTGATCTTCTTGTGTAAATTTATTATTTCAGCGCTAACAGCGAGTAGTTTCTCAACAAGCGATTTCATGTTATTGCACATTTACTAGTTGTATTTTTTTTATAATATAGTTGTACAAATAAAAAAAAATTCATATTTTTCAATCGACGGTTGTAATATATCAAATCAGATATTATTTATTTTATTTTTTTAATTATCAAAAAACAATCAAATAGATTATATCGTCTAGGCTACTTGCTATATCAGCAGTCGATATAGTTGAAATAAACAGAGCCTGACGCAATAACCGTTAACAACTATAACAGTTCGGAAGCTGTAAAATGGTCACTTTGAATTTGTTACCCAACTTCTGCCTACGTAACGAGTTGTTACGGTCCGATCTGCAACTTGTTTAGGGCCGCACCAGTTTAAGCTTAAGCATTTTGTAAATAATTATCAACATTAATCATTAAAGAAAATTCTAATTATTGTAATATTACAAAAGACAAAAAAAAAATATAGTTATTTTGATTTTAGAATGACCTAACATTTAAATTTCGAAAGTCTAATATGAATAAATAAACAAATACAATTTACTGACGTTTTTTTTTTAATAATTATTTTATATTGGAAAATTGTATGTTTTATTTTTATTATGCCTCATTAGTCTACATCAGAGGTCTCCATCCAACCTTTTTGGCTCGCGGGCCACTTTGCGACCTCCACTAAGCCCCATTAAGAAAACACCATTGTTCATCTTCAATTCCATTATTTTATTTTAGAAAATAACTTTCATAAGTAGTTTTAGTAGTTCTGAATTTCTTTTTTCACTATTCCAGAAGAAACTCTGAATTTTTGGTTATCTATTTTATTTTTTTATTTAAGGGTGCTTCAATTTGAATAAATTGAAATTGAATATTAAAATTCAATTTTAATAAATTGAAATTACCCTCCGTCTGTTCCTCCGATTCTCCCTACCCATCGTTTCCTCCTCCTCCAGCACTCGGCTCTCCATAGTCTCAGTCACAACATGACGCCTTCCTATCCTCCTATCCTCGGCCTCCCTCTCCGATAATGCTTCTTGCAAGAGCTTTTGGGAAGTCATTCGATACTCGTATTTTTTACATTTACACTTTATTTTACATTCCACTACTTCTTTCATCGATTATCACTAATATATTATTCTTAACTTCCATTCTTTCTCTAATGGTCTCATTTCCGATTCATTGCCTCCTTGAGACTCTAGCCGATCTACAAAAATCCATGTCCACAGCTACGAATCTTTTGCTCTACGAAGTTTAGAGATGAAAAGTTTCAGAATTATAGCACTGTAGGCTTATACATTAATTTCTTTACCTCGATATAAATATTTTAGGTCCAGAGCACTGACCTCTCTTTATACTACCAATCGCTTTTCGCTTTATCACTCTTTTTTTTTTTCAATTTCCTTCCTCGCAAAATGGAACAAAAGTTGTCATTATGACTTTTAGGTTTAATGTGTGCGTTACTTTATTCTTCAAGAAATCATAGTTCGAGGTGTTTATATCACTTTATTTAACATAATCTTTTGTTCACCTCACACTAAACGGTCGTTGCGCTGAGGACTAATACTTTTCAAAAAATTAATTTTTTCTTTCGATGTTGTGTTTGCTTCTTGCAAGAGCTCTTTGAGGTATCCTTTGTTTTTAAATTACAGTAATATTTTATGAAATATGAACGTAGATATAAAACAAAATTTAAAATCATTTTTAACTTCTAAACAATCTGTTGAAAATTTCTGGTTGATAAGTTCTTCTTTATAATATACGAACCAAATTTTTTTTCTTAAAATTAAGTACCATTGAATTCGTTTGCAATGATCCTTCAATTCTTTTTCTTTTTTTTTTTTTCTTTTTTTTTTTTTAGCTTTATGGTAAATGTTGTAAAGTTACGACTTTCCGACTACCATTATGATTGATCAATGAAATTAGAAATGACAGTCTAACTTTTGAACCGGACTGTCATACTTGACTGACCGGCCCACTTTACATGCGTGATCAATACACCATATTTCATTCTTTAACTCAAAATCACCCTCAATCCTGCTATCTACTGCCACCACAGATTGGATCTAAATCTAGGTTAAAAATGCAATGGTCCAACGAACCCCTACTACGTTGTAAATCCAAACATTAAATCAAGATTCTGTCAGTCATTCATTCTTATTACGTTGTGGAAAATATTCATCAACATGACTTGTGCGCACCGCAACGCAGTTAAAAAAATATACTATATATAATTCGGTGTAGCATACCGCAATGTCTCAGAAGCGATGTGCTTTGATTAATGAGGTAGCAAAGAAAAGGGAATTTTATGCATATAGTGTGAATGTCATCCTACCTCACTATAACTAATGTCCAAGAGACAGATTGTTGTAATACTCTATAAATAAATTTAAAAAAAAAACACACAGTCATACCTATATGCAACATATTTTATTTATTTATTTATAAATGTTTTGGGCTCTTCAACCACCTAGGTCATTTTCGCCTTATATCACAATTTGATCAATTACAACACACATTACAAAACTAACAAATGCAATTAAAAGATATGCAACATATAAAATCAGTTAGGGAACTCCCTCCAACTATAGAGGAAAAGCAGGATTCCAAGAGATCCCTGAGCTACTCTCTCAACCTCGTCACTGGTGCCAAAGCCAGTGGAATTTCAGCGAGAGCGCTTTAGCCAAGGAAAATAGTAGACGGAAATAAAATATTAAATTAAACTAATAAAACATAAAAAATTAATAATCGGTTTTCACTTTTAAAAAAAAATCTCGATTTTTACTTACGACCCTTTTTACTAACAGTAGAAAACATCAATAAGGCGAGATTATTAATATGAAATATAATTTATAACTAATAGATCATTATGAAGATGATGAAACACTGAACGTATTTTCGCTTACAGTACACAGGTGTGATTTTTAGATTCTAGAATATTTTAATCCACATCTTCCTAAAAACTCGTTATCATTTGGTTTTAGACACTATTTTTTCCTTTTCGCCTATCTAACACAGCTTCGCGTTAAGATACAATTTTGAATAATAGCTGATTACAAAGAGAATGAAATGATGAACATTTCCGTCGCAAACAGTATGCAAGTCTGATTTTTAGTTTTTGATGTGTTTTAATCCATCTCCAAAAACAATTCAATTAGTCTACCCCAGCCGGCTTTACACGAGCGTTACCCATTGGAGATCTAACGTCTCAATCTAATTCACTCTTTACAAAAGTGTAAAACGCGTCTACAAAAGTTTTCATTTCAATGAAGGTTAGGGAAAAGGAATCTAAGTAGTGTGAAACCATTCCTACTGTGGTATATTGCTACATTATAAAAGAATAAATTTGATACGCTAAAACTATCTAAACCAAAATGATATTAAAAATATTATAAATAAAAATGCCTATGTGAGTTAAATGCTGGAAACTATAATTATGAAGAAAGATGGTCTCTTTAAGCAGACAATTTAGCCTAAAGTAAGCAAAGTAATTTGAGGAGAATCCCTGATTTAGAGAATCGGAAGGAAACTGAATGAACTGGGGTGTAAATAAAATTAAGCAAGAGCAAATGTCATTTACATACAAATAAATGGCTGATTAAGTAAATTAACAGGGGTCCTCTCCTTAATTTGAGTACCGGAGGGATTTGCAGCCCAGGTGGAAAAATTAAACGTACTCTTCCTCTCTGATGGGGGTCATTAACATGGAAATTAGTTTCACTCATTATCTTAAGAGCTTTCATCTTCCTAAAATATTATGGTATATATATATATACATATATATGTGTGTGTGTGTATAGTATTAATATTTAACCAATAACATATAATGAAGACCTCGAAATATTAAGTTGTTCAAATAATTTTTGACAAAATTTAAAAGTTTAATAATCAATTTCTAAGATTAATTAAGCTAATATATATATTTTTATTACTGCATAAATTCTGTTACGAAGCGTTTGATAAGTTATTTTAGAACTTTGTAAACCACATTTCCTTCTTATTAATTGCACCGACTAAATTGTTATTATTGGTTAAACAAACTTCAAACTCATGTCGAATTTACCTTATTAGGGATCATACTCAGTTGGTCACCGATTTAAATATTTTTTTTACTTTAAAAAAAATTGATGAATTTTCAGTTTTGCTGATTGATGATTCTGCTTCTAAGAATATAGGAACCTTTTCTCGCGTTCGTTGTAAGATTGTTCACCCTGGTAGTGAGAAAATATTGAATTGCTTTAAAAAGAATTTTTTTATATTAAAAATACAAACTTTTTTTTTAGTATAACGAGAAAAAACACTCTTAAAAGTTTTTGATGAGCTCAAGCTACTGAAACGTTTAATAAAAATATGCATTAATTTCAAGTAAAGGAAATGAAAAATGATATTCTTTTAGCTCAAAAATTTTACATACCATTTTTTTCCAACAATCAAGGAATTTCCTAGTGAGCTCAATCAATTCAATTCATTTTTTTTATAGTGCCAAAAGTATGTTAAAATACTATTTTAAATATAAAATATATTTATGGCTGTTTGATTATTTTTTGTATTACTTACGAATCTAATGAAATGTGGTTATCAGAATTTTTTTTTTTTATTTAGAAATATAACAATTTGTCACGTGGACAATAATTATAGTGAAATATAAAATTAACAAGAGTAAAATTATAATAAAAAACTATGTACAATAAAAAATAAAACAACCTAAAGATAAATAAATTAAAAACATAAAAACACAGTCATGCCTATATACAATATATACACATCAGAAAAATTAGCTGTTTTTTTTTTTATTTCTTTGAAACTGATATTTATGAGTTTCTCAGAATAATAAAAATACATATTAACTTTTTGCTTATTTTACATGATAATATATTTTTTTCGGTGGTTTATTACACCTAGATTTGAAAGTGTTTTTTATTATTTTACGTTTTAAAAAAATATGTTCATATAGAAAATAAATGTGTAAAAATTGTGAAGATATATTTTTTTATAAATTTTATTATAAAAATATATTTTTTTCGGCTCAAAGGGCACATTGAAATGAATACCGGTTGATGTGTCCAATATATTTTTATGTAAAGTTCCCCTGCACTCTCCCCTCCCCTAAATAAAAAAAAGTTATGATCAGCGATCCCCCTCTCCCACGTGTGTGAACTCCCTTTGTTAGTTAAATTTTATATATATATATATATATATATATATATATATATATATATATATATATATATATATATATATATATAAATATATATATATTTTACAATTTCACTTGAACATATAATCGGAAAAAACAAAACTGACAAGAATCATGGAGCAGATTTAATATTAAGAACAACCGCTATTAATGTATAATGTTGTTCTTTAATATTTTTATTTATAAATTTTTCTTCTTAGCAGCATATAATTTGTTCCTATATTGTTGGTAATTCTTGCAAGCTTGTTCAATGATTAAACATTAAACTAAAATTATACAATGAGAAGTGGTACAAGACCCTGAACCCTCGTCATATTCCATGTTGAAGGTCTATATCGAAGACAACTGGAGCCACAGAGGGCTGTATAACTGCCCTTGTTAGGGCTCTAGCAGACCCTTTGACTCGAGTATTTCTGTCCTGCTAACGAACTGCGGGCCGGCAGTCCACACCACTCAGCGATTTATTTGTTGAACCTCTGTATCAGTTTACTTCTCATATAAAGTTTCTATCGCACCAGTCAGTTTCCGGAAAATGTTCACTGCACAGCAACACCATCTAAATTACTCTTGCCACTGTGTGTTGGAGGGTAAGAATTAAACCAAAAAAATCCTGTATAAAAAATAGAATAGGATTAAAAAAAATTCCCTGTTATTTTTTAGCTCAATAACTGGATGGTTCATCTATTAATATGGACCTAGTATTACTTATTTTTTATTTTATTTTATCCCTTGCTTCACATATTCTGGTATATCACGGAAGGGAGGAGCGTTCTATAAGTACAACCGAATCTATTATAACCAGAATGGGACGGTCCTGAATCATTGCGTGTCACCACGAAATTAATTTCAACCTGTTTAAGGTGGATTCGATCCGACGCCGCTAGGACTCAAGACGAAGTAAATTGGTAACGGTTTAACACGTTCGGCCGATACGGTCTCTTAGCCTCGCCTATCATTTACTCCAAAATATCCGACCTTTTTTTTTCTCCCCCCTCCTAAGATATACGGAGCCGGTCCAGGGGTGAGGGCGAAGCAATCATGCCAGAGTGAAAAGCTAATCTCTCCCGTGATTTAAACTCGTAAACTTCTTTTTATCCCGGCTACTCGTAAACTTGCACCGGCTATTCAGTGCAACGGATGCTTTGCACACGCATTAGCCCGCTCGGCAGCCAATTTCGGAAACGGAAGTTATCCGTTTAAATGCTACCTCCTTTTGGAACTCCTTACCTATTTATATACGCCAATCCTAGTTCAAACTTCCTTCAAACAAATCCTATTATATTACACACTTCTGCAACGATGTAAAAATTATTAGATTCTGTAATTATAATCGTTTATTAACAGTTAATTGGTGAATTCCTGTACTCTTTCATTATTATTATGGGTCTTTAGTCTCAGGATAAAAATATTTTTCATTTCCTTCCTTGTCAATAATATTTCATCAGAAAATAATCTAAAATAAATAGTTCTTATTTATCGTACTTAAAGAAATATGGAAAGTAAATTTCCTAATTTTTTTGTGTGTAAAATCGAACCATGGTTTGTGTAAACTTTGTTGAGGTCTTCTATCTCTTCCTTAAATATTTTCCTTTACTTACTCTGTATAAACTGCAAAATTCTTCTTCCTCTTGTTAATCGATTCCCCCTTCTATCATTGATCAGTGTTGAGGGTTTTGTTTATACAGTCCGATCCAAGTGTATATCTATCTTACACTAGCTGGCTACATCTATTCTAGTCAAAGCCTCTTCTATCAAATCCCTCTCTACGTGAACTTTAACAATGTTTCTAGACCTTTCTCTTGGCATTCTTTCATACCTCACTCTCATTCTATACATAATTTTAGCCATTCATTCCTTCTGAATTCTTTCAAATAACCAAACCCAAAGTAGACTTTTGTCATTCTATCTTCTATTATGTTTATGGCTGGTTTTAATCTCAGATTATTTCTTAACATTGTGTTTCTGATTTTCACATTCATATTGCCTGGCTCTGATCTAATATTTAATAGTACTATGGCTATAGTCCAATTGAGGTAATAGTTGATTTAATAGTAATAGTCTAGGTATTATTACAGGATTTACTGTCGTAGGCAAGTCTGGAGTTGAAGGTATTTTTTATACACAATTTTCTTAAAAATTTTCGCCACCTTTGTTTTTCCCAAGAAGCCTGCTTTTAATAAAATGGAGCTTTTCTTGGCCAGTCTTCTCTCATTGATTTCGCACTCCATTCAATCTTTCTCCTTAAGATAAGTTCCTAGATACCTACAGTCTCTGACTTACTCCTATTCTACTCCCTTCAATTGAAGAACTCTTCAAAAATTCTTCTACGAAATTTAAAATATTTCTTTAAGTATATTATCCTATTTTTTTTTTTTTTTTATTGAGAGAAAGAAAAAATACATTTTGCCTCAATTAAGGGCATTGAGTATTTATGATGAATGAAGTACAATCATACCATATATACAATAAAAGAACAACAAGATTATAAGAAAATAAAATAAAATAAAACTTGGAGTAATAGAATAAATCAAACTGATATAACATTAAATAAAAACTAAAAAAAATAAATAAATAAAAAATAATAAATAAAAACACATTCAAACTTATTTACAATATTTACAGTCAGCCGAGGGAGCTCCGAGTCGGGCCTTTTCCCCCACGTGTGGAGGACAAGGCAAGACTCCAAGAGATCCCAGCGCTTCTCTCTCAGCCGCATCACTAGGATGGAAATCCAGTGGAGACTGAGAGAGGGCACTAAAGCCACATACGCTCATGACTTCAGTGGAGAAGCTGGCCATTGCCAGGACTCCAATGACGTCTTTACTAAAGATCTCGAGGCCACTGCCGCTTCAACCTTCGAGGAGGATTGTAGGGATGACTGGAACTAGATAAGGATTGTGCTAAGGGATTAGGATGATAGGTTAGGTTCTGATGAAAATTTGAAAATCGGGATGGAATAACGTCAAGGACATAAGGGATGTTAAGGTCATCATGTAAGGTTTTGTTCGTAACATAGTAAGGAGCATTGACTATTATACGGAGGATTTTAGACTGGAAGGATTGGATGCGTTTGATGTTCGATAATTTAGTTGTCCCCCACAGTTCAAGTCCGTAGGTCCAGATGGGTTTCAGTATAGTCTTGTATAGTTTGTATAGTTTATAGTTTGTTTTCAATTGAGAGGTTAGATTTTCTGTTAAGTAGTCTGTATAACTGGCCAAGTCGTCGGTTAAGCTCTTGTCTTTTAAGTCTGGTATGTGGGATCCATGTTAGTCTTTTGTCTAAAAGGAATCCAAGATACCGAACTGTGTCTGAGATGGGAAGAGGTACTGAGTAAAAGGATATGTGGACAGGATCTGCGTCGGAGGGTAAAGGTGACATGCTTGCATTTGGATTCATTGATCTTGATACGCCAATTGTTGCACCATTGCTCTATTAGGGAGCTGTGTCTTTGAAGGTTTAGGGATGCTGTTTCAGGGTCTGGGTGGGAAGATAGGATGGCGGTATCGTCAGCAAATGTTGCTAGAAGGGTATTAGGATGTAAGTATATTATCAACGATATTATGTGATTTTATGATTATATTTCAACCTTGGAGACATTAGATAACAAATCTAATGATGACTAAAATCACATATATATATATATATATATATATATATATATATATATATATATATATATATAATATATATATATATTATATATATATATATATATATATATATATATATATATATATCACAATTATATATATATATATAATTATTATTTCTTACTCATCAGCACTTACCCCATGTTATTTTTTATTTATTTATAATTTTATTGAAATTTACAACTGTATTACATTAAAAATACAACAGGTAAATGTGACATGTAAAATATGAAGAGAAACTACTCATTGGTAGAACTCAAATACCCCATGTAAACCTCAAATTAGCCTCAGAGTATTGTTGCAGGTATCCGTGAGGCACACCGAGGCGGACGGATCGCAAGCCTCATCGGGGTTGAAGGGGGCCATTCTTTAGGAAGTTCCTTGGGAGTCCTCAGGATGTTCTACGGCCTAGGGGCTAGGTACCTCACCCTCACTCACACCTGTCACACTCCATGGTAAGTAGTTATGTTTTTAAGTTGCTAATGTATTTATGTATCCTCAAATAAATTACTAAGCAGAGGGAAATACGTTTTTCAGGGCTGGGTGTTGTCATGGGGAGGATGATAACCAGGGCCTCTCACATTTCGGCAAGGTAAATTTATTTTATTAATCTTTATTTTATTTATAATATGAGATATTTTTCATGTTTTAATAAGTAATTTAATTGAAAACCCCACTGCCTGGACGAAGCAGTGCCACCTCGTCTCCAGCTTAACCTGTGCGACAAGAATCCAATTCTGCATTACTAAATGAAATTTCCGAATCGGCTCTGTTGAATGAACACCTTCTTTTGAATTAAATTGTTTTACAAAAAAGGCAAATAATCCATGAATTAAAAAAATAGCTTGGTGAAACATAAATGTCCTCTTGATATGGTTTAAAACGTATGTGTATTTAAAGAAAATTTTGTAATGTTTAGAATGCAGCAATTCATAATTACGTAATTTTAGAACTTATAGGTTCTGGCATAGAAAAAATATAACAGCGATTTAAAAACATAAAAGTTAATTTTTTTTATTGGTTATTTTGAAGTTTCAGGCGCAAAACATCTAGGTATTATTCATAAAAGAATTATTATTAAAATATTTAGTTTTTAGTTGTAATGGAGAAAAAAAAAAGAAAAAGAAACTAAATACACTGACAGGCAAAAAATTCCACCCACTTGATTTTTCCATGTTTTCATCTAAAAATATTTCTGTAAAGTTTTATTTGTATATAATACATGGTATTTGTAGATAATACTTAGTATTTATGGAGTTTTATATTCTTTATTACCTTTAATAATCAAAATGTGAGTGGGTAAGAAAGATTAGAGAAAATAAAATTGAAAAACGAACCATCATTATTCTAAAAGAAATTAGTTACATCATCGTTTAGTAGCGCGTGTTTCCTCCTCTTGCCTTCACTACTTCTTGAAGACACCTCGGCATACTTTCCACCAGTCGGGAAATGTCCCTTTGCTGGCGGATAGCCCGTTCCTCCCGAAGAGCCCTATCAAGGTCCTGCAGTGTATCAGGAAGTGTTGCACGCGCTCTTATTCGTCTTCCGAGGTTATCTCATAAATGTTCAATGGGGTTCAAATCTGGAGAACGTGCTGGTCAGGTTAAAACCTCAATATTGTTCTGTTGAAGGAACGTCTGCACTATGCGGGCGACATGTGGGCGTACATTATCGTGCATTAGAATAAAACGATCGCCGATTTCGTTGAGGATAGGTAACACATGAGGTTCAAAAATCTCATCTACATAGCGAATGGACGTCAAAGATCCTCCACGAACAACAACCAATTCTGTGCGGCGCTCCATTGAAATCCCAGCCCACACCATTAAGGAACTACGTTGGAAAGGTTGGCTCTGAGAAAAATTACAGGCTGCATATCTTTCGTTTCTTCTTCTCCACACCCTTTCACGCCAGTCTGGAGATCGAAGAGCGAATCTTGACTCATCTGTAAAAAGTACAGCACTCCATTCGTCCATAGTCCAATGGCTGTGTTCTCGAGCAAAAGCCAGTCGTGTTACTCTGTGAGTTCTGGTCAACTCTGGTCGTCTTACTGGACGAAAAGCCATTAATCCATACTCATTTAATCTTCTCCGAGCGGTACGTTCAGAAATTTGCACACCTCGAACATCTTCGAGCTGTTGAATCGCTTGAACAACGCTAAGGTGACGGTTTCGTAAAATTCTCAAAGTCAAAAACCGGTCATCCCGTGGTTATGTTACCCTAGGCCGTCCAGAACCGGGCCCTCTATTGTAAGAAGAAATTTCCCGAAAACGCCTGACGGTGTCTCGTAAAGTTTCATATGGAACTCGGATGGCATTAGCTGCATATCTAATGGAACGTCCATCATCAATAAGTGCCACAACACGCGCAACATCCTCAGGACTAAGAGGCATTTTTAAACTTAATATTGAAAAAATTAAAAACCGGAGACCAAGAAATATAACTGAACTAATGATACTGAATAAACATTTTTATTCCATAGAAAGTAAACATTGGAATCTAGAATCATTTCATTGAATTAAGGATTAAGGGTTATTGTTCCCTATATTAACATTCCTAATTGAAAACGAACAAAAAGATTATCTATTTATTCAGTAAAAACAATAGACCAATCCAAAGCATAAATATTTTTAGAAAAAAACATGAAAAAACCAAGGTGGTGGAATTTTTCGTCTGTCAGTGTATATAAATAAAAAATATATATAAAGGAAGCCGAATTAAATAAAATAAAATAGATAAATATAAAGTATTATTATTATGACTATTTTATTAAATTTACCTTTATTAAAAATGCTATTATTTTCTCCGATATATTGCTGTCGTTTCCAACGACTTGATATATTTTATGATTTCTCTAAATAATTTACGACTAGAAAATGGGCAATCTTGGAAAATGTGTTATGGACAGGACATTATTGCAATACTGACATATAGGTTGTGCAATTTTAGTGATGTTTTTTTTTTATTGTGTGTGTGTGTGTGTAATTGAACCATAATTTATATTTATTTTTGTGTAGCGCTTGAGATCAAACATTTTTTTAAAAAATATTTCCGGTTTCATACGGGCCACCGTGATGTAACTCAACTAATTTTAACAATTACTTATTATTCGATTTATTGCGGTGTGGACAAAACGGATATAAAATTGCTATTGTACCTTACATTTTGCTCGTATAAGCCAAACGGTTGGAGCGTTGTATTGACCACTTACTGGCAGCGATCAGATAGGTCTCATTGAAGACGGCCAGCTCTATTGAATGCAGTCTCAGTCTATTGTCTTCTCAATTCCAATTTTCCAAAACCTATCTTCTGTTTGCCTTATCTCATTTCAATTAGACTCCAACAAATTTAAATGATACTTGTTCAATTATTTATTATCAAATTTTGAATTAAATATTATGTGTTGATTTAATTTTTTTTAAATACTAAATTTTATGGACCGAACCTCAGGAGGGCTATTAACATCCTGATAAACCACATTACGATTCCCGATTTAAGTACACGGGGTAGGGTCATCATTCCTACGTCCGGTTGGTGTGAGTTGCCTCCGGTGGTCTGACGGGCCTCATTCGCGGGGGGAGAGGAGAGACTCAGGCAGCTTGATTTTTCCTGATGGACGGTCACACAAACTGGGCGGTCATCCATCCAAGTACTATCCACGCTCGATATTGCTTAACTTTGATTACCTATTGCAAGCGCCTTAGCCCGGACGGCTACCCCAGCTCATTTCTAATTAATAGTTTATATTAAAAAAAAAAAAATTTCAACCAAATATTTATCTTATTATTTCTTCGATATAAAATACAATTAATAATCAAAGTATAGTCCATTGTTATTTACCGTCCTTAGCAATCTGCTATCCAATTTCTCGATCCCACGTTAATACCATTATTTTAGATGGCTGTCAAAGAACTCTTGGACCGCAATTTCAACTTACCCAAAATTATAAATTTTTTTCCCTTGAAGAAAATGGGTCATGTATCTAAATAATTAGTGATCTGATGGTGCGAGATATGGACTATATGGTGAATGAGGCAGAAGTTTTCAGTAAATTTTCACAAATTTCTAACCTCTTAGCTTATTGCTGGGGGACCAGTCTATTGCTCTTTTTAGCCTTCTCCATGGAGAGTACATGGCAAGTAACAGTATCTTTCGAAACACCACGTTTCCTGGCAAGTTTGCGAGAATTTGTGGACTGATTCGATTCAACAGCTTTCTGGATAAACTCATCAATATCCATTAATGGTCGCCCGAAGCACTTCTTCCTTTCCAACGTCGTATCTTCACTGCTATTTTTTTTCAAACTAAAGTGTGTTGATCAAAGACACCTTCCGTTTCATATTTAATAATTTCACGTGTTTCTCCAGCGGCTGTGGATTTTTTTTTTTCAGTGAGGCCTTTAATGTTTCTTCTCTGAAATAAATAACTAAACTGGAGCTTTTTTTTTTTAATAAGCCAAATAGGATTAAACAAGCTTAGAGAATAATTTAAAGGTATTATCAAGTATTAAATAGGATTTAAATATTTACAGTCCTTTGAAATCTTGAATTTGATAAAACGATTTTTTTATACACCCTATTATCTACATAATAGGAGCTCTATTACATCTTTGTTGTAACTAGATCCATCTGGTTTTCAGTATTTCATGTGGTCTTTTGTCTGCTATTGGTACAATATTATCTATGGATTCTATTTTACTATAGTATGATTTATTTGGTTTAATTGTAAACGTTAAATCTAAAAAAAATGTTTCAAAATCGCTTAACGGTAACATGAAAACTTTTTTTATATAACTATTGTTACAAGTATCGATTGAATTGATTTTGTTATCGATGGAACAGCTGGTGGTCCGAGAGCTGAACAGGCTGGGCATGTTGGTGGACCTCAGCCACACCTCCTTCAAGACGATGGAGGCAGCCCTCAACGAGTCCGTGGCTCCGGTCATATTCTCCCATTCTTCGGCCTTCGCGCTCTGCAACTCCACCAGGAACGTACCAGACTATATACTGAAACTACTGGTAAGTTTGCGAACAAGCTACTACTTATTATAATTAAAATGCCTCTTAATATTATTTAATAATAACCAAATCAACCGTAATAAAAAAAAACAGAAAGGTATTATACAGAGTATCTCAGATCTTAATGGTCATATTCTAGGAGAAAATTTTAGACAAAATTTCTAACGTAAAAACGTATTTAATGTATGATTCAATTTCAAAAGGAAAAGGAGGGGCGTCCAATTTTGTCTTTTCTTAAGTTGGTCACTTTTTAATAGCGCTCCGATAATTTAATAATTGACCATAATATCACTTAAATCCGAAAAGTTGTAAAAACTGGATGCGCGGTTACGCATTCTCAAATCCGACAGTATTTTATTAAAAAGCGCCCCCGATAACATAATATTTGATCCTGGTATTGATTAAGTGGGTCTCACATAACCCCAATATGGACGCCATTATTTGAGGAATTCAAAGAAAATATCTATACTCAAATAAATAATACTTAAAATAAAAATTTCTCAGAATTATTTCGCTGAAAAGATTCTGTAGTGCTATGTAACACCGCGAATACTTCAATGCATTCTATTCCACTACTCGCTACTTTTTCCTAAGGAAAGTACTCAAATCATGAAAGTAATCCAGTACTGCCCATACCTACTTTAAAACATCATTACAAAAAGAAGATTGATACAAAAAACTTAATAAGTGTTTTGTTTTCAGGCCTTAAACGGTGGTTTGGTAATGGTGAATTTCTACACGTATTTTATAAGCTGTAATCAGACCGCTACACTGGAGGACGTAATTGGTAATTTCATATCTTATTTTATTGTTTTATTTAGTCAATTGTTTAACGTTTTTTTAAAAATAAAATATTTATTTTTACAGCTCACATAAATCATATTAGGAAGGTTGCAGGGGAAGATCATGTCGGCATCGGAGCGGGCTATGACGGAATAAATATGTATGTTAATTTTATTTAAATATATATGATTTACTATATTTATAAGTATGTATATACACTCCAAGAACCCAAGAGGAAGCAACTCACAATTTTTTTAATGTCGAGAATTTCAATCACCCTGTTATACCTAAGAGCAACAAGACCTCACGAACGAAGGAAAACCAGTTGACAAAACGGTAGAATCAAATGTGCATTCCTGAAAGGAAACTCTCTGGGTGCTTAGTTGTATAAATTAAGAAATGTACTTTTTTTTTTTTTTTTAGTTTTATCTCTTTTGTTCTTGTAGTGTATGTTTGACCTTTGAGGCGTAAAACCCTAGGACCATCAACGCCTGTTTGTTCTCCGTTCTTGTAGTGTAAAGCTGTATTTGTGTAATATTTCAGCATGGGAGTGGGTTAAAATTGTAAGAGAGATTATATAAGAATCATTCATTATATTTTGTGAAACAGTTAAGCCTGTAGTCAATACAGATAAGTTATATTTAAATGATACAAACTTAACAAAATAATTTTAATAAGTTTGGGTATTACCATGTAGGGTTTTTATTCCCCAAATTTAGTATTTTTTTCTTTTGAAGGAGCATTGTTTTAGATATTTTTTTTTAGAAAAAGGAGATAACCACAGACCTTTTGGAAGCTTTAGTATTTTGAAAAGCACTAAAACGGCTGGATTTTAAAAATGTACTAAGTAACAAGTTCCAGTTGTTTTGTCCCCTCAACTTGAAATTTCAGTTTTTAAAAATATATATTTTTTTTAAGAACTATTCGGGTTGCTGAAAATTTCGGATTATTTAGAGTGTTTGGGAAATATATCTACTACAAATGATTAAAACTCAAAGTATATATATATATATATATATATATATATATATATATATATATATATATATATATATATATATATATATACTAGTTACATTCGTGTCTACTCATTTAAAAACATTGAATCTTCATGTTAAGCAATAACTTTTTGTTTTTAATTCTGTAAATTTAGTTTGACGTTTAGTTGTCTTTTCTCACTGATTCATCTCGTAGAAGTTGAAGGAAGGAATGATTTGTTGCCACTCCATATTGTTCGTTTTTTCCCATTGAATGCGTTGATTGGGTGATTGTTTTGCTGTGGACTTTATTCATGGACTAATCATAAATTTTGAGTTGAAGAAAAAAAAAATATTCTTCACATGGTTCTATCAGTTCTAAAACCGATAAACAGAAATATATAAACGAATTTGTGTAAAATACTGTTTTGCACGATTTCTGTTGTGCATTTTTTATGACGAATGAAAAAAAATTGAAGATTCGTAATCTATTGTTGTAAAATAAGTTAATTTTTTGGCGAATTTGTGTTAATCAATGGCCGTCGTTTTAAATGAATAAACGTAGAACAAACTCTCATCCAGGTTGTATGAGTGATGTACTTTTTTTTCTAAGAGTATCCTGGAATCTTGTGTTGTATAAGACTCGCTGGTTAAGATCAGATTTCTTAAAAACGGAGAGACATAAAATTGTGGCGATGCTTGGTAGAAAATCATTTTTTTTTTTTATTGTTTAGGGGATGATACAAGAATAGTTTAAATGAAAATTAATTCCTTCTCGTACTTCTTTTTTAACTTTTCATCCGCAACTGTCATGAATATGACAATAAGTAAATTGTCGTTGTTCAGAAAATGATACTTTAGGCATGAGGACCGATAGTACCCAGCAGCAGCACTTTCTGGTCTTTGTTTACTTCCCTGATTCAGGAAAGGAGATCTCTTATCTAGCTCTTTTTCAGTAACAACTAGGTGGGTAAGCCATCCGTTGCTGTGCCATTTATAATTTTATTTTTGAGTCCGTTTTGTGTAATATAGATTCAGGAGTAAAAGGAGCGCTATTGGCTGAATTGAGTAAATATCTTAGCTTTGTCGGACAGAGAAAAATCTGTCGAAAAGGAAAGCATGTAGTGAATAAGATTTCAGTTTTGAGTTTAAAAAGAAGTCCTTGGTGCCAAACTTAATTAAATGCAACATCCAGATACCGCCCAGTTGTCTATTACTTTTGGTTGAGTGTTCGAGAAATATAGTCAGTAACTATTCGTAGTTGTGTTGTTAAATGTAATGTGTGAAAACCGAATTGATGGTCAGAAATTATTTTCTTTTCGTCAGTATGTTTTTTTTATATATCAATTATTCGAAAAGTTAAGAACATATCAAAAAGAGGAACGGTAGGATGAGGATTGAAAATTTATTTGTATCTTTTGTGTGCCATTTCGTATGTGAATATTTCCTGTATGAAAGAGAGAGTGCTATGACAAGAATTAAGGCCTAAGTTTTCATGTTATGCATTCCCGAAGTCAGTAAATGATGTAAATACAGATGAAAAATTATAAGAAAATTGTTTCCCTATAGACCCATATCCAACATACCCCATGAACCACTTTGGCAGGGTAATTAGTGTTTTTATAATTGCAAATGAGTATCCATTACTGGTATCCATAATCATCAGTTACTGGTGATTAAATTATAGGAGAAATTTTCAAATTATAGGCAGAAATTCACTGGCTTTAGGGAAAACTAATGAGTTGATCTTGGAATCATTGTTGATAGTAATACCTTAAGATTGATTTTACAAAGTCTGAGATGTTGAACAAAATAATAATCCACCAATGACCCACTAAACACGAAGTAGTGAACGAAACCCCTAGAATCTTTCTTGAGGTTGATAGGAACGGAGAGGGTTGATGTGTTGGCGGTGTTTGGCCTAGCGAATAAATATTGAAGCTGTTTACATTAGCCAGCCGCACCGGGAATAGAGAGAGGGTCCGAATATGTTTACATACATTTACATGTGAGGCTGTTGGCGACCTCTCTGTTTGGCCTCCACTTCGTTCCTGGTATCTTTTTACCTCCATTTTATTCTATTCGACCCTCTTCTCCATATATATCATATAAGAAGTGACCTAAAGAAAGAATAATGGTTTTGCAGTATATAAGAAACAATCAACATGTATAAACAACCAAGGGAATCCTTTAAAACTATGTAGGAAATCTCTAAAGGTTCCTTAATAAGCAATTATAATATGTTTCTTCTTCGTTTTTTTTTTAATTCATCCAGTAGGGTAAGCGCACCGGTAATGGACATAGCTAAGAAAATGTTTTTCTTTTTTGGCTTATTATAGTTATAAACTTCACTGATGGAAATTTAGAATTTGTATGGTCTGTTTTTGCTATTTATCACATTAAAATTGGAAAAAAAAATTCAGTTATGTAGGTATAATCACCATTTTAAATAAACACATTTTTGTAAAAGTTATGGACACTCTCAAATTCAATTATTCTAGTAACGGGCAGGGGGTCGGTACCAGTAATGGTCATGTTTGAGAAAAAATCTAAAATCTTTATTTAACTATAAGGACAACGATAAGATAGCATGAGGGTCCAACTTACTCTTATCAAAATTGTTAGCAGGGAGATATGAAACACACTGATCTCAAGAGCACCATAGAAACAACAATGATAGGCATTCTAAAATTTTCTTTTGAGAACTCTGTTTATACAGTTGTCGATAGAATGCATTGTTCTGCAATCTAGAAAAAACTGGAACCTATAAATCAACAAGGAAACTAATTATTTACATTGAAAGTCCTACCTGTCCATCATTGGGCCCCCTGTTCATAACTAGTTCCTTTCCACTTAATATATTAATTCTGCCAAATGGAAAATGGTAATAATGGGAAAAAAGTACATTAATACCAAATGTACAGTAAATATTATTAAATGAAACAAAACAGAAGCAAAATAAAAACCAAATTATTATTAAAAATACATACAATATATAAAAATAAAATAACTCAGAGGTATGTAAATTTGAAGAAAAAAAACACAGATATATATATATATATATATATATATATATATATATATATATATATATATATATATATATATATATATATATATATATAAATCAATGTAATCCTTCAAAATCTTTTAAAGTTACGTTTACATTTACATAAAGTAATAATATTATATAAAAATATTACAAAAACATAGGAGCATAGGCATAGGGAACTTTTGTTAGACTTCACGAAGGCGAGATTAATAATATGAAATATGAATAAGAGCTCATTATAAAGAGGTTGAAATAATGAACATTCCCCTAGTTAACAGGGTGCTGGTCCGATTTTTGTTTTCTGAGATAATTTATATATTTCTTAAAACTCGTTATCGTTTCGACACTATTTTTTTCTTTTCGCTTCTCTAACACGGCGTCGCGCTGAGCTACAATTTTGAATAATAGCCCATTAGAGAGAGGATGAAATGCTAAACAATTCCCTTGCTTACAGTATGCAGGTTCAATTTTTAGTTTTTGAGTTATTTTAATACATATGTCAAAATACTTCAATTAGTCGACTCTAGTCGACTTTACCCGAGCATTTCACATGGGATATCTGACAGCTCATTCGAATTCACTCTCCAAAAAATAAAAGTGCAAAACACGTCTAATGAAGTTTTCACTTTAAAAAAAGTGCACAAGAAATACCTTCTTAAACAAGCTCCCTTTTGGGCAGCAATAATTCGAATCTATTTGACGTTGATGCTATTATTCCTAACATATACCTTAGAGATGTAAGCAATGACAAAAGCCATTCAGTTGTCACTCCTTAGAACTGAGTGGGAAATCCTTCGTATATTCAGTAAGTAAGTAAATGGAATTAGGAGAGTTGGACGTATAAAATAAGATGGAAGGATTACCGTCTGCTGTTTATTTCCTTTTGGGAGCGGTGTAGCTCAGTGGTAGGGCTCTGAGCTTCCAATGCAAAAGTCCCGAATTCGAACCCTGTTTCATCTGGAGTCCATCCTGGGGCACACCCAGCATCTATAAAGTGGGTACCCTTAATTAAATAATTAATTCGGAGGAAAACCTGGCGTTTGAGCGTGATCTTGGTCAAATCATCTCCTTGCACAACTGTGGACCTAGAAACAGTGCTTTCCCTAAATAGTACTGAACCCCAGACCCTTTATGGGTTGTAGTGGTACAGGTTTTTTTTTCTTTCCTTTTGCTACCAGAAATCGAAAACCAGCAACATTTAATTGGGGTCGATGAAGAGTTGATAAAGTGTATTTCGGATGTTGTGCTTGAATAACTTACTGCATATCTGCCTAGATAGCTGACTCACATTTCAGTGTTTGGTGAAAATGAATATGTCAGACAACACTCCTTAAGCAGGCAAAGCCCACATAATTTGTACCAAGAGAAAAATTTGAAACGATGACATAAGGAAATAAACAGAATGAAGTGATTCTATATACTTGTTGTTTTAATGTGTTATCCTTCAACGAAAACGATTGGGTGATGTTGGATTATATTAATGTGTTCTAAGGGGGCGGGGTGGCCGAGTAGGCTAAAGCGTGTGTAACAGCACAGCTAGTTGCCTGGCAACCGGATAACAGAGATTTGAGATGATATAAAAAGTACGAGTTCGCGTCCCGGTGCCGGAGGGGATTTTAAATTCCCCGCCCTCACCCCCCCGGCCCGAGAAAATCCCGTATAACCGAGGCAAAAGGCGAGGTAGGGAAGAAAAAAAAAATATATATTAATGTGTTCTTGTAATCGCTATGTGAAAAGTCAGGCAAATTAATTAATATTCCATGTACAATATTGCTTTGAATTTACAAGACAAAAAATCTCGTATATTGTTGTATTAAAAATTACTTTAAGGAAAACAAAAATTGATATATACCATTTGTATTTCAATTATGCGGTCTTATCTTTCAATAAAAAGAGGAAACGGTGGTTTCTTTAAGGTCATGAATCTATTTCAATAACCAGTCTTGTGCATTTTCATTTATATGCGTATATTCGACGATAGACAAGTTGTTTTAAAATAAATCAGGCTGCAGTGTGATTTTAAATAAAAAATGTCAAAAACTCTGACAGGAGTTAGAGTAGCGCCTTCAATTTCTGCTTCCACATAGCCCGCAATGCAGTTGAGCAAATAGGGTTTGAGTGTTGTGAAGGGGTTGCGGTCTGGGCCAAGATCTTTTAAGTTTCATTTTCTTTATTAACTCAATTTAAGAAATGACTATTATATTAACTTAGGAGCTTTTTCATAACTTAATTCAGCGTGGTTTTCTCTTATTTAATCTTTTAAATAAATATCTTTAGAAAAATTCTTCATATTCGTCTGATCAGACACGCACTTACACACCTTTTTGCAATGGCTGGTTAGTTGCTTTTATTTACTTTTTATTTTAATGTTTTTGTTTAGTATTAGAGCTGTATGGCACATTTATGAAAAAAAATACAGAGATAACGAATATAAATATAAAATACAAAATAATTAATAAATAAATAAAAATATACATGCATATAAAATTGGATTTAAAGAGAAAAAACATCTAAATATACAAAGAAAGAATCTACATAAATAGAGAAATAAAAGACTAATAAATGAATATATATATATATATATATATATATATATATATATATATATATATATATATATATATATATATATATATATATATATATATATATATATAAGATAAAGACCGGAGACTGGCGGTATCAGCCTTAATACTATCTGGTAATGTAAATAAACAGGCTAAGTGTATATAAGGAGGCTTATGGAACGAATAAAGGAGTGTTATTTCAGAAGTCGTGTATGTTACATCTTTTCCCTTTTTCCTTCTTTTTTTTTGTTTTCTAAGTCCGACGACGCTTAACTGGTGCCGAAACCCGGGACAACGTCAGGGAAGTAATTTTTTTTTAAGTAGATATTTTTTTTTTTGGTGTTTAAGGAAAAGGTGAAATGCCGACAGAAGGATTGATTAGACCGGGAGTACTAAGCGTACCGGAAATTCCTCAACCTCAGGATATTCCACAGATCAATCAGGTACCCCAGATCGCGCCTCAGGTACCTCAGATACCTCAAGTCCCTCAGGTAGCACAGATCCCTCAGATCCAGGAGATCCCTCCATTACCAAGGGACACGTTGGCAGAAGCACACGCCAATGCCTTGGAATGGATGAAAATAAGAGCAACAACCACGCAGGACTTACGGAGGGCCATTGCGGACCTGGAACGATTCGGAGGCGAGGTAGGCGAGCTCAACCATTTCTTGAAAGGCGGAGATCGTCTTATGTCAAGAATCGAGGTGAAGGTGGCGGAGGACCTGGTGAACCTAGGGGACGCTGAAGAACTAAAAGCAGCTCTTGTGTGCCGAGTAAGGAGGAACGTCCTGAACCAGATCCAAGCGGACGAGGAGACTCCGTGGCCGGTGATTAAGGAGCGGCTGAAGAAGGCTTTTGGAGGAGGTAGGTGGACACCGGAAGAGGACATATTCCAAATGTTTAGGGAGCGGCGGGCCCAACGACAGTCAAGGGGGCAATATGCGGGAGTACTCGTGGCGAAGTACAATCGCATAACCGAGAAGATGCGGGAAACAATGAGCGTGGGAGAGGTCGAAGCCAGGATGGAGTTTCTGTCGACAATATTGAAAGTCCAGCTGGCTAAAGAAACGGGGAAGAGGGACGGACTGCCCAGAGAGCGATCGTTCCTCGAATGCGCCCAGGAGATGATCGACCTAAGTGCCAGAGAGGAGGAGACACGGATGGATGTGGAAGAACCGGGTTGGACCCGAGTGACGGATAGACGACCATGGACAGCCCCGACAGGTTGGAAGAAGAGGGACACCAGGCAGCCGAGTGGAGAAAAAGCCCCGACGAGGGAAAGAAGATCGGGACAGTCGTCGAGGCCGAGGAATGGGCCCCGGAGGGAAGAGAGAAAATGTCACGGGTGTGGGAAGCCGGGACATTTAGTAGCGCAATGTCCGCGCACCAGATGCTTCGAGTGCGGGACGGAAGGGCACATAGCAAGGCAGTGCCCATACATATTTCACAGGAGGGAGAGACCTCAGGACGAACCCATGGAGGTGAATGTGCAGAGGATGAAGAGACGAGCCAGGGTACATCAGCGGGACGGATCTTCGGAGGAGGCAACCGAGGAGTCAGGAGCGTCGGGAACGGAGACGGACGAACCAGGCAGCAGCGGAGGTGAAGGAGGTAGGCGCAGCCAACGGAGTGAGCAGCGACGAGCGGCGGCAGAAAGGAGGAAGCGGGACGACATCTGAGGAGTGTGTCGGCAGAGAGGCGACCGCACAGCAATATGCAACAACATCCGAGGTAAGCCATGCTGGTTGCCAATTATCGAAGTAGACGGGGGAGTAAAGTGTCTTGTGGACACGGGTAGCTCGAGCACTATTATGACTCGAAGGGCGTTAGGAAAAGGGTGCGGGAGCGAGAGGGTACTCCGGATACAGAAATGTGACTGCCAGCTGATCACTCTGGGTGGTCCCTGTAGTGTAGAGGGTGAGGCGACAATTGGGCTTGATCGGTGGACAGGGAAAGAGGGTGAGCTAACGGTGCATGTGGTAGAGAACATGACTCGGGAATACCAAGTCATAGTAGGGTGCGATTTGTTAGGTCAGGTAGGGGCGAGCATTAGAAACCGTAGAGGAGTCTGGAGCGTTAGGTTAGGAAAGAGGAAGTTCGGATGTATAGGGGTCGCGAGAGAAAGAAGGGTGCGGATAGGAGCGGTGGACAGAGTGGAGGACTGGAGGAAGTTGCTACAAGAGGAGTTTAGGGATATCTTCTTCAGGGAAGGTGAGGTATTAGGAGTAACAGGGAGGACGGTGCACGAAATCCCACTGAAACAGGAGAGGGTAACTTACGTGAAAGAGAGAAGATACCCGCAGGCGTTGAGACAGCATATTCGGGAGGAGCTAGATAGTCTAAAAGAACAGGGAATCATAGTTGATAGCACCTCACCATTCAATAGTCCCCTGTGGGCGGTGAAAAAGAAGGCAGCGCCGGGGGATAATAAGGAAAAATACAGGGTGGTAGTAGACTATCGTAAATTGAACGATAACACGGTAGACGAGAAGTACCCGATCCCGAGATTCGAGGATATACTCGATAGGTTGAGTGGGGCCGTGGTCTTTAGCACGCTGGACCTCAAGGCGGGATACCACCAAATACGGATGCACCCGGAAGACCAACACAAAACAGCGTTCACATTTGAAAGGGGGCATTATGAATTCACCAGGATGCCGTTTGGTCTGAAGAATGCGCCCATAACGTTTCAGCGTCTGATGGACGAATTTTTGAGGGGCATCGATGACTCGGTATGCCAGGTATACATGGATGACCTGCTGATTTTTAGCAGAACGGAAACCGAGCACGTGGAGCATCTGAGGGCAGTATTCGAAAGGCTCCGGCAATTCGGGCTGAAATTGTCAAGCGAGAAGTCTCTGCTGGGACAAACGCGGATCAATTTTTTAGGCCACACTATCTCTAGCGAGGGGGTCAGACCGGATGCGGCAAAGGTGGAAGCAATCACGCGGATGGCGGTACCACGGGACGTCAAGGGGATTCGTAGGCTTCTCGGGACGCTGAATTATTACCGGAGATTCGTACCCGAGATGGCAGAGTATTTGGTACCCATTAACAATTTGTTGAAGAAAGGCGCGAAGATTGTGGTGACACCAGAGATGGAGAATAACATTCGAAAATGTATGAATAGGTTGCTGACGGAGCCGGTGTTAGCGTTTCCGGATTTCGAGAAGCTTTTTAATATAACCACTGATGCGAGTGAATACGCGCTAGGGGCCGTTTTGTCCCAGGGGGGGAGTGAGGGTGAACGACCGATAGCATACGCGAGCCGTCGGCTTACGGGTGCGGAATCAAGGTACAGCGCTTTGGAGAGGGAGCTACTCGCGATAGTATGGGCTATCGACCATTTCAGGCCATACGTATTCGGGAGAAAATTTCGAGTCCATACCGACCACAAACCCCTCCAGTGGGTAGGAAAACTCAAGGAAACCTCAGCTAGGGTCACAAGATGGAAGGAGATCCTAAGCCAATACAACATAGAGGTGGTGTATAAGCCGGGAAAGGAAAACGTGGTGGCAGACTGGCTCTCGAGGGCCATCATGATCAACGCGGTTGAAGAGGACAGGGGAGGACCATCGCAGGACGTGCGCCAATTCTTGAGGGAATGGACTCCCGATGGCGAAGGGGCAAATGACACCGCAGGGATTGAGGACAGGGGAGATTCCCCAGAAGAGGAGAGCTCAGCGGAGGAAAGGGCAGCGGAGATGGAAGAAATAGAGGAGATCGTGAACGACAAACACCGTCAGGTGATTTGGAAGACACGAACAACCGGAATCATGAAGATCGATTTCAGAAGGTACGGGAGAAGTAGGATCCGCGTCATTTGGTCGCAGCCCGGGGTCAGCGAAGAACAAATCTGTACGGCACTGAGGGATGCCTCGGAAGCGGGTAAAACGCACTACCTATACGTAGGAAACAATACGGTATGGGATAAGATCAAGCGAATGTGGAGGTCCGAGCGAATAGGCGTGGACAGGACATTCATCCGGTGTAAGTATGCTGTGGAGACGGTACAGGACGAAGAGCAGCAGCAAGCAATCACAGTAGCATATCACCAGGGGAAAACCAATCACCGAGGCGTTAATGAGACGCTGCAGGCATTGCGTCGGAAGTATTTCTGGTGGGGCATGAAGAGGTCCATCCAGGAAGTCATTGGGAAATGCGAGATATGCATGCGCACAAAATACGATCGACACCCCCCCAGAGGAGTTCAGGAGGAGACACCTACAGGGAATATGCCGCTACAGGACCTTCAGATTGACACGTTTACCTGGAAAGGGTTTAAGTGGGTCACGGTAATCGACATATTCAGCAAGGTGGCGATGGCATACCAAGTGATGGAGAAGTCAGCCAATGCAGTTGCGGAAGCCCTACAAACCTGGGTGCAGTTCTATGGGGTCCCCGAGAGGATTACTTCGGACGGTGGTAGGGAGTTCGACAATGCCGCGATTAGGGAGGAGGTGAAGCGATTGGAAATTGCGTGGCATTATAACACCCCAGGACATCCTAAAGGTAGAGGCGGTATTGAACGGCTGCACAGTACGTTAAGCGACCACGTCCGTGTATATCAGGGTGAAAAAGGGTTGGAGCCGGATGTGGCAATGAGGAAAGCGGTAACAGCCTATAACCACTCGATCCACTCCGTAACGGGGTTTTCACCCATGGAAGTTCTATTCGGGATGCGCAGGCCAAGGCGGGATTATGGGGAAACAACGCTTACCGAACCGTTAGTGGATCAAATTCTCAGCAATAGGGTAGAGGTAGAGAAAACATGGGGAAAGATAACGGCGAGAATTAAGCGGGAAAAGCAGAAGCGGGTGGAAAGGCAGAATGTACAAGTTCGCGACCAAATGGGGGAACTAAAAATAGGAACAATAGTTTACCGGAAATTGGGAACCAACAGAGGGAAACAATTGCTACGGTACGAGGGTCCATTCAGAGTGGTTGTTATTAGGGAGCATAACCTGGTAACTATTGAGAGCGTGAATGAGCCCAGAAAGAGGAGAACCGTTCATATCGAACAATTAAAGCTCCCAATGATAGAGTCGGGACATAGACCTACGGATTCGTAGTACCCTCACCGCTGTATATAAAACAGAGAAATATGTTTTTTTTGTGGCTGTCAAAACAAAACAAGTTGTAAAAGATTTTTTTTTTTTTGTTTTTGTTGTATTATTTCATGTATAGAGGAAATTGTGTTTTTTTTTGTTGTTGTTAGGAGTTCTCAAGTGGTAGGAGTTCTAAAGTGCTGTGTTTAGTTTCAGTGTTTTTAATTATTTCTTCGGTATTTAATATTTTTCCAGTTGAGTGGAACTATTTTATTTTCTTTTAAGGATATACTGTAAAACCAATTGTAAAGTGTTAAGGCTGGTCACCGTGGGCTCCGATCTAGCAATATTTAAGTTTCCGAAAATCCTGTTCGTAAACTGGTGGGGGGGAGATAAAGACCGGAGACTGGCGGTATCAGCCTTAATACTATCTGGTAATGTAAATAAACAGGCTAAGTGTATATAAGGAGGCTTATGGAACGAATAAAGGAGTGTTATTTCAGAAGTCGTGTATGTTACATCTTTTCCCTTTTTCCTTCTTTTTTTTTGTTTTCTAAGTCCGACGACGCTTAACTTATATATATATATATATATATATATATATAATAAAATCAAAACCAATAAATGAATAAAATAAAAACCATAAAATAAAATAAAGATAATTATAATTATATTTATTTTATGAAATGTGTGCTAGTAAAAAAGTGATATTATTTTATATATTTATTTATTTCGTGATGGTTATTTAATACTTCGAAACATATATTTCTCTTGGATACTTGGATCCGAAATTTTTCATAATCATTATACTTTCACTTTAGTATATTTAATATTTACTCATGTATTCCGTGGATTGAACAGTTGAATTGAAACTTTAAAGTCGTTACATTTTTATTATAAAAGAAAACACAATCCATACTTAAGAAAAGAGTCTATACTTTGTTTTGGTCTCATTTAACAGTATAGAATAAATTACCGATGTATTGTTTGCATTGTCGAGTACAACAATAATAGATTTACCTAATATTATTACTAATATTTTTGTTACAAGGGAATATTTTGGGCCATTGTAGTGAGTGTTAGATAGGTTATTTAGAAAGTTTTTTAAATACTTCTGAAAATTATACTTCGTGGAAAATAAACCTATTACCATTTTTCTTGACGAGTAGTTAGAAATAGTGGCTATATATGCGAATGAATAGTGATAGCGAGGTTACTGTGATTAATTGCGATCTACTAAAGAGCTATCTTTTGAGGCAGTGTTTTGTGTTTTCGTTTTGTTCTAATTGTTCATAGCCATCTTATTGTTTTCTAGTGTTTTATCATGTTTTTTATTGTTGTTATTAGTTGTAAGTGTAAATAGTGTACATAGATTGAAGTTTGGACAGGAGAGGTTAAGTCGTATAAATTTCGTGAAGGAGTTCTTGTTTGAAAAAATTTGAGTTCCGAGTGTTATATTGAGTAGAATATCTCTAAAAGACCTTCCCAGGGAGCACAAAGAAATTAACTTTACTGAATCTGTGTAAAAAAAAAAAAAATTGTAAGTATAACCTGTTTATGTGATAAGAAATATTATTACTGTTACTATTTAAGTTATTAAGTGTCTACTCTTTAAAGACTTGTCCAGGAGTAATATTATAGACAACATGGAGGGAGATGAAAGGGAAGAAGGGGACCCTCCAAGGGTTTCACGTTCAACCGCAAAAAGGGCGAGAAAGGTTTCTCTTGTTGATAACGCAGAAGCTTCTGAGGTAGGAATCTCAAATGACTTCCTTCAAAAAGCAAAGATAATTCAAGAAAACCTCCGAATATACCTAACTAAAGCTGACAAAAGTATTAAAAATAAAGACCAAAACCACATTAATGGCAAAATACAGTGGTTCATTGACGCTATTGAATCGTTGGAGGAAAGGACAAAGCAGTACAAAGATAAGAGTGAGGGTTTATCTTTACTTGTCCATAAAGCGGTTCAGGAAACACTTACCTCGCCTTCAGTACATTCGATGATAACAAGCATCATAATAGAGAAAACAGTGCCGAAGGTTATAGAATCTCTCTCACCAACCACTATGAAATCTAATGGTCCCCTCGCCATCCCTGGAAAAAGCAACGAAAAGTCATCCGCGACTAACGTGACCCCGCCTGAGCCTTTACCAGCCGCAGTTCCTTTTACAGTCGTTAAGAGCAAAAGAAACAGGAAAAAGACTAAAAAGTCTACCGGTCCCGAAAGCCTACAAACCGAAAATGAAACGCATAAGACAGAGACGGAATCTTTGACTGGGTCCGGTCCAAATCAGCCGAAGTCATTGGCCGAAATAGTAAGAAAATTGCCTTTAAAACCAACTCAGTCCCTCAAGCCGGCGTTTATTACTATTAGCGGTACCGGTAAGAGTCCGGTGGACATTATCAATGCCCTGCCTTCCCCCACAGAAATAGGTGTTAAGGCTGAAATTGTTCGAGCAACCAAAGGTGGTTCCGTTTTAGTCCGATTAGAAGACAGTACCCATGCCACTAAAATAATTGGTTGGCAGGGGTTACGGGAGAAAGGTTTTCAGGCAAAACTAGCACAAAGAAAGAAACCTAAGATTGAGGTGAGGGGTGTCCCTCACTCATGGGGCTCAGCTGAATTAACGAGATTTTTGTGGGGAAGAATAAACGAGAAGTCAGTCCCTACTACACTCATTAATGATGATATACGGCCATTATTATCCTCAGTATCTAGAAATGGACTAAGTAGGAACTGGGTACTCGAAGTTCACCCAATGGTGAGGTTCCAGCTGTTGGAAATGGCAGCTTTAGATGGAGGATGGTGGTCCATGACGTTTAAGGATTACCTCGACGCCCCTCGTTGCACAAAGTGCCAAGGCTATGGACACACGAAGGCTACCTGTACGGTGGATACCGTTGTATGCATATGGTGTGCAGCCAATGGACACATACTCAAGGACTGTCCAAGGAAGAAGGAACAAACTTGCCCGACTTGTATTAACTGTGTGCGGGCGAGTGCACCGCAAAGCCAAACGAAGCATAAAGCGGGCAGCCGAGAGTGCCCTGTACACTTAAGATGGTCAAACGAGGTGGCTAAGAGGACCTACTATGAATAATATCACCATTCTCCAGCTCAACATGGGCCGTCGTCGCATCGTAGCGGATGAGTTAAGGGCTCTTGTTGGACGTTATGATGTTATGGCGATTCAAGAACCGAGCTGCCGTGGGAACATGGTCACGGGGTTCGGCCTCACATCGAGGGTTATAGCTCTGAGCAGTGGAGAGAGGAGGCCCAGGGCAGCTATAGTGGTAAATAACCCAAACCTCGATGTGATGGATCTGAGGCAGTTTACCACGGCGGATTGTGTCGCATGTTATATCAAATGGGGTAATATTACCTTTACGTTGGTTTCATCATATCTTCCTGACGGAGGTGATATAGACAACGACATATCCGCCATGGAGATGATCACGGCTTGCTATAGAAACATCATCATCTGCTCAGATACCAACTCCTGGAACACGGTCTGGGGATCCAATCAAACGAATAGAAGAGGCGTTAAACTCGGAGAATTCATTGGCCGAAGCCAGCTAGTGGTAATGAATGATCCCTCTGCCTTGCCAACGTTTTCTAGCGCTCGAGGGCAGAGCTGGATTGATGTAACACTGGCATCACCGGTGCTAGCGAGTCGCATCAACGATTGGATCCTCCGATCTGAAACGAGTTCCGACCACCAAGCGATAGCTTTTAAGCTGGTGGAAAATATGGAAAGTTCCCACGGCATCGCTATGGGTTATTTAACCCGAAGGGCAAATTGGAAAGCCTTCCGGTCAACGCTGGAGGAAAAATTAGTAGATGAAGAATGGGATGAAGCGGAGACGGATCAGACAGATAGTCTAGATTATAGGGTCTCTAGGATCACAGATGTCATCCGTAACGCCGCTGAGGAATCCCTCCAGCAACGGAAGGTGAGAGCTCGACCTATCCCATGGTGGACGCCGGCCTTAACTGCTATGAAGAGAGAGCTCTACAAGGCCCGGCGGTCCTATCAAAAGTGTGGTAGTGAGGAGAGGCGCACAACACTTCGCGACGAGTATAGGTCCAAGTCCAGAGCATACCGAAACGAAGTGCGCTCTCGAAAAAGGAAGTCTTGGGACGAGTTCATTATTGAAGAATCGTCCAAGAACCCCTGGGGTATCCCTTACAGAGTTGCCTTGGGTAAGTTAAATCCACAACAGGTAATAGCCGCATTGAAACGCGGAGCTACTCAGGCAACCACTCTGGAGGAGACGGCAAAAACGTTCATTGCGGAAACCTACCCCAGGGATGATCCGTCCCAAGATAATGAAGAGGAGAGATACATTAGACGCACTACGGTATGCCCACCAGGTACGGACCTATGCCCACCATGGGACATATGGGATCTCCGTGCTGCCGTGGATAGGCAAAGGACTGGTCGAGCTCCTGGCTTGGATTCGATAGACACAGCAATACTAAGGAATAGTATCCCCTACATTGAACAAAGGCTGTTAGCATTGTTCAATGATTGCCTAGACAGGGGTTACTTCCCTAAAATATGGAAGATTGCTGATGTTAGACTCCTTTATAAGGGAGGAGATAAGGACAAGCAGTTAGCGAAGTCATATAGGCCTATATGTCTCCTTCCTATAATGAGTAAATTGTTGGAGACCTTGCTGATGAGGAGTCTACGACCAGTCTTCTTAAGGGCTAGCCATCCACGACAGTACGGATGTACTAAAGGTAGGGGAACCGCAGATGCTCTGCTCAGGGTGCGCCGTGACGTTGAAGAGAAGGCGGAGAAGTATGTAATGCTTCTCCTGTTTGATATATCCTCCGCCTTCGATAGCGTTTGGTGGCCGAGTGTACTCCAGCAGTTGCAAAAGTATGAAGCTCCCAGCAACCTGTACGACCTCTTAAGAAGCTATCTAGAAGACCGCAAATTAATGATAAAAGGTAACTTCTTTGCTGTAGAGGATTCTGTAGAAAGAGGATGCCCACAAGGATCTGTACTAGGTCCAGCCTTGTGGAAACTGGTATTTGACGAGCTGCTGGGAGTACTGGAAGAGCAGCGGTTCCCCGCCACTGCTTACGTAGACGATCTCGCAGTCGTGGTGGCATCGAACAGCAGAGCCAGATTAAAGGAAGAGGCTGAACGGTGCGCCAACCTTGTAGGAGAATGGTGCGAGAGAAAGAAGATGAAGATGGCGGCTTCAAAGACTCAGTCCGTTCTTTTGAGGGGTAAGACTGACAGGGCCCACCCTATCACTCTGAATATACAGAGAGAAACGATACGTCCAAGTGAGGCGGTCACCTATCTTGGGATAAGGACTGGAAGAAAGTTTAACTTCACCCCTCACTTGGACTATCTGAGAAGTAGAGTGGCCCTGGCTCTTAATGGACTGAGTCGCATCGGGGGCGCCTTTTGGGGTCTCAGATACCCAGCCACTTTGGCTATTTATAACGGAGTTATCTTGGCTATCCTGAGATATGCGTCCCCTGCGTGGAGTCAGACTCTCTCGCACCAACAGAAGAAAAGGTTGGCGACGATCCAGCGTATGGCTCTGCTGCGTGTCACTAGGGCGTACCGGTCAGTATCTCATGAGGCGGTACAAGTCTTAGCCGGAAGTATTCCAATTGATCTTCCACTTTGTGAAGACTACTTTCGGCACGAAATGAAGAGAGATGGCTTGGTGGATCTACCGGCTAATCTCCGAGTGAGGATCAGTGAAGACCCAAGCAGATGGAAGAGGATTCTCCGGGAATGCACATTAGAAGAATGGAACCGGCGTTGGGTGACAACGCCAAAAGGATCAACCCTAAGGAAATACTTCCCCACCGTCGGTTCAAGAATGGAAATTACATGGCTCCTCCCGGACTATTGGGTCTCGCAATTCCTCACGGGGCATGGGGGATTCCGAGCAAAGCTTGTTCAACATGGTAAGAACATTGATCCCCTATGCCCAAGTTGTAGGGTACCGGAGACCGCCGAGCACGTCTTATTAGCCTGTACTGCCTATGAGGCATTGAGGGCTAAGTTGCTGAGGGAGACTGGGCTCTATGTCTTATCAGAGCGCGATCTACCTCAGCTAGTGACCAGAGAGAACTACCCGCACTACAAGGCCTTTGTGTACGGGTGGAAAGATATCATTGGCCCAGCCCACTTCTATTTGGGTAGAAGAGAAGAAGCTCCACCACAGAGGATGGAAGAGCCAAGCTAAACAGAAAATCTTATTGTATCGATTGCAGTATTGGCTAGTTATGCACACACGTCTAGCTATCCAATACTGCAAACACTCGTATTGCCAAACTGGCAGGGCAGAGATTTAAATAAATAAATAAATAAGAAATAGTGGCTATGAAATTAATCAAAAGTATAAATCAATAGTATTTTGACTCGTTTTCTTAGTTTTTGCCCCTTATCAATTCCAGGAAGCGTATGATATTCGAACTTAAATAAAAACTCTGACTGTATCATTCTAAAACCACACTTTTTTTTTTTATCGTTTCCTCGTTTTACCTTTCTATAAGTAATGTTTCCATGTTGCAGGACGCCAAAGGGCTTGGAAGACGTGTCCAAGTACCCGGACCTCCTGGCAGCTCTCATGAAGGACCCACAGTGGGGTGAGCTGCAAGTGAAAAAGTTGGCAGGTCAAAATCTGTTAAGGGTGTTCGCAAGGGCCGAACAGGTAAACTTTTTTAAAATTATTTTTGAATATTAATTACATATAATATTGAAAATTTGGTTTAGAAATAAAACCGCATTTGCAATTATGTGGAAGTATGGAAGATCAAATCATCAAATTGCTGGAAGCAGGATTCATAGAAGAATCTCAATCTGCATTCGCGGCACCGGTAACATTAGAATGCAAGAAAGAAGATAATATAAGATCACCAGCCTTTTGAGTCCAGTTTCGGCCGTGTTCAAACTCATAAAACGAAATTATGTGAAAATGACGCTTTGATCTTTGATCTTAATAAATATTAAATTATTTTCAACTTACTGAAATGCTACAGAAGATAAAAATATTTTTATTTTAATTAATAATAAAATATTTTGTTCTCTTTAACTATTTATGCGCACCTGTCATGGTATTGGCAATCAGCAGATGTGTTGTGATGATGAGGATTGGCATTATAGTCATGAGGGAGGGTAGTACCCAGCAGCACTTCTTCCTGGTCATTATTTACTTATTTGATTTAGGTGAGATCTCTCATCCAGCTCCTTTTTAGTCTCCTCCTGATGAACATGTCAATCTTGGCCATGTCGTTAATATATCCGTTTGTATGTCCGTATAGTTTGAGATGAAAACGGGAGTAGAGAGTACGTATGTGTTGGTACGTAATTGGTTGTCGTAAGTCGTTATGTAATGTTTTGTTGTTGACATACCAGCTCCTGTTACAAGTCGTAAAATATTGAATTTAAATGACTGTAGTTTTTGTAAGTGCGTCTTTTTTGCCGAACCCTAAATTTGAGGGGTTTGAATAGGTAAGTGTATGTATTTAGTTTTTGTCAAACTTTCAATTTCGATTTAGAAAAAAATGAGTACAGTATTTTCAATCACTTGTTTAAAGTCTGTCGTTTCATTTTGACCTGTGGACTCCAGGTCATCCTTTTGTCGAATATTAGTCTCAGGTATCGTACTGTGTTAGTCTGAGGAATTGGGTTCTCTCCTATAGTAACTGTTGGGCACGTTTCTCATCGAAGCGTAAATGTTATATATTGTGACTTGTAATGATTTAATCCTATTTTACAAAGTGAGTACCAATTTTGTAAAGTCAGTAAGTAATTTTGTAAATTCGTTGAAATCATTAGTCTGGTGTTTTGTTAAAACTGTTTTGTAGTCAGCGTAGGTAGCGGTCAATGAATATTCTTTCAAACGTAAGCAATTTCTTATATAGAGTGTTGAAAAGAATTAAATAGTGTTTTTATAAAACATAAAATTCTGCATAAATTTGCAAACGACCCAATAATATCGGTTAGATGTAATTTTATACTTATTTTGACGAAGAAACTTTACCGTGTAAAGCTTACCCAATAGAAAAATAAAAGGAGGCTTAGTGATTGCTCAGAGGATTATTATTGGTAGATGCTGGGACCTCCTCATCGCTAAGCCCCGGCTATTAACGACAAGGAGGGGCTAATGAGTTCATTCAACCCTCGCCACTGTGTCACCTCCACCTACTCCTCATTAAGCAAACTAAACTGGGCTAATATCAATTTAGTACTCCTCCATAAGCTGCCCGATATTCCTTTGATTATAAAAATATCGATTAGGTTTCACTGTAGGAATGAATATGTGCTAATTGAGATGGTGATAAATTAAAGAGGATTAAAAACCCTCATATTTATTTTTTATTCTTGAACACAATTTTAGCTGATAATTGATTCGTTTACTTGAGATGATAATATAAATTTCTTTTCATGAGATTTCTGCCGTGTAGAGCGTTTCTCTTCAACAATACTCACCCACATTTCTTGGTTTTTCCTGTACATTTCCAAATATTAAGCATATTTTTTTCCTGCATTACAATTAAGGCTCCTATAGATATCCTATGCTCCAAATAATTTCCACTTCAGTTTCTCTGATTGACTGAAGGAAACAGACTAAAAAGAAATGGTTAAACTTTAAGTATATTTCTGATAATACCTATAATGGCAGCCCGAATTACTCGATTTACCGATCACCGTTAACCGTGATTCGGCCGGATCAATCTCAACGGAACCCTCCCACCTATATCTCATCCTATCCCCAGTATTCTGCTACGTAAAGAACAAAGCACTACATACCAGCTTACAAAAATCAACTATCGACCAACACACGCATCGTATTTACTTTCGCTTTAATATTTAGCTACACTGAAAAAACTACATACTTATAATTGGCATGGGCATTAGGAGGCGACTGAAAAGGAGCTGGATGATGATCTCCTTACCTTAATTAGAGCAAGTAAACAAAGAGCAGGAAGAGATGCTGTTGGGTACTATTCTTCCTAGTACCTAAAATGCTATTTTCCAAATAATACAACTCCTTATTGTCACGTTAATGACAGATTCGGATGGATATTTAAAGAGAAAACAAATATTACGTTCAGTATTTATCGGTAGGGTCGCCCGGAAATGAATGCAGGCTTCTCATTTTAAAATAAAAGAAATGATACGAAACTATTTTTCCAGTGTCCAGTTTTTTAAAACTATTTTTCTAGTTTACTACTAATTTTTAACTACTTTGGACTATCGTTTTTTTTTCCTGGATCGAAAATCATAAAACTTGTGATAACTTCGACACGGCTCTACCTATTTATCAAAAAGAAACTTTGAAGGGATTTGTTAATCTCATACTTCAAAAGAGGGTACTAACTATACCGTTGCATTGCAATAGAACTGGAATTAAAATATAATATATATATATATATATATATATTTATTTATTTATTTATTTTTTATCTTAAAATATTAATCTGCATCTGTCGATGACGATAAACAATCAGCAGATGGTCTGATTAAAGTAATGAAACTCACATGCCAGGCATGGGGGAGGATAGCACCCAACACTACCTCTTTCATGGCTTGAATCAATTACCAAGGTTGTTAAGGAAGGATGTCTCTCTTCCAGCTTCTTTTTAGTCTCCTCCTCATATTGATGGGCATGTCAGCTGAAGTCATATCTCTAGTTAGTATGTTAGTAAGTCCGTGCAAATTATTGCGAATCGTTTGTAAAGAGTTCTCATATTTGTTGGTCAACTGAAGGTATGTAAGGTTTTGTTTGTCAAGTACCAAGGTGCTTTTGTTAAAAGTCGTAATATTTTTGAAATGAAAGTTTGAAGTTTGTGTAAGTGAGTCTTTTTAGCTACACCGTAGATCTGTGACGAGTAAGTCTATATGGTTTAAGTAAGTATAGGTTTCTGTCTCAGTTCTAATTTTTAAGAGTTAGAAAAAAGTTAATAAAGCAGTTTGAGTCGTTTATTGAGGGTCTTCCGTTTCATTTTTATATGCGGGTCCTCATGGCATCCTTCTGTCAAAGGTCATGGACCATGGAAGTGTACGGTAACCGTCTGATGAATTTTGTTGTTTTCGATATAAATTGTAAGGCATGCATTTCTCCGAAGTATAAATGTAATTTCTTTCGATATACCGTAGTTTAGTATTGGTATTAGGTATGCCGTAAGTATATACAATATATACTAGTGGAGCCAGCACTGAACCTTGGGGCACTCCCGCCAAGAACTGACAAATAGAAGAATTTGAGTCCTTGAGAAAAATGATAATTGAATTTCTTTTTTTATTTATTTCATATAAATGGAAATAATCTAAAAGTCGTTAAATCAATTATGATATTCTAGAGGCCATATAAACATATATATTTTTCAAATTAACTTGGAAAATATTTCACGTCTCAACCTAACCGTCCCAAAATTCTGCTTTTGCATTTGTTATGCCTTTGAACAGGAATCAGGAATTTTCAAAAAACGAAGCAGATTGCCAAGTTTATATAAATGTATTGTCAGATTTTTGAGAAATATAATTCTGATTTGTTTAAAAATCGTACAGGCCAGACCGACCTCATTAACATATATATTACCGGCTTCGGTGTTCCTGTTGAGCATACTTTCTGTTCTGTCGTTTGGCTGAATGCTAATAACTGTTATGAGTACGTGAATACAATAAAATAATAATATGAAGCTGCTATCAGATAATCCACACAAGCTGACTCTATAACCAGTTGAATGCTATTTCCTCAAATCCTTAGATACATTACCTTACATAATTTAGCTGGAGCCTTTAGCACAATGTTCAGAAAGCTTCAGGATTTCCATGATTAAAAAAAACGAAATGTATATAATGTGATTTCTGTAATTAACGAACTACTTACAGATTTGAACACATTTCATACTTTTAAATGAAATTTAATGTGTATATATATATGTGTGTATATATGTGTATATATATATATATATATATATATATATATATATATATATATATATATATATATATAAGTAGTTCTTTTTCTCGAATTTTACAGGGCAATATAAAAAAAAAAGAAAAAGAATGCATTAAAATGGTTGATCCCACGGCAGTAGCATCCCCTTGTTAATAGGTTCATAAACTTGAAATAAGTTGCTATAAACTTGAAACAGAGACCTGTTGATCGCCAAGTGTAATCGACCTATTAATTTTAAAACAGTTATTTTATCTCAACTAGCGATAAATTTTATTGTCACCAATTCAATTTATTTTAGTTACAATTAAGCTTTTATGGTGGAATGCAGCGATTGGGTGATTTATTTCTGATTTATTTATTTATTTCAGTCGTCAAAAATATTTTTGTATCATACATCTTGAATAAAAAGATCACTCAAATCAAAAAGTTTTTGATTAGCAATATAAGAGTGTATTGATTTTTTTACGCTGATCTTCCACAACGCGGTTTCCATTGCTTTAGTTTATCTAACAAATCGTACTTAAATCTTTTCTTTGATCGATTTCAAGAAAATATTTTTTTTTGGTTTAATGTTTTATTTACACCTGTTATAATGGTAATGACAACCAGTGAATGTGAGATCGATTGGAAAAATTCATGTCATAAAAGGCATTACGAGGTTCAGTGCCCAGCGGCACCTCACTCGGCGTGATATCTACATTAGACGAGGAGATCCCTCATCCAGCTCCTCTTCAGTCTCCTGCCGACGTTACCTGGCATATTCGTAGTGGCCATGTCATCTATAAGTTAGGATGTCCTTGTAAGTTGTCATGGAATCGTTTGTAATGAGTTCGTATGTGTTCGTTAACAGTCGGCATATGGATGTCAGTATGTAAGGTTATGTTGCTAACGTACCACGGTGCTTTTGTAATTGTTCTGAATGTTTTTGCTTGAATGATTTGAAGTTTGTTTAAGTTAGTCTTTTTAGCAGTTCCAAATATCTGTGATGCGTAAGTCCAAATAGGTTTTAGTAAGTAATTGTATGTTCTCAATTTCTGTTTAAGTTTTAGTTTTGAATTTTTCGAAAGAACTGAAGTCAGATATAGCTTTGATATAGAACGTTATTATATTAACGTTTTTCGTTAATTGATTATATGTGGGCCCCACGTCATTATTCTGTCAAATGTCAGACCAAGGTAGTGAAAGGTGCCTGTCTGTGGAATCTGTGTATTGTCAAGGAAAACTGGAAGGCATGTTTCATGTTGAAGCGCAAATGTGATGTGCTATGATTTGTCTTGATTTAGTCGGATTTTCCAAATTTTGAACCTGTCATGTATTCTTGTTAAATACTGTTGTAGGGTCTGTGAGGCGTATGTTGTATTTTCTTGTCTTCCTAAAATTGCTGTGTCGTCTGCATATGTCGCTGTTAAAATGTTGGGACTGCAAGGTATGCCAAGGGTGATATAGAGTAGTGGAGCTAGTACTGAACCATGAGGTACTCCTGCTGAGATAGACCTGATGGAAGATAGTTCTGACCCGTGTCGGACAGAGAAAAATCTATCGGAAAGAAAGGATTGTAGAATTAGATAATATGTAGGTGGGAGTATTTTCTTAAGTTTAAAGAGAAGACCCTGGTACCAAACTCTGTCAAACGCGTGAGCAACATTCAGAAATACGCCAGTTGCATTTACTTTCTGCTCTAGTGCTGTAGATATGTAGTCCGTTACTCTATGTAGTTGAGTGATGTGCCCTAAATCCAAATTGATGGTCAGGTATTATTTGGGTGTTTGTTAGTATATCAACAAGTCTTTTGTTCAGTAAGCGTTCAAAAATGTTGGAACAGATAGGTAGTAGGCTGATTGGTCGGTATGAGGAAGGTGAGTTTTGTCCTTGTTAGGCTTGTGAATCATTATTATATGCGAGTATTTCCACTATAGTGGAAATTTAGTTGTCCTCAGATTGCATTATAAATAATTGTCAAAAGCACTAGAGCTTTTCTAGGCATTTGTTGCAGCACTTTAGCGTTGTCAGCAATCAAGTCATGTCCAGGAGCTTTTTTTTTTAGGCAACTTTTTGATTTGTTCAGCAATCTGGGAAGGTGTGAATGAAATAGGAGGTGAAGTTAGTTGTAAGGGCACGTCTAAAGTGTTTAGTACATTGTTATCGTGCACAGTGTTAGTGAAGTCTGTGTGGTATAAAAACAGGAAAAAGATATTCGGCAAAGAGTTCTGATTTTTCTCCGTCTATCACGGCCCAGGAATCATCTTCTCTTCGAAGGGGTGCTGACACTTCACGATGCTTAATAAGGTTTTTGGTATGTCTCCACAAGCTTCCATCGTCGGTTGAGAGATTTCTGATGTAGCTGTCATAGGTTGTTCGTTTGAATTTCCCAATCTGTCGCTTGAGTTCATTATTAGGTCTGTTTTAAGTTCGTTTATCTGATAGGAGTCTGTCAGTCGGCCATATTTTGGGAGCTCTCCTCTTCGCTCTGATCAAGTCCCTTATGTATTGTGGGTACATTGGTAGCAACTCATATTTTTGAGGTTTTGCTACTGATGAAGACCATGCTGCTTCTTGAATATTTCGTGTGAAGTATTCAACGGCATCCTCAAGTTCTTCTTCGTTTTTAATGGATAGAGGAACAGAGAGAGCGGTGTCTAATTGGTTTTTGTACCTGTCACAATCCATTATGCATTGATCAGGGACAGCATTTTTGTAGCTTCACAATACAATCTTCAAACAATACCAAATGCAAAAGGGAATGATCACATCAAAGATCGAGCTCGTTGCTATGATGTGAGGTGTTGTTCAGAGTCCTTTAGTTATGAAAATTCGAGTAAGTCTGGTGTTTTCCGTCTAGAAGTTGGCCAGTAATTGGGTGAATTAGGTGATATTATGTCTAATGAAAGCTCATAAAGAACATACCTAAGATTCCTTCCTCTTGGCGTATATAGTCTGGATCCCCAGAACTGATCTTTGGCATTGTAGTCGCCTCCTGCAACAAAGCATCTTCCAAGACGATTAAAGAAATTGCTAAACATCGTGGATGTCAGGACATACCTCGAAGGGCAATAAACCGCAGCAAGAGTAATGTTTTGTTGTTGTGTTGATAGTGTAATGGCTGTAGCATGAATCTCTGGTGTTATGGGTAATTGTAATTGATTATGTTTTAGAGTTGTTTTGATAATTATGGCAGTGCCTCCATGTGAAGTTCCGTCTGGGTGGTCAGTTCTGTAGATTTTGTAACCACGGATGTAAAATTTAGAATGTGGTGTCAGATGTGTTTATGTTATTAGTGCAATGTCAATGCGTTTCTCGTGTAAGTATATGTCTAGTTTAGTTTTTTTCTTAATGTATATATTAATTTATTTATTTTAACATTTTAAGCCATTCCACCTAGCAAACTTGATGAATTCGGCATTGACTGCCAGTTTTCTTGATTTACATAATTTTTTTTTATTGGTGTAGGAGTAAGTCCTTTAGCCATTTTCTTTTTAGTCTGTGTCGATCAGGTTACATGGAGGAAGAAATCGACTGGACGAGTGGGTTTGGATGATTGAGAGAAGGAGAATGAAATGAATTTTATTTGTCGTGGATGTACGATTCTACTGTTGGGATGTTTAAGTCGTTATGTAGAATGTTATTTGAAATATACCACGGTGCGTTGACAATTTTTGATTGTGTTGTTTGTAATTTATTAACGTGTGTTTGTTTTGCCGAACCCCAAAGTTCTGCTCCTTATGTCCAAATTGGTCTCAGTTTGGTGTTGTTGATCAGTCGCTTGTTTCGTAAGTTAAGTGAAGATCAGTTGTCTATAAGCTGCGAAAGTTGGTCGTCTAGTCAGTTCTTGTCTTTTTAATTTAGTATGTATGTTGCAGTCTTTTGTCTGAGTAGAGTCCGAGATACCGTACATAGTATTTTTGAAGCCATTGGGTAATTGTCAATCATTGTGGATGGAAATGGGGCTTTCCTAAGAGAGAAAGTCACGTAGGTGGATTTACTACTATTTATTTTAATTCTCCATTTCTCAAACCATTTTGAAAGATCACAGAGACGGTTTTGAAGGGCAATTGATGCGATAGTGGGGCATTTGTGGGAAGAAAGATTTGCAGTGTCGTCAGCGGAGCAACAGAGGGTGGTGCTAGAATGTTCAAGGATATCAGATGTGTATAGTGAATAGAGAACTGAACTTAAGACGCTACCTTGTGGTACTCCAATGTGTTGAGTAAAGAAAGAGGAGTCAGAAGAATCTACAGATACACAGAAAATCCTGTTAAGAAAGAAGGATTGAAGAATTAGAAAATAAGTAGAAATAAGTTCGGTTTTAATTTCCATAACAGGCAATTGTGCCAGATACGTGCCAGATAAAACGCTTTCTCTGTATCAAGGATGACTGCAGTACTTCTTTTTCTCAAAAGCAACAGAGATAGTGGACAGATAGTGTCTACTATCCGATGGGACTGTTGCACAGTGAAGTGAGAACAACGAAAGCCAAACTTGTACTTTGGTATCACTTTACTACTTTCTACGATAGGCTTCAGACGGATCAGGAGAAGTTTTTCTAATATTTTTCCCATTATGATGGCCTCTCGGTGGAGCTCCGTGATAGACTGAAAAGACCTGGTGTCCCGAGGTACTCCCATGTCTCTCACCACTACACTGAGTTAAGGTGGCTCTTCCCCTCCTCTAGAAGACAATATTTCCTAGGTACGTTCCTCTATCAAATCATTAACAACCATCGTCCTTCTTACGCCTACAACCTTCTCCAATTCAAGTCCTCAGTCCATTCTCTTTCAACAAGATCTCGACCTTCTGACCTCTACATCCCTTCGCACAGATCTGCCTCCTTTTAGAATTCCTTTATAGCTCGCGCTGTCAATTTCTGGAATTCTCTACCTATAAAAATTCGGCATTCCCCCTCCATATCCACATTCAAATCCCTCCTATTCCAATTCCTATTCCCAAAACAGTCAGATACTTGCTAAACTTTCGATATTATACATTTCTAGTCATCATCAAACGATAGTGCTATTCTATACTGTGAATTTCACTAGGGAGATTACAATATTTTCTGGCTCTTAATGCCACTGACCACATCTATTGTTTGCTTTTTTTATTTTTATTTTTATTGGTATATAATTAAATCTGTACCTCTAGCATTTGACAATGATGAGTCTACATATTAATCATTATTTAAAGACACTGATATTTTATATTGTCAGCTTTGTTTTTTCTTTGTTAGCAGAAACACACCTCATTTTAAAGAAGAACTCAATGTATTTTTTATTATTTGATTTTTCAAAAGAGTATAATTATAATTTGTACATAGTCTCAAGTGTTTTATCATAGTTTTAAGTGTTTTGTATATAGATTTTTTTTTTGTATATAGCTTGTTTAACTAATATTTTCTTTACTTTCTCTTTTTTATTATTGTTTTATTTTGGCCAGATGTAGTATTTTAATTATGTTCTATTTGTTATTCTGAAGGGACTTTGTCCGAGAATAGAGTTATTTTCTATTTCTATTTCTATTATAGAAAGAAGTGCTATAGGACGATAGGATGGAGGTTTAGTGGTAGGTTTTGAAGTTTTAGGAATCATTGTATAAATGTGTGGTAAGAAAAAGAACATATATTCGAGGTAGGTATCGAAGAATAAAGGAAGTGATTAGATCATAGCCAGGAGCTTTTTTATTTGGGAGTCTGTTTATTTCTTAGTATATTTTTTTAGACGAAATACTGGCGGGGGTAGTGGAAATTGTAATGATGTTGTCAGTTCCTCTTCTACTGCGTTAGTGTGTGTATTGTCTTGTATCGTGTTTGTCCCAAAGAGCTCTGCAAGATATTTAGCGAATTCATTGGCTTTTTCTTCGTTTTTTATTGCCCAGGTGTTGTCTGTACATCGGATAGGGTATTGAACGTCTTTTTTCTTCAAGATACGTCTTGTTTTTGTCTGTACTGATCGATTATTATTGTTTATTGAGTCTATGCAGTCCTTGTAGTTGTTGTTTTTAAATGTTGCAAATCTGAACGTGAAGTTTTCTGGTTAGTTTGATGAGTTCTGTTGTATATGAAGGAGCTATACTGACTATACTGATGGAGATATACTGCTATATATATATGTATATATATCACAAAAAAACATTTCTGAAATAGGTAGGAAAGTATTGTGAATGGACACACCAGATTTTTTTTTAGTGACTAAATTATTTAATTAAAAAATGTACATGGTGTCCTTTACCTCGGTGGTACAGAATTCTTTCTCAATAAAGTATTTGTAGGTATGTTTTTTTTAATTTCTTACCCTGTTCTGAAAACAGAAATCGTAATGTTATACAATCGCTGTACAGAAAAATGTGAGGAATTTCAAAAATGTTGGGTCCACCACACTTTTTCTTTTTTACCGAAATTGAAAATATCAATAATTATTATTAGAAAAATGTTATGAAAACAAGAATATATAAAATAAAAATATAATTTAAAAACTAGATTTTAATAGAAATCCTCACTTGTTACATACCTCATTTTAAAAATGACTAAAATAGTAATTTAATATTACAACAACTAAAGCGAATTAAACCATTTTATTGCGGGAAAAACATTAAATTAAAGAAGAAATAATAAAATAACTGATATTTTTTTTTATTATGTATTTATATATTTTTTTATTGCTCCCAAGACGTCAATTGAAGTTCTATACTGTTGAACCTCATGAATTAATTAATACTTTACTTATATAATTAATTTTTAACTATATTTATTTAAAAATATTTATATTATTAATTAATAATAATTGTATTATTCATTTCCCTTTAAATATTTTTTCTTTCTTTATTTTATTTCGTGGATTATTCGTTTTTTTTCATATTTTGTTATGTTAATTTTTTTTTATTATTATTAATTTTTATTTCTATATTGTTTTGGCTGGCTAGCTAAGTGTTTTAATAGTAGTATTATTTTATTGATCAATCGCGGACGGCCTGAAGGGTTTGGGCCTAAAAAATTTAACACAAATAACTTCTCCAACCATATTCTTGTTATAAACTTTCATAATAATATTAGCTGAATAAAAACAAGGTAGAAACAGTTATATTTTTCCTTGGGAACTGCCATCTCTCCTCTTCTATCCCACTCCTCCCTCCCTCCTCTCAAAGCACTTGAAGCATTGACAACACCCTCACTAGGCTAGAACAATAGACACTAAGGGTTGTCTAGCAGCAATCATAACCACTAGACAATAACTTGTGTCTTGCAATTGCATTCTAAAACCACACTTCTTACAATGGAACTAAATTTTAAAAAGTTGATTTTAAACTTTTACTCCTTCCATACTAGATGTGAGATAAACCATGACATAATATCCCAAAAAAATTATTGTTCACTATTGTAGACATTCTGAACTTATACTGGCCAAACAACTACTCTATACCAATAAAAAATACTATAAATATAAGTAAATTACAAATATTACAGTACGCACACATATTCGCTACGAAACTAAATATTTGAAGTTCTTCATTACCCGTTCTACTATTCTCTGCAATGTTTTCATTTCTCATATATGAATCATCAGCAGTAGATTTAATTTTAGAGGACTTGGTTATATATATATATATATATATATATATATATATATATATATATATATATATATATATATAAATTTATCAAGTGATGTTTAAGTGGTCCTTGTAGTCCTATTAAATCAATAAAAATAAAAATGTGTTTAGAGGAACAGTTATATTTTTAGGGATACTTTTTTAATATATTTTTTTGACGCGTGCTTATATTGATTAGCTGAAATGCATGCTTAACAATTTAAAAGTAATACTAATTTTGATTCTTTAAGTATTTAGCTTAGATTATTCACAGAAACAAATATGGACCAATGAAAAAAAAAAAAGAAAAATTTCAATTTCGAATAATCCCTCCCTTTACACCCATGGATCCAGTGTTATCTACTGTCTGTCCCTTCGTATTGTTTTTTTTTTTTTTTTTTTTTTTTTTTTTTTAATAACATAACGATAGATTTTGTTTTCTGAATTATTTTTCCTTGTACCTATATAACATTGCGCGTTTCATCGCATTAATTTCTCATTATCAATGAAGTGTGTATTCAGTGAACAAATTTACTATTATGATTTTTTTTCCAAAAGCGTTCAGAATCAGATCACAAAAAAAAAAATAAAATAAAAAAAATGTGAAACTGATTCGGTCTCCTTGTACAAGTGTTATTAAAACCAAAAGCGGACACATAGTGAAAACGCTTTCTTTTTTTAAAAGTGTTCTGAAACATAAAGATTATAAAGAAAACCAGTTAATAAAATTTGACCTGAATACAATAGGTACCTTCGTATACTTTTCCCATAAATTAATAGGATTAACACTTATCCGCTCTATTCCTGTTCCTTCGTTCCGCCATAAATTTGTACATACAGTAAGAAATGCTATGAAAAATATTATACAAAGAACTGTTTTGTGTAAATGACTGAACTTGTAATGTTATAAAATTAAAATAAAAAAATAAATAATTATAATTCTTTAAAAAAAAATCGAAGTGAAAAGATACTATAATGAAAAAAAAAATAAATAAAATTAACCATTAAAATAATTATTTATATGCGAAAAAGCAACGTCTAAAGATAGTTTTCATCAAAAACCACTGACTACGTAGATGAACATAAAATACGAGAAAGATCTATTCTTTAGACTTATCTAAGATGCTCAACGTTTCCAAATAAAAATTATTCAAGTTTCTATTACTTGTCCTGTAATTCACAGCATTTCTGTCCTGGTGATGCCTGAATTGGCGAAACGTTTTAGAGAAATAAGGCTGTATGGTTTGGAATTTTTCCAAGAATAAACTGACGTTATTATGTTATTTACTTTTGTTTCCTCTTGTTTAGTATTCTAATTTACTAGTATTTAATTTTTTACTATTTTCTACAATTCATATTCTTTCTTGCTGTTTTTTTTCTCGTTTTTTTTCTGTTCTTCTTCATGTCATAAATATTCCTTATTATCATATTTTCTCATTACCATTTTAGGTAACAAATTGGTCTTGACAGAAACATGTATCTTATAAATAAAAATAAATCATTTTAAAATGCTGTGATTTTAATACTTATAAGCTGTTTACTAAAATTTTGAGATAAAGAACCTCCATTAGCTTAAGAGTTGTTACAAGTTCAAGCATCTTATTCCTGGCCCGTCGGATTAATGATGGCATGTAAGTGGAAGCGGCCTGAAAGAGGTAAGTTCCGTGGTCGGCCGCCGTTAGAGTAGTCAAGAAACCTTAAGTGCTCCTGCGCAACTTGAGTGCTACTGTCTTGTAAGAGCTAGGTCAATGTGTGCCTGGGGGCTTGGCCTTAAGTAACTTACTGTTTCAAGGAAAAAAAAAACGCTTGTGTATACTTCAGAATGCTCCAAGTTCTAAATACATGAAGCTAATCGAGCTCATTGAACGGTGAAGTATAAAAAATTAAACATACTGACAAGAAATTACAGCATATGAATAATACCAAGCTGGACTCACTCTGAAATGAAATACTAAGCTGACCTCGACTTGAGATAAAATAATAGAGGAAGCGTCCCTAAAGTTGGCGCTACGCCAGTGGCCAATGGTCTGCGAGTCCCTCATGCAACTGATAGCAAATTTTAATATTTTCACTACCGTGCTGGAGGTGAAGGGGCGATAGCAGCATGGGATAAGATCGACTCGTGCATAATGTTTTAGCTCTTCTGGGTGATTCTATTCTAAATAAAGAAAAATTCAATTGCAATAAAAAATAAAAAATATTGTGGGCGGGGTGGCCGAATGGGCTAACGAGTGTGCAAAGCACCACCGTTGCCCGGCAACCTGATATATGAGACAACGATAAAAAATAGTTCCGAGTTCGCATCCCGGTGCCGGGTGAGTCTTTTAAATCCCCGCCCACACTCCCTGGCTCAGAAGAACCCCGTATAGCCTTAAAGGCGAGGAAGGGGAGAACCCCCCAAAAAAATATTGTTAAAAACAACATGTTGTTAACACTTTCTTTCTTTATTTTGTAAAGTAAAATATTGAACTTCCCTCTCGAAATAGGAAACCAATAATATATCAATACCATTTCTTTTTTATCTGAAGTCTCGTTTTTTTTTTGTTTTAGTTCTTGGAGAGGAACTTGATTCTTGTAAAACTTCCCATAAGCTGAATTTATCCAACTTGAATACTTCTTTTAGATTGGGCTGGTAAATAAGTCCTTTCGCTTTTATTTTTATGTCACTACCAAACACTTCTTATCAGAGGTTTTGTTTTCCTGAGATGAATTGTTCATCGTATTTGTAATATGTCCACAGCCATTTCTGTAAACTCTAGTCAAAATTAGATTAGTACTGTGTTTGCTGTTGCATTGTATATATGGAATATAATATCATTCTTTTTGCTATATTATTTTAAAAGGTTTAATTGTGCAACAGCAGCTTATCCAAATAAAAGTCTTGTTTATGAGAATGGTAACTAAATCGAACGCACATCTCAAAATTGGTTTTCCAAATTTCGTTCCAAAAATGTTTATATCAATGACGTTGCACAGGTTCTAGTCGCAAACAAAAAATTGAAACGAATTAAATCCATTGTTGATCAAAATCTACTCCTGCTCACGATTAACAACATTAGATCAACCAATTAGAAAAATGCTTAGCAAATCGGAAGGGTTGTTACATAATACATAACTAACTGCAGTGAGATTACCGTAAACACATCAAGTAGAGTTCGTATTTCTGAGTAGATACTGGGCCATACCCATGGGCGCCCAGAAGGGAGTTTCATGAGAGGGTACATTTAGACGAGATTTTTAATTTTTGAGGCGACACGTTTCAACAGGGTGCAAGATTTAACCAGAAGGCCAGGGTAAAAACATGAACGAGACCACAGCAGGTGTAATTTTATATCATCCATATTTTTTGTAGTCCTTCTCTCACCTGCATTGTTTTAATTTCGTGGAAAGGGGAAGGGGAGATTTCTGCGGCATCAACCTTGTGTGGATTGGGCACCTTTGGACATACCCTCATACACACATCCCGACTGCATTGAAGGGAGAACAAATTGTGGCGGTGTTCCTATTTCCTGTTCTCGGTTGTTTCTTTGGCGGTTACTATCGCAGTAAATCGTAAAACACGACTTGACTATAAACATAACAAATTTTAATTAGTATCCTTATCTTATCTAGTAGCTGCTCTTACATGTCTACTAAAAGGAACATAAGATCTTAAATTAACTTCCCACAGACGATTAAGAATGTTTCGTGTTGATATGAACCTGGGCAGAACATTCGACACGTCATTTTAGATCTGGTGGGCACTATAAGAAGGGTTGCCTTTTATTATTCATAGCAATATTACTTGACATTAATAGTAGGGATGACTCCCTTGCTCTCAGATCTACTAACCTGTTAACAAACATCAACAAACAAGAATAAGGTATTTTGAATTAAATGAATAAAATAAGGATCAATCCTAAATATTTTTAATAGCAGTTGAGCAAACTATGGCCTATTGAAGAGCTGAAATATGTTTTTAAGTATTTTTTTTTTGTAATTTGAGTTCTACTAATGGGTAGTTTCTCATCATGTTATGTTCTATATGTCACATTTACTTGTTGTATTTTTCATGTAATACAGTTGTAAATTTCATTAAAATAAAAAAAAAATTCATTGTTAGCAGTTGAGCAGTACTAAAATGAGTTTTATGTTTATAAAACGTCGATTTTATTTGGCTCTGAAAACCAGAAAGGAATTATTTTACTTGGATACTCAATTCGATACTTAAAATTATTCTAAAGTCAAAGCCCATACCTTCAATTTCTGAAATATAGGTCTATAGGGAGATTAATCAAAATATCCTAATTTCAACAATCGTACAAGTTATTTCTTGTCACTATTTGTTTCTTTACATCACAGCTTTTAAAATTCAAGTTGCTTCAAGAACACCTATCCACACATCGTGAATACCAGCGATAACTTTGGCTTTAATATAATCCTCTGCGAAATAGTATATTTCATAACGTACTAGAGGCGCACGTTTCCTGCTGCAGACTGACGGGCATAACGTTACTATATGGAGTGGAAATAAATTGCCTAGAAAATCCTGGTCAAACAAAACTATATTTAGACTATATCTACATCGATATTATTTATAAATATCCAATAGTCTTTGAGATCGAACGGTCCATTTTTAACGGTTTGTTTTGTACTTTTTTATCAGGACATATATCGTCGTAATTGAAATTTTCTTGTATGTGACTTTTTTTCTAATATATGGTATCTAATATATTTACTGCCGTAAATGCGGCAGAGAGTCTGAAACACCAGCCCATGTGCTGGGAAAATGCCCCAACAACTCCCTCCTCATAACACGTCGTCCCACCGGGTCAAGTTCGAGTTGATGAGGCTCTTTAGGGAAAGGAAACTCACCTGCTTTGACGAGGTATATTGCATCGATAGTGAAGGCTCTACGAGATACGCGGATATCGTCGCATTTCCCAAGACAGGAAGGACAGCGCTGATCTTGGATCCAACTGTCCGCTTTGAGAGCAATGACCTCGATCAGGCGGGTGAAGTGGAAAGGGAAAAGAAGAACACGTACGATAAATGTATCCCTTTCCTAAAAGATAAATTTCGTGAGACCTTCCGAGAGAGAAAGTTCACCGTGAGAGGCCTCTGGTTTGGGTCTCGCGGAACTATTCCAAAAAGAACAAGGAGCTTCCTCGAGGAACTAGGTGTCGACATTAAGGACGTAGCGAGGTTGACTGAAAAAATAGTCCTCGACTCCCTGGGAATCATTCATCACCACGTGCATGGCTAGCCCGAGAGTTTTAATTTATGTATTTATTTATTTATTTAATGAATAATTGAAAACAATAGAGATAAAGAGAGAGAAGTGAGAGAAAAGGAAACTAAATGTTAAAGGAAAGAAAAAAAAAAAAGCATAAACAATGAAAGGAAGGAAAAGGGAAAAAAAATGGAAAAAAGATAATAAAAATGTATATATATATATATATATATATATATATATTATATATATATATATATATATATATATATATATATATATATATATATATATATATATATATATATTTTAACAATATTAAGTAAGACTTCTGTATATTTATATATAAGTTCATATATTGTCCTAAGGATAGAAGAGTATGCTGTGTGTATAGCAACCCAATGTAATTGGGCAGCAATCCTTTATATTTTATGAAAATAAAGTGTTTCTCTCTCTTCACATCCCTGTAGAGCGTTAGATCGCTAAATTATGTATTATGTTTTGTTGAAGGTGCGGGACAGCTGGGAGGAGGACGGTGTGACTGTAGTGGAAGAGCTGATCGCTGCCTCGGGACCACGGCCTCCTTCGGACTGCGTGTACATGGACTCTTGATGCGAGGAGACCTAACGCCATCCGGTGTAAGGGCGTAACATCAAAGGGAACCATTTTGGTTCCAGTTTCAGGATCGGGACCTAGGGCTGCGGAGGAAGGAGTAGCAGAGTTCATGGCGGCCATCTCCTAACAGCCAACTCACACGTCCAGCTGGTTGCCTTGGAGGGTGTCATGTTGCCATGGTTACTGCGGTGCTGTTCGGCCATTCAGCCGAGAAACGTGTAGATTTCTAAGAGGACGAAGTTATACTTCGTCATCCATTTGTGTTTTGGGTTAGAGAAGTGAGGGAGAGTGTATCGATTGCGAAACTATGAACCTGTCGTATTTGTTAAGACTTGCACCCTTCTCTGGACCCCCACGAATATTGTAAGTATACACTGCCATTTTAATTATATATATAGAGCATTCGTTAATAAAATTTTTAGAATGTCGTATCGATGTTCGTATTAGATTTCGAGTTTCCATAATGTCGTATCGACGTTCGCATAATCACTTTCAAGATTTTCGATAAACAATGGCACAAATATGACTTATGAATACAAGCGTCCAACTATCCAGTCGTTGAATATTGTCCGATAGGCATGTATGGAGGACTGTAACATTTTTCACTCTCTATAAAGCACAAAGTATGGTATATCTAAAACATTGTTCCTAAATAATTGGTTAATTGCAAACACTGTCAAACAAATCTGAAACCACTTTTTTTCTTTGATTTTTTTATTCACACACGTTAAAATAAAACACCTTAAAACTCCGTTTCAGGATCAGAAAATAAACCAAATTTATTGTCCAAAAAATAATGAACTATGTTAGTTAAGAATACTGAATAATCTTAAGATCTTTTCTTAATTTTTGAAAGTCAGATATGAATTTCAAATGGATTTACTGTTTCTTTTATGGATGGAACATTTTCTTTTAAGTCGAAATAATTTAAAAAAATTAACAGGAGACTATTTTTAAAAATAATATTTCTTTTGATACGTATAGGTATATGCTCTTATTAAAAAAAACCAAAAGATTAACCAACATTTTTGATATTCAGTGCTACCCACCTAGAAAACATTCTATCTGACTTTTCTAATAAATTGACTAAAAGTAACCATGGTAACAAATAGTTATAACATGTCATAGTACAAAGGATTGAGAGTTTCCTGTACTTTTATGTTGACTGATACATCGTAATTTCATGGGATAAAAAAAGGTCGAATTTTACTTCACGAACCCTACGTAGTAATCCCATTGTTGTATATTGTAATAACTTTGTAATGTCGATATTCATATTAAATATATATATAATATATAGACTAGTGTATTGTATAACTTACTACCTATAGTTAGGTTTTATTAGTAATAAAATTAAATTGATTTTTGTAAATAACTCTTATTGGGTCATTTGTAAAATGACAGTTTCACTGTATAGAACACCTTTTAAAGTTAGTATTGTTGACATTGTTGTATTGTAACTGCATCATGTGCATAATTCAACTTTGTATGTATAGAAAGTATTTAGGGTTTTACGTTATTTAATTATAGGTATATATTCCTATGAGTAAGGTTTTATCATATACATCCTCCTTGAATTTAGGAAGAAATGTAATTCAAATGGCTGTGAAACGGTTGTAGCTGTTTTTGTTAATTATTTAATTGTGAATCCACGCTTTGCATATCTTTGGCGTTTGGTGAATTCCTTAAAAATCTCAAAACATCTCATTGAAATTTAATAAGAATTTTCCTTTCATTAATTGAGTAGTTAGAGTAATTTCAAAACGTATCTTGTCCATTTTTTCGATATCATTATTTGAATTTTTTTTCTATTTTTGGGCCTCTCTATTAGTTTTAATATTAAATTATTCGACGCGTGATCTCCTTTTATAGACATATTATTATAATTCTAACAGTGAGTAATTCTCAACAAGCATTTTCATGTGATTATATTACTGTGTTCACATTTGCTTGATGTATTTATATTAATTAAGTTGTAAATACTATAAATAAAATTTTTTTAAAAATAATAAATTTGAAAATAATCAAAACCTTAATTTATATAATCATATTTAATTTATAAAGGTTATGAGCTTAACATACTAATTTCAGCAATTACTAGTTCTTCCTGAAAATTAATTTACGTTTGATAAACTGGATAAACTGAATTGATTTTAAGTAAAATATAGGAAATTTCATTACGAAGGCTTAATTAATTAGTTAACTTGTATTTTGTAGTTTGTATAACCTGTATTATAATAAAAGTGAAGAAACAAATCTAGGAATATTGAAGTCGACTTAAATCTGTTCTAATCTATATGAGGCCACAATGAAAATCATCGGACATTTCGTGATGCAAAAGAAGGAAAACACAGGTAAAACCATGGGATAGTGAATGTTTTGTATTAAAAAAAAACATTTCGGAAAGTAGACAAGATCCGTTTTGAAATTCAATTGCTAATTTTTTTTTTATATTAAATGATATTTATTTTTAACTTTATTAGAAAAATCCAAAAGCAGACTTTTGTTATAAATCATGATTTACTTCGTTATGAAATAATTTTAAAAGTTTATTTTTATTTAAAAAATGGATTATTGTAAATTGAATCAATTGAAAGAAATCGTAATTTAAATTACGCCGAATAATTTCTATGATGAGATAAAAGAAAGTATTGTCATAGCTCTTACTTATATAGCCCGAACGTCGATTATGCTATTCTATCAACGTGTTATCAACAACCAAAATGCTTCCTTGATCCTTAACAGTGCCTTCAGCCTCTTCGAGACTCTTGATCAATTTCAAAATCGTGAGAAAACAAAGTACGCATATAATAAATTAAAAGTAAAGTAACTTCGTAATTGAGGTTTTATTTGACAAGTAAGTATACAAAATTTTTTATTAGTTGTCAATTATTATTTTAAAAACGTGGTCGTCGTAAACCTATGACTTCCTGTCCTACAGTATCCTTTTATAATACCCAACTTATCCCACTTGGACAAATCCGATACCTAGGACTCCATCTGGACAAACCTCTAACTTGGGATCCTAATACCAGAACGACAAGAAACTGCTCGACGTTTCCGACTACTTCAGCACTTACTAGACAACTCTAACCTTTCAATTAATTACAAAAGACTCTTATACATGTCCATAATATGACCTATATGGACTTACGGAGTTGAGCTTTAGGGCTAACCATCGAATTCCTCTTGTATCCAATCTTTATACTCCAAAATCCTTCGTAAAATCCTTAATGCCCATTACTTTGTAACAAATAAAATAATCCACAATGACATGAATGTTCCATATGTTTCCGATTTGGCCCTATCCAGATACCTATCCTACCATAGTAAACTTCAGAACCATCCTAATCCACTCGTTTCTAACCTTGCTTCCTCCTCGATGCCTGATAACCCTCCTAGGCGTCTTAAAAGATGATGGCCTCGTGATCTCCTAATTAAAAAACTTTATTAGAGTGCTACCAATGGGTAGATTCTCTACAAGACTTGTCATGTCATTTATTTATCTATATCACATTTGCTGAATGTACTTTAAATGTACAGTTGTAAATTTCATAAATAATAAAAACAAATAAAAAAAAAAAAACAACGTGGTATTCATTTTTCCCTTTTACTTAAGTTATCGAAGACTTGTCATAGTGAAAACGTGGAAATTATGGATATGTTCTACATAAATGTTTATACTTTCTAATTATGGAACCATTGCGTTAAAAAAAGGCCCTGAAAGGATCAAGGAGAGGAAAAGAATTATTAAAAGTTTTCTTTTATTCAATTTACATTTCCTTGTGTACCACATTTCCCAAACTCGCCTATAAGAGGCAGATTTCTTTAAAAAAACAAATATATATATTTATATATATATAGACTAACTATATGTGTATATATAGTGACGATGAAAGGAATTAAAATCAATCGCCAAAGAAAAATAAAATCAAATGCTGCCGTGAAGTCAAAATACTGAAGAATTCCTAAAATGGAACACATTTTTGACACCTCCAGCATTGGTTGATAAGTGTTATAATTTGCTGACAAATAAGTCATACAATTTTTACTGTTAGTCGACTCATAAATTTAAAAACCTTTTAATTTCGTTTGTTTAGATTAAACATTCGGATATTAAAATTAAACAAATCATTAAAATAGTGTAAAAAAAAAATTAAAATCATAACCAACGTTGTTCATATTCGTGTTTATTGTAAAGATGTTAATCGATGTCTATACTGTTAAAAATCTTTAAAAAATATATATATATATAGATATATATATATAAAAATGGGGAAAAATATGAGCCCTTATTTGACGTAGCTTGGTGTACTGACAATCGATTCCGGTTACCCCTAAATTCAATAATCAGCATTACGTATAATAAACTTAAGTTTCTTAACTGAATATTCGGTATGATTTTTATTACTATGTTTGACTTTATATATATTGTTTTAATGTGTTATACCTGTTAAAAGCCAAACTCAGTGTAAATTCTCGAGCATACATGATAAACTCCTTTAAATGTGAAAAATATTTACAGAATACGATTTAGTTATAAAATTTATACACACAATATTTTTATTTTTGTTTTTTTAAATTCCATATACTTTTGTCTTAATGCGTTTTAAGCCGCATTAAACATTAATTCAACTTGTATAATTAAATTTATCATAGTTGTAGGCTTTCATTAAGTAGGACAACGAAATCGTATCGGACAACGATTTATGTCTAATCGCACAAAATTATTAATTATTTTATTTCAAAAGTGTTGTTTAAAAAAATTAAGAATATATTATCGAGAAAAAAAATTCTTTTTTTTTTTTGCTTATTTTCTATTCTTTCAATTCTTCTAACACATTTTATAAAATTGTTGTATCAAAAGAATGAAATCATGTTTATTCTGAATTTCAGCTCATATGATTTTTTTTTTCATTTTTAAGCTACACACGTATATTTTCACATTAAGTTTATTCTCTATTTTGTTTTTAAATGTTGATAAGAATTTTATTTTACGAAAATAATGTTTGAGAATACGCTATTTCGACAAGGAAAAAACACAATAATGTAATGTTTATGTAATCGTAAATGGGTAGCTAATATGAATTGCTGTCAACCCGGATGTTTATAATGGATAATTTGGATGTCATGATGTGCCTTGTAAACGGATAAAATGCCCACTAGTTCAAATAAATATTGATTTTTTAAATTTTATTTTATTTTTATGTTATCCTTGTCAAATCTAAAAAAATTAATGTCAACTAGTTATATTGACAATATTTTCACGTATTTTTCCTGGTTTTTTTTTCACATCAATGATATTCTTTTATGTGAAATTTTTCACACTTTTTTTTTTTAAGGAAATCATTTTTTCCCCAAATCGGACAAAACTATCTTGTACACCCTTTTCATAAAATTTGTCTTTGACGATGTATATATATACAGTCTTATGTGTTGTATATATTTAATGTATTAGATATATTATAGAATTAGGTAATGCTTGAACTTCGCGATTGAAATTGCGGAAACGGCTCTGTGTTCCTGTCGAGTAAGTAGTTTATGTTTTTCTTTCTTGCTAGACTGCATGCGTATGAGAATTTCGTTAATGGCTTCTCCTATCTATAAGGGTCTTCTAAGATTTTTTTTTCTTTTATAAGGCTCAAATCACTCCAAGACAATCTGGTTGGGTAAACAACAGCCGAAATAATTGTATTATTATCTCATACTCTCATAACTAAATTTATCATTGTTACATTTTCACATTAGTACCGCAATGTAAAAAAAAAAAAAAAAAGGAAAAGAATATTGTATACAACAATGTATTTAATGTATATTGTGTATCTGAAATTATTGTGTAATTATATTGAGATTTAAGGAAACTGATGCACACCTACTAAGTAGTCGCTTGGATCTTGGTATATTTATTATATAAACTTGACGAAATTAAAAAAATAAATAAATAAATAAATGCCTTTTAAATACAGTGTTGGATGTAACGTTATTATTTGAATTATCTATTACCGTTAGAATTTTTAGAGTTTCTTCTTTATATTTTATGAATCGCTCAATTTATACATTTTTGACTGGAAGGTGATAAGGGTTTTGGAAATTCTTTGTGCCAAGTTGTATATAAAGATTGTGATGAAAAGCCTGTTCGTATTGTTAAGAGATCTTTATTAGTAGTTTTTAAATGGTTTGATTATCCAATCTTTTATTTTAAGGAATTGTCAAAAGAAAACACTATTGTATGAATATCTTGTAATATGAGACACGCATTAGTGTTTAGTAATATAGAATGTAGTGATTGGTATAACAAAAAAAAATATATGGACTTTTTTTAAAAAAAAGTTTTGGTTTGATAAATACGAACCAAACTTCGAAAGTATTTTCGATCTGATTTTACATTTTTTTTCGAAGGGAACTAATTTTTGTTTTTAATTGTAAGGTTGTTTTTTTTTTTTTATAAAATTAATAAAATAAAATTGAACAAAAAAATTTAGGCAGTGTGTTCGAAATATTTTCATAAAATGTATGTAAAATGTGTAACAGTGATTCTGTTAGCTGCCAAAGTGCGTTGTGATCATATTTAGTGCATATTGTAGTTTATATTTTATATCATACATAATGATATTTACGTTAGGTGTATGTCATCAATGCTGCCAATGTTGTAGGATTATCCAGACACCAGGCATAGAAAATTGGTATTGTTATGAAATTGATATGTTTTTACAAAAAATTCATCCATTTTTCAAATCTCGTACAGATATTCTATGGAATCAACAATTAGAAAAGCAACTATTTGCGAATTATGATTGTTATTTTAATTTTTAAATTCACAAATTATTTCTTCAGGCAATGAAAATTGGATTGGATCTCTCAGGACCAATATATATATATATATATATATATATATATATATATATATATATATATATATATATATATATATATATATATATATAAATTTCATGCAATTTTAAATAATGTGCTGATTTTCTTGAACATGGTGCTGCTTTCGATGGTGTTTGGTGGCCTAATAAAGACAGAATGAACATTTATTCAAAGGATTCTGAAAAAGATTCTTGTAAAATTTCTTCAAATTAACTGAAATATTATTTATTTTAAGAATTTGAAGTGCATAAGTAACTCTTATTCATGTTTTTAAATTAATGTTTTCAGGTGGAGGAAAATAAATATATAAATATATTTATATCAACCCTGTATAAATACTGTAAGTAAATATACACATCTGTATCATTTTTAATTGAAATTTCATATGATAAAAAATCTCAAGAGAGTTCATTCAGCTTATAAAACAACAGTATTTTCACTGCCTGGAATTGAACGTTTTACAGTTAGCATGAATTTTAATTGGCTTAAGCTTATTCCAGTGCTTAATCAAATAAAACTTTAGGAAGAGACTCCCACTGTTTTTTACCTGAATAGATCACGAGCTAATTGAAAAATGATCATTCATTAGTTTTAATTTTTTTTTTCTTCTTTCATTTTTATTTCCCGTTCTAAGAAAAACTGATTGTAAGGATCGACGGATTCATAAGCTTTCGTAAAATGGATATGGTGCTCATGAACTTTACAATAGATTTTAACGATTCTTGTTAAAATCGTATTGCAAAATTATCATTCGTTGCAGTTTTACCCATTTTTATTTATTTGAAAGATGGGAGGGAGGGAGTATTTTCTGTTCTATGAAAAATATAACAGCTTAAATGGGTTCACAGATTCATAAACCTTTCCGAAAAGCTTATGGTTAGAAAATGGTTCAGTTTTTGGACTTAAATATCCTGAAACCTAAATTTAAATTAAAAACATCACTTTGAAAATGCGAGTCTGAGTTATTGATGTACTTTTGTTCACACTAATATTATATTTTTATGTTTTGATATTATGTATTTAGTTCTCATAATTGTTCTGAATCAATGTGGACACGAGTAGTTTTAAGAAATAATGGACATTGCACTATTGTAGTCGCTTCTTAGACTTTTCACTAAGTATCGTATACTTGAAATTTTGAGTATTTTTATCGAATAAGATGTATTTTAATAAAGTGTTCTGACTCAAAAGCGAGCTGAACGCTTTATGCTGTAGTAATATTTTTGTATACTTTAATATTGAATCGAAGTTTTTTCGTTGAGATATTTTATACATACAGTTATAAGGAACATTGTAATTAGATTTTCTTTTTTTTTTTTTGTGATATAGTTCATTTTATAGCGATCTCACGAACACTTTGCACAAATAACATATGTTTTGTTTGAATCTTATAATGTGTAACTGCATTTTTGAAATTTGTTTAATTTAGAGCATTATCAGTTCGCCAACGATTTGCCAAAATCATTTTTAGAAATGAACTTTTGAAATATTTAGTAATTTAATAGATTTTGTATAACAATGTACTCATTAGTTTCCAACAAAAACAAAAGAATAAAATTTTCATCAGAGTTGCAATTTTGACATTATAGCCGGTTTTGTATATTTCTATTTCAATGAAATATTGAAAATGAGTAATTGTTTTGAGTATACTTCATTGTTCAGTTACATATGTATGTGTATGTGAATTTATTTACTATACCGGTATTTTAAATAGTCATAGTACAAATAATGAGACTCTGAATTACTGTAAACAAATCGCTAAAAAAGGTTGATCGTTTTTTATTAATGTTATAAATTCAATGTTTGGTCTATTGATTAATTATGTAAAAGTGTATTATGTATTATATTTTCCATTCATTTATAAAACATAAAGTTATGTATGTTTATTTATTGATTACTGTCAAATAAAACGACCAAATATACTTTGTAAATTATTCCATAAAAATATATATATATTAATTAGTTTTTAGGAAATTGTAGGGTTCATTGCCCAAAAGACCATTTTACCGTGTTATTAGTTACGTGTTTTAGCCATTTAAGATGGTCATGTCAAAAAAGACATGAACCAATGGGAATACGACACGCTCCAGTTGAACAAAATAAATGTTTAAATTATGACATTAAACATTGGTTAAATATTTATGTAATGTTAAAAATATATATATACGAAAGTTATTGAAATGATGATTTAGTATTCGGCGGGAAATCGTATTGCTAATTGTTTTTATGAAACTTTCCTGTCGAATCTGAAATTATATTCCATGATATAAAAATTAAAAAAAAAAAGTTGTACTTTTATAAATACAATTATTTATGAAATACATGAAGGTTATTACCCTCACTTTGTGAATTGTACATTTGCAATTTATATGAGAAAATTCCATCCAGTAAATAAGAAGGGTGTAACATTGGATTAAGAAATACACGGATGAATGTTCCACATGAGTTTTATTTTCAACCCATTTTGAAACAGGGCCAGGAAACAAGTCATCGAGTCAGATCTTACATCAGGTATTTTTTTTAATTTTGTATATTTTAATAGTAGTTTTATAGGAAATTAATATGATAGAAGCAGTTATATCAATATTTTTGTTTTGTTTTTAAAGAAATAAATGAAAAATGAAGTATATTGTACCCATTTGAAAATATTGAAAATATTGAATATTGCTTGTGTTTGTTGCAAGTTGTCTTGTTTCATTTGAGTTGTTTTTTATTTAGGAAGGAAAACAGAATTTATAATAAAACTTAACATGTTATTATTAATTAAATGTTCATGATGTAACACGATTGATCAGGAAAAGTTAAAAAAAGTTTAACTAATTATAAAATTAATCATGAAAATCACAAAATACAGCGCTATGATTATGGTTATTAAAAAAAAAAAACTAAAATAAAGATTGTTGTTTCCATAAAATGCTTTACTTTGATAATGTCAAAAAACTCTTCAAGGAAGAAAATACATGCTTCATTTCATAGCATTTGCTATAAAATTTTCCATTTTAAAAAATTTTTATATGTTAAAATTTTAATTTTGTTTTTACTTTTTTTTGGCATTACGGGTATCCATTGTCGTGTAGAGGCTTCCAGTACCAAAGAATTTTTTTCTTTTTTTTAAAACTATTTATTCAAGATATTTACAACTTTATTACAATATAAATACAACAAGTAAATGTGTACACAAGAATATAATCACTTGAAAACGCTTGTTGAGAAACTACCCACAGGTAGCACTCTAATAATATGTCTATATAAAGAGATCACGAGGTCATCTTCTTTTCAGACGCCTCGGATGGTTATCAGGAATCGAAGAGGAAGCAAGTTTAGAAACGAGAGAAAATTATTCAGATGGTTATGAAGTTTGTTATGGAAGGATAGGTATCTGGATTTGGCCAAATCGGAAACATTGAACATTAAAGTCATTATGGATTATTTTATTTGTGACAAAGTAAGGAGCATTGAGGATTTTACGAAGGATTTTGGATTGTAAGGATTAGATACGAGAGGAATTTGATGGTTTAGTGGAGCCCCATAGCTCAACTCCTTAAGTCCAAATAGGTCTTATTATGGACATGTATATGAGTCTTTTGTAATTAATTGAAAGGTTAGAGTTGTCTAGTAAGTGCTGAAGTAGTCGGAAACGTCGAGCGGTTTCTTGTCGTTCTGGTATGAGGATTCCAAGTTAGACGTTTGTCCAAGTGAAGTCCAAGATATCGTATTTGTTGAGGGAAAGTGGGGTGTTATTAAAGTATACTATAGGACAGGAAGTCATAGGTTTACCACGACCAAAGAATTTAATTACTGATTCAGTTGATGTCAAAGGATTAACTGAATTAGGGATTGAATTCCCAATAGTTATTCAATTTGAGTAAAATACTGAGTACTCCGTACTCAGAGTAGCATTTGTCCATCTCTGCAGATGTGTTACTCCAAGATACATGAACACCCATTTCAACCTCCTTGCCTTCATACCATGATATATTGATTTACCAGTTTCTGTAAGCAGTTGTTTATTGGTCTTCCTTCTCCCTATATGTAAGTACTCTGATCCCAGAGCACTCCGGTTATCGTGCGGAGGATTTTTCTCTGAAATATTCAATACTTTTTTCTAGGCCTCTGGTTAGTTTCCAAGTGTCTCTCAGCCATGTATTAGAACTGGGATTACCACAGCATTGCACATCCTTAATTTGCGATTTTTCGAGATTTCAATACCTTTAAAAGAGAATTAAAATTTCAACTTTAATGTTTTGTAATATTTTAAAGTTTGGAATTTGGATGAATTTTTTTTTCTTAATCCCATTGGATGTGATGTTGAGAATAGGGGGTTGGTCGGGAATTAAACATGGCACCTTTTACTGCACATGGTGCATTCTAAGAGAGAGATGGGAATCGAGAGTACTGTGGTTGTTATAGTGTGTTTTAGTCTAGTGACGGCGCTGTCTAGTGCTCAGAAAACAAATTAAATTATGGATCAATATTTAATTCTTATTGATGTGAAATTTGTTATGTGGGATCTGGAAAATAGTCCAACTGGCTCAAAACGTCGTTGATGGCAATAAAATAAAATTTATTACATTTATAGAGTTCCTTTAAAATTGTTTTTGTAATTAGAAAGGAAAATATTTTCACAATAAAGGAAATATTTTATTTTTAAGTCAGATTTTCTTTTTTGTCATTATTATGATTTTTTTTCGGTAAACTTTATTTCCATAAAAATATTTTAGCTTCTATGAAAATTCTATTTCGTCATGATGGAAACAGATTCCGTTAAATAATATGAAACTAGAAGTCAGTAGTAACATGATTCATTAATTTTTATCAGTCTCTTTTACCTGTTACAACTTATTCACTAGGTTTTTTTTTTCTAAAATTATGAGCTCATCAACGATATATTGCAGATAAATTGAAGTTTCTTATGTTCATATTAAGAGACTAGATTCGTATTTTTTTTTTTTTCGAAAATTGTTAGCTACAATTTTTTTGTGAGGTCGAAAAAATAGAGTTATGAATTGCTAAAAATTAGAAATACGACAATTGTCATATTAATATTAGGTTCACGATGTGTTTAAAAAAGCATAATTATTTCCCTTTTTTTTTTTTTTTTTTTTTTGGTATGTACATCCGTTGTCAATAACTGAAACCAACTCCCTCCATGAACACAACTCCACCTGACACACTTCCACTTCATAACAAAAGATCTTATCCCCGGATGTCAAAAGTGTAACCAATCACTAACTATAAAACATATTTTGGAAGAGTGTCCTTTTTACACCGTAAGATTTAAAGATTTCGGAATACTCCAGATTATATAAGCATCCTTAGGAAATCAAGAAGAAATCGTTACCAAAGTCATCAAGTTCCTGGATAGTGAAAGACTTAAAAAACATACATGAAAAGGTTATGATTAATGATCCTTTGCAGATTTATTATTATTTTTATTTACTTATTTATTTATTTCATTTTTTTTTTCATTTGTTCATTTCAAGTTAATTCGTTTATTAATTTCAATTCATTTATTGATTTTACTGCTATTTTTGTAAAGTTTATTTATTTATCTATGCAATCCTATTATCAATGAATGTCTATTATTATCCTTATTTATTTATTTTATTCTATCAATCCATTTCTTTATTTTTTTTTTGTACCTACCATCCAAACAGTATTAAGTGGTGTTATTTTGTTGATCTGGCGCTTAAGACCTGCATGTTTTGCTCCTAGACATCCAAACAACGAAACAAACCAACTCCTTCCATAGTTTTTACTATGTTCATGATATTATTTTTAGTACATAATAAGCGGTGGAATGTCTAAATTAACCTGAAAAATACTCCAAATTTTCAATTCATCATTAAATTAAAAGAGAAATAAATTTATTAACAAAAGCTTATTTCTTTATTACCTAAGATGTTATTTTAAGGGTTATAAATTATTACACAAAAAAGTTTGAACAATATATTTCCTAATAACAGGCAGGGAAGTAATATTACAGGAACTTTCTAAAGACATGAAAGACACGATACATGTTTCTAATATAGTTAATTTTAAATATTGATTTAACCTAATACAATACTACACATACAATACACAATAAAATACTAACTATGTAGTATATAGTTATATATAATAATAATATATACTTTTACAATTAATTTATTATAGGCAGTTAAGTGTTTATATGCAGTTAGTATGCATGGCTAATGGACATATATTTAAAAAAATATTACAATAATCATATATGCCCGAAAAAGAAGCATATAATTTTGTATCTTATAAAAATTACAAAAATATTAATTTGGCTTAATAATTCAAATATTTTTAATACATAAAACGCCATGGTTGACGAAAAACAAGCCTATAGAATAATCTTTAATAAACTAAAACCAGATTTCGATAAACAATTTTTTATATATTTATGAATATAAGAAGATATAATTATAATTTATTAACAATTAAAAATATTTTAATATAATAAATGTAAAACATTAACAATCTTATAAGATAAGTGATAATCGATTAGGATGCATATTCACCAAGGACATCTAACACTGGCTGAGAGTATATGAAAACATTGAATAATTTTATAAAATCAATTTCAATTTTTTAATAATTACAGACTATAAAAAAATGTAGATAAATACACAACAATGAACTGTCGGTAAAATTAAAAATGAAAATTTCTTCAAGGTTTTGGAAGCGTCAAATTACGATTAAAAAACATATCGTGACGAACAATTTATGCTTTATATTACTGAAATACACTTCTTTTTTAAATTTTTATAATTGAAATTTACAACCGTATTAAATGATAAATACAACAAGTAAATAAGAAATATAAAATTATCAAGACGATCGTGTTTTTATTATATGTTTCGTCCTGAACCATAATCCATTCAATGTCGGTCAATCAAATGAACACAATCAAAGGAATGTGTTCGTTAATGCACACTATATTTGAAGGGCTTTTTGAATTCACAAGAACACATTAAAATAATCATATTTTTTACATTTTAATTTCTTTTTCATGTTTAATTTAGGAAATCTTTTATATTATAATAAAATAATTTTATTTAGTTCATGATTTGATTTACAAATCAATACAAAATACAAGCTGAAATGAGTTTACTTATTTATTGATTTTCTAGTCTAATTTTAATTTTTACCACATCAGCTATAAATAACAATTGACAGAATACTTGGGATATTAAATATTCATGATTTGGAAAAGGAAATAATTTTCTGAATATGAAGAAAAGAAAATTGATATGTGCTATGGATGTAGATTTTTGGCAAGGCGATATGGCCTTCTAATAGACCTATAGTTGCGATGATCTTCATGGTGCAGCGGCAGGTCGCCCGTAACTCCATATCCGATCCATTTGGGGCCAATCTGACAGGGTTCTTCCCACCGACTCAATCGAGTTCCGGGACAGTGATGCATCTGTCTAGATCCATGGATTACGGCTGTTCAGAGTTAGAAGGCGCACGAGAACCTATATTTCTTTTCCTGCTACACACCGTCCATGGACCAAACCTCTTTGGGCCTGTGGCATTCAGGAAAATTCCATTGCAATTCCCGATTAAATTATCCAGGGTAGGTTCATCATTCATATTCTGTGTCTATGTGAATCGCCTCCAGTATGACCTTACGTACCCGGAAAGGAGGTGGAATGGTTGGCAGTATAAAAGGGGGGCATAGTTGTCGTTGGTCATTTCCAACAAAATGGGTCTTTGAAATAGTAAATTAAGTTTAACTTAATTAATCAAATGGACTATTAAATTAATTATGGTATGTGGTTGTTTAATTAATTTGTATATTTGTCCAATTAATTAATAGAATTTGATTGATAGTTAAAACTATGGACAACAGAAATAAATGAACAGAAGTAGGTGGTATCTACGAATTGGAAGTTATCGATACTTTCTGATAACTTAGAAAAATCTACTGGACGGATATGACGTGACTGGACGGGCTTGACGTCCTTCGCGTGAGATTAAACAAAGAGAAGTTTATGCACAACGTAATGATAAAGGAGATTATAAATTGATGTTTGATATAATATTACAAGAGGCCTCCCTTTACTAATGGTTCTTGTTAATGATTAAGTTACTCTTCGCCCTAACTCATTTATCTTATGATTAATACGATCGCTATTTATTATTAATCAGCTGTTCCGCATTCCCTCAGATAACGTTAGCTCTGATCTGCGGCTACTTCTGAGTTCAATGATAAGTTAAATGCAGGCATTTGGACTTACTTCTTAAGTTTCTTTACAACACACTCCAAATTAGCGAGAACGAATTCGGAGCGTTGTGCTCAGCAACGATATTTTAATAATCGCCGAATTTAGTTATCGATTGACGTTGATGATTTCCGATTCAAAATTGAATCGTTTTGCATTTTGTTTTATTTTATGTTTAATGTTTAAATGAGTTTTTATTGCAATTACTGGGTCACAAAATTCATCAATAATAAATTTTAACCTCATTAAAAATATTCTCCATGATTAATGAGAATTCGTTTAAATGTAAAAGTCGGGGTACATCGAAAATGTTATGAGAACTGAAAATCATATTTTCTCTTTGTAGCCAATTGTTGACGTCTTACGATAGAAATTATAGTATATTATTATCGAAATGACTTATTATTATTTCTAAAATGTATATCTATTGGATAAATTCCAGCATGTTACAAGCCATGTAGTTATTTTCTGCTATACAGACCCTTTATTATCTTATCGTATTATTGTAACCTAAAACCTTTTTATTTTCAAAAATTCTCGAAAATGGGATGTTTTTAATCCGGAGATCGATCAACTCTGTCTATTCAATGAGGTGCTAAAACCATAATAGTAATATAATCACAAAATCCAGAAAACGGTGTTCTATGAAAAGTTTGAGCCACCTCCATTTAGAGTTAGCTCCATCCACGACATTTCAAAATAACGAGGTTATATAGACAAAATGGCTCAGTATTTTTGTAGACGACCCGATTTTCTCCATTTTGCGATCAAATTATCTTACGATTCAAGGGAAAAGCAAATGTTACTAGAATTTTAGTATCTCGTTAAACTGATTAATTTAATGAGCAAACGGTTCATTTATGCAAATTATCATAGATAAAAAACGTTGTAAGTTAAGGCAAGATGAAGCCATTCACGAAGTTTTAGAAGGACCTCACCAATCTGATAAAAAGGGGTCTTTACTATATCTTAACTATTCTATTATAGAAAATTCTCTAATATTTCATCTATTCCTTTAAATCTTATGAAAAATTTCTACGTTTAGTGCTACCAATATGCCAATATTTCTATTTCGCTCTACTGTTAGTATTTCTACAGCGTGTTTCAGGAGTAAGTCGCCAAACTGCAGAAATTAACTAAGGACTTCAAAACAATAAAAAAATTTCCTTTGAAGGTATGACCGCAAACGCTTTGTAGAGGAGATATCCACACCTAAAGATTTTCGTTGTTATGAATTATTTACATTATATGAAATAAATAAAACCTATTTATTTGTTCTAACTATTTTAATAATTAAATGTAAACATTAACATTCATATTAAATATTGTTCAAAGTGAAGGTATGTCCGCAAAAGCTTTGTCTAGGAGATGGATTAGATAGAATACTAATATGGCCTCTTATCCCTAACTGTATAAAAACTATTGGCAACCTAAGGGTTAATACTATTTGGAATTAGCATTAGGAACACTAAATAAAATTTATCAGTTTGTAAGAGGCTTTCGCAGGGTACTCATAATTACGCCTTTCATTAATAGTGCCAAATGGGCTAACGCGTGTGCACAGCACCGCTGTCGCCCGGCAACCAGATATATCAATCAAATGATATAAAAATACTCATGAGTTCGAGTCCCAGTGCCGAGGGAGTCTTTTAAATCCCCGCCCACACTCCCTGGCCCGGGAAAAACCCTAAACGGTGAGGAAGGGTAGAAAAAAAAAAAAAAAAAACCGTGCCAAAGATAGTGCCGTTCTTCCACTGCTGCGGTTGAAGAAAGATGCCGAGCCTGTCTTAATGCTCAAGGAAATAATTTTGAACAACATTTAATATGAATGTTAATGTTTACATTTAATTATTAAATCAGTTAGAACAAATAAATAGGTTTTATTTATTTCATGTAACGTAAATAATTCTTAACAAGGAAAATCTTTAGGTGTGAATATCTCCTGAACAAAGCGTTTGCGGACATACCTTCAGAGAAAATTTTTTTCTCGTTTTGCGGTCCTCCGTTTATTTTTGCAGTTTGGTGACTTAAACCTGAAACCCTCTGGATAAATTAATGTTGAATTACTACAATATATCAACTATAGTAACTAGAATAATTGGTATAATGTTGAGTACATTTTAAATTAGTTATACTAATGTCATCAACTTCTACCAGAAATTCGAGAATATTTATGGTGCTTATCTACTGATAGTGTACGCTCTAAAATTTGTAAATAGATAAGATTAAATTTTTCGTACAAAGCTAGAAAGGGGTTTCCACAGACATTACAAATACATTGGACACGGGAAACATCCCTGCTGAGCGTCCCCGCCGGATGGTAACTGTCACGGAAATGGTTGTTTGGTGAGTCCGTGGTTCCTGTAGTCAGTGAGCATCGGGAGGAAGTCGTGGTGTCTCTTGACAGAGCGCCTCTTGTGATTCGGCAACCCCAAGGCGGGGACAAGGCACTTCCAGAAGGTGTTCTCGTCCACCGTGGAGGTGAAGATGGGCTGGAGGGCCTCGGCTCTCAGCTCACGTACAGACGGATGAGGCGGCCTCTTCTTCTGCCCTAGGAAGGGGGAACGTCCTTGGTGTTGGGGTTGAGTGCCCAAGAGGGAGTCCATGGTTCGTTTCGCTCCCTCAAGCTCCCTCTCAGCCACTTGTTCTCCGGAACGACCTGCGGACATAGCACAGTTTAATGACTAATCTATATCTATATATATAAATGAATGTATGTCTGTCTGCCTATCTGTCTGTTTGTCCTTAATGCATAACAATAACATTCATCCGATCGCCATGAAACTTTAGGATGTTCTTCAGTACACTTCTAGGAGGTTTCTGGCCTAGTACTTATGTCTTATGATAATTTTATATATGTAAAAAAATAAAAATGTAAATGTGTTTTAGTTAAAAGCTGCAAAAAAAGTGTCGCTATAAACTGTAGTGCCAAAACGGCTTTAATGATTTTAACGAAACTTCACTAAAGTCTTCCCCTTGAAACTCTTTTAATTTATGTATATAACATACTTTCCCGAAAACAAGTAGAAAAAAATGTTACGATGAATTCAATATTATATTTGCCGGTTAATAAAAAATTACAAAATTTTTATTGATAATATCCAAATTTATTTGAAAGATTCCTGAATTGCCGACAAAATAAAAAAACAATCATCGAAATTGGACGATTCGTTGCAGAGTTATATCCGACTCAAACATTAAACAATACATTAAATATTAAAAAAAAATAATAATAAAATTAAATATGAAAATATATGAGTGGCTTGATGTGAAAGGACGGATTTCTTTCATTTTTAGAAAGCAGAGATAAAGTCAATTTTAGTTTTATAAGTTTAACTCAGACTGTTTCTGATGATTAAGAATAACGGCGTATTCCCTCAAATGATTACGAATGTTCAATCATTAGAATTAGTTTTAATTGAAGTTATTTTACAGAAAAATTTGTTTTCCGCATGACATACCATGAAGCTATCTATAGTTAAAGTTCTTAAAACTTTTGACTGAAACGTTTGTTTATTTCTTATTTAGGTGTTTTTGGCTGTACGGTATACCTGCACACGTTTGAAGCATGTACATGATACTAATGACATAGCATTATTAATGTAATTAAATTAAAAATAGTAAAGTAAAGTAAAATATTTAATTTTACCTCATTAAAATTATAATAATTATTTTTCTATAAACCATACATATAATTTTTTTTTAATTGAAAAAACCTCCTGAAGATAGGAAAACAATAAAGCAGTGATATATATGATATATATGTTGCTAAATATATGAAAGATAGAAAAGATAGGATTCACAAACACATGATGAAATAATTATTGTTATTGTGCCAAAAAAATATTTTAAAAAATTGTATCATACAAAAATTACAATGGATTATGTTACATAGAACGAAGAAATTCTTCCGTGAATAGAATTACTACAAAAATAAATCTTCAAAGACAACGCTAACGACACTAAATATGTGCCCCGGAGGGAAAGGAAACCATATCCATTTTATTTATTAAATAACTTAGTAACTAAGAGACTAATTTTAATAGATTAAAATTGTACAACATTGTCTCTCCCCAACAAATACAAAATGGACTTGGTGTTCTTAACTTCAGTGTACAGAAATATTTCTAATATAATCATAAGCGGACGATGATACTGGAATGATAGGTATGACTTGAATATAACCGTAAATTACGGTCATTATGTATCTTCAAAATCACTTTTACGCGACTGTAGGTAGGAAAGGAATGCCTGACAACTTTTACTACTCGCTCGCCTTACGACTCCATCTCGGAAACTGCTACGACTTTCCGATGGAAATTGCCTCTATTACTTTGGGAACTTTTATCGCCACGAAAATGGCTTTTCAAAGAGACCTGTATTTTTATTATCGAATAAAAATATAAAAGACTCGTTTATGCGACGCCTTGTTTCGTAAAATATGGATGCATGGATATATTGAGATAGTGCTTGTTATAGATATTTTTATAGAAAAAAAAAAGTTTCATAGAACTCTAGATTAGATCTTTTGATCATTATTCAATTCTTTTTTTCTACATGTTAGCTATTATTTATCTAATTTTTAATTAAATAATTACAAAATAAAACATGGAGTTAAGTGGAAAAACATCATCATCATTGTTCCGCTTGTGAGCTTGCCTTTTTTATTGGACCAGGTGGACCTCTGCTGCACCAGCTCTCGTCCCCTGTTACATTCGGAACCTCGCTTCTGGAAGGCACCTAACACGCTTGCTTCCCAAGAGATTCGGGATCTTCCTCTCGGTCTTCTCCCCAGCAGGCGAGTCTCGTAGGTCTTCCTTCCGACTCTGCACTGATCCACCCGTAGAAGGTAGCCCAAGCATCTTAATTTGCTTTTTTCTAGAATGGTTTCCGCTGGCTTGACCTCGAGATTGGCAAGGATGGTAGTTTCGCGAATTCCGCCTTGCCTGTTCTTCCCTTTCGTACAACTTTCGTAGTATCGCTTGTCTAAGGACTGGATTTGACTCTTGTGCTTTGAATTTAGTGTTCAACACTCAGACGAGTATGTTAGCATAGGAAGAAACGCCGATCTTTAAACCGCCATATTCGTTTTCTTTGTAACTTCTCTTCGGTTTAGGAAGTCTCTCCTCACCGTGAAGATCATCTTTCCCGCTGTCCCCATTCGTTCCTTCGTCACCTCCTCATCGATATATCTACTTTTGTTGAGTTGAGCTCCCAAGTATTTAAAACTATCTACCTTCTCCAAACTCTCACCGTCCATTCTCAATATTCTCATAATCATGTGAGGTTTCCTTCTAATGCTCATGCATTACTTTATTATCGTTTTCTCAGGGTTGATTTTCATATTAACCCCTTTCAATTCTTCCTTGAAGGAATTAACATTTTTTTGTAGATCATGGTCATTCTGGCCCAATAAGATCGTCAGTAAACGCAAAAAAAGGAATAAAGAGTCGGCTCCATATCCCAGTGACCCAAGTGAAAGTTTTGCATCTTCTCTTTTGCTCTTCGCAACACCAAATCGAGAACCAATACAAAAAGGAGAGGACTCAAGCTGCAACCCTGACGTATGCCCTAAGTTGTTTCAAATCCTCAAGGTCTAAGAATACTTGATCTAACCAGGTTCCTTGTTCTACGATACAAACTGTTTATGGTCCTAATGAGTCTATTGTTTATTCCTTTTTCCATCTGAGCATTAACAATATTTTTTTTTAGAACAAAACATACTAAATAAATAATCAATATGGATAAAAATAATTTTAAAAAGTGTACCATTAATATTAATGTTGCATAATCGTTGTGTGTCTATAATAATTTATCGGTATGCTACATTTTGCTGAAATCCAATATGATTTCTATCGACGATACATTTATATATGTTTTCTTAACGATCCTTACAGGAATAATGATAATGTTTTTGTATATTTTATTTCTTAATTTATATTGATACATTATTATTATAATTATTTATTATATTTCCCATTCAGTAGCTGAATCCCTTAGTTATACTTTAAAAAAATAACATATCGTAATTGTTGAATTACCGCCCTGTATTGATGACTTTACCTGAGAGTTGTTGTTGTCGTCCAAGACCAAAAATGCCTTCTCCTTGGGTTCGTCCGCGTTCTCGACGACAAGACGGAAGGATGGACCCCCCTCCACTGAGGAACATACCGAGGTTTCGGAAGTGGTTGAAGTTGTGCTCTGGTCAGTCTTAGATCTGGAACGTGGCAGTGTGGCGGTCCCTGGGATTCTGTGAATATCATTGCTTACTTGAGAAATCTTAAATGATAAAAAATACTAAATAAATTACATTCTACAGAAGAGAAGGTTTCCTAGAAGAAGAAACGAAGTAACAAATATGGAAAAATTGACAAATCTAATAGGAACTAGAGATGTCAAAACTGAAATAAACTGCGAAATTTAAAATGTTCCACGAAATTCAAAACTACAAAAATTAGATATTCCACTAACAAAGAAAAATAATTTAGGAGACAACGAACTAGCTGTAAAAAAAAAAAAAAACTCTAAAAATTTTAAAAACAATGTATCATCCAATAATTCTGCAGGATAGAGACAACAAAATAAAAATTAATAAGTAAATAAATTACAGTAACTTTGTTACTGTTATAATCTAGTCCAAACAACAGCCAACATCCAGTGCACCACTATTCCTCTTACCTTGTAAAAGTATTACAAGATTAGTTAATTAATCTCTTAACATAAATTGATTCCCAATATTTTGTACCTAGTAATAAAATTGTATATGTTAGAAAACAAAAAGCAAATATAATTGCATTTCACTATACAGGGTGACCCAGTTTTTAATGACCAAATTCAGGAAAACGATTCTCTACAAAATTTCCAACAAAAAACCTCATTTGATACATGGGCTGATTCCAAACTCATATAAATGACGATAATAAGGCCTGTTTGAACTTACGGAGTTGAGCTTTGGGGCTCCACTAAACCATCGAATTCCTCTAAAATCCTTACAATCCACAATCCTTCGTAAAATCCTCAATGCTCCCTACTTTGTTACAAATAAAACCATCCATAATGACCTGAATGTTTCAGATTTGGCCCAATCCAGATACCTATCCTTCCATAGTAAACTTCACAATCATCCGAACCTTCTCGTTTCTAACCTTGCTTCCTCTTCGATTTCTGATAATCCTTGGAGGCGTCTGAAAAGAAGATGGCCCCGTGATCTCCTAATGTAGACATATTATTAGAGTGCTACCATTCGTTAGTTTCTCAACAAGTGTTTTCACTATATCCATGTGTACAAATTTAGTAAATGTATTTATTTAATACACAAAAAACACTGACCTTAGGAAATTTAACCACTGTTTTCTAAAAAAAAAAAAAACTGCCTATTTTGAGAAATTCCTTCTTATTTAATAAAAACCGTGACCACCTTAAGAAAAACCTTTTTCTTTTTTTGCTCGCTCTCCCCTTCCTCGCCTTTTATGCCATATGGGCTTTTCCCGGACCAGAATGTGGAGCCGGGTATTAATGCCAAGTTAAAAGACTCCCTTGGTGCCGGGAGGCTGTAATTTTATCGCTTAGAACTTCGGTTAACAGGTTGCCGGGCAACGCGTGATGTGCACAGACGCTTTTGCTTGGTCACCCGCCCCTATTCCCCTTAAGAAAAACACAAAATTGTTCTAAACCTCTTTTACGTTCGGAATTGCACTATGCATCAAAAGAACTTTTTTATTAGAAAGTTTGTCTAGGAGTTTAGCCATGAAACGAGCCACTCTGTATACAAAGGCTCAACATTTTGAAAATTGTTGATTGCTTTGCAGGTTATTCTATTTTTTTTTTCAAAACTGGATAATCTATATACATTAGTTATTTTGTTTCGTTAAGGAAGTGTTTATTTTAAATATATAATCAAGGTGAAGCTACAAGATTGTTATTGTGTTGATCGCTTTAAGTTAAAAATCTGCAACGATTCATTTTTTTTTTAACAAACAACTAGATCTATTTATAAGTTAGATGGCTCAAATTATTCAGTAAGATCTTGTGAAGATTTCGAAACAATTTGGCCTTAGAACACAAATTTGTGCATGACCTGTGTTTTGTCCGTTACAGCCAATAAATGAAGTAATTTAATAAAAAAAACAATTTTAATGAATCCTTCAAGATTTGCATGAATTAACTACGATTCTATTCCAATGAATATGGAACTACGAATAGCCAAAATAGATGATCGCATTTATGAATCAACTATTTTACTGTATTCTTGAATACAAATTTGGAATCATTACAGGAAAGAAAAAAAAACTTGGCTGGGATCTTATAAAATTTGTTTTCAACAATCATATTTGGAAGAATTTATTAATACTAGCCTCCTTTCAGTCTAGGACTTTGTCACTTGATACATCAGAATATTCCCTTATTTTATCAGATCATACTACACAAATTATATTAAAGGAGAGAGAATCACTTTATTATCATAAAATAAAAAAACAAAATCAAAATTTGTTTATCAAACTCCAAATATTAAATAGCAAACAAAACAGCAAAAATGTATTTACAGATGTGTTGAGCGTACAAAAGCTACAAAACTACTCATATTGCACAATACTGGCAAATTGATTTGAAGCCATCGCTAAAATATACGAACTGCTTCTGGTTCCAGCTAACGGCCGGTTCCTAATTTTCAACTCTTGGAAGTTTAGGAGATCCCGGCTCAGTAATTGTCGTCACAGAAAACCTAACAGTAAACATTTCACCTTAATATAATTTTTTTACAATACTTCAATAATAAATATTCTCCAATGAAAAAGTATCTTTTTACATAAAAACATTCTGGTAAATAGAAAAAGTAATAATTTAAAAAGGTTTCAGGTACCCACCACAAATTCTTTTCGTGTTAGATATTTACAGGAAATATTCATAAATAAATAAAATGTAACAATGATGAATACATGTTTATGTCCTTATAGGACGAAATGGAATCTAAGCAATTATATGTTCCGTTGATAGAAAATTCTAAATAATCAGGACGCAGTCTTTTTAAAAAAAAAAATTTAATTTTTATTTATGTCAACGTTTCAACCCTAACATGTGGGTCATCTTCAGGGCTGATTTTTTTTTTTTTTTAAATACGATTAGAGATATAATATTATACGATCGATAATGGTAAATAATAAACTATAGTGATTTATGGTATAGGAGTCTTAACTAATATTGCAGTACACATATTAAAAATTAAATATGTAAATAGTTATACAAACTAAAAATTAAAAACTAATGTATATAATCCATTTATAACTCCCTTCTCCTCTGACTATGTTTACATACCTTTTGTTATCTGGAAAAGGAAAACTGGGAAATCCTCCCCGCTGACCCTTTCACTTACCTACCAAATGTGTCAGTACTTGAACACCCTCAGTGCTCAAACCACGGTTAGTAAGAGAAAATATTATGTATTTGTATAAATGAATTATATACACTAGTTTTTAATTTTTAGTTTGTATAACTATTTACATATTTTATTTTTAATATGTGTGTTGCAATATTAGTTAAGATTCATGTACCATCAACAACTATAGTTTATTATTTACCATTATCGATCGTATAATATCATATCTCTGATTCTATTTTTTTTTTTTAATTTCAGCCCTGAAGATGACTCAAATATTTGTGTTGAAATGTTGGCATAAATAAAAAATATTTTTTTTTTTAAAGGCTGCGTCTTGATTATTTATCAACCAAAATTATATATACACTTTATTTTTATTTTTTTTATTCAGTGAGTAAGCCATTGTACCACAACAAATTTTCATTTTACCAGTCCTCAATAAATTGGTACTCTCTCACACACACACAGATTTCAATACTGAACTCTATCAGATCTCCTTATCTCACGGTTTATCAAAAAACGGTAGTTTCATGTTAGGTAATTAACCGGAAAACACGCATGGAGTGATTTTTCTGAATCAGGTATTATGTGCCTACAACTTGAAAAAGTCCGTGTTACAGACCCCATTTTATCAAATAATTTTCATCCGACTAATACATCGTTTATGGATGGCTTCATATTATCGTAAGCTATATAATTTTTATTTTGTTAAAATTCTCAGAAATCGAGCATTTTCTAATTGAATAAATTAATTTAAGTAGGTACTAAGAAGTCATAAATATCCATTAAATTCCACATGAATTGCAAGATGATTTGGTAATACAATTGAAAAAAGGTGGCCTATTGGTTAGGACGTATTAGGCCTTTTGCCTATATAATTTCGTTATGTTACAGTGACTTGTTAGAGTGGAGGTCACGCCAAACGGCCCAATATATTTGTAGGCCACATTTTTTCTCGATTTCTTGCTCTAATTATCTTAAGATTCAAATAGAATATAAATCCATAAGTATTTAGCACCTAATTAAATAGATAAAATTTACATATATCGATTTCCATAATGAAAACGAACGAATTACGAGAATTTTCGTAAACGAAACAGTTTTAGGTGGATATTATTTTATAACTTCATGTTTTAGCTTTTTTTTTTTAATAATAGACCTTAAGGATCCTTGTAGACCGCCGAAACCTCCGATCGAGCTGCCAAGGAGGCAGTATTATCATCTTTCGAAGTTATCGAAATCCACACTAAGTCAGATATACATAGATTTTTCAAACTTCAAGCTAAAAAGACCTGGGATCAGCTTCGGGAAATAACCGAGGAATCAAATAGGTTAAAAATGATCAAACCCGAAACTAAACCCTAGAAAAGTTCAAAAGTAAGTAGTAGAAGTGAGAATTTGCTGTTGTGAAATTACGAATTGGTCAAACTGAATCATAGAAAAGACGAGGCCACCAAAATGTGACAAATGCAACGTACAGCTGACGATAGTTCACATTTTAGAAGATTGTCCAATATACGAAGGGGGTGGGGTAGCTCAGTGGGTGAGCACTGACTTCCAGAACTCAAGCACTCAGGTTCCAGTCAGGCTGATGAATAGTAATTTTTCATTAGCTGTGGATCAACCATCGGATCGGGACACCCTCCTGGGGCAAACTCAGCCTCAATGTTGGTACTCCTAATTAAATAATTAATTCCGGTAAAAACATGACGGTTGAGCGTGATATCGGCCCAATCACCTGCCTGCACAACCCTTGAGCTTGTAACAGTACTTCCTCGCATAGTACTGCACCCACGACTCTTCATGGGCTGAAAATTGTTGAAAGGAAACTTAAAACAATAATTACAATAGTATTAACATAAAAATAATAACTGAATTCCTTAAGAAAAATAATTTATTTCAAAATATATAATAAAATAATTAGAAGAAAAATCAAAATAACACACGGCTTAAGGTCACTTAAAAACCTAGCACTAGTGTGTTCATTAGCACTTAACTCTTTAGCCGCCTTATCCTTAACTTAATTTTGAATTATCTTAACCAATATATTGTAGTTGTTTTTAAGAACAAAATAAAACATACTTTGTTGAGTTGTATTATAATAATTAGTCATCGTCAATTTTAATTTACATATAATTAAGGTGTATGAGCTTTTGAAATCAATTATGTTGTTACTTTCTAATATATTATAAAATTATAATTTAAAAATTATCTCTCAAGACAGGGTAAATTTAATTTTTGTTCTAGTCAACTTGATTATTAAATGTCACTTATAGTTTCGTAATGCTATTGTGTAAGTATTGTAAAATAAATCATATTTCATTACGAAGAACTGTTTCGTACGAAAATGCTGTGAGCGACTAGTGATACAGCGTACACTATAAATAAGGTATGAGACTAGTTCAAATCTCTAAGTGCCATCATATAAAACATCGCCAGGGAGAATTTCAGCAATGATACCGTTCTTTTTCCCCAAGAGATAAAAGTATATCTAAACAAATGCCAGTTTATTTTTATCTGTTTGAGTTACTAGAGTCTGAAATACGATATGCTAACGTCTAACTGCAGAAGAATAATGCCCAGGTCTTTTAAAGTAGTTTGGGAAGTATTATATATTATACGTTGCTCTGATATTTTTTACTATGTACCAAATATTAATGATAATAATTATTGTAATTTGAATTAGTCCAAAAGAGAACGAGCAGCTGAGAACTGAGAGAGCTGAACAGCTTTACAACGCCTTTATTTTTATTTTTTTTTTTTTGTATCATAAATATATCAAATTATAAATAAGGATTTTTTGAGTCGAAAATCGTGAGACATTTGCACTTAAAAACTTATATTTCTTTATAACGAAACGAGAATGGTGGCACAGTGGAAAAAAAATGACGAAAGTATAACTAACTGTTTATAATATATCATACACTCAAGAATAAAGATAGAATTTCATAGCGAGAAAAAAGTAGTTAAGTAGCAATAAATAATCAGTTGAATATTTTTCATAGTAACGAAAATAGGGATTTTCTGCTAAAAATGTTTTTATCTTATTCCTTTATCCTTTTAAGAAAACAAGTTTGAATCTGCAAGACCATATAGTGAAAAGATGGTGTTCACTGAAATTTAAAACGTATGAAATTAAAGAACAAGAATGGCTTCTTTTATTATTTTATTAAGTAATATAATATTCAATCACAATAAATAGCTTCAATTTTTACTTGAAATATATAGTTAGGGAAAATATTGTGATTGTGAAAATTTTCGAACCCAATTTTCAACGAAAATACGTGTTTTGAGGTCTCCTGAGTCCAAATCATCATGTCCCGCAAAAGGTATGTGTGTGTGGATATATGTGTATGTGTGTGTGTGTGTGTGTGTATGTGTGTGTGTGTGTGTGTGTGTGTGTGTGTGTGTGTGTGTGTGTGTGTGTGTGTGTGTGTGTGTTTTAACAGTTTAGCTCAAAAACGAAAAGCCGAATTGAAAACGATATGCTAACGTCGAACGAAAAGTTAAATTGAATATTAAAGGTTTTTACATGCTAGGGATGTTACAGCAACTTTTTCGTCAAAATCGCTTTTATTTTGATTGATGTTCTCTGACTGAGCTTAAATGGCTAGTTTTCAATATTAGCGTTTGTAATTTTTACTTTCAGTTCCATTTTGTTTTAAAATACTTATTTCTGCTAAGAGTAAGATGGTGGTAAGTGAAATTTGTGTGATGCGTGCACCGCACTAGATTTTTGTTTTAATTTTCACACTTACTTGGAGGACAAAATGAAAAATATTTACTTTCCTGCGGCCAGTGACTGTTATTTTCTGATAGTCTATAAACTTTATTTTTCACAAGATATTACAATGTTATGTTTATAAAAACAGGAATACTTTGATTTTAGACTGTTTATTTATATATGATTTTTCATTTAGCTATAAAACCTCCCATAGAAATGTGAAGTCACGTCTATTTTTCCCCAAAACACTGGTGTGAAAAAGTAGCGCAGGACGAAACTCAGAGATCGCTAATAAAACTCAAGTTTTTAAATTATTTTATTTTCGCATATATTTTATCTATTGGCATACCCGACAAACAACGACTTAATATAAAAAAGTTTTTTCAACCAACTGAACAGTGTTTCAGATTTCATAACTACTTTCTTCCATTTAAAAAAAAAAATTACTATGGGCCGTAAATTATATTTACTGCCATTGTCACACAGCCTATATAAAAAGACAGATAAAATTCACTGAATCCATAAAATTATAATAACGACATTAAGGAACACGATAACACTAAAACGGGTCAGGAAAAAAAAATAATAAAATAAGAAATGGTTACGATTGAATATAATGCGATAACTATCCAGTTAGTGTGAGCCCTCACTAAGAGGAAATGAGTCGCGAATTCTGGATGGTGGATTTAATGGCGGAGAACGTAATCCTGTTTCGGTCATTAGGTCCTGAATAAGGAGATCATGAATTTTTCATCAGTTTGTCCTCTTTCCTTCTCCAATAGGAATATCTCGGTCTTCCTGAAGCCCTCCTACTTCTGCTGTTATAAGGAATCAAAGAAATTGAGAATAACTTTACGTTTCGGCTCAGGTGAGCGAAACCTTCTTCTATTCTACCTTCTTTCTTAGCAAGGATTGGTAATGTTATGGACCAGGAGCAAGAAGCTTTCAGGTACATAAAAGGAAAATGAGAATTATTTACAAGTAGTACTCCTTCGGCCATCTTGGTTGAATCAAGGTTATCCACAATGTTTCAGATAAGGTTTAAAAAATATGGCAACAGAAAGCGCCACTATTACAGAGGGGTTGTCTTGTTCCCTCCACCTCACCTCCATTTTAAGTAAATGTAGAAATTATATAATATCGTAATTAATATTTAATTATACGATATGGTTTAGGTTACATATTACCCGCCTTTTCTGAAAGTTAGCATTCTTTCCCCAACATTTTCACTTCATAGGAAATAAATATCGATTGAAGAACAACCATTCCAATTTCCATCTTATCAACATAATATATTTTATACTTATAGTTTTTATATATATTCTGTCAATGAAACAGATTTTCAGTCCAATGGGCAATATATTGTCATAAACAATCTGTTTCATTGAAAGAACTTCATTAACTTCAATTTTGTTTTAATTGGGACACTTTATCTAAATTTGTAAATACTTGATTGTTGACCATTGTATATTTTAGATATTTAGATTCTATATATTAGATTTGTAGGAATAATAGAATTACAGATAAAGTGTGAAAGTTAAAACAAAACTTAAGTTAATCAACTTCTTTAATTTAGGATAAGGAAACCGAGAAGCAATAATAATGATAAATTTCGAAGTTAAAATAACAAAAACAGGCAATATATAAACACAATAATCATAAATAATATTAGAAATAGAATTGATCGAGGTAATCTGTGTCTATAAATAACATCGAAAATATAAAGTTTGCTTAATCGATATATTGAAGATACAAATAAATGGGCAAGCTGCTAATATATATTGTAAAGGTTATATTTGGTAATTATTTGTAATGAACGTAAGGTGGAGGGGACATGAGATGACAAGACAACCCCTCCGCAATAGTGGCTCTTCCTGGTGGTGTGTTTTGTAAACCTTATCTGAAACATTGAGGATAACCTGAATTCAACCAAGATGGCCGAAGGAGTACCACTTGTAAATAATTAACAGGAAAAATTTCCAGATAAAGTCATTTGGAGGTCTAGAAACGAATCTCCGTTGGACCTGAAATTTGTGAAATATTTAAAGATCCTACCGTTAATCGAATACGGAAAGAAGAGCTACATCCATATAGTAATTATACTCTCGTCTAAACGATTTTATATCAAATAGCTATACCTTGTCTCTTCCAAAATTATGATTTTGGATATATTATATGCATATATTATAATTTATTATTCTTACCTCCTGTGTTTGGGTGCGAAGCTGACCTTCCTCTCTTCTGGAGGTGCTGTTTTACCCCTATCTTCTGGACGGATCTCGACCCTGCCTTCGTAGCGGTGGACTTTGGGACGTAATACTGTCCCCTCGCTTACAACTCCACCTGTTGCAAATATTATACTTAATTATTTCAGGGTTGAATGCAGTTAAATTAATATAATTTTTCTATTATATATCATTTATTTGAATTTGCAGTAATGGCTCACCACAGCAATGGAATATTAACAACGTTTTCGTATGGTAATACTAACAAACCTGGTTCTCCGCTTTCCAACGATACATAACACTTCAATACAAACTGTCAACCAACTCTAAGGAAGACAAACAAACTGTGGGTTACATGTATACATACTCCTTGAGATTTCCTAATATTGAACAATCAGTCATCCCTACCTGTTCACGAAATTGCCAAAAGAAAGGGTACTTTTTATATATTTTTTTTCAACTATTCTTGTCAACACTACTAATTTCGAGAAGGGTCATACATTAAGAAAGTTTAAAACAATACCCATTTTTAGAGTTATAAGTAATTTCATAAATTAACAATTAATTGCAGTCAAATTATTAAAATTCTAATTCAAGAAGACCGTCTTTATCGTCACCTGGATCTGTGATATCTGTCGGTTTCCTAGAGGTTGCTCCCTTAGCGGGCTTTCGTCTTCTTCTCGGAAAACTTAATTTTAAGGGACCTGGCCGCAAAAACACCTCCCACACGAATTCTTTGCGCTGCTCGCTGCTCTGTTCTTTCATTAGGAGAGGACGTCGGTTTCACTAATGTTGAATCCTACGTCCCTCAGAGGGACACGAGCAGCGGATACTGTCCTGTACACCAAATAATACAACACCATTAAACTTGCAGCAGTAAACCTCCCCAACTAAGTATGATCAGATGTCTTGCCAGAATATGGTATGTCTACTTTTGATTTTTATAATATCTTCGTTAAGAATAATCTTATTAAACACACCAATCTAGCAAATCTAAAAAATCTTAGCAAATTGTACTACATTAAAACTAGCTTTGCTTTACTTAGAACATCCGTTGGTTTTCTTCGATGTATTATCAAAAAAAGGAATCAGATGATACATATTTTTGGCACAATGCCAATGTGGCGTATCTGAAAATATGTCGATCTGCGAAAATGGGATTTGAAATCAAATTAGTTTGCAGAATTAAGGTAACCAATTTTGAATTGAAATTGGTTGTAACCGTTTGATTCACTCGTTCCATTAAACAATGGAAATGTATAATAGAAAAGGGTCTCAAAAAACAACAACATCAAATTGAATTTAAATTAAAATGATGCTAATGTTTCTCAAGATAATATCCTAGATCTTATATTTTACACAGATGACATCCCAACCCATCCTAACCTTGTCATCACCATGTATACCGATAACACATGTGTTCTATCATTTAATAATGACCCAACAATTGCATCACAATCCTTCAAGAATGCTGTCAAACAGAAGAAATTAAATAAATATCAATAAATCCCATCAAATCATCTTTACCATTATTCGTATACCTATGACTTCCTGTCCTACAGAATACACTAATAATACCTCACTTATCCCCGTCGAATAAATCTGATACCTTGGATTCCACTTGGACAAACGCCTAACTTGGAATCCTCATACCAGACTGAAACTGCTCGACTCTTCCGACTACTCCAGCACCTACTAGACAAACGGTGTAAGCTTCCAATTAATTACAAAAGACTCATATACATGACTATTTGGAATCGAATTCCTCTCGTATCCAATCCTTACCATTCTTCGTTAAATTCTCAATGCTTCTTAATTTGTCACTAATAAAATCATACATAGCGACCTTAATGTTCCTTATTGTTCCTATCTGGCCCTATCCGAATTCCTATCCTTAAAAGACTTCAGAACCATCCGAACCCTCTAGTTTCTAGTCTTCCTTCCTCTTCGACCATTGATAATTCCCCGAGGCTTCTGAAAAGAAGAAGGCATCGAGATCTTCTATAATGAATACATTTTTAGAGTGGTACCAGTGGGTAGTTTCTTAACGAAGTTTTCATGTTATTATATTTATGTGTTCAAATTTATTAAATGTATTACTATTTTTAATATAGTTGCAAATATCCTAAATAAATTTCAACAAAAAAGTAAAATTTCAAACACATCTCTTTGGCATTGAACGACGATATACTCAATAATATGTGTAATGCTTCAAGCATATTCTGTTAATCTTAGTACAATTAATGGTTATTATAATATTTAATTAAAATATGTAAATTTAAAAAATAAATGTCTATAAGAATAAGCGTTTTTAAATGTCTATAAGTGTTTTTAATAATTTTATGTTTATTTTTGTCCAGAAATAGAAAACTATTCATATTAATAATTCACTTGCGAATATATTTTGTAATAACATAATAACGATTGAAAATCTTTGAAGGCAAAATCATCAGTGTGAGCACAGTTGGTATCTTCCAATTTACCAACAAAACCATCCGCGATCGGAGTGAGAGAGCTCGACTAAATGAGTTGATTAAACTATTCACCGCCATATCGGAAAATTTAATCAAAATAATCCGGTTTCATCCCCCAGGGAGGGGGCGGGGGTTGTTTCGCCCCAAAGGGACGTATCTTCAACCTGTTGCCTCTGCTTATTAAGCCCTTACTTGCTGTAGTGCTTTGTAGTGCCTGATTCTTAACAGGAACACTTGAATCTTAACAAAAGCTCTCTTAAATAGGTCTTAAAAGGCGCCATCTCACGAGATGTGCCGAGGAGTGAATAATTTTAAGATGAGATTGTCATGATTTAAGCAGTTAGGGGAATGTGAAGATATTAAATTTCGTCTTCTTAGAAATAGCCAGGCGCAGCAGATAAAAACTTGTGAATATAGCCCTGATTTGTATGCAAATACATTTTTTTTTCTAAAATATGATTCTATATCTTTACGAACAAATTTGATCAAAATATTTGATTAAATGTTGATACTGTATATTTGATCAAAATGATTATTATTCATTTTATTACTAGGCAAACCTTACTAACAAGAAAATAATTGTAAGAGGTTGAAGATAACTTTGAGATATTACACATTCAGTAATCATAAATATTGTTTAATGTACTCTACTAAAGCACTGTAATTGGCTTAAATGATTGATACAAACTTTAGTAAATTCGACTCTACCAAGACGAATCCCAACAAATTACTAACACTCTTCAACAAAAAACATGCCCTCCTATTTACCTTGATAGTGCCCACATTCCTCAAAGACACAAAATACGATATCTTGGCCTAACATTTGACAAATAAATAACATGAGGCCCACAAATCAATAAAAAAAGAAAAACATTACAACTCAGAATACGATTATTATACTCACTACTCTCAAGACGTTACAAATTAAAACTTATTTTATTTTTATTTATTTATATTTTATGCAATTTGAACCTGCGTTGTTGTGTTTGTACTGTCTTAGTGTAATTGCTTGATTTGGTTTTTATTGATATAGTAGGTCTCTTGGCCATTTTCTTCTTAATTTGCGTTGTTCAGGTAACAGGGAGCAGGAGATAGAAAGAACCAGAGGATTGGAGTGATTTTGGATTGATGAATGAAATGTGGTGTATTTGTCGTGGTTGTAGGATTTTACTGTTTGGGTGTTTAAGTCGTTATGTATAGTAGTATTTGAAATGTACCAAGGTGCGTTAACAATTTTTCGTAAAATTTTTTATTGTGCTGTTTGTCTTTTGTTTATGTTTGTCTGTTTTGCTGAACCCCAAAGTTCTGCTCTATATGTTCATATTGGTCTCAGTAAGGTGTTGTAGATCAGTCGCTTGTTTCGTAAGTTAAGTGAAGATCTGTAGCCCAGATGATGTGATAGTTGGCTATACCGTCTAGTAAGTTATTGTCTTTTTAATTTCGTATGTATGTTCCAAGTAAGTCATTTGTCTAAGTAGAGTCCAAGGTACATAGTTCTTTGACTGGCACTGGATTATTGGAAATCGTTATGGGTGGACGTGAGGCTTTCCTAAGAGAGAAACTAACGTGTGTGGATTTATTACTATTTATTTTGATTTGTCAGTCTTCAAACCACTTCTAAAGATCATGAAGATAGTTTTGTGGGGCAATTGATGCGATAGTAGGATTTTTGTGAGAAGTTAGAATAGCAGTGTCGTCAGCAAAGCAATAAATGGTGGTAGTAGAGTGCTCAGGGATATCAGAAGTATATATAAAATAGAGGATTGGGATTAAAACGCTACCTTGTGGTACGCCTTTGTGTTGGGGACAGAAGGAAGAAACAGAAGAATCTACGGAAGTACAGAAAAATCTATTGAGAAAGTAGGATTGAAGAATTAAAAAAATAAGTGGAAAGTAAGTGCGGTTTTAGTTTCCATAATAGGCCCTTGTGCCAGACACTATCAAATGCTTTCTCTATGTCGAGAATGACGGCAAAGCAATATTCCTTTTTCTCAAAAGTCACAGAGATAGCATCTACTATCCGATGGCACTGTTGCACAGTAGAGTGATAACAGCGAAAGCCAAACTAGTGATTTGGTACCACTTCACTATTTTCTAGAATAGGCTTTAGACGGTTTAGTAGTAGTTTTTCAAATATTTCCCCATTATTGGATGAAGTGCTATAGGAAGATGTAGTGGTGGTTTTGAAGGTTTGGGAATTATTTTGATTGTAGAGAGGTTCCAAAGGAGAAGAAAATAGATAGTGCGTAAAAAATGGAGTTATAGGTGTGTGTAAGAAAGAAAACAGCTTTTCGAGGTAGGTATCGAAGAATAAAGAATTAACAGTCGAAAAGATACATAAATTACACCTTTTCACTCAAAAAGAGAAAGATAAAGGATATCTTTGCTTAAAACTATACTAAAATCAAGAAGCATTCTACTTCTTCACGCCGTTCAACGCCACTACCGGTATTCTTCTCGACAACGGACTCGCTGATTGTCATTACTTATGATAGGTATGCGTGAAGAAATCAAGATAATAAAAAAAGTCTGGCATGTAAGGCTAGTATAGTTTGCTCACCATGTTCATTGGCTAAAAAATCTCTATATAACGAGCTCTAAAGCTAAAATCTAGATTGCATTTTTGATGATTCGTGATTAAAAAAAAATTCAATTGCATACTGAACATTAATCTTACTACTGTTAGTGGAAAAGGTCGTATGTAAAAATTGAGTGTTTTACAGGAGAGCATAAAAACAAACTGTTTCTTTATAATTTATTTGCGTAATTTCATATTTTATTGTCCTCTGCTATTTTCCACAGAACAAGGCTATCTGTATCAGTTGCATATAGACAGACAGGCAGACAGACATCGAATCAAATTTGATTCTTGATGTCTGAAACGTAAAACGCAAGTGTAAATTTTCGATTCTGAGGACAACATTTTTTTGTTTACCTCTTGCAAGAATACAATGTTTCCCTATCTTCGGTAGTGAGGAAGCAAAATTATAAATGTTATAACTAATAAAATATTTTGTTATTTAAAAAATAAAGTACTTTAGAGGAAGAAATTTTGATAAGTAATTAAATATTCCACATACAAGTAAAGTAGCGAATGCCTCTTTCCATAATATACTGTATTTTTAATATTTTATTACTGTTTGATCACTGATGAAAATGATTTGATGGGGTGTAGATCAGTGGACCAAAGAGTAACACCCGCTGACCTCACAATGAGAGAGCTGATAATTTCGTCGGTTAATTAAGCCCGATGTTAGTTAATACACCTCCTGAGAGAGATAGGAGGGGGAATAAATGAGAGTAGAGGGAGGGAGTTAAGTTGGCCCTGCGTCCCTAATTCGTCCCCGGTAGGCAGTAATTAAACCTGAGCCATCGATTCCCAACCGCCATTATCTTAAAATCAGCTCTACTTCCTTCTCTTCTTGTCTCTTGTAATCCTGTTTCTCCACTGAATACTGATGCGGTCTACCAGGATAATTCCTACTCCTTATTACACAATATTAGTTGTATTTAGGATAGAAAAATGTATTAAAACATCGATAGATCGATCCATAAAACATGAAACTCAAATATCGCTCTGTTTGCTTTTTCTTTTTTTTTTCTAAAATAAATATATAAAGAAGAAGTTATCGGTATAAGGTCATAAGGTCATCGGTTTTGATGAATCTATCTTTAGTGATACTAATAAATACGAAAAATATTTGATCCATTCTCAAGGGTTTCTACCTATGCGCCAATTTTTGAAGTGAAAACTTCATCACGTTTTGCACTTTTTATGTGAATTAGATTGAATCGTCAGATCTCCGATGTGTAACGCTCAAATAAAGTAGGCTGAAGTCGACTTATTGGAGTATTTTGCATATGGATTAAAATATCTCAAAAACTAAAAATAGGATCTGAATACTGTCGCTAAGGGAAATGTCTATCAATTAATCTTCTTTGTAATGAGCTATGATTCAAAATTTTATCCTAACGCCACGGCGTGCTAGAGAGGCGAAAAGAGGAAAAAAATGTCGAAACTCAAATGATAATGAGTTTTCTGGAAGATTTGGTTAAAATATCTTAAAGTCTGAATACTGTAAGCGAGAAAATTGTTCAGCATTTCATCTTCTATAATAGGCTATGATTCAAAATTGCATGTTAACGCAAGGCCGTGTTAGGGAGGCGAAAAGGAAAAAATCGTGACAAAAGCCAAATGTTAAAGAGTTTAGTTGAATATATGGATTAAAATATCTCAGAAACTAAAAATCGGACTTGCTTACTGTAAGCGAGAGAAATGTGCATATCATCCTGTTTATAATGAGCTAATATTATTTTTAATCTACATTCCATATTATTATTCTCGCCTTGTTGATGTTCTCACTTCTATCACGTGGTCTAAAGCACACTTTTTTTTTATTTATAAAATTTAAATTTAACAAAAAAATATTATTGATTTCTGGCTTTGCTCTGACTGGATTTTTAAGCTATAATATATTCATTTATTTATTTTCCGTAAAATTTTCCTCTGCGTTGTAACGCATCAAGCAAATTCTATCTTGAAGAGAAGAATAGTTGGGGTGTTCAGTCAAAAAGGAAGGCAAAAAATAAAATAAAATAATAAAAGAAAATAAGCAAATAAGCAAATAAAATAAGTAATAATAAAAATAAGCAAATAAAATAAATAATAAAATAAAATAAGCAAAAAATAAAATAATTTTTCACAAGCCGTAGATCTGAAGGCCTGAACTTCAGGTCGAAACGTTGGCATATGTAAAAAATAAATATCATCATTTATTTTTGCCTTCCTTTTTGACTGAACACCCCAACTATTCTTCTCTTCATTATCCACGACAGTCAACCAATTACCAATTACAAATTCTATCTTCTTGAATTCTTGATATTTTCTTAACTTTTCAGCACAAGATCTCTAGGCCACTGCCTTTTTAGTAGTCTTTGAGGCTCACCAGGTAACAAGGAGGAAGATAGAGGTAGAACGAGTAGCTTTGGATGATTGAGAGTAGAAGAATGAAATGTTGTGTACTTGTTGTGTACGTAGGATTTTACTTTTGGTATGTTCATGCCTGTGTGTATGGTGTGATTTGAAATAAACCAAGGAGCATTGACAATTTTACGAACTATTTTGGATTGTGTGGTTTGAATTTTGTTTATGTGCGTGTGTTTTGCGGAACCCCAAAGCCCTGCTCCGTATGTCCAAATAGGTCTTAGTATGGTGGTGTAGATTAGTCGCTTGTTTAGTAAGTTGAGTGGAGATCTGCAGTCAAAAATATGTGACAGTTGTTTGTATCGTCTGGCCAGTTCTTTTAATTTAGTGTGAATGTTCCAGGTGAGTATAATACATATTTTTTTTGTATGATAAGAAAATATATTGCTGATTTTATTAATCTGTACCAGTACAATCTTTCTTGTAAATTTATAAGGAATTACTGTTTCAAGACCAACATTTGTGCAAGGAGTTAACCGGGGCAGGGTCACACGCAACCACTAGGTTCCCCCCCTAAATTAATTATTTAATTACGACTACCCATTTTATAGAGGCTGTGTATGGTCCAGGTGAGTCTTTCGATCCCACTGTTGAATAAACATAATAAATACTTACATATCTAGGTACAATTACAATAAATAATTACTATCAAACATGTAATATAAAATAATATATTTTTGTACTATAACAGACAGAGCCAATACCATATTTTATGATGACTCTGTAAAGAAAATATAATAAGAAAAGTATATGTTGGGCTCATACCTTCGGCTATGTGGCTGGCGTGCTCGTATATCACAGGTCTCTGGGCAGGATACTCGGCGTATTCCGTCTTCTGCTCGGAGAAGCCGTAGATCTCTCCCTCGGGTTTGAGGCTGGACCGGACGCGGTAGATGACAGGGCGTTCCGGGTGGAAGTCCTTGTACTCTGCGTGGTTCTCGGTTTCTCCTCCGAAATCTCCTTCAGGATGTTGAGTGGTGTTAACTCTGTGGATAACCGGGCGTTCTGGATGGAAATCCTGTGGAATGTTTATAAAATAAAGATATTTTAATAACATTTTTTTCACTAAATATTGAAGATATTTAATTTAGGAGCTTAGGATCGATATTAAATAATATAATTTTTTTAAATCTGATGCGGTGCGGGCATTACACAACTTCCACTTACCACCCTCTTCTTAGCAGAAATAGGTATTTTTAGACAAAGGGTAAGTTTTTTTTTTTGTCTATAAAAATGTATTTGCGCATGTCAACTTATTGTTGACAATCAGCAAATGTGATAGCAATACGGGAAATAATGACATGATAGGCATGGGGAAGGAAAGTACTCAGCAGTACCTCTTCCCTAACTTGTTCCAATTACTTAGGATGTTTAAGGAAGGAGATCTCTCATCCAACGTCTTCTTAGTCTTCCCCTCATGTAGCAAAAGGGTAAGTGAAAGTAAAAATTGCAAACGTTCTTTTGATTTAGAATTCATTGTTGATATTTTTATTTTTATAAGTACTCTTATATAAACAAATTTTAATATTTATATTGCTGTAATCTATACAATTAAATATTTAATAATTCTATCAATAGCATCTATGAAAACCGCATATGTATATTTACATAATATTGTCGGAGTCCTAATTATATTGAGCTCATGTTACGTATGGAAGCGTGTTCTAATCTTTCGGGCAAGCTCGTGTACGGTCATATTCCTTTGGTTCCTCATTTACAAGTATTATCCGTTACGGTTTCTTATTTTTTCTTTAGTTAATTATCAAATTATTTCATATTTTATATTAGAGATTAATGTGAAATGGTTAATCATATCAAATAAAACAGATTAAAGGCTTTTACAGTGAGAAACACATATAAAAAAATATTTTATTTCGTATGGACGTTTCGGCCTAAGTTACATGCTTTCATCATAGCTGATTTACAAATCCACAAAAACCATTACGAACCTACTAGAAATGAAATTAAATTCTTAGGATTGTTATAAATTAATTTTTTAATATTGCTATAGTTTCACTTCTTAGAATTTATTTATTAGCTGATAACATATATGTTTTCAAATCTCCTTATAATAGATTTATAATAATATTTGTTTAATTGCTATGCTATCTTTTTAAGTCCTGATAAAACCCTGAAACTTAGGCTGAACCCTCTACACAAAATAAAAAATTTTTATTTGTGTCTCTCGCTGGTCTGATACCCCTAACTAACTTTCCAAAGAAAAAAAATAGTAATTTTGTCTTGTACACGGTGACAGACGAGTTTTACAAAAAACAAAAATTTAAATTATATTCTTATTATTTAATTCAAAGACTACTTCCATAACTTCTAAATCACCCGTTGTTACCCAACAGAGTGTAGTACAGAGGCATTTATTTTCTAGAAAACTTGGAATGGACAACATGCGCTGTAAAATGGTGGCTAAAAAGCTATTTGTCTTTTAAGTTAAACTTCTTCAAGAGCTAGTAAACAACTTAAAGGGTGTAATAATTCTCTCGGAATGGGATAAATAGACACTACATTTTATTTCGGTCGTCGCACTATGAAAGGATCAATAGACATAATTTACTTTTGTCTTTTCTGTTTTGTTGTATATGTTCGACTATTAATAAATAATAATCATAACACAGATTGTTAACGAACTCCATCATTTCCTAACATCTTAAATTTGTATGAGTAATTTTAATTTTTATGTTTAAAATCAACTAATTGAATTACAAATGTATTGTGTATTAGTCCATGGTACAGACCCCTCCCTCCCTTTTTTTAATGAATAACATCTCCCTGAACTTCGTAAATACTTTCATCTCATCTTAATTTACAACTATTTCATTTACGAATTCTAGTGGAATTGGAGCGTTTTCCATCTGGAGGGGGCAAACTTGGTCTATTTAATTAGGTACTAAAAACTCGTAAATACGCATTTACTTTCTACTTAGATCGTAATATAATTTAATCACGAAACTGACAAAAAATTTGACCTACAAAAATATTGGACATTTTGTTCAGTATAAACTCGTTATTTTGAAAAATTGGGGTGTAGGTCACGCCAAACACCTCAATTCCAGGAGTTTTCGTAAATAAAATAGTTGTAAGCTAAGATGAGAAGATACTATTTACGAAGTTTCAGGCGGATGTTAATAATTCGATAAAAAGGGGTCTGTACCACGGACTTTAATTTAATTATGAGGTCTTTATCTTTAGTTACATATACGTTTTTCATTTTAAAAATGCTAGGAGATTTTTATTTATTTGAGTATAAAAGTTTCACTTTTAATTCACGCAAATCTTTATTACTCAATAAAATTTAAATCTATGATCAGCTTTTATAGTGCTATATAGATTTCTTATAAAGCAAGTTATCCACGACACCAACTAATAAAAGACCTTTAATTTTCGGCGTACTAGTTTTGTTAGTTGATCTAGTCTTGTTAATGTTATAGGTTTATTAATTTTATTTTTTATTTTTTTTATTTTTTATTTTTTTATTTTTTATTTATTTTTTTTTTTTTATGAAATGTCATTTATTTAAGAATAATTGATGGTTTGATGTATTTATTTAGTTATGTTTTAAAAGTTATTCTATATTTCTTTGAATTATTTATAAATGTGGAATTATTACCCTTTTAACATCTATTCTTTTTTTACCTAGCTTATTTTAATCTCATACTCTTTTTTTATTATGTTTAACAACCATTATTTAAATTTGATGAACAATTCAATTTTCGTTGTCATGTTTTGTCGATATTTCATTTTATATATATATATATATATATATATATATATATATATATATATATATATATATATATATATATATATATATATATATATATAATTTTTTTTTTTTTTTTTTTTTTTTTTTTTTTTTACTGGATCTTTAGTCATTCTTACTAACATTAAGATTTTATTCCATTGTGATAAACTACTAATTATATATATTCGTATTTATGAATAGTTATTTTTTCTATCAAAAATCCACATCTAGCAAATATCTTGCTGTTGACACATCTCAAGATATCCGCAAGCTTCTATGGTATCCTCCGAACTAGGCCAACCGTTGGTAATGATCTAGATGAAGCAGTTAGCTGGAGTGAACCAGTTCCAGAGTAAATGTTTGATCGGGGCGGTGAGTTACCGGGCCTAGGAATTTTAGAGCTTTGGTTGCATGATGACTCAACTTGCTCGGAATCAACAAAACAACTTGTTTCGTAATAAAAAGATATAATAAATTTCAAATGGCGTTGATGATCTCTTATAATTAAGTTGGCAATGATAAAGCGGATTAAATAATCCAATCAGAATCTTTCATTATAATAAATAAATAAATATAAATATATATATATATATATATATATATATATATATATATATATATATATATATATATATATATATATATATATATATATATAAATATATAAACTATGGATAAAAATAATGATATATTTTTATTATAATAACTAATGAAAATATTTTAATTATTTTTCTCACATTAAATTAAATGAATAAATCTAAAATAAAAGTGAATGACAATGAGATGTATTAGTATTTTAATGATTTTAATGGGAGGGAGGAGATTTTTATGATTTCAAAAGATCAACAAAAATAATTCAGATCGAAAAATAGAATATAGACAAGCATTTTGGGCTTTAATTAGAAGAAGGGGAGAGCACAATAGAATTGCATAAGGATTTAATACAGAAAATAAGGAATTTCTTAACGCAGCATATTTACAGAGTGTTGTTGAAAGGATTAGGAAAATAAACAGTTTGAAATGGGATTGGACAGTATTATACTGATGGAAGGACTAAAAAAGTGTGTGTTCCCTCCAAATCGGTGTAGTAATGTAATGTTTGCAGGGGTGCCCCTCTCTCCCCCTCCCCCTCCGGCCCGGGCGATGGCGCAAGAATTTATCCCCCCTCTCACTTCCCAAGATATTATATTGCTCACCTTTTCTTAAAAACCGGTAAGCTAAAATTAGAAGAAAATATACTTTCTGTAGTCTGTTCCATATTTTCCCCTGGTCATTTAGTCCAAAAATTCATAACCTCTTAGAAATTCGCCCCCTTGAAAATTCAAAAAACCTGTCAAAATATGCGTCCTCAAAAATTTTGATGGGGCAACTTGCCCTATGGGCACTCCTGAATGTTCCTATCACTCAGGACATCCAAAATAGATGGTTAAATAAACAAGTTATTATTCGTCTGTTATCATCATATTATCATCACCACAATGATACTTGAAATTTTGACTAAATTCTGAATTTATAAGAAGATTTTATAAGAAGTAACAAAATCTAGAAGAAGTAGCAAAAATTAGAAGAAAGTTATTAGATTACAGTTTGATTTTCGGTTATCAAATTTGAAAAAAAAAAAGTATCTGTTTAATGGAGTTTTTGTAATGATTCATGATTCGGTCTTTTATGTATTTTTGAAATACTTTTACTATATTTAATAGGAATAGTAGAACAACCTTCTGATGGAGCTTAAGCAACGGGTTACATGATAAATATGATCTTTCTAGCAATGGATTTAATCGGACATGACTGCAAGATTAGTTGGAGGAACAGTATTGAAACGGGGTGTTGTATAGGCTAAGAGATGATGAAATGGATTTTAGAAGAGCTTCAGATTAAATAAACACTGTATATTCTCTGTATATATAATATTAAGGAAAAGTAGGTTTCAATAACCACAATATTTTATGCAAGAAAAATTAATAGAGTACTTGGATATCAGAATAACATTTTTATTTTATTAATTTTTTTTTAATTATTAAATTATTTTTATTATTAATAGTTCTGCCGCAAATGAGATCGATAGTCGGAAGATCCAACCAGAGAAAATGTTCTAACAAACTTTTTGTCGATCCCTTTAATAACAATAGATGGATGTTTGTCCACTGATCTACATATCATAAGTGATTGGAATTGGTCTGAATGCAGTAGTGAATGCGTTGCTACTCACTACTGCATAACACCCGTATTGCTTTATTGGCAGGGTAGGGTGTAAATAAAATAAATATCATAAGTGATAGATTGTCAGGAGGCAGTTAATTTTTAAGTTATTTAATGCAACGCTTATGCATTCATAGAACAATACAAACAAGTGAACAGCCAAACTCCTATATATGAGATGACGGAAGGCCCAACAAGGTCCGTGGCTGTTTTAGATCCGTATATTAGATTAAGATTAAGTAATAATAATAGTTAAGCTTAACGAACCCGAAGGTCCGAAGTCGACACCATCAATCGATGTCCACATTCTTCCATCCACCTGGCGCAGTCTAAACCAAACCCCGCCAGATCAGCCTTAACCAATGTTCACACCTTCGCTTTGGTCTTCCCCTCTGACGCTTGCCAGTCGACACAGCGCATATTAACTTTTTAGTAATTATTTCGTTACTAAGAAATTTTACATGCCCATTTTTTCGCCTCAAGTTAATCATATCAAGATATTAACCGGATACAGTTCGCGAAATTAAGCTCATCCTTCTTCGGTCCGAATATTCTGCGCAATACTTGATAAATAATGTATAAGTATAATATAAAAAAACATAAAAAATACTTTAAAAACCTTAAGACCTTGCTCATTTCTTAATGTAAGCGTCCACGTTTTGCAACCATAAAAAACCCTAGGAAGGGTAATGGATTTGTAAATAAGATTAAGTATTCTTTATAATTTATAACGAAAAAATAACTTCTGCATTCTGCATGTATTTCTTATTATAAATCTAGCAAATATATTATGGCGGCGAGAATTGCAAGTAATCTCAAGAGAACATTTAAAATGGAAATGGAAATGCTTCTACATTCATATCGCTAGCAACAGGTTATATTAAGATACTTTTCAGTTAATAGAACTGATTTCATTGTGTCTAGGCTTTTAATTGTAAAATAATAGGTTATATATATTACAAAACTAGTTCAAAACAGTTTCGATTGAAACATGCTGTAAACATTTTTTTTTTTTTTTACGCTTACAGCATGTCAACTGTACGAACTGTTTCATTTCCTGCATATGCAGTCTTAAATATTTTTTAACATATCTCTGCTCCGATGGTAAATGCCACCGTTTCCATTTTTTAATGAAATAATTTAGTATCTATGAAAAAATTTTAATAACAAAGTTATGGAAAATTCCCGCACAAATACAAAAATGTAACATAGATACCTTTTCCAGAATGAATTGTTGTTTCTCGAAAACAAGATCAGTAATACATATATATATATATATATATATATATATATATATATATATATATATATATATATATATATATATATATTAATAATGTATCGTTGAAAAGCTAATGATTTTAGAATCATTAATATATAAAATGTGTTGTCGTTGCAGTTAATTGAGGGTAACGAAATAATAAATAATAATTTATGAAAACTAATATTATTCCACAAAAAAAACAAAACATATTTATTGAATAGTTGGCTTTGTATTGTTTAAAAACTATTTGTCGTACTTTTCTGAGAAAAGTGAATGAAGCTGATAAAAATAAGCATTGTTTACGGATTGTTAAACCATACGGTAATAACTTTAGTTTAGTGACATTAGTAACGATAGTAGATTTAAATAGTTAAATATTAACTAGCCCAACTTGGGCAGAAATTTATTTACTTAAGTGGGTTTGTAAGCACCTAGCATCATGCTTTAATCTATTTTATGCTTACGAGGGAAATGAGCTCGTTAAACTTAAGAATAAACTGAACACACAAATTCTTATCACGAATTATGAGACAAAAAGGTTGCTCCTTAGTAATCCCGATGACAAGTTAAACCTATTAACCGTTACAAATTATTACTATTAAATGAATGATATAAATAAATGCTAATAATAAGAGAGATTGTCCTAACCCTGTACTCCGCCTTGGCCTCGCTGTCCCTCTCGAGGAACTCCCCCTCCGGCTGGAGCTGGCTGTTGACCCTCCTGAGGACCGGCCGGCTCGGGTGGAAGTCCTTGTACTCCTCTGCCTCCCTGCTTCGTACGAACTCACCTTCCGGCTTCAGCTTAGATTGTGTTCGGTAGATCTTGGGCCTTTCCGGATGGTAGTTCTTGTACTCGTCGATTTCCCTGCTTCTTTCGAATTCCCCTTCCGGTTTCAGCTGCGATGTAGACCGATGAATAACAGGCCTTCTTGGATGGTAGTTCTTGTACTCGTCAATCTCTCTCGTTCTTTCGAACTCGCCTTCTGGTTTCAGCTCCGTTTTCGTCCTGTGGATCACCGGCCGCCCCGGATGATAGTCCTTGTATTCATCTATTTCCCTTGTCCTTTGAAACTCTCCCTCAGGTTTCAAATTATCACCTATCCTGTTGATTACAGGCCTTTTGGGGTGATAATCCTTGTATTCAGCCCTTATTTCTGTAGTTTTCTCGAAAGCTCCTTCCGGTTTGGATAAGCTAGATTTTGTCCGGTATAATACTGGTCTAGTAGGATGAAAATCTTTGTATTCAGATTTTATCTCAGTAGTCCTTTGGAATTCTCCTTCCGGTTTTAGGTTCGAGGGGATCCGGTGTATATTGGGTCTTTGGGGATGAAAATCGCGGAACTCGTTCTTTTTCTCGGTAGTCTTTTCGAATTCTCCCTCTGGCTTCAAATTGGATTGGGAACGATATATGACAGGCCTTTGTGGGTGGAAATCTTTGTACTCGGCTCTCTTTTCAGTCATTTGTTGGAACTCTCCTTCTGGCTTGAGATTTGTGTGAGTCCTGTGTATGGTAGGCCGCGTGGGGCTGAAGTTTTTGAATTCTTCTTGCTTCTCTGTCGTCTTGACAAAGTCCCCCTCTGGCTTGAGATTGGACTTGGTCCTGTGAAGTACAGGCCTGGTAGGGTGAATGTCTCTGTATTGCGACTTATTTTCCGTATCTGTGAAACAAGCCCCTTCAGGGTGAAGATTGTCACTCAGTTTCATGATCTGTGGCCGACTGACCTGGACGCCCTTGTATTCTGCCTTCGTCTCACTGTCTCCCATAGCCGGTCCCACAAGATGTAGATTGTCAGAAGGTGGATGAACACTAGCTCTGTCGCCTCTCTTCGGGCCATAGTCTTCATTGTATTTCGGCCTGAACTCACGAGCTCCTTCTGGGTGAAGATTATCTCCCTGAACTACAATATCAGCTCTCTCTGCCTTACCTGGGGCACCGAATTGTGCAACAGTTTCCGAAATCCTCTTCATTTCATCAGAATCTTCACTTTTAAGATTCGTATCACGTCTGGTAAGCGTCCTTCTCTCACCTTGTTCTCCTTTGAACTTGTCGGTGTTTTCCGTCAAGTGTTCTAAATCTCCTTCGAGTTTTAAATTAGTTGATCTTCTCTCGAGGGCTGGTCTTTTGGAAGGTTCTCCTTTGAACTTGGCGTACTCAGTAGTAAACTCCAAATCTCCTTCTTGGTGTAGGGTTGTGGGCCGCCTTTGCAAACTTGGTCTCTCAGAAAATTCACCTTTGAACAAATCGTATTCTCTTAAAAACTCAAATATTCCTTCAGGTTTGAGGTTGGTACCACGCCGCTTACCCTTGCTCCTTTCACCCGATTCTCCGGTATACTTATCCGACTCCTTTGAAAAACAAAACTCTCCTTCAGGTTTGAGAGTTGTGTATCTTCTTCTGAGGTGCCGAGGTGGAAGCTGGTGACTAACGTAGAATTGCTTGTACTCGGGACTGAAAAAGCGCTGACCTTCTAACTCCAACAGGTCTTTGGGGCGGAGGCGTCCTCTTTTTAAGGCATCTTCTATCGCCTTGAGATACGCCGAGTTTCTCCTATACCTTCTACGGTACTCACTTTTAATAACAGTGAAAGATCCCTCTTGAGGACGAAGGCTTGAGTGCGGTCGGTTCTGTACCCGCCGCCTTCTTATTCTCCAGAGTTCGTCGACAGTCAGGCCCGCGTTCTGCCAGAGGATACCCTCTCTCCTGTAAACACAAAATATTCAACATTTGTACAAATAATAATTCGTATTGGTGACTGAGAACCGATAGCTCCAGGTCCAATCTTGTCTAATTAATATCCATTGATGAATTTCTATTCAACGATGCCTTTAAGCTTAATAGAGTACCACACCAAATAATTGACTATTGAAATGGACATAGACGAGAATGGTGCTCGGCCACTAACTAATGCATGACACAGTTTTCTACCTCCGTAATAACTGGAGTTTGAATATTTTCTAATGTTAAAGCGTGCAAAACTTACTTAAAACATTGTATTAGGTAAAACAAACTGATTATAACAATGCTCGAGTTGTAATATAATTTTTAAGTTGAAATAACATTTAAATAATAAATAAACTTCATAATACAGTTTTATTGGTTTAAAAAACGTCATTATATAAAAGAATTTCTGGTTTTGATCAATTAAGTTTCGCTACTAACTTGTACTGTCGACACGATTCCTGCCAAATGATAGACTAACAGATCAAGGTATTTAGTTCTTTACCATCTAGCTATAACTATTATGAATTATACATGAGTGCATGTCTACTTGATTAATATCCGAAATATATTTGAAAAACGAAAAGACTAATCAGAAAAAAAACTGACTTGATTGAAAGCGTCTTTGATTTGATGGCTTCACATTAGATTGAACAAAGTTTGTTACAGAATATTTAAAGCCAAATTTATACATTTACAGAAAATACACACAAAAAAAAAAATTTATACTCTGCTGTATTTTCAGTGAAACAAACATGGCGGACTTTGGAAATTTCATTTTAACTTAACCTACCGTAATTTTAAAATGAAAAACTAGAAACTATAGCAGGAAGTTGTCTGAACGTAATTGGCTGCAGTTTTGCAGATTTATTGGTGTTTTTTATTACTGCTCCGATGGAATCGTTTTTATTGTTTCTCAATAAACGATTAATCTGAACTGAGCGAGTTAAAACAAACAAACTTTTGAACTTTACATGTTAATGATTGGGTCTATTGTCCAACATGGATCTATACTTCGCAAATTATAGAGAACTCGATGGCTGACTATCAAAGACATACTTTACACCCTACTGAAGCACAAAACTAGTGCCTTGAAATAATGGAGAACACAAAACAAATTATTTTTTATATAAAGACTCTTCAAAAGTAAACAATGGAGTAGGAGGCGCTATTGTGAATTCTCAACTTCCTTCGGAGATCTGTTCGGTGCTTAGTGGAGAGATGGCTCAGCAAAGAGATGCTTTAACGTATATTGAGACAACTTAGAGTAACAATTGGGCCCTGGTGACGTACTAAATGAGTGCAATTCTAGTCATCGAAAACAAAAAACCGTCAGCTACATTGGCGATAGCTATGAGAATTATTTGGTGGAAATTAATGGAAAAAGGAAAGGCAATAATTTTCTTATTCTTTCCCTTCACAATGTGGAATCAGGAGAAATGAACAGGCTGACAAGGCGGTCAATATAGAAATAAATAAATCCGACTATAATTTAAAAAATCAACATATGGCATCAATTAACAGCTAAATTGAAAGCCACTGTTCTAAATGGAAAACCCCTAACCGACTCTCTAGGAAAGAAGAGACAGTCAGTCCTCTTCCGATTATGAACTAGGCATTATGGATTTTCACATGCCTACCTCTCAAGGGATCCACCATCATCCAAGACTGTCCAATATTTAAAAAAAAAAATGGATATGGCTCACAGCCTAAAAGAAAAATTGATCGACATTGAAAAAGCTGTGAAAAACATTGGGTATTTTTAAAAATTATAAACTCTATAACAGGGTGTAATTAAAATATGTTGCCAATGAACCTACAGGGTAGATGAAAAAAAAACAACAACTAAGGAGTGTGCTTTAAACCACTTAAATAAGGCAAGAATAATAACATGAAATATAAATAATAGTCATTATAAAGAGGATGACATGCTGAACATTTCTATCCATTACACCATATATTCCATAAAACTAGTTATCATTTGGTTTTTGACACTATTGTTTCCTCTTCGCCCCTCTAAGACAGCTTTGCGTTAAGATAGAATTTCGAATAAAATCCCATTACAGAGAGGTTCAAATCCTCAACAATTCCCTTGCTTACGGTATGCAGATCTGATTTTCAGTTTCTGAGATATTTTAATCCATACCTTCAATAAAACTCGTTTTCATTTGGTTTTCGGAACTATTTTTTCCCTTTTCGCCTCTCTTACACAGCGCCGGGTTAAGACACAATTTTGAATAACAGATCATTACAAAGAGGATGAAATGGTCAATATATCCCTCGCTAAAAATATGCAGATCCAATTTTTAGTTTTTGAGATATTTTAATTCATATGAAAAACACTGGAATTAGTCGACTCCTGCCGACTTTACCCGAGCGTTACACATTGGAGATCTGAGGGCTCAATCTAATTCACTCACCACGAAAAAAAATGCAAAACGTGCCTAAAGCAATTTTTACGTACTGTAAAATACAAAACTTTAAACTATTGTTTTAAATGTATTATTGTTATTTTTATTGAAATAAAATTTAATAACCAACTTATGCCCTTCACACCTACTCAACAAGTCTATCATCGTGAAGTACTCGGCGCCATGCTAATCGAAAAAACGCTATCTAGCCAACGTTGGCGTGCCGCGGTTCTGTTCCCCAGAAGGTAGACTACATCCTGACCTACCTGGAAGAAGGAAGGAGGCGGAATGTGGAGGAGTGGCGGAGGCACCTGGTACCACCCTCGGGCTATTACTCCTCCTCGAGCGTTCGATATCCTTTATCCCTGCCATTGTCGCTACCGACGTCTTTGAAGAACATTGTTCTCACGGAGTATACAGACGTCTCCCAACAAAGGTTGGTCTTATAATATATTTCATCCTATGAAGAAAATCGTCCATGGCATAATAGCCATAGAGGAGTGCCGAGAAAGAAGGCTGTAGCTCGTTCGGCGGTGGGGTCTCTACTTAGCTCAGACCATTGACGTCTAATCCTTGACGTGATAAATCTTAGGATCCCAGATTTAAAAAAACCATCTTGTTTTTAGGATATACAATTAATCAACTTTATTATAATATATACAACTTAAGAAGGTAAACACGAAATGTATTTTCTCAAATCGTCTGTTGCTATAGTGCCCTCCATCAGTTTCCACTGGTTTCAAATAACAGTGACGCGGCTGAGAAAGAAGCACTGGGATCTCCTGGAGTCCTGCCTTGGCTTCCACGCCTGGGAATAAGGCATGACTCAGATTCCCCTGGGGGAATGTAAATATTGTACATAAGTGTGAATGTGATTTATTTACTTTAATTTCATCTAGCTTTTATCTATTATTTCATTATTTGTTTTGTACACAGTCGAATCAAATAGGCTTGTAAAGTTGTTGGACTTAGTAACCAGAGAATTCCTAAAAGGTTAATATTTGCTGTGCCGAATGGTAAGCGTCCGAGGGGTAGACCGCAGCGAAGGTGGGAAGATTGCATTAAAGCCGATCTGAAGGGACTGGGTTTTAACGGCGAACGGTGGATGGAGGTGTGTAACAAGCAATTGGTGGTGTCGGCATCGAGCCTTCGGGTTCGCTAAGCCTTTTTATTATTATTAATATATATATATATATATATATATATATATTTGTGTGTTCTCCCCTTCCTCACCATTAGAGCTATACGGGGTTTTCCCAAGCCATGGAGGCGGTGATTTAAAAGACACCTCCGGCACCAGGGTGCAAACTCGTGACTGTTTTTATCCAGTTATTATTGCCAGGTTGCCGAGCAATAGCGATGCTGTGCGCACTCGTTAGCCCATTCGGCCACCCCGTTCCCCAACATAATAATTATGAAGTATGTTTCTTCACCAATTGTGTGTGTTAAATATACCTTCTTTATAACACGATATGTTTAATAGAAATAAATATGTTTTCCTAATAATGGTTATATTTCGAGTTCTCTAATTATTACTATAGTTATCATAATAAAACAACTGTTGTTAGTTTTTCCATAATCTTTAAGATACAATTGTCTGCCTTTCATTGAATAGCATAAGAAAATGATTTAAAGATCGTTTACTTTCAGGCTATTGTAAATTTGTCGAAACGGTTTTCATAATTATACTCTTTATTATTAGTATTTTTGTTCCATAAACATAAAACTTTATTTTCTTTTTAAAACAGTAAATGTTTCTTTACTATTAAAAATGTATTTAATAGTCTGAAATCATCAATGCCATTAAATTAAAAACATATATTCGATATTTGAATGATTAAGTAATATAAAATGTTCAATTATTAATTGTATAATCAAGCAAGACTATAAAAAAAATTAACCACTACCATTTAAAGGTCGTGGCTACTAGCGAAAACTTCTAAGCTAGAAACATCAGACAAAACACTGAAATCGGTTCAACGAACTCCATTATCAGAGCTCCTTGAAAATGATTTATACTTCCTTTTTTTGTCCTAAGAATATTCCTGAGAAATTCTATTACAGTTCCACAGTGGAATTTCTTACCAGCTCTAAAAGCTCTCTCATAATAATTTATTTCCAAATAAAAACCATTACATATAATACGCATTGCAGTATAAATACTCTAACGTTGAAATTATTAAATTATTCAGGAACCTTATAAAATGAGGTCATTTAACATAACTTCTTCATTTTCAATTAACTCTAAATAATACTTCTTTTAATTATTTATTAAAATTTACAACCATACTAACTAAAAATACAACAAGTAAATATGAATTGATAATATAAACATGTAGAGATTTAAACAAAAATTAGACATTGGTAGCAATTCAGTAATAGTGCAGTATAAGAAGATCCGATTCGATCTTATTTTCATATTCCCAAGAGGATTTTCAGAAATCCTCAAGAGAATCAAGAGTTTTCAAGACCTTTTGAGGGGGCGAATTTCGACAGTGTTGTGAATTTTCGGAATAAAAGTTTCAAACCAGAGGACAAGGGCGGACAAGTAACAGACCACAGCAACTGCAATTGTATATGAGCTACGATTTTTTAAATTTTGTTTTTTCTTGCACTGTTTTTAAGAAGAGGAGAACAATAAAATATCTCGAAAGGAAGAGGGCCATGAACCTTGGGAGAGATAAGCACCCTTGAAGAGGATGCAAGGTTAGAAACTATAGGGTTCTGATGGACCTGATTTTTATTAAGGAAGAATAGGATTGGTATATTCTACATAGAAGTATAAAGATAGATCTTAGTCGTTACATGTGGAACATTAAGGTCATTATGGATATTTTTATTTGAAAAAAAGTAGGATTCTTGAGGAGTTTTCGAAGGATTATAGATTATAAGGCGCGAATAAGAGAGGAATATGAGGATTCAGTGGAGCCCTAAAACTAAACTCTATTAGTCCAAATAGGCCTTATTATAGTCAAGTAAATCAGTATTTAATTGATTGTGGCAGGTTCACTCAATAAATATTCCAGTAAAAATATAAATATACATCTTTAGTTATGAAAAAACAATAAAAAACTTTGATTATTAAAATTACAGAAAAAAGATATATAAATTTTACAAAATAAATTGTGCTAGCCTAAATAACAAAAATATTTTAGAGTTGCAGCTCCAGCAAAAATAGTTCGATACAGCGAGACCCCAGACTATTTTTTTTAGCATTATAACATTTTCTCATTAGCAAAAAAAACTGCAATTAATTAGAACCAGTTTATATTATCTGTCTCGAACTGAGTCTATATTTGTAGAATTGAGCATGAACGATCACTCGAGATAGGCAGACCTAGAGCTGGAGTAAAAATGCAGCAGGAGTTACTGCAGGCGTTATGACGTCCCAAAAAGAGTGGTAACAAGTCTTTCTTATTTAATTGGAAGCTTAGAGCGTTTGTATAGTTAATATTGAAGTAGCCGAAAGCGTCTAGCAGTTTCTTATTGCACCTAATTTATATCTAATCGGAAAAAATCCATTAATGTATTTAATCATGAAAAACGTCTTTGCTGCGTTTTCATCCAATTATATGAGGGTTTAATAAAAACCACACAAAGCTCCTTGAGCTTGCCTAATCGAAAGCTGGCAGATAAGGAACCGATAAGAAGACAACTGGACTCGGTCGATGTTGCCTTGAATCGAGAGCGGTTGGCCAATCGCCTTCCTCACGAACAGCAAAGCTTCAAATCCAGTGACAATTTAAAGAATGCAAATCCCTTGATGGGGCTATTCCGCTCACTGCCACGCCAGAACAGATGACACTATTAACTTGATTAAACGTTTGTGCCAGTCTATTTTTTCTCTCTTAATTAGGACTCTTTTAAGCTGTCATGGTCCTCGTTGGTTAATGTCCCCACCACCAAAAATTATAGTCAAAAGTTATATAAATAATTATAATGCATGAGTTATACAAATAATCTTATGTGTGAATAGCTTCTGTGTATTCTGCCATCGTATGTTGTAAATAACTGCACCAAGAGATACGAACAAGTACCAACTTAACTTAAACCAATTTGAGTTCTACCAATGGGTAGTTTCTCTTCATGTTGTACATGTCATGTTATCAATTTCACATTTACTTATTGTATTTTCTATGTAATACAGTTGTTAATTCCATGAAAATAAAATTAAAAAAAAAACTTAAACCAGACTTCGAATAACTTATTTTCTCCACCATCAACAATGACCATATCCTTTTTACACATATGGAGTCCTTTTTGGAGATGGGTTAATAGAGTTTTGTAGGTTTGCAATGTATGTTCATATGCCCAACCTCTTCTACTTTTGCAGAATCATAATATTCTACCATAGTAACATTGAAATGGGATTTGGGTTTGAAATGTTCATGTCCAGTCTTAAATATGATTCAGACCCGATGGTAATAATTATGGGAATAGAAACCTTGCTTTTTTCAGGTTAATATAAATTTTAGCATGTGAGTATATTTTAATAATTATTGCTTTTTGGAAGAGATTCCATTCATCGGTCACTTTATTGTTTAAATTACTGTCATTATGAATAATTGAAGAATCCTTTATAATATATTTTTTTAAGTAGCCATTCTTAAAAATAAGTATAAATTATGATAATAATTGTAAAGAATATGTTTGAAACATACGTGTCATTCATTACGCTCTTAAACATATATTCTGATTTGATGTCTTTTATGCTGTAAATATTCAAAAAATAGCTTAAACAAATAACAATGAAAAAAGTGATACGACGACGCACATAGTGACTTTTTGCACACTACCATAGTAAACAAAACATTAACTTCCTTCTATAACCTTGCAAGTGCATAGAATGTGAGTTAAACTTGCCTCGCTTACTTAGTTTTATTAACCATCTGATCAATTAATCCAGTGAAAAAAAATCATTAAGTACCAAATAGTGAATTTTGACGTTCTAATTCAACCTCATTTAGAAAACTTGAATTTCACTGACGGGGGGAGGTTACGGTCTTGGGTTCACCGATTTCAATGAAACTTTTTTTGGTGATACTATGTCGAAAAATATTTAACCCGTGTCCAAGGGTTCTTGCCAATGCATCTTAGTGACCGAGAAAAAAATGTATACAATTTTATTATTATTTTATATTAATGTTTTTTTGACATTTCTCTGTATATCGATTGATTTGTTTTTTTATGTAAAATAAGAATACAATATTGGTAATTGTGTTAAACGAAGTATAATGTACAATAAATTATTCAAAGACACTTCCAGTAAAGTAGTCAAATAAACTTTTGTCATAAAAAAAGATACAGATTCGTTTTTAGAGTCCATTAAAATTCTTAAATACGAGCTTGTTTCGAAATAAAAAAAATATAAATTTTTGGACTAAATTTTCTGGATGGATTTTTTTTCATGCCGTTTACTGAAATATTCATAACTCTTCCGGAATTTTTCCTAATTCAACGTTAGTACCACCGTTAGAAAGCTAAGTTATTTCTCTTCAAAACTATATCAAGTACTTTCAGATTTTACGCCTTTATAAGGAAACGAAAATTTTCGTTTCGAAGCTATAAACATAGACGGATTAAATAAGCGATATTAATAGAAGACAGATTATTAAAAATAAATTTACATTTTTCCATCGAAACGAAAATTTTTATTTAAGGATTTTAAAGGCACAAATAACGAATATCATATTTTTTCTCGAAAAAAATATAAGTTTTAAATCTTGAATAATATGTGCAATACATTCTTTGAACTTATTTATGGATCGGATCTTAATAAAATAAACGATTTTGTAAATTCAATCGTACATTCGATACCTGTCCGGTAGAAAAGAACATATATATATATATATATATATATATATATATATATATATATATATATATATATATATATATATATATGTATATATATATAAATGAGGTAAATATTTAGCATGGAATCTGCCAAAAGAACGGGAAATGTTAAAGTTATAAATTTTTATGATTCTTTTTTATTTATATGGACCATGATATTAATAATTTTCAACTCTGGTGGTCATTAGCGAATACTTCATGTATTGAATTAAGTTATACAATTTGTCGAATGGATGCAAGTGTTTTTTAACTGTAAAGATGCATATAATGGATATGAGAGAAGTTGAGTATTAATAAATCCAATAAAATTCACATATAGATTATTTTATATCAATTCAAATATCAAAGTTTTTATATAAGTATATACGTTTTTCTTAAGTTAAAGTATGTTAGTATATCAGTATTAGTGAAATAAGTATTCCTAGATTAAACTATAGACTCATGAGTTAAGTAAAAACATTGCGAGAGATCTAAGAATCTGAGAGAAATCTCAGAGCCATTATGATTCCTGAATGAACACCATTGGCCAACGCTAATGCCGAAACTTCCGCGTCTTTGGCCAACTTAATGGTTCTTCAAACCGCTTCTCTAGCTCTTAACGCGGTTTTCAGGAGAATATTCATTTCACTTTATATGCTCTATCTCTTCACACAATATTCCTCAAGGATAATAGAAGCAAATTGTTGTAATGAAATTTTCATCCCTTCAACAGAAAATTTAGTGAATTATTCTTAATACATAGTTTCGGATCGTCTGCCAAACTACAAAATAAAAACAGGAATACTACTATTTAAAATGAATCCACCATTCCATACTATTTAATAAAAAATCGCTACTTATGAGTTGGTTAACTGAATGCAAATTTTCTAAATTACCAGTTCCGAATTAAGTTCAATACGCTGGCAGTAATATTTCAAATATAGAAAAAACGTCTTATTCTCTCCATTTTCGGATGAAGTGTCCTCAAATCTAAATCATATTTATCATTATTATATCATATCTATATTTATCCCTGAAGAGAAGGATTGTTGTGTTGATCAGTCAGAAATAAGAAGGCAAAAATAAATAATAATATTTATTTTAACATTTGCGACGTTTCGACCTGAAACGACCACTACAACCATCTTTCTCTTCATTATTAACGACAGCCAATCATTAACAATTAACCATTAACCACAATTATGTATCTTTATTTCTAGTTAAATTCCTCAAAGTCAGTCAATCCAGTTACTGAATTATTTTTTTTTTTTTAATATTTCTCATGTTGTCCTCCCATGTTTCCTATTATTTATTTATTTGTTTACTTTCATTTAGGTATATATGTAATATATAGTAAGGATAATTATTGCGAACGTTAAAATTTTTGGATCTGAGTTTTCAACGGAAATCCACGTTTTGGGATACCCTGAGACCAAATAACCAAGTCTCGAAAAATGGTCTGTGCGTTGTGTGTCTGTGTGTGTATGTTATCAGTCTAGTTCAAAAACAAAAAGTCATACGAAACTGATATTATGTATATATTTTAAGATAGGTATATGCCTTAGGTGTGACAGCAACTTTTTATTTATATTCGGCCAACCGGAAGTGCCACTTTATATCAACGATGAAACACATTTTTACAATTTTCTCAAAAACTCTAACGATTTGGATTAGACTCGGTGTATCATTGTATAATTAAGTGGTCTTTAATATCAATCAGGTCTTATACCCATTGATACAGGGCCACGTTACAGGGCTTAAATGCCAAATGTTCATAAGCCTCTATCTCTAAAGTTCATTTAATATGGTTTATTTTAATTTTTCATTATTAAGAGTTAGGAAAAAATACTAACAATAACTTTTGAAAGAATTTGATAAAGCAATAAAGGAGAAAAAATAAAAATGTTTATCCAGGTCGAAAATGAATCTCCGGAAATACTTGTTAGAAGGTATACGTATAATGTATCGTTGGAAATCGGATACTTTTAGAAAAAACAATATCTAATATAGAAAGTCGTAGAAGGTAACGGAGAGTGACAAAACTATTATTAAGCATCTATCGTCCGTTTATCCCTAAAAAACATCATGTAACCTTTTAGAAAATTAAATTAGTGAATAGTTTGATGAAATTTCGTATTGTGATATTTCAACAGTATCCACTTACAATAAGGGTGACAACTTTTGACCTGTCTATGACAGACTACATAAAACCTCTTCATTCCGTTTTAGTAAACTTTGCAATAGAAAATAATAGTTTAATAACTAATAGTCGTACAATCCATAATCAACGGACAGTGCGATCCATAATCAACGGATCGTTCAATCCACAATCAACCAGTGATATAATAAATAGGACTTTTCTAACTTTAATGGTATTTATGATTTGTTGCTGTAATGTTTAATAATTTTATAATAGCCCAACATGGCCAAAAAATAATTTGTATTCAAAGTTGAGCGGCAAGTGAAAGTTGTGTGTTCCGCGCACAAGATTTTTTATCAAGAAATAAAACATTTTGCAATGTATAAAATGTAATACATTTTGAAATAATACAAGGCATTGATTATTAGAGCTGTGTGAGACTCATTCATACCATATATGAAATAACAAAAACAATTGAAAAATTATAACATTAGAAACGAAAAGAATGCTTGATAAAAACAAAATAAATAAGTTTTGAGGTAACATAAAAATCAATTAAAATATAAAATTCTTAAAAACAAAAAATAACAAAGATTTTTTTTTTATCCACTTTACAAATGTCAGTAATTTTCTATCGGTACTAATTTAAATAAATGTAAGAACAAAAACAAAAAAAAAAAGAAACCAACGTTTGCATTTTTATATATTTTTTACAAGTTTATTGCAGCTGAAAATGTAAAAACATATAGTTTTTTTCTCCGCTAACTTGCATATAACTAAATATTTCTACATTAAAAATGTATTCATATTATTTCCTTATGTGGTAATATCTAAACCATGAAGCACTTCAGCTTCTGTTAAGCCATAAGCCATGGGTAATAAGTAATATAGATGAGAATGAGAAGTAATTTATTGGCTTGCTAACTGTGACCATTGCCGGGGAATAGCCTGGACCATTTGCATTGAGGGCCCTGCATAGCAACTACTGCATCCTCTATCTCAATCCTATTTAACAGCCCTAATATCTTCCATATATTAAAATTATTATCTTCCTTTTTTCATTGGTTTTTAATATATTTAATTTCTTTAAATTTTGTGGATACTTTCAGGAACAACTTTTTAAAAAAGGTCTTAAATAAGTCGCGATTCGGAGACGCTTTTCCTCTTTCTATAATTGAAATCATGGTAAAAAATAGATTTCCGTTATTACAACGATGTTTTAATTATAATCATTTGATATATTTTTTCAAAACAGAGCCAATAATCCCCACATATATTATTACAGTAAGGCTCATAATTGGTTTTGTACCAAATATAAGCTCCTGTCATGCTCAAATACCATGCATGGGGTACCGTTGGATTCAGAATTTCACGGGATGTTAGCGAATCGTATTCTCCACTTTTGTATTTCTTTCTAAAAGAAATAAAATCGATAAAAACATTTTTCTAGACTTCAATACTGGAACGGTGGTAGGTCTGAAGATCGATGTGGGACCAATTAGACCTTGAAGATTTTGATGAATACAGCAAGACCCGGATAGTTCCTCCGTTTCGAGATAACGCAAGGTATAGGGTTCGCAGCCACACAACCTTACGTTAATTGTAGTATTGTCATTGAATACATGTCTCATTTCATCTACTTAAACGTAGCAACATCCTAGGATTTTATGATTCATTCGTGTGCACCCTTATATTTTTATGTGAAGATTTTATCAACCGCAGCACATTTAAAGCATCGGAGAATTTAGAATTCATTTCACTTATTCAAACAATTAAAATATGTAATATGTACATTAAGTTGCTTTGTTAACATAAATTAAATAAACAACCCGAAAGCAAAAAACGAAAATGAAAAACTAATATATGAACATATATATAATAATATTTATTAATATAATAAATAATTAATATAATTAATATATATAATATATATTTATATTTCATATATTATTCTCACCTTGTTGATATTGTCACTTCTATCGTCTGGTCTAAATCACACGTCTTAGTTTTTTTTTTTCTAAAGAGCAGCATCAATTGCAATAATTTTATTTCATAACTTAAAATAGGATATAGGAATAGAAGTTAAGTTTAAATTGTCGTAAACCTACGAGTCCCTGCCCTACAGTCTCCTTTACCAATACTCCACTTACCCCTGTTGAACAAATCCGCTCCCTAGGACTCCACCTGGACAAACGTCTAACTTTCAATCCTCATACCAGACTGAAATGACAAGAAACCGATCGATGTTTCCGATTTATTCAGCACTTACTAGACAAACGCTCTAAACTTCCAATTAATTACAAAAGACTGATATACATGACTATTTTTTAATCATATAATAACGCCTATTGGGACTTACGGAGTTGGGCTATGGGGCTCCTCTAAACCATCAAATTTCTCACGTATCCAATCCTTACAATCCAAAATCCTACGTAAAATCCTCAATGCTCCCTACTTTGTTACAAATAAAACCATCCATAATGACCTTAATGTTTCTTATGTTTCAGATCTGGCCCAATACAGATACCTATCTTTCCATAATAAACTTCAAAAAAAAACCCAACCCTCTTGTTTCTAACCTTGCTTCCTCTTCAATTCCTGATAACCCTCCGAGGCTTCTGAAAAGAAGGCTCAATGATCTCCTAATGTAGATATATTATTAGAGTGGTACCATTAGGCAGTTTCTCAACAAGTGTTTTCACGTCATTATATCCATATGTTCAAATTTACTAAATGTATTTCTTTAATAAAGTTATGAATATCATTGAGAAATAAAAAAAGAATTTAAATTAGACTACATACTAAGAGTATGCATACCGTAGGAACGTAGGAGACAAATTACCCTGAGCCTCGAAATTCAAGGGATTGATTTTTCAGGTTTGTTTTTTAAAATTTTATTTTATATTGCATTTTTAGTATCCAAAAAAATCTAGAAATAACCATAATTACTACGTTAGTGATAATTCTCAAATCAGATAGCAACTCTTCTCCCTATGCCATTCACCGTATAAGCGAAATCAGCGAATCATATACAATCGTCTACACTATATAAAATTACAAAGATAGTCTGTTGACTTCATTCAATGGGTTAAGCCTCCTGCTTAACCAGGATTTTTAAAGCAATTTGATCGTGTTTTATAGTTAAGTAATAAGTAAAGGTACCCATTCTTTAATGAATATTAATTTATTATTGTGCTCGCCAATGATCTTTTTGTTTGATGCAGAAGAACCATGGTCTATTATTTTCTCTAGGGTTGTTGTGATAATATCATTATCGATTCTTATGGATATTTTTCTTTAAATGTCGTACAATAATGTACCGAAATAAAGGATTCCATATTATTTATATCTATATTATTGATAATATTATCGTCATATCGAAAGGAAAATCCCGATATTGGACTTTTTTGCAATAAACCAATGATTTGTTTGCCAAGTATATCAAAAACTTCATTGTTATTTCGAAACCATTTGTTATTGGCGCTATCGATATTTTTGATTCGATATTATACTAATATTTATATCATTGACCGTCGAATCGAAAAGGAATATCAAAAATTACTCTACTTAACTTATCGCAACAACCCCACGACAGAAGTAAATAATACTGAGATTTTAATATTTTATTCAGACCTACCTGGATATTTTAGAATGATAGTGAATCTTAGAGCTATTGTTCTTCATTTACCGTTTTAACACAATTTTAGTTCTTCAAAGACAATCATAAATAGAAATATTTTTAATTTTAAAAACCTAATTATTTGATGAGTACGTCATGGCGATCTTATGATCTAAGAGATTTTTAGAAAGCTTTAGGATTTATTTAAAAAACAGTACATTTTAGGGCACCTATGGTCAGGTATAGCTATCGATACATTCCATCGGGTATTAATATCGAATACATCGTGAGTTTATGCCCGCGTCAAAATCTTTAAAACACAGCTCATCCCATCTATATTTTTCGACTTTTGAAACTATCTTTTGAAACATTTTTCTTTATTGGCTTCTATTGTAGTTGTGAGGTTTTACAGTTAAAAATTGGCATTCTTCAATTCTCAGCGCTTCATTCGCATTCTTCATTTCCTATTAAACTGCAACCAGGAAAAGCAATCATGAAATCAAAAGAAAAAAACAACAACAGAGACATAGCGATTGTAGAACATAATTGGAAAAATGTCTGATCTTCTGCAAAGTCAGTGCGTCGAAATGAAAAATGTAAATGATTTTTAAGTGGGTGATAATTAAATAAAATATTTCAAAAGCTAATTTACAAATAACAACAAAAGTGTCCAGGACATTAAAAAAAACAACAATAAATTAATAGCTTGTTTTCATGCCATTTAAAATCAATATTAACTTGTTTAAAAATATACACAGAATGGAAAACACATACCGCTATTCCACAAAGATCTATACATGAGGCCCTCACATGGAAGCTATGAGGGTGAGGTGAATGCGGTTATAGTCAGCTATTCGTGGGACCGTACCACACCCTCGACAGGAATATACCGCAGGCCACACCAGACTCGGGTCCTACGGAATTGTTTGGGTAAGGGAGAGATGTCTTCGGTATCGAGCAATCCTGATAAGCAACCATACTTGCATACTTGCCACTAACACCTAAGGTTAAGGATATTTGGTGATATAAACATAAGTACATATTATAAAATCTTTATGAATTTGCGTTCCGGTGGGTGGTGAAGAAGGGCTGAGAGGGCTTTCAGTCTAAATAACTCTGACATTAATCACCGCTCACTCCCCTGGCCCAGGAAAACCGTACACCCTAAAAGACGAGGAAGGAGTGGAGATAATAATAATAATAATATATATATATATATATATATATATATATATATTTATTTATTTATTTATTTATTTATTTATTTATTGATAGATAGAAAATAAGATATGTATATCATGTATTGCAAAATCAAACTTAATCAACGTCGAGCATGGTTAGTACTTGGATGGGTGACCGCCCGATTAGAACATGAAAAGCTGCCCGAGTTTCCCCCTCCCCCGGGTATGTGAGACCCGTTAGGCAACTGGAGGCAACTCACACCGACCGAGCGTAGGACTCATGATCCTACCCCGTGTACTTAATCGAGAATCGGGATGTGATCTACCAGGATGTTAGTAGTCTTCCTGAGGTTCGGTCCATGTACGGTCTTTTTCGGGGAAAGAAATATAGGTCCTCGTGCGTCTGTTGACTCCGAGCAGTCATAATCCATGGATCTAGACCGATTTGTCACTGTCCTTGAACCCGAGTGAGTCGGAGGGAAGGACACTGCCAGATTGGGCCCAAAGGGATCGGTTATCCTGTCCTGAGCTAGCCTGTCGCTGAACTATGGAGACCATGGTTCGTAGCAACCTGAGGTTGGGTGACCCCCTCCAGGCTATCTAATCTCTCGCATGCAACATACTGTAAGGAAAGCATGTCTCGCGGCCAAAGATCTTCATGGTCTGTAGTGCCAACCGGAAAAAAATACATATGTATATATGTTTACACACACACATTATTAATACAAGTGTTTAAAATTATTGAAGGAAAGGTCCATCTAAAAATCTGATATAAAATAAGTGTTGGAAACAGTAGGAATAATCTAGGAGGCTGCAGTGAGATGTTTTATGTTATAATTGAAACGTATGATATAATTGAACAAATGTTTTGTTATTGCTAACATTTGAAGTGTGCCTTGTGCTAGTAAAAATAATATTGTTAATAAAAGAAAATCAGTGTTGTATATTTGCTTTGTTCATTTATTTTGTGCGTGCGAGTAACAATAAGTATAATAATATGCGGGTAGCAATATAAGTATAGAAGTCACATGACATAGCCAGATGAATATAATATGTTTGCCCACAAGGTGTTTTCTAGATATTTTATATTACTTTTTCTTAGTGTTTTCCCGAGAAAAAAAAGTTTTAAATTGGAAATCAGATTTTGTTTCCCCTGATGAAGTTTCAAGGATTAGTAAGATATAAATTATACATATGCTATGAAAAAAAAAATCAAAAAAAATGAAATTGAAATATATTTATGTTATATCTTAATTTCCGGAAACAATAACACCTGGTTGCCATCCTATTTGAATCTTTGGAACCAAAAAAACCGTCGTATATTCTCCACTTCTTAACCCTGCGTTTTTCTATCTACCCCTTGAATACGAGATCTCAACCTTCCGATTTGTATATCTTCTTTCACACAAGATCTTCCCTCGGAATAACTTTCGTAATTCGAACTACCCATCTTTTGAATTCTCTACCTAATTCCATTCCTCTTAAAGCTTCCTCACTAACCTCATTTAAACACCACGTATTATTCCACCTTCTCAATATTATTTTTATATCCAATTTCATTTACTGTATTTTTATCACTAATCAAATTTCTTTTTTGTTGATGATTTATCTTTATTTGATAATTTAATTTATCTATGGCTGTGCAGTCAAATGCTACTATAAGTGGAAATTTTGTTACTAGACTAAATATTCAAGAATAAATATGTGTATATATATATATATATATATATATATATATATATATATATATAATCTCATAACCTGTTGATGGTGTTGGAGATAAAAAGTACGTTTATATACATAACCATTTATAATATGGATCATTTCGATAACGCAAGCTAGCCTGGAAGATGTAGGAGCATGACCGGGATATGAGGTGAAAGATAAAACAAACGATCTACTGTATCTTCGATCAACAAGGCATTGGCGTTGTTAATCAACGGGCCACTGACCTCCCCTTAGGAATATTTCATGGCTTCCGGTCGATCGACCAGACTGTGACACTTCACTTCCGACAGGAGCTTCATCGAGTATGGTTTAGGGATATGAGCTAATGGAGGAATTACATGACTACTGATAAATGTGTTTACAAGCTCAACTACACCTAAGACGAAAATTTAATTCAGTTAAGGAAATATTCGATTAAGAAAGGGAATTTGTCTACATTGCATCACAAACGATATTTTTTTTAATATAACAACGGAAAGAGTATTTTTTTAGAGAATAAATTTTAAACAGGTTTATCAATACTAATTACAAATTATCAATATGGGATCAATGGTATAAGACCTCAGAGTGCCATTGATCATGATATTGTGTACCTTGGATCGTTAGCATCTTGTATAATGAAGAAATCTTTCCACATTTTCACACAAAATTTTACATTCCATCGTTTTATCGCATAAAGAAATTATTGTACTAAAGCATAAACTATATAAATAAAAATAAATTTAAATAAATACCACCGAATCGGGGAGTGTGGTAGCTCAGTGGTAGGGTGCTGAGTTTCAAATTTTAATGGTCCCAGTTTCGAATCTCCGCTCATCAGAAAAAATATATATTCTGTTTCATTAACCGTGGGGCGTATTAACCCTGGGTAATTATACCCTCCTGTAGCACACCCAGCCTCTATAAATTGAGTACCTTTAATTAATTAAGAGGAAAAATCTAGCAGTTGAGCATGATCTCGGTCAAATCACCTCCTTGCAAAACCGTAGACCAAGAAACCAAGTGCTTTTCCTAAATAGAACTGAACCCAAGAAGTTTTTTTGTAAATACTACCAAATCACCTTTACTCCCTCTCGTAAACCTATGACTTCTTGTCCTACAACAATCCTTCAATAATATTACACTTATCCCTGTTCAACAATTCTGCTAACTAGAACTCCACTTAGAGAAACGTCTTATGGGATTGGCATACAAGAAGTAAGCAACAAAAAACTGCTCGATGTTTCTGGCTGCTTCAACACTTATAATACAAACGATTTTAAATTAATAACGAAAGGCTCATTTACATGACTAAAATAACACATATATGGACCTACAGAGTTGAGGTTTGGGGCTCAACAAAACCTTCGAATTTGTATCGTATCAAATCCTACATATTTTGTCACAAATAAAATCATTTATAAAGACCTTAATGTTCCCTATGCAGCTGATTTGGACCTAGCCAGGTATCTACCCTTTCAGGATAAACACCAGTCCCATCCAAACTTACTTATTTCCAGCCGTGCCTTTTCCTCTATTCCTGATAATCCTTCTAGGCATCTTAAAAGAACTTGACCTAACTTGATCAGCTTCGCTGTAGCTATTTAAGAGTGTTATCATTGAGTAGTATCTCCACATGTCAGGTAATTTCATTATGCATGGTTTGCACACTTGTTTTGTTTAATACAATTAAACAAATAAATTTCAATAAATAAATAATTTAAAAAAATACAAAGAGGAAAAGAAGAAATTCTTGGGATAAATCGCTATACAAGGAACTCAGATAAAGACGATGTTTCTCCATATTTTTCATTTTATACACCCATCCCTGAGAAATGATTTCCGAAAAGGAAATCCTGCAAGAAAAGCAATCACCTAAAAACGCCCCGTACTCCTCGATAAGATACTCCTTTCTTATAACCACCTTTCTTAGCCACTATTTGCCCTTATTCAATATATTTCTAGGTCTTGCTGGGCTCCACAAAAATACTTATACTATACCACTTCCGGGTGATTGCTTAGTTATATATATCACTAAGTTTATACCTAATATTTTTTTAGTGTTATTTATATAATCTCCTTGAATTAATTATATTTAATAACATCATTAAATTTCATCATCATCATCATAATAATCATCCGCGGTTCGGTGTGAGGGTCCTGCTTATAGCGTCTGGCCCAGCTGTCTCTGTCCTCCACCAACTCGAAAATTTATAAACAATAATATTCAATCAGAGCTTCTATGTATATAAGATCCAAACAAAATTAATTGACGTGTACACTAAGAGAGACAAAGTTTTATTGGAAGAATATTTATAGAATCTTCCTCAGTCCACGGCATTGGTGTTATAGCTTTATGTGTACATTCTTACTATTTATACACAAACTTAAATACAAATTGAAAAAATAAAATAATAAGAGAAGAACAATTTCTAAATAAAACCATTAAATAAAAAGATCCTGATATTATTTATTTATTTATTTTTTCGTTGCCCCTACCCTGCAGGGTCATTGGCAAGACTTTATATTTACACTCTGTAGAAATTTATTCTTTTTAAAAATTCAAATTTTTTTTAATAGCCATTTCACTGTCATTCACTGTTTTGTGGCATTTCCAACTTTTTCCTAACAGTTTCAAATATAGGACAGTCTTGTACTATGTTTCACTGTCCTATATCATCCATTTTTTTTTTTTTTTTTTTATCAAGACTTAGGTTTATTATCTTATTCATTCCATTACTTTTCGTTGTTAATTTATTTTTATTTCTTATGTTACCTTATTTTTATTATGTTTATTTCATTTGTCCCAAACTTTGTAGTCGTTATCAGTTATTTCTTAGTTCTCTATTACCGTTATTATTCTACCTACTAGATTTTACTTTAATGTTCACTCTATCTACTTTATTTTCCTTTAAATTTATTCTAACTACAATTTTTAGCCTATATCTTTCACGTTTTTTTTTTTTATTGTAATTCTTTATTATTCAATGTTTATAGTTTCTTATACCTATTGTTATCTTTTTTTAATTAGCCCTGGTGAAGGCCTGAACTGAACGAAACGTTAAAAGATACAAAAATAAATATAGTTATTTATTTTTAAAATTTCTTCTTACTCATCTTTCAACCCATTCTTCTCTTTAATTATTCACTACATTCAACCATCAATCCACAATTAAAAATATATTAATGTATTATATATAAATTAAAGTATTAATTTACCGCATTTATTTACAATATCCACAAATATCGGTGTGACTAACTACCCACCAATGTTTGCAAGTCCTGTATAATGAAGGTTTTTTTTTTTAACTTGGTTTATTTTATTTTTTAAATCTTTCTCAGATTGATTCTCTTCTGTTAATTGCTCTCCGACTGTTGATAAACCTTCAACCATGTCCATAGTTGCAAAAATTCGTACATATCTGCTCCATTCATCAACTTTTCCTTGATACACCATGATGAGAAAGATACTTCTGATGCTAATAATGGCCGTGTGTCATGACGAAGACACTACTCTCTGTAATTATTTTTGTATATCAATGTGTTTCTTATCTTTCGTCTGATGTCGTTCCGTGTCCTATCTATTTATATTCTGCTGAATAATCAAGAATAAAAGATATTGGAAAGATTCCTACCTACCAAACAGACTGGTGCATCGCATACACCACACTGTCAATTAACAGGGAGAGCTATCCATTTAGAGACGGGCCCTCGAGGGCGGATTGCCCAAGCTCCATTGTTGAGGAAGACACATGAGCCCTCGGAGGGGAACACGGAGGACAACTAATTACTTTCGTCAAGATGCCGTCTCTTAGCTCTGTGCCTTACTGGCGGTGCTGATCTATTGCTCTCTTCCTTCTACCTGCATTGACTATACTTATGCTTTGCTCATTTTTAAAGATAATGGCAAACTTAAGAAAAAACAATGTTAGCAGACGTTAATAAAAAATTATATTTTGGGGTTATAACTGAAACGCACTCACTCAAAATTATTGATTTTCAGGTTTTCAGCTTTTTATAAGCATAATAGAGCCAAGAATGGTTCGTAGAAGTAAATAGTTCTGTAGCTTGAATTGATTTAATAAAGCTTATACCAGATAAATTAAAAGAAAAAAAAATTGTTCAGCGTTTTATCGAAATCACGATTTTTGACTTACAAGGCTACAGTCAGGGCAAGTGGTTCACCGATTTCAACCAAATTTTTTTCAGTCGAAAGTTGAAAATAAAACATAATAAAAACAATTTTTTTTTTGTTATTTTAAATTCATTATTAAATTTTATTTATTTGCATTATCTGAACTTTTATTCGACCACAAACTACTAATCTACAAGACAATCCTGAAACCTATTTGGACCTACGGAATAGAACATCAAACGCATTCAATCTTTCCAGTCTAAAGTCCTCCGATCAATAGTCGATGCTCCCTTCTATGTATCCAATAAAACTCTCTATAATGACCTTCATATCCCATTTGTTTCCACTGGTTTCAAATTACAGTTGCGCGGCTGGGAGAGAAGCACTGGGATCTTCTTGAGTCCTGCCTTGGCTTCCACGTTTGGGGGGCAAAGTATGATTCAGAGTCCCCTGGGTGAATGCAAATATTGTATATAGCTGTGAATGTGTTTTATTTACTTTAATTTCATTTAGCTTTTATCTATTATTTCATTTTCTTGTTCACAGGCATATCCATTTACTTATTTCATTTTTCTGTATTTCTTTTTCTTTATTATCGAAATCTTAATTATTATTTGTATGTACATATTGTGTGAATGATTCATGTAGCCTTAATATTAATGCCCTTTAATGTGGCAGAATTAATATTCAATAAAAAAATAAAAAATTATTTGCATTATTCTATCATTAAAACTCGGATCATCTATTAGTTAGTTCGATTTATTAAAGTGATAAGTTTGAGATTAACTCCTATCATTCGCTGCAAAAAAAAAATCAATCTAAATTCAACAGAAATCCGTTCCATATAATCAAATTCCCTTGCTGTCGTTGACCGACAGCCTGAACCCCCATTAGTCAAAGTAGCTGCATCAGGCTATGATCCCTTTATGCAGTAAGACTCTCCCCTGGGGGGCATTAAGATGGGGGCAGCCCCGAGATGACAGAGCCCTTGGGTCACGCTAAGACCTTGGGAGATATCACGCGATCTGATAGGCCCAGGAGCCAGCGGGCAAGGTCGGCTTGTTAATGGTGGGCAAGTGGCTCCTCTGCTTGTAATCGATATGGCCGATAGCGTAAACTGAGCTTTAGGTTAGCATGCATAATTAACTGCCCAGCTCATGCTGAGGCCTGCTTGCTCTTGGCGGGAGGTGCAACTGGCTACGTGTCTTAGATATCCCAAGAATACTGTCAAGGACTATCCCGATAAATCTTGGAAGTAAATGATCTGACCGAAGAACGGTTTGATCAAAGATAAAACCCAAAGGTAAACATCAATACAGTAATTTGAAATTTTTGTGTCCCTCAAATATTTCTGAATAGCAAGTTGCATGTGAAGTACTCGTATTGCCTTTCGTTGCCTTAGAGCAGGGGTCTCCAAACCTTTTGGCCGGCGGGCCATATTGAGACCTCCACTAAATCCAGTGGACCACACTAAGACCTCCATCTATCTACAAGTTGTAATAATCTCTTGTTTGAGTAACTTACTAGATACTAGATACTTATAAATTAGTAATAAAATAAACAAAGACAGAACATAAGTGTTAGGTTATTATTGGAAAAATACCATACCATTAGTATTGCCCAAAATCGGTCTTGGTTTTGTACTTTGCAAGACCAAGACCAAGGCCACCTATCTGTTGCAAGACCAAGACCAGGACTGGTAAAAAAAATTGATTCCCTGAATAAAAATTAAGGCAAAATAGTTACTAATACTTGACAATCTTAGTTACTATATGTAAATAATTGGTATAACCAAAATACTTTTGCAATTGACTCTTCTAATTTTTCATTCGGTCTTAGTTAGGTTTCTCCTATCTAAAAAATTACAGTAATATCTCTGCAGTAATAAGCTAATAACTAACTGCAAGACTGTTGCGAGACTCTTGCGCAAGACCAAGACCATGACCAAGACTTAGTTTGCAAGACCAAGACTCGTCTCGGTCTAAGTCTTTGATTTTTTAGCTGATACAATATCAATTCAAGGCCTGAGCCTTACCTTAACAATATTATTCGTCTTATAACGACTCCTCCTCTAGATTTTATTCACAAACGACAATTCATTGACCTTGAAATATAAGTAATTATGTAAGAGATAGTAATGGTGAGGAAGCTGTTCTGGCCATACTTAACATACGTCAGTTATTTTAAAATTCTATTGAGATATCATTTGTTACTTGGAAATCTAAGCAAACAACTGATGCATCAGCGTATTGCCCAAAACCTACCATTGAATTCCTCTTCCACCAAAATTACTTCTAAAGAATTAGCTCTACCACCAAGAGGCCTAAATTTTTGTGAAGAAAATGAAATTATTAAACGGCAGCGTTGCCAAGACGCGGAGCCTTGCTGAATAAATTTGGCCGTGCAGCGGATGACGTCAGGGAGGGCCTTGTCCTCCTAGCGGCCTCCTCGATTAAGGATCGGGGACATTTATCAGCATCTGGATATTTAGGAAGCAACTGTTCAACTTTTCTCTTTTCTTCTCTGTTTTAAAAAATCCTTCAAATTGAAACCACTGAAATATGGTTCTTCCGTAATAGTTAAGCAAATTGTTAAAATTAGCCCCCTCTCCCCCCAAAAATTTTAAACCTGTAAAAACTTGCTCTCTTAAATTTGTTTAAGCGCAGCATGAGCCTCACAATCCCTCTATGTACCCCTGATTATGGTTGCTAAAAGTTCAACTTAAGCTGGTAGGCCATCATTGAGATTAAAATTTACGAGTTAGGCTTTAAAAGTATACTACTAAGTTTAAAATGACTACTTTCTGGTGCCTCTAGAAAAATTACATTATCAAACGTTTTATTGTTAAAATTAAAATTACTCTTAAAACAATTTAAAAAGTTAATATATTTTTAATTATATTATTGGTAAAGGTATGACTGTATTTTTATGTTTTTAATTTACTTATATGTAGGTTATTTTATTTTTTATTTTATATATTTTTTATTTATTATTATTTAGTTATTGTTTTACTTTTGTTAATTTTTTTTTTTGTATATACGGTGTGAATGTGTTCATTTATCAATATAAGTATTGTCCCTGTGACAGAATATTATATATCTAAATATACAAATAAAAAAAAATTAAATTATTATAATCAGTTAAAGATAGGACATGGATCAATAACAACTCAATACAAAAAAATTATATTTTTGACTTATATTTATGTAAGACCTAACACTATAGATATAATATTATGACATACTTATTTAAATATTTAAAAATTAATTAGATTTTAAAAGCATTGACCTTTATTCATTTCAGTTTTTTTTTTCCTCTTTACCTATTTATCCGCACCTGTCATGGTATTGACAATCTGCAGATGTGTAGTGATGATGAGGATTGGCATTATAGGCATGAGGAAGGATAGCACCGAGCAGCATCTCTTCCTGGTCATTATTTACTTCTTTGATTTAGGTGAGGAGATCCCTCATCCAGCTTCTTTTTAGTCTCCTCCTGATGGGAATGTCAGTCGTAGCCAGTTCGTTTATAAGTCAGTTTGTATACCCTTGTAGGTTGAGATGAAAACGGGAGAAGAGAGTACGTATGTGTTGGTCTATAGTTGGTTGTCGTAAGTCGTTTTGTTGTTGACGTACCAGGGAGTTCCTGTTGTAAGTCTTAAAATTTTTAAGTGAAATGACTGTAGTTTTTGTAGGTGCATCTTTTTTGGCGAACCGTAAATCTGAGACGCGTATGTCCAGATGGGTTTGAGTAGGTAAGTATATGTATTTAGTTTTTATCGAACTTTAAATTTCGATTTAGAAAAAATTGAGTACAGTATTTTCTGTCGTTTTATTTTGACGTGGTTAATTTTCTTTCTTTGAGAGGGGAGGAGGGATAGTATATGTCTTTACGTTATATCTTATAAGTAACCAACCATCCAAGCTAAAGACACTGGAGGACTCATTTAAATGTCCCAATCACTATATATCTCAGAAAGGTCGACTCATCCCATGAACCGAACGGCCACTTCATTGATAGAAACAGCCTGCTGGGTAATTAATTGAATTCTCCACAGGACGGGACTTGGACCCGCGCCAGGCCCCTGCCTATATATAGGCCCCGCGTGCGTCACTGCACCATCTCTGTTTACCTTCTGTAAACACCTCCGCCCTCAGCCTATACATCCTCGGATTTATCGTGTCTGATTAATGAGTGTCTTATTGTAAGTCCGATGTCGGACGGTGAGTGTCTGAGAATTTTCAGTCCATCCTGTGTTATCAAGGCATTGGGGGCTTACATTTAATCATCGGCTTCTATAGGGTCGGAGAAAAAATCATGAGTTAAGTATTAGGATATAAACACTTAAAATAAGAGTTTTTTTTTTCTGTTGGTATTACAGACCTTGCATATATTTTGCCGCATGAACAAGTCTGCTCCATCCCTGCCTGTCTTACCCTATTTCTTTTCAATTATTTGTACGTACTACTTCATATCATGGGATATTGATTGACAAGTTTCTATAAGCTGTTCATTATTACAAAAAAAACTACCAACAATAAATTAAAACTTTAATATCGAAGAATTTATAACGAAAAATGTATTCATACAACTTCTAAGGATATTTCGATCACTATGAGTTATTTCACTACTATACCGGAGTAAACTTTAATTTTAATAACTGAGGAGAATAAATTATAGAATATTTAACTATTAAAATTTATACTGAAATTTGATTTTATATTGTACATCATCCGTTATTGAATACGAGAAATTATTTTCAAACTTGTGTCATCCTCTCAATTTTTATTTTTTTATTTAAACTTCTCCAGCTCGCCGACCGAGCCTTCCTTGTTCACTTCATCGTTTAATACATATTTTTGTTATTACATAATTTGTTATATAAAATTGGCTCACAGCTATTTGAGTTTAGAGATTTGCACTGGTTGTCTGTAGTGGTGGCGTGGCATAACTTGGATCAGAATTCTAAAGGCTGAAATATATTGTATGTAGTTGTGAATCTGTTTCAAGATGGTATTATTTTGTTTTTGCTCAGGTTTACTCCTCTTTATTGAAAATTTATAAATAAATTTCCTATTTTTTTTAATTAGTATTCATTACTAACCGCTTTACCAATTTTTATCACTAATATATATTTTGAGGCAAAGAACCAGGCATCCTGATGATCGGAAATCATATAACTACTATTCCAAGCAAGTAAAACAAAAACTGACCACGTTTAGATCCCAATCCTATAATTCCTATCTTTCCTCACTATCTGCAAGTGATAACTCCATCTGGAATGTAACTAAAAAAATCCTTAAATTCCAATCCATTTCCCACCCCCTCCGCCGTGATGATGGTTCCTGGGCTTCGTCAGATGAGAATAGAGCAGAAGAGTTTGCTAAACATCTATCGTACACATTCACTCCTCATCCTGAACTCCATCCCTCCCATACTGCTGAAGTTAAAGAGTTCCTCTCTTCACCGATTCCTCTCTCCTTACCTCCTACAGCCGTCAACCCCTCTGAGGTCAAATTCCTTTTAAAGAACCTAAAACCTCTCAAATCTCCAGGACACGATCTCCTTACTTCCCAGATCCTCAGACAACTTCCCAAAAAAGCAATTATATTCCTTACATACCTATTCAACTGTATTCTTCGCACAACCCACTTTCCTCTGATGTGGAAACACTCCATAATTATCCTCTTTCCTAAACCAGGTAAACCTGTTAATTATACATCATCCTATAGACCGATAAGCCTACTTCCGATCCTTTCCAAAATCTTTGAGAAAATCCTTCTCAAACGCATCCTACCCATACTCGAATCCCACAATATCCCTCCCCATCAGTTTGGATTCCGCTCAAGACACTCCACTGTCCAACAAGGCCTTCGCGTTGTCGACCACATATCCTCTGCACTTGAAAACAAGCAATATTGCACTGGTGCCTTTCTGGACGTAGCTCAAGCTTTCGACCGGGTGTGGCACGATGGCTTGCTTTTCAAACTCAAAACCCATTTACCTCAACCCTTGTACCTAGTCCTCAAATCCTACCTTTCAAATCGCTCCTTTCAAGTCCGCTGCGGCACTGAACTCTCCAAACATTATCCAATTGAGGCTGGTGTTCCACAAGGCAGTGTCTTGGGCCCAGTTCTCTACATCCTTTTCACCGCTGACATCCCTTCAAGTCCTGATACCTTCCTAGCAACATTTGCTGATGATACTGCCATCCTATCCTCTCACTCGGATCCTCTAATAGCGTCTCAGAACCTGCAAAGACACCTTTCCTTCATTGAGCAGTGGTGCAACAACTGGCGCATCAAAATTAATGAATCAAAATGCAAGCATGTAACTTTCACTCTTCGACGCAGATCCTGTCCACCAATCCTTTTTAATTCAATTCCTCTTCCCTACTCAGACACAGTCCGATACCTTGGCTTCCTTTTGGACAAAAGACTGACTTGGAACCCACATACCAGACTTAAAAGACAAGAGCTTAACCGACGATTTGGTCAGCTATATAGACTACTAAACAGAACATCTCATCTCTCAACAGAAAACAAATTATTAATCTACAAGACCATACTGAAACCTATCTGGACCTACGGACTTGAACTGTGGGGGACAACTAAATCATCGAATATCAAACGCATCCAATCCTTCCAGTCCAAAGTCCTTCGAACAATAGTCAATGCTCCATATTATGTCACGAACAAGACCCTACACCATGACCTTAACATCCCATATGTCCATGACATCATCCCATCCAGATTCTCCAACTTTCACCAGAACCTCATTCATCATCCCAATCCTCTAGCGCAATCCCTATCCAGCTCCGAACATCCATACCATCCCCCTCGAAGGTTGAAACGGCAGTGGCCTCGAGATCTTTTGTAAATATGCCTTTGGAGTCCTGGCAATGGCCAGCTTCTCCACTCATGTCCTGAGCGTCTGTGGCTGTAGTGCCCTCTTTCAGTCTCCATTGGCTTCTAATACTAGTGATGCGGCTGGAAAAGTGGCGCTGGGATCTCCCGGAGTCTTGCTTCGCCTTCCACGTATGGGAGAAAAAGCCTGGCTCGGAGATTCTTGGGCGAATGTATATATTGTATATAGGTATGATTGTGTTTAGAAATTTTTATTTTATTTTATTTTTATTTAACTTCTTCACCAGTATTATTTATTTACTTATTATATTTATATTTATTTCTTTATTATTTGTATATATTGTATGAATGAGAACTTGTAGCCCTAATGCTTATAGCCCTCCAGCAGTGGCTGATTGTATTATTATTCAATAAACAGATTAAAAAAAAAAAAAATATATATATATTTTGAATTTATATATTGGTATGTTTATTATTATTATTTTAGTTTTCTTCGTTTTAGCTTGTATGAATACTTAAAGTAATAACTTAAAATAAATAACGCACCTATACAACAAAATTAAAAATTTGCAGACTCTTTTTTTTTTTAATATTTTATGCTTTCGATCTATTGTTAAATTTTATTTCATCTGATGTATAAATATGTAATATTTTGTAAGGCCTAAAATGACCCGTAAAAGGTCGAGGAGCCCCGCCATTGTTATAAATAAATAAATAAATAAATACTTAAAGTAATAATAATTATTTTCCTTGAGTATGGCAACTTAAAAAAAAAAAAAAAGTCTTCACAAACTCCTGTTTTCCGTATTTTTTTTAAAAATAATTAAGTGGTATAATATTCGGTATAAATGAAGGAAGAAGATGTAGTGAAAAATAGATTAATCACTCTAGTGAGAAATGAGAAATAATTACATTTTTTTTTTAATAAATAAAAATTAAATTAACTTAAAAATAAGTAAAGTAAAATAATGTCTTAAACACAGATATGCCTATTTAAAATTTATTATCAGGCTTGATTCTCCACTTGTGAAGGGAAAACAGTACTCCAGGAGGTACCTGCATTATTCTGTGAAATACCAGTAACGCTAACTAAAACCAAGTAGAAACAGAGCGATAGAGCTATATCGATAAATATACATATATTTACTAAACATCTTGGGTCCACTGCCGTTTCAAGCTTCGGATAGCTAGATTAAAATTTTTCAAGAGAATTTGGATGACGTATAAGGTTCTTTAACAAGGTTTGCAACAAATAAGACATTAAGGTCATGATGTAATTTCCCTAAATTATCTAGCTTTTATATACACTATATCAACTGTAGAATATATTCTTATTTAACATGTAACTATAATTATATAACAAAAGACCAAAAATAAAACAATTATGAAGATAAATGAAAAAAATATATAAAAAGCATACAATAATGATAAATGTATACATGGCTCTCGTAATTATAGATCGTAGATGTAAATCTGTTTAAGATATGTTGAATATGTTTCTTATATGGACGCAAGGATATAAATAGTGCTTTACTCCAATAATTATAATAAAAGAATGAAAAGGAAAATAATGAAGCATTTCACTAACAATTTAGTGCCCACAGAGAAACCACATCGAAACATCGTATCAAATCATTTCTTTAGAGTTATGCTAAAATTTAGCAAATCAAATGTTCTTAATTAAATTGGTTTTTAATTTTTACTAATTTCATTTACTTGATGTTTGATTTTCTAATTATTTTTTTAATTTAAAAATCGTCAAGTTTTATCTATTTAAATAACATATATGTTTTATTTTTTTCATATAATATAATATTAATATTATATACCTACAGATACATAAATGAATATTAATATATACTAATATTTGCTTCAGGATTTTAATGTAGAGATACTCAGCCAGTTATTCAGAAAATCAGACACAGACCAGCTTCCGGTCATATTTCACAGCATTTGGCAATCCTTTCTCTGTTATAATTTCCAGACATAAATACCTGGACTCTTTGGGACGACATTTCATCCTCAGTGGCTTTATTACTGGAAATATTACCGTCTAATTCGGGACTTTATAAAACGGAATAATATATAGCCTCCATTTCATGGGATCCAGAATGTCCATTAATGCTCAAACCACGCATTCATTTTAATACTTTCGGAAGAGATCAAATTCGTATTTGGCAGGAACTTTCAAGAAAAAAAAACTAGTCCGTAAATTAAAAAAAGAAAAAACTTTTATTTATAAAATGAAAAATATATATTTAAAATAAAATTTAATGCAGTTCTATTTTTATTTCTCAATTTAATGAGACTTTAAATGTAGATGATAAACCTTTATACGCTGAATATTATTATAGGTAGTAAAGTCAAGAGAACCATTTTTATTATTGATTTTTAAATTATAAATTAAAAAAATAATCCTTTTTCAATTATAAATTAATACATTCCTTATTCAACTATAGAATACAATACAATACAATACCTCCTTATTCGATTATAAATTACTAAATTCTCTACTTGATAATAATAATTATTTGGTTACTCCGTGTTAATGAGCCTAGTGGTCGAAACATTTAAATAAATTATTTTGTTAAGAAATTATAAATCATTTTGTAAATAACATATCACTAAACAAAAGAAACGACCCTAATGTACCTCTTGTTTTACTTTGAAATTAAATTTTAATGAAGATAATAAATCTAGTAATATCCTTTCTTTCATTTTTTTGGTTTTTGCTTTTGTCAGTCTTCCTCGCTTCTTAGGTTTGCCAGGTCAGGGGGTGAGGGCGGTGGATTAATACAGAGTTAAAGCCCCCCTTGGTACCGGGACGCGAACTCGTAATTATTCTTATCAAATTATATTATATGAGGTAGCCGTTATTAGTGCCTAATTAAATAGACAAAATTTGCCCCCCTCTAGATTTAAAACGCCCCAATTCCAAGAATTTTCGTAAATAAAATAGTTGTAGGTTACGATGAGATGAAACTATTTACGAAGTTTCAGACAGATGTCAATAATTTGATAAAAAGAGATCTGTACCACGGACTTTTCGTTTCATTCCTATTTGACAAACATATGTTTCTTTGTGAAATGATTATTTTTGTATGGTATACTTGACATAAACCTAATTTTCGATATACTCCAGTTCCCACACGCGCTAACGATTCCAACCAGAAACATTATCGGTATTCTAATACCCTAAAATCGGTAAACACAAGCAAGAGGGTATCACGGACTTGGTTGGCAACCGACCAAAGGCCAAATGTGGAGCATCCGAGCGATCAAGCCACTGGTTTGGATGAAGCTATTTATATGGTAGAGTCGTATCTGCTACTGGAGAACAATTAATAGTCGTCGGATTATCGCCACTGTTTTCTCAATTATTCAATAAAAATCAGAATAGATTAATTTGTATTATAAATATTAACAGAACAATGGAATTAGATCACACGCATTCGGTGTAAAAATATTGATTAGTTCACATGCTTTTCCCTCTATAGTTGAAGGGACTAGTCTGTGTTGGATTTCCCTCGCCTAATTGTAAAGATTGTGTTTGTTTTTTTTATTAACTATTCTTTAAATAATTTTATTTTTATTTATTATACATACTTTTTGATTATTATTTATTGTTTATTTTGTTTCTATTTATTTTCTGTAGATATAGTGTGAACCTTACCTCTTACCTCACTATAATTATTTTCGATGTAACAGAATATTATATTACTCAATAAATAAATAAAAATCACAAACATTTGAAATCTGAATGACTACTAATTTTAAAAAACCAAGTATATGACTAGAAAAGACCTTTTTAATTTTTAAACAATATAATTTTTATAAAACAAGTCTGATTCTTTACAATATATGCATCTAAGGTAGCATAGGGGTACAGCCGTTCCTCTAACTTCACTTGAATGCTAAAAAGAATCCGTTAAAAAGGAACACATCCATGAAACTCAATGACGAAAGTATCCTTCAACCAATTTGATTGCTGAGACTCATCTATAAAACAATTACGTAGTTTTAAATTAACAGTCCCGTTATCTCCTTTAGTTGCGCGATGCTCAATCTATTTTAACGCGTTTTCTCGCAATATTTAAGAGAAGAGGAAACATCATTTTAACTTTATCATTTAACTAAAGGAGTCCTTTATCATTGAGTTTTATAAAAGGACCAAACGTTCAAGTAGTGTTAGAAAAACAACCCTTACAGTATTTAATTTAAGTATCGTAAATATTTGAGATTATTTCGAAATAGGGTTGGGTGGGTATACAATAGTATTTGTGTTTTTAATTTCCATTTAGAAGATTTGTTGAAAAATAGTAATTATAGTCTTATAGCATTGTCTTTCTTTTCATTTTAAATTGTGTATCACATCAAAGTAATATACCGTCTCCGTCTGAGGAATTATATTTTCGCTGAAACTAGTGTTGCGTCAAAGTGTGAAAGTTGTGATTTATGGCAATCTAATAATTTTTTTTTGTTCTAAGCAATTATTATATCTGTAAATGTGGGGAGTGTTTATTTAATGTCAATGAGAGCAATATAAAATATACTATTGTTGGTAATTATTTCATTTGTTTGTATGGTGTATAGCAAAGGAGCAAATATTAAACCTTGAGCTACGCCTCTAAGACCCGTTGGATCGAAGAAATTTCTGAGACTTTCCGAAAATATAAAAATTCATGGGTGAGATCAAACAGTGATAAGCATATTATTCGGTATATCATACAATATTACTCATTCTATTTAGTACTTTATAGAAAGATAATATATTACATTGAGCATGATAGTATATACAGTAACAAGTATAATCACTAGGATTTCTGAAATTCGGAGCTAAGAAGCAATATTGCATATTTAAGTTTTCCAGATAAACAGTTTGTTATTAATAAACCGTTTTTTATGGTTGTTCCTTTTATATCCCGATTATCATACTTCCTCTAAGAGCATCATATATATTCTTCATATAATTTCTGCCTAACTCATCCTCCCTCTCCTCCGGTAAAAGATGACAAGAATAAGAGGTTGCGACAGAAGGCACTCATCTGTGAAAACTGCCTCTTAATAAATTCATAGCTTCCTTGGCTCTACTGCATCTTCTAATCGTAGCCTTCTGACTTGCCTAAGGTTGTCCACGTGCTGGCAGTATTGTCTCTTACGATTATATGTATATATATATATAACGGCAAATTTATTTAACTGTTTCTATATTATCAGGCCTTTATTATTGCCGTATAAAAGAAACAGTAAAATTTATCGTAAACCTAGATGTCATGAAATTGGAGACATTAACTGGACGGATATATAGAAAAGATAAAATCGGATAATAACAATAACTAGTTAAATTGGCTTCTCATGTGGAAAATTCTGAATTAAGCTTTATTTCTTTTTTTTAAAGACACTGTTTAATTCTCTATGGGTACGGGGCAAAATGGAATCATCAACATCCCATTTTTCAGAATAATTAAATTTTATATAAAAATTTGTTATCACATTTTCATAAATCATAACAAAAAATAAACAGTATTTTTATACATTGTTTACAAAACACAAATGAATACAATGACATTGTATAAATTAATTATGATAGTCATGCTCTATCATCAAATATGAACGTTGAGATGTTTCTAATGTGGCACGGAATAATTAATGCGCCTAGGAAATTGAAGATATCTTTCGGAGCGTTCTATCGGAAAGAAAAAACCTAATTAACCTAACTAGACGCTTGTAGCGAAAATACATCGAATAATTTTTTAATTGAATATAGCAACCAAAGCTATAGGGAAAGACGAGTGGGTGGATAAACCGAACATTGAAACTTAGTCCGCTAACGTATTTATGAACCGTGCAATTTATATAAAAGTGTTATTCAGATTTTCAAATTGAGACAGTAAACATTTTAATTGTAAAGACTAATAAACTTTTCATTAATCAATATCCGTCTTTAGATTATTTAGTCCCTCCATCCATTACTTCAGCTTGTATGCCGAGTTGAAGTGGCCCAATCCCGTTTTTCGGCAGAATTTTCCTGAGTGTACTACTGTTTCCAACCTTCTTACCTTCTTGATTTGTTAGTTCCTTGATCCTCTGTCCATTCTGTAGCACGAGATCTCAGTCCACAAACTTTTAAATTTCTAATCATACAGCAACTCTCTTTTAAGAATCCTTTTTGGGATCCCTTACACACCTCCACTTCATATAAACATCAATTATTTTTCCATCTTCTCTGCAATCTTCCGAATATATGTAACAATGGCAGTTAGTGATGCCAGACTTATTTTACTAATATTTCATACTTTCGACCGGGTGTGGCACGATGGCTTGCTTTTCAAGCTCAAAACTCATTTACCCCAATCCTTATACCTAGTCCTCAAATCCTACCTCTCAAATCGTTCCTTTCAAGTCCGTTGTGACACCGCATTCTCCACTTGCTATCCAGTTGAGGCTGGTGTTCCACAAGGCAGTATCTTGGGCCCAGTTCTCTATATCCTCTTCACTTCCGATATCCCTTCAAATCCCGATACATTTCTAGCTACATTTGCTGATGATACTGCCATTCTATCTTCCCACTCAGATCCTCAAATAGCATCTCTAAACCTACAATCTCACCTCTCCTTCATTTAGCAGTGGTGCAACTACTGGCGCATCAAAATCAATGAATCAAAATGTAAACATATCACTTTTACCCTGCGACGCAGATCCTGTCCGTCAACCTAGATCCTTTTTAATTCAATTCCACTTCCCTACTCCGACACAGTCCGTTACCTTGGCTTCCTTCTTGACAAAAGACTAACTTGGAACCCACATACCAGACTTAAAAGACAAGAACTTAACCGACGATATGGCCAGCTGTATAGATTACTAAGTAGGACATCCCATCTTTCGATTGAAAATAAACTTTTAATCTACAAGACCATACTGAAACCTATCTGGACCTACGGACTTGAACTGTGGGGAACTGCTAAACATTCGAATATCAAACGCATCCAATCCTTCCAGTCCAAAATACTTAGAACAATAGTCAATGCCCCATATTATGTCACAAACAAGACCCTACACCATGACCTTAACATCCCATTTGTCCTCGACATCATCCCAACCAGATTCTCAAACTTTCACCAAAACCTTATCCATCATCCAAATCCTCTAGCTCAATCCCTATCCAGCTCCCTTCATCCCTACAATCCTCCACGAAGGTTAAAACGGCAGTGGCCCAGAGATCTCTTGTAAATATGCTTCTGGGGTCCTGGCAATGGCCAGCTTCTCCACTCATGTCCCGAGCGTCTGTGGCTCTAGTGCCCTCTTTCAGTCTCCATTGGCTTCTAATACTAGTGATGCGGCTGGAAAAGTGGCACTGGGATCTCCTGGAGTCTTGCTTTGCCTTCCACATGTGGGGGAAAAAGCCTGGCTCGGAGATTCCTGGGCGAATGTATATATTGTATATAGGTATGATTGTGTTTATAAGTTTCTTTTTATGTTATTGTTTACTTTTTTTTTTTCTTCTTTTATTTTCTTTCTTCATCAGTATTATTTATTTACTTTTTATATTTATATTTATTTCTCTATTATTTGTACATATTGTTTGAATGAGAACTCTTAGCCCTAATACTTATAGCCCTCCAGTGGCTGATTGTATTATTATTCAATAAATAGATAAAAAAAAAAAAAAAAAATCATAAATATTTTTTATAATGCTTACCAATGTAAATGTATAAGCGTACTGATATTTATTTATCTATAATGTCATTATTTTATTTGTTCACTTATCTTCATCTAGTAACTTATAGAAAGTTTAAGGTTAACGAGGATAACATTTTGTACCAGTCAAATTTCACTTCTCTTGTGCGCTTTCATTATTCTTAGAGCACAAAATATCCCAGACTAAAATTTACCTTTTTTTCTCCTTTCCTCTTCATAAAAATCTTTAAATTCGCATTTCGGCATTTTCCTGGGACGAAAGAAAAGAAGACAAAACGATCAAGACATCCCTGCAGACACTGGAAGAACCACTAATCTTACTAAGCACTGGAGATAAAGAGATAAGATTAAGATCCTTATCCCTCTCTCCATTTGTCCTCCAAGTCAGGAAGGCTGGCAATGAACTACTTTTTTTCAGAAACACTGTTAGACAGGGTCATCCCTTGATTTGTAGGCGCAAAAGGAATTTTATCAGACGCTCGTCTAACACCCGTACAAATCGGTCACTGCCCTATTTTCTGGTTATACTTTTTGTACCTAAATATATCTTTCTACTACAAGCAATGGCCTCTGAATTTCGGATCTCTGCCCAGCTGGTAATTTTTCTGATAACAATAACTAGAGGTTAGAAATAAGACTTTCTGTTTCTGAGTAAGGAAATGAAATGATTTAATAAAATGTTAAAAGGAAAGAATCAATGTGAAATTTATTTAGAAATATCACTTTTTTTTATTAGGATATTATATATAGTATTCGTAAGAGTTTTGGTTTTGGCCCCTGATTCATGACGCCCAAATTCCGCGGCCGCTGGATCGACGCACCTTGCGCCGAGTAAAGGAAAACCTGCAACATCAGCTAATTTTTTTTTTATTATAACTCTAAAAACCAGATAAACTGTTTAATTGGTAGTTTATAGAATATTTTCAGTTGGCAGAATGAACATTTAATACTGTTTTTAGTAAATAGTTCAATTCAAATCCTAGCTAATTTGTGAAATTTCGCGTGATTTGTATGTTTTGTGAAATTGCTTGGTTCGAGTTGATAGTTGATATTTTTTTCTTGGAACTTGATACCCTTTTTACTGTCATTCTGCTTAATTATAAATATATAATGATTAATATATAATCAATTCTAAAACTTTACGTTTTATGTTGAATCTTTTTTTTTCTCTCTTAAGAAAAATAAGTGTTTTAAAATCAATTTTCTACAAATACTGCGATTTAAAAAAACTTCTGATATCCTCCAGAAAATAGATTTATTACAAATTATTAGCAGTCATTGGTAAAGATAAATTCGTATTAATTTAAACCGTCATGGTCGGCCAGAAGGTAGTTAAAATATATTTAAAATTATTTTTGTATGTATAAATGTTCGAACGATCCCTAGGTATGTACTAATTTCTCCTTAACTAGAAATGCCCTTAAATTTAGTTATAACAATTGTATTGAATATAGAGAACATAATGATCTGTAGTTATTTTTTAGGAAAATACCTCAAACCAAAACAAAAATAAAATTTCATTAAATATCTTTTTTTTCATTGTTTTAAAATTTTAATTTTGTCTACTTACTAGATAAGAAATAAACTTTTATATTTTTTTTTTAACTGTGTATAACCATCTTTTATTTTCGCTCTAATCTAAATAAATAAACAAACAAAACATCGTTAAATGAACTAAAGTTTACGATTAAATAAAATATGGGGTCAATGGGTACCTGTATAAGACGGCCTTAAGAAAAAAAAATTTTATTTACTTGTTTCACTAAAATTACTGTCTTATCCTCATTCTTTTCAAATGTCGTTATAATTTCATAACGGTAAATTGAATCTGAGAGTATTTCGTTAAACCTCTATAAGTCATAAATCAAGTCGATCTACATCAGTTGTTGTTAATATAGTCTTTAAAATTAATGAAAAAATTACATATTTTTTTCACCGGAAAATGTGAGGAAGTATCGAAGGTGTTCAAAATATTATTATCGATGGATTTTAATTTTTTTGTGATAAAAATAAAATAAAATGTTTATTATTTCATAAGAACTATTATAAAATTAATATTTATAATTAATAAACGATACACTTTTTAAGTTATACATATATTATAATTTTATTTTGTGATTTATTGTGTTTTTAAAATTAAAAAAAAAAAATTAAATGACAGTTGTATGTAGTACTATAGACAGTAGTTATAAATAGGTATTTAAAAGTATGCATTTTATGAAGTCTTTATCATTTTCGAAGTTAATATTTTCTTTTGCTTTTCCTGTATTTTATTTTTAAATTTTGATATCATCTTCGTGCTCCTTGGCCTTGAAAATATAAGCGTAATAAATATGAAGTTAATCCGACATCACTTACGAGTTCTATGATCATGTCCACGAAAACCCGTCTTTCGTCCCACTGTTCAACGGCTCTGCTCAGATCTAATTTATTGTTTTTATTTTTTATCTCTTTATGGTTTTTTTAAAATGAACACATCTGATTAGATTGAATTAATTCTAGTTATGCTTACATATGAGCCGTTTAATTTGAATGTGGCTTAAGTCCATTTGTCAATTATTTTAAGTTGAGCATGGCTACATACACCACTTCAAGATATATATCACTAAAACATTCGAGGTTACATATATTCTGAATAAATACGATAATTTTGGACACATAAGTTTTCGGAGTCGGCTCAATAATTGATCCATTTACATTGAAAGTGGCCTAAATCCATTTATACCTAATTACTATTGATATTTTCCGAAAATAGTGATTAAGGTAATTTTAAGTAATTAGTATTTAACGACTTTGTCTCAGATTTAGATTAATTGCTATAGTTGAATAATAATTAATGAAGTTAAAAACGTATTACTCAATATTTGCATATATTATATAAAATTAAAAATTTAATATTAATCTTTAGAAATTATATCAGCCATGGGATTGAACAAGACCGTTTAGTTAAGATAGTCAAGAAGAATTAGTAACTAATGAACTAAGAAAATAAAGAAAGAGGTAATTATAGAACAAAATTGGCCGTTATAGGAAAATAATGGAGAAAAGATTGGTGGAACAATTTTTTTTTTTTTTTAAAAATTCAAGGACATACTGGACTTACTACAATATATACCACCGAAACATCATTATTTCTTCAAATCCCTTTCACACACAGAAAATGTAGATGACCACTAAATTGTTCTGTTGTTTCTGCAGTTAAATAATGTTTCGAATCGTATAAATTATGTTTTTGAAGTTCTTTTTTTTTTATTTTGAAGCATGATTAGTCAAGTTGAATAGACTTGGGCTCCTTCAAATTTTATAATGAATTTTATTGTTAATTTTCAAAGTGGCCTAACTCCATTCTTAGTAAGAAAACGGATATTTTTTTTCTGTTTATTTAATGAAATTTACAACTGTATACAAATACAACTAGTAAATATGCACAAAAATAAATAATGGCATGTACAGGCTTGAAGAGATACTACCCAGTGGTAGCACTCTCTACATAATTTTAAGTAAGAAGATCACGAGGTCATCTCCTTTTCAGACGCCTAGAAGGATTATCAGGGATCGAGGAAGAAGCAAGAGTGGAAACAAGCGGATTTGGATGGGACTGAAGTTTATCATGAAAGGATAGATATCTGGCTCGAGCTAAATCAGCGACATATGGTACATTAAGATCTTTATGAATGGTTTTATTTGTGACAAAATATGGAGCATTAAGGATTTTACGGAGGATTTTGGATTGTAAGGATTGGATATGATAGAAATTCGATGGTTTGGTGGAGCCCCGAAGCTCAACTCCGTATGTCCATATAGGTCTTATTATAGTTATGCAGATAAGTCTTTTGTAATTAATTGAAAGTTCGGAGCGTTTTTCTAGTAAGTGTTGGAGCAGTCGGAAACGTCGAGCAGTTTTTTGTCGTTTCAGTCTAGTATGAGGATTCCAAGTAAGACGTTTATCCAAGTGGAGTCCTAAGTAGCGGATTTGCTCAACAGGAATAAGTGGAGTATTATTGAAGGATACTGTAGGACAAGAAGTCATAGGTTTACGAAGGAGGGTAAAGGTTATTTGATGGGATTTGTTGGAATTTATTTTTATTCTCCAATTAGGGATATTATTAAATTAATAATTTCCATTATTTTAATATCTATATAAATAAAATAAAGGTTTTGTCTGTACATTGAATAGAATCAACCAGTTTCATGATATCTTTCCGTTTCATACATTACAGACACCAAATCCACTTTTAAAAAAAATGTTTGTCTCTCTGTATGTCGGAATTGTCCAACGAAATTTTGTCAGAGGTAAGCTCAGCAATGATTAACGACTTTTAAAATTTTGACATTATATTTAGGTTTGCTTGACTTAAAACATAGGCTTTAAATGAAAACAAAATATTGAGTAGAACCAAAGTTACGAATTCTTGAGTAATTTGTCTAGAGGTCCCGGTTAGGCAGTTACTTCGATTCCCATCCCAACCTACCCTACCGCGAGCCACTTGTAAAAAATTGTATTTTCAACTGATGGAAAAAATTATCAGAACTTAACGGGAAAATCCGAGATCCCGAGCATCGGTAACGCGTTGTCGCTTAAAACACAGGTAAAATATACTCATTTTCAACTTGATCCGATCTTCCCTTTCAAGGTGTTATTGGATTCAACTTCCCGAGTGTAACAAATGTTGTATACATGTTTAGGATCAACCAAACGGATTAGCCGGATCGGGAAAAAAAATTGCTCAAAATTAAAATTACCCTCTCCCCCCACTCAATTTTATGAAATTGAATTTGGATCCCTCCATAGTACAAAATCCGTCTAAAAAGAAGATTCTCAAAATTTAATTATACACCGTCAACGACGGATACATCAGCTAGTAAACTATAAATTTAATTTCGTTAGATACACATGAGCGGTATGATGCATTGTTATCCTGTACTTATTTGTTTAATCTCACTGAAACACAAACCCTCAAATATTTCAGTTTAAGTATAAATGGAGTTGGTTGCTTTCAAAATAAGCGGCTTATATAGTCAATTGTATAACCTCTAAAAAGTTTTGTTCTGAGTAAGCATAACTTTTATTTGATTACCAGGACTCTAACGATTTTGTTTACGCAAGGATCTACAGTCCACTTAGCCTTGCTAAAGGAAGAGTCAATTGGCCTTGTTGCCCTTCAACTTCTTGAATGTTAAGCTTGAAAACCGAATTAAGGGATGAAAAGAATCACGTATGGCTGACCTCATGACGCAACTCGTTTGATGGGCTTTATCCATTTGAAGTGAAGTGGAACCGCAGATAGTTTCTTGTTTTCAACGAGAAATATTTACATTTTAGAAATAACATACAGTTTTATAATTTGATAACTATATACAAAAAAAATATTCAACAATAAAACCATCGTTTATTTAAGTAGGTGGTATGATTCCGTTTATGCTATACGCATATATTATCCTCCAATAAGTTCTATCAAAAGTCGAATTCACAATGTCGTTTCACGGCTGATTAACTTTTGGTGATTCGTTCAAAAATATAAGATATAAGATTATATGAATAGTTTCAACAAGTTTATATACATTTAAATAGCATGTAAATGCAAGAGTCTAATTAAACCAAAATTTTCAGTTCAATTTTTTAAAAATGTTTTTTGATCAGGATATTTACAACTATATTAAAATAAATAAATAAATAAATATATATATATATATATATATATATATATATATATATATATATATATATATATATATATATATATAGTAAATGTGAACAAATTAATATGATGATATGAAAAGAATTTTAGAGAAACTACCCACAGGTAGCACCCTAGAGACATATCTACAATAAGAGATCATGGCCCTCTTCTTTTCAGATGCCTCGGAGGTTTATCAGGAATTGAAGAAGAAGCAAGGTTAGTAACGAGAGGGTCCAGATGCTTATGAAATTTATTATGGAAGGATAGGTATCCGGATTGGGCCTTATCTGAAGCATGAGGAATATTGAGGCATTTATGAAGGATTTTGGATTGAAAAGATTGGATATGGGAGGATTTTTGATGGTTTAGTGGAACCCCAAAGCTCAACTCCATAAGTCCCGATGGGTCTATCCATCTACCACTGTTCACACCATTTATATGCTGGTGAGCCCCAAATTTAAAGATTTTTCACCCTTCTGGACTATTTACTTAAGTCCATTACCTTAAAGTCCATTTTACCTTGCCAATATTGAGACAGACCTAGATAGGATCAGTGCCTGAGAAAAATTGAATGCTAAACGCAATGAAAACTCAGGTCATTGTTATAGGTTACCGTTCTCTCCTTTAGTCATCAACTATCATCCCATTGCATTTAGCTCCTCCCTTGAAAACCAAGGAATTACTTACTATTGATGAAAACCTCTCTTGGAAACTCCATATCACCCTCATCTCCTACCGAAAGTCAATAGGTACCCTTAAGTTATTTCCTCGCTCTCATCGCCTACTGCCACAACCTATCAGCAAACTCCTTGAATCCCCTCTTATTTTCTCCCACTTTGACTACGGGTGTGTGGTGAACGGAGGCCTCCCGATAGTACTCGAAGACAGATTGAAGCAATTTATGAACTCCATAATATTTGTCTTCGGAACTTGGAGGTGGTCTCATGTGTCCCACCTTTACTATGAGTTAAAGTGGCTCTTCGTTTCTTTCTGCAGACAATATTTCCTTGGATCTTACCTATTCCAAACGATCAATACACTTCCTATATCTACAGCCTCCTATAGCTCAAACCCGTAGTCCACTCCCAGAAAACAAGATCCTGTGTTTCCGACCTTTATTCCCGTTCCCATAAAACTAAGACATTTGAACATTTCATTACAACTCATTTCTTTCATAATACCGAATAATAATCTGACCTTCATCTCTCTCATACATAATAAATAATATTATGAATTCTAAATATCCCTTCAATACATCTTTTATGCTTTTATGTGGAATAGAAAATCAACAGTTGAGCAGATACTCACAATATTTTGTTTTTTTTTATAAAAACTTTTGTATCTTATACATATTTTAAATTTATTTTCATATCTATGAATTATTCTCTAACGATGTATTCCATTATAGCAAATATACAATAAAATGATAAAAACTCACATAAAAAATATATACATAACAGTGTTGTAAGACATTAATTAGTTAAGAAATAAGAACGATTCTGAAATAAAACAAATTTTATTGACTTTTCATGTTGTAAACAAAATATATACTACCTACAAGTGAAAAAACAAAATTTAAAGTAATTTAAAATAGCCAGCTAACAAATATTGTTTACAAACAATTTTTATAATAATTCATGTAGGTTTCGCGAACTCTCCACTTAAAACAAAATTTAACTAAAAACAAAATTTTAAAAAGTATCTCAATCAACAATATCGAGTGTTGACGTCCAGACTTTAGTGGCAGAGGTGTAAGTTCCTTAACACTTCCTGCTGGCAGCTATCACTCAGTCTCTATCACTGGATATCTCATACCAGATGATATTTCTCTGATAGGGAGGGATATAGGAATATAATGAGTGAAATGACCGATAAATTAAAATTGAAAGTGAACCTCTATACTAATAATCTATATAGATATAAAAAACGCTGCAAATTATTTCACAATGGTTTATTATTTCCAAACAATTATACATCTAAAGTAACATTACCTTCCTAGTTACAAAGAAAAATAAATAAAAGGTGATTCCAATTATTGGACTAAACTTTTTTTTTTAATCATTAGTAATATGCTAAAAAAAACTAGCATTACTTCAGTAACACATTATTATTGGTTCCAAAAACCAAAACAAAGGATATAACCTTTGCAGCAGAACATACAACAGCAACAATAAATAGAGACCATATCTTTGTTCCTAATTGTCCGATTTTAACGATTTTTTTTTGTTTTTTAGGAAATTTCGTAAACATTAACAAAAAGTGTATACTTTTTGAGTTATTCGGAATTTGAATTTACCATCACTCGTTACTTTTTTTCCAGCTTCTTTTGTTGAAGTATGTTATATAGATAAATTTAAAGGGCGTCGAGAAAATGACTTTAGCGAAGTTTCATTGAAATCGGTACATTCGTTTAGGCGCTACAGTCTATAGCAACGCAGGTTTTTCGGCCGCCAATTAGAAAGTAAAAGGCGAATAGTAATGAGGAAGAAGGAGGATCATCCTCGGGTGATCTCTGATTTTATAACCGAATTTGAAAAAAAATTGGTCCAGTAGTTTCGGAGAAAACGCTCGGGCGGCGGACGGACAAAATATTGTATTCATTTTTCGAATTCTAAGTATCCTGAAGGGTAAAACCTCAAATTTTGAGAGGGGGTTAAGTATTTTAACTTTTCGGTCGATCACAATGGTTCATTATTGAAAATGATAAACCAAAACGTATTTGAAATGAGGTAAAATATATGAAATCTATTTATATTCCGGACAGCAATTTAAATTAATCATTACACATTAAATAACCATTGTAAATATTAAATAATTCGAGTAAATAGTAAATAAAAAATATATTGAGACATCAACATCTAAAAAAACTGAATTACATATATATAGTTACATTAATATATAGTTATTAAAAATAAATAAAAAACTATGGTTATTTGGTTCACTGTTCCTGTGGTTTATTATTTTTTATAAATAGAGATTTATAAATATATAAATAACTGTTTTAAAAAAATTAAAATTAATGTTTAATCGGATAACGACAAAATAAAGTATTATTTATTTATCAACCCTGCCGTGCCTAGTAGGCAATACGGGTGTCTGCAATAGTAAGATGTTAGGCAGGTCAGCTCAACATCTCACTGCTGCAAATGAATCTCGTTCTTCTGCTCCTTCTTCATTTTTCCTCTTTCTTCATGGGTGCTTTCCTCATCCGTTTCACGCCAATGGTATAGCACCTCTTCCTCCTCTTTTTAAATTAAAATGGGCTGGCCCCACCGCGACTTTCCACCCGTACACAAAATCTTTGTAGTACGGGTAGTTTTCCGCAGTGACTAACTGAGGAAAATCGTTCTCTGTGAGAATGTAGAGACCGGTTTCCCTCTGTAACTTAGCCCTTAGGTCTTCAAAGGCGGTGCAGTCCACTATGATGTGCTCAGCAGTCTCCGGAACACCGCAGCTAGGGCATAGGGGGTTGATGTCCATCCCATGGCAATGAAGCTTTGCTCGAAAGCCCCCATGGCCTGTGAGAAATTGCGAGATCCAATAGTCTGGGACGATCCACCTTGCTTCTAAACGTGACCGGACGGTGGGGAAGTACTTCCTCAAGGTAGATCCTTTGGGGGTTATCACCCATCGCCGGTTCCATTCCTCCAATGTGTCGTCCCGTATAATGTTTTTCCATTTGCAAGGATTCTCGTCAATTCTCACCTTAAGATGTTCCGGTAGACCTGCTGAGCCGTTTTTCTTGAACATGTGCCTCATCATATCTTCTCGCAGGAGAAGGTCGAGAGGTACCCCTCCTGCTAATACCTGCACCGCCTCATGGGATACGCTTCGATACGACCTGGTGACCCGCAGCAATGCCGTTCGCTGTATTGTCGCCAACTTACTCTTCTGTCGGTGCGAGAGGTTCTGGTTCCAGGCGGGAGACGCATACCTCATGATACCCAGAATCACTCCCTTATAAATTGTTAAGGTTGCTGGGTATCTGAGGCCCCAGAAAGCGCCCCCAACCCGACTGAGACCGTTCAAAGATAGGGCCACCCTGTTTTTAAGATAGTCCAAGTGAGGGGTAACGCTGAATTTTTTCCCAAATTTTACGCCTAGATAAGTGACCACCTCACTTGGACGTATTCTCGAACCTTGAACCGTTATGTTAATAGGGTGTGCCCTGTCAGTTTTCCCTTTCATGACAATTGTATGAGTCTTTGAAGCGGCCATTGATAACTTTTTCCTCTCGCACCATTCTCCGACCAAGTTGGCGCATCGTTCCGCTTCTTGTCTTAAGCCGGCTATGCTATTGGAGGCCACCACTACTGCCAAATCGTCAACGTATCCAGTGGCAGGGAACCGCTGTTCTTCTAATACTCCCAATAACTCATCAAAAACGAGCTTCCATAAAGCTGGACCAAGTACCGATCCTTGAGGACATCCCCTCTCTATGAAAGCTTCAGTCTCATAAGAACTGCCACGAACCTTAACACGTCTATCCTGTAAGTAGCTTCTTATCAAGGCATATAAGTTACTGGGAGCATCATATTTCTGCAGCTGCTGGAGCACAAGAGGCCACCAGACGCTGTCGAAGGCGGAGGATATGTCGAATAGCATCAACATGACATACCGCTCCGTCCTCAGTTCAACGTCTTCACGTACTCTCCGCAGGGCATCAGCGGTTCCCTTCCCCTTAGTGGAGCCGTATTGCCGTGGATGACTTGCTCTGGCAAGAACTGGTGCTAGACTGGTCATGATAAGGTTCTCCAGGACCTTGCTCATCACAGGGAGGAGGCATATTGGTCTATAGGACTTGGGGAGCTGTTTATCCCTATTCCCTCCCTTGTAGAGGAGTCTCAAATCGGCGATCTTCCAGGTTTTGGGAAAGTATCCCCTCTCCAGACAATCATTATATATTCCTAAAAGTCTCTCATCAATGTAGGGAATACTACTCTTTAGGATCGCCGCATCTATAGCATCGAGTCCTGGAGCACGACCGATTTTCTGCTTATCCACAGCAATACGGAGATCATATATGTCCCATCGTGGGCACAAGTCCGTATCCGGTGGGTATGCCGTGGTGCGTCTCACGAAGTTTTCCTCATCGCTGTCTTGAGACGGATCATCCCTGGGGTACGTCCTCGCAATGAAGATTTCGGCTGCCTCCTCGAAGTTGGTTGCCTGAACATCTCCGTGCTTGAGGGCTGCCAATGTTTGCTGCGTACTAAACTTCCCCATGGCTACCCTATAAGGAATACCCCAGGGATTCTTCGTGGACTCTTCAACAATGAACTCATCCCAGGACTTTTTCTTCTGTGAACGCACCTCGTTTCGGTACACCCGGGCCTTGGACTTGTACTGATCACGGAGTGTAGAGCGCCTCTCGTCGCAACTACACCTCTGATACAACCACCGTGCATAAAGTATAGCGATTCAGGTAAAACTTGTTCTGTTTCGTTAAAAAAAAAAAAAAAAAATGAGGTTTAGAATATACTTCTTCCAACAACGATCCTAACTGTATATATTCGTTTCCACCGAAACCCAGGTTCAACTTTTTTTGGTTTAAACTTTACAAAGTTAATCGAGAAAAGTTGGGCGGGAAAACTTTCAAGTCTTCTTTTTTTTTATAAATTGTTTTGGCCAGCCGGAATGATTGCCTCTAGAAAAACCTTACTCAATGAAAAAAAGAATACCTCACTTTGAAAAGCAGCTATGGAATTATGACAAGATTTCAATTTTAACCAATCCAAGAGTTAAAATTTTAGGTTTAATGTATCTAATACAAAATTATTTCTTCTACAATTTGATCATCTGGCTTTTCTGGATTTTTAATTTAAAAAATATATTAATAAATCAAAACAAAGAATTAACTTTTCGAATAAAATTGTATCTAGAATATTAGTATAGATATTAAATAATAATATCCTAGCATTTTACTAGACTACAACAAATCCAAAAGAAAGTTTGCCTGTTCAGGTTGACTCCATGTGAGTAGGTAACGATTTTCGTAGCAAATGCCTGGATCGATTTTGAAGTTTGATCACCCAAATTATCTAAAGAGATGGCGTAAAAATTTAGAAACAATTTTATGTAATTTAAGTATTCTCAATATTTGTTGGTTCCATGCGTGTACGTAGTACATATCATACGTAATTTGGTGATTTCTAAACGCAATGAATACAGAATGCCAAAATTTGAAAAAATAAATATATTTAAGTAAAAAAAAAAACGAAAACGCATATAGCCGCATCCATCCCAAGAAAATATATTAGCATATCTACTTAAACAACTAGTAGATTGTTTAGAAAATAACGTTTACGAATTTTTAAATTTCATGTAGTTTGCTGGTGTTTCAGTTCATACCATGCATTGATGCATGTCCATGTAGATTTCAATGGAGCGCCGCACAGAATTGGTTGTTGCTGGTTGAGGGTCTTTGACGGCCATTCGCTATGTAGATGAGATTTCGGAACCTCATGTGTTGACTATTCTCAACGAAATCGGCGATCGTTCGCTTGAACAACGGTAAGGTGCCGGTTTCGTAAAATTCTCAAAGTCAAAAACCGGTCATCCAGTGCTTGTGTTACCCTAGGCCGTCCAGAACCGGGCATTCTATTGTAAGAACCAGTTTCACGAAAACGCCTGACGGCGTCTCGTAAAGTTTCATATGGAAATTCGATGGCATTAGCTGCATATCTAATGGAACGTCCATCATCAATAAGGGCCACACCACTCGCAACATCCTCAGCACTAAGCATTTTTAAACTTAATATTGAAAAAAATAAAAGCCGGAGACTAAGAAATGTGCTGCAAGAAACGGCACTGAACTAATGATACTGAATAAACATTTTGATTCCATAGAAAGTAAACATTGGAATCCAGAATCATTTCATTGAATTAAGGATTAAGGGTTATTGTCTTCTATATTAACATTCGTTATTGAAAAAAAAAACGATTACCTATTTATTCATTAAAAACAATAGACCAATCCAAAGCAGAAAACATGAAAAAAATCAAGTTGGTGGAATTTTTTGCCTGTCAGTGTATTTTGTTATTAGTAAAAGTTTGCAATCAATCAATAAAATATATTATTCCCACCTTGAAATTAGAGTTTTGTTGTATCAAAATATTTAAAATCTATTTAAAACAGATGAACGAATTCGACCCTCTGCCGCCCATGTTCTCAAAAACTAAATTAAAAAAAATATTAATATTCGTTTTTGGCAGAAAACGTTATTCCCAATCTAACCATGTTTGGACATGTATGATATAATACCCCAATATACACTTCCGAAAACTACTTTATTTGCCACTTATCATTTAGTTTTTTAATTGAACTAAATACGGTAACGGTAGCATTCGTTATGATTAATTTCAAATGTGATGATTCAAAAGCAATAGGTGAAGAAGTTTCGGAGATTAGCGGTTTTGAACAACCGAACATTTACATTTTTATTTATATAGATTTCTTCCCGAAAATCAGACTAATTAATACCTTAAGTATTTTTCAAATTTTTTAGAAACTACTCGAAAAAAATACCATGAACATAAAATGGTCAAACAATAAAGAATGACCCTTGCGCTTTTATTGATCCAAACTGTTGATGAGGTAATTTGATGGATATTGCTTAGTGAATATTTTTTTTAAAATAAGTGATCTTTCCCTTGAAAATAAGGTAGGTAAAGATTTAAATGAGAAGATAAAAAAGTGTATCCAATGAAGGCAATGTTCCGGATATTTATAAAACCAAAAAAATTGAGTATTTTTTTTTATTTTTTATGGAGATTGAGTAACATTACCACGAAAATTAATCAGAGAAGAACAAATCTATTAACTCCTTAGTTTATTTGAAAACCTTTGCTATATAAATGGTAGGGTTCTATGAAGGGTAATAACTGATATAATAGGCATTCACCTGTTGACACATTGGAGCCAATACTTATCGATAATATATTCCCATCGATAGTGGAATAATGGCGGGGTTTCTTTCATTGGCCTCATTCTTCATTCACTATCTCCCCAAGGATCCTTTACAAGGGCCTTTATACCCAGCCTCATTCATTCACTCATTTTCTTCTCTTGACAAATATTCTGGCACAAACATCAATGCTTTAAGAGTACAAGAGCTAATTTATCATTATCGGCATGTGATCAATATAATTTTTACTACTTTTTAGACGAGTATGTGAATCCTTATTGTTATCAGTTCACTTCGTGGTTAAGATTTCACCATTTTTTTTTAATTTATCTTCTATCAAACGCTAGTTATCTATTGATTATAACCAAACATCTGCCATATACAGGGTGCCTCTGTTCTTAAAGGCCAAACTCTGGAGGGTGATTTTAGAAAAAAATATATACAAATATTTTGTTTGATGCATGGACCGATTCCGAACAGAAAAGTATTTAAGTCCAATTTTGTGTTGTTTTTTTCAGGTGATCAAAATATTTTATTCAGTACGAAGGAATTTCTAAAAAACTTTTTAATATAATTTCTTTCTTTTTTTTTTCTTTTTTTTATTGGTGATATTTACAACTGTATTACAAGTAAAAATACAGTTATAAATAATGAGAGATGTAATGTATTTCTTACAAGTAAATGTGAACAAAGGAATAAAATAGCATGAAATCACATGTTGAGAAACTACCCATTGGTAGCACTCTAAAAATGTATTTACAAAAGCAGATCTCGAGGCCATCTTCTTTTCAGACGCCTCTGAGGGTTGTCAGGGATCGAAGAGGAAGCAAGGTTAGAAACGAGGGGTTTTTGATGGTTCTGAAGTTTGTTATGGAAGGATAGGTATCTGGATTGGGCCAAGTCAGAAACATAAGGAACATTAAGGTCGTTATGGATGATTTTGTTTGTGACAAAGTAAGGAGCAGTGAGCATTTTACGAAGGATTTGGGATTGTAAGGATTCAATACGAGAGGAATTCGATGGCTTAGTGGAGCCCCAGAGCTCAACTCCGTAAGTCCAAATAGGTCTTATTGTAGTCATGTATATGAGTCTTTTGTAATTGACTGGGAGGTTAGAGCGTTTATCTAGTAAGTGCTGGAGTAGTCGGAAACGTCGAGCTGTTTCTTGTCGTTTCAGTCTGGTATGAGGATTCCAAGTTAGACGTTTGTCTAAGTGGAGTCCAAGGTATCGAATTTGTTCAACAGGGATAAGTGGGGTATTATTAATGGATACTGTAGGACAAGAGGACATAGGTTTACGATTTAATATAATTAAATTTTAAGTTTACCATCGTAAAGTAGACAAATGTTTCATTGAGAAACCAGCGATTAAATTGACTAAAGTTAATGACAAAATGGACTTTCAGGAGGTCTTATACGACTGTATCGCTACTATTACAGTATCCATACACGAGCATTGTAGCGTATACCCGATTCGTACAGCAGTATTAAAAATTAAAAGCAGTATTAGACTTCCTAAAAGATTATTTTATCATTGATCTTAGTAAATTTAATTAATGTTTTCAAACAGAAAAGTTTGTTTATTTTACAAGATTTATTTAAAGTTTTGTCGCAAATTTAACAATTTTTAAAAAAAATGTTACAGCTTCATGCTATAGAGTATTATTTTCATTTTTCAGAATGTAAAAAAGTAACTAAATCCAGTATGAAAAATCGGAAGAGTTAAATGCCAAAGTATATTGGTTCTACCAATTCTTTACAAGATCAAGACCGATTTTGGGCAGCACTATGCGCGTATGGACAACACCTCGTCCGTAAATGACAAAAATGTGCATAATGAGTTACACCATTAACTATCTAACAACGCATACATACTCTTTAGTTTCGCATCCACTGTTAACATTATGGACTTACCCGGATTAATGAACGCCGTCGCCATTGTTGACATGCTCAACAGAAGGTGAGTAAAAATGAGCTGGATGAGAGATCTCCTTATTTGAATTAAGGAAGTAAAGAAAGGACTAGAAAGAGTTTTTTTTTTACGTATTGCGGATTTCGCAATTTTAGGTTATAAATGCTGAAAAATATTCTGAGAATTAAATTATATTACTGGGTCAATCGACCCTTCAAAAATGTATCAAATTAATCCATAAAAGCTGCTTGTTTTACAATATTTCGGAATTTTAATGAGATACAGTCTTTCATACCAATCTATTCCTCGTTCAAAATTATGGACATCATATTTCGGATATCCTTTCCAAATCTTTCAATATGAAGTTCCTAAAAGGCTTCAGGTTAAATAAAATTTACTGATCACTTGAAATGTAGGAGAAATCTTGAAAATAAATGTACTTCTAATGCTTGTGGTATTTATTTTAGAATAATAATACTTGTCTATACTTCGTGTAACTTTATGGAAATCTAAAAAATTCATTTTTTGCATAATTTGTTGGTGTATATGAAACATTTGATAATAAAATGGAGTATGTAAATAAAATACATTAAAACCTAGTTTTTTACTTCCCTACCTATACTAGCAAAGACAAGTATTTCGATCGGGTCAAATTTTCGACGGATCTATATATTTCAGAGCCCTTTGAGTCCGAAAAAAACATTTTCAGCCATTGGTATGTCTGTCTGTCTGTCGAAAATGTAAGATTACGTGTTTATATCTTGGTGTCTGAAAGGGATGAATGAGAGAAAAAAGATAATTAAGTGAAAATAAGAAAATCTCTTACCCACATTACACAAGCTTCACTACTTCCTCTACTTTTAACAGACACTGCAATAGTAGAGTGTATTGAAATTTTTACACTGATCTACCTTAAATCGGTTTACATTGCTTTAGTTTATTAAATAAATCGTAATCGAATCTTTTCTTTGATAAATATTCAGGAACATAAATCTAATTCAATTTGTTTTGGTTTCTTGACGGTCATATTTAAAGATATAAAAACTTCTGAAACAGGTAGGAAAGTCGTGTGAGTGGACACACCAGATTTTTTGTTTATTTAAAGATAACCGTTGTACATAAATAGTCGTTCGAGAGAATAGAAGTATTTCTAGTCCTCTGAGCACTGTATCGCTGAAGCGCTTAAATCTTGGTTAACATTCCAAGAAGAGAATTAAAAGCGAAGAGAAAATTAAAAGCACTAAATAAATTATTAGGACCTTTAATCTCCCCCCAGAGAACCTGATTGCATCCTTTCAACCTCTTCACATTAAATATTTATAAAAATTAATTAAAATGTTATACTCCACTAACTCTCAATCTAGTCTGGGGATGAAATAAATATTTAATAAGTTTCTAAATAAACTAAAACATAATAAAATAAATCAACCAACGAATGATTTCATAGTATTTAAATATATAAATTTGGTAGCATTAAATAAATACTAAATGATATGGCAATTTCTAGGGTACTAAAATGAAAAAAAAAATTATGCATTTGAGCTGGAGTAGAAATAAAGTGATAAAAGAACCATATAATATTAATATTATATAAAGCTTAATGGTGGTAAATATTCAGGACGATCTTTATAACGACAAATATTTATAACCGATCAATATTTATAAACAAATATTGTTATTCTTAAGGGACGTTGTCCCAGAAGAGGATCGATGATTCTATTTTCATATACATAAAATTAAAATTTTATTGTTTTAAAATTAATATATTTTAATAATCTATGACTAATTATAGTTAGCTATGCTAACTGGGCAGAAATAGTCAAAGACAGTCAGAGAAATATCTAAATCGGCAAGATATCTACATAGTCTGTAATGTAAACAGAAAAAATAATTACTAATTACATAAATTGTTACACATAATACTTCAGAAAGGCTCATGAAGCCGTAAACCCATCTTTCCCACCGAATAAATAATGGAGCTTCATGCAAGTAATGTATTATTTAGTAATGTGGTTCATCTGTTCACTAGCAATCGATCAATTCTTTGTATTTTCAATCCTGGATTCGTGCAAGTGATATTTGTTAAAGGAATATAATAACTTGTTGAGAAAGGCTCATGAAGCCGTAAACCCATCTTTCCCACCGAATAAATAATGGAGCTTCATGCAAGTAATGTATTATTTAGTAATGTGGTTCATCTGTTCACTAGCAATCGATCAATTCTTTGTATTTTCAATCCTGGATTCGTGCAAGTGATATTTGTTAAAGGAATATAATAACTTGTTGAGAAAGGCTCATGAAGCCGTAACCCCATCTTCCCCACCGAATAAATAATGGAGCTTCATGCAAGCAATGTATTATTTAGTAATGTGGTTCATCTGTTCACTAGCAATCGATCAATTCTTTGTATTTTCAATCCTGGATTCGTGCAAGTGATATTTGTTAAAGGAATATAATAACTTGTTGAGAAAGGCTCATGAAGCCGTAACCCCATCTTCCCCACCGAATAAATAATGGAGCTTCATGCAAGCAATGTATTATTTAGTAATGTGGTTCATCTGTTCACTAGCAATCGATCAATTCTTTGTATTTTCAATCCTGGATTCGTGCAAGTGATATTTGTTAAAGCAATACAATAACTTGTTGAGAAAGGCTCATGAAGCCGTTACCCCATCTTCCCCACCGAATAAATAATGGAGCTTCATGCAAGCAATGTATTATTTAGTAATGTGGTTCATCTGTTCACTGGCAATCGATCAATTCTTTTTATTTTCATTCCTGGATTCGTGCAAGTGATATTTGTTAAAGGAATACAATAACTTATTGAGTAAACCTTACAAGTGTATTCAAGAGTGATCTTTTGTGAGGTAACGTAACTAGGCCACTGAAGAAGAATTAAGTTCTGTGTGACACTAATAAAATGAAATCAGAGCATGTATTATCTTTTATTGGGTTACCCTGTCTAGAAGTTTAGGATAGTTTGGGAATTCAGATTTGAGAAGTGTATATACAAAACCATTTTTCTATTTAATTTTGGATCGGGGAAGCTTAGTAGATAGATCACTTCATCTTCCAAATTCAATTATTAAATTATCAATCTACTAAAATATTCATACGTACAGTCTCAGAGTCAACAGAATGACTTAGGTTTATCGTGAACTTAATTGTCTTTCGAAAAAAATAATTATTTATAAAAAAATAATTAGTTGATGAGGGATGTCTACAAGAATACAAATTTAAATGTTATTCATTAAAAAAGAGTTTCTGATTGACGAAAAAGATATTAATTTACAATTTACAATTTTATATATATATTTTTACGTTTGACCTCAGGGACTCCTTGGATATATGAGAACTCCTTGGATACACAGTAGCTATGAGTTAACTGCAAAGAGCTCATGAACCAGTATGAGGCATATTCTAATGTTCGTATTTAATTTTTTTTTTTGTAGTTTTAAACACCCAAATTCAAGGAGAGAGTAGAATCGATCAGCATTTATAGATCATAGTGACCGAAGCTCTATATACTAATTTTAACTTCCAGCAACCCAGTCCTCTGGTGTTCCTCAAGGTAGTATCCTAGGTCCTATCCTCTATACAGTTTATACAGCTGACATCCCTTCCTGTCCCAACACTGTCATCACCACATATGCCGATGACATATGTATCCTATCAGTAAACAATGACCCAGCAATTGTATCCCAAATGCTTCAATCACACATCATAAATCTAGAAGAATGGTGTCAAAACTGGAGAATTAAAATAAACTCCAATAAATCCCACCAGATTACCTTTACCCTTCGTCGTAAACCAACGACTTCCTGTCCTACAGTTTCCTTTAACAATACTCCACTTATCCCTGTTGAGCAAATCCGATACCTAGGACTCCACCTGGATAAACGACTAACTTGGAATCCTCATACTAGACTGAAATGACAAGAAACCGCTCGACGTTTTCGATTACTTCAGCACTTACTAGAGAAACGCTCTAAACTTCCCATTAATTACAAAAGACTCATATACTTGACTGTAATAAGACCTATTTGGACTTACGGAGTTGAGCTATGGGTCTCCACTAAACCATCGAATTCCTCTCGCATCCAATCCTTACAATCCAAAATCCTTCGTAAAATCCTCAATGCTCCTTACTTTGTCACTAATAAAATTATCCATAAAGATCTTAATATTCCTTATGTTTCAGATCTCGTCCAATCCAGATACCTATCTTTCCATAATAAACTTCAGAATCATCTCAACCCTCTCGTTTCTAATCTTGCTTCCTCTTCAATTCCTGATAACCCTCCGAGGCGTATGAAAAGAAGATGGCCCCGTGATCTCCTAATGTAGTCATATCATTAGAGTGCTACCATTGGGTAGTTACTCAGCAAGTGTATTCATGTCATTATATCTATTATGTCCAAATGTACTTGATGTATTTATGTAATACAGTTGTAAATGTCATTAAGAAATTAAAAAAAAATAAAAAAACTTCCAGCAAAATCACATGATTCTCTACCTATACACAGTTGTCATCATCAATCTAATGTCCGGTTTGTGTGAGTATTCTGTCAGACCTTATTTGTGGTCACTAATACATATGCTGACTTCAACTATTATCTTTAGCTCATTTGGTTGTCTAGCTCTTCATATTTAAAACGCACACCGTAAATATGAGTATGAACTTCACTTGTTCCTATATTTCAAATCCAAAGAACCTGAAACGTCCATTCCGTCCCATACCGAGAGATAATATAATAGTAATAAATCGCGAGGGCTTACCTCCGAAGGGTCAACAGGTGAATGAATATTTAGGGCACTGATTAGAATTTATAGGACCCACGCATTAACTTTGCATAAGCTTAGTCTTAATTTAATCAGCTTCAGGACCCCGCAGAATTAAATTTTCATTCATAATTGGTCTTTCGAAATCAAAACTAGTATCGATTTTAATTTCTATGGTGTTGGTGTTTATTTTGAATCGATTATTAAAAAATGATTTAAAACCTTCATATTTTTTTTAAAAATAATTTCTTAAGGTTATAAATGGGCCAATCTAAACTATAAAGATAAAGATTTTATGTACAACTTCGAGCTTTTTCTTTTGTATTTATTACTTTGTTCTTCCTTATGCGTATATATTTTTTCATTTTATCCCTGCTAATGAGCTGTTTAATATAACCTTCCTCTGTTGTGTTTATGAAACATATGTATTTCCAATAGTTTGTATTTGCATGGCTTAGTAAGATGTCCATAGCAGTTTTTTTTTTTTCATTCTGTATATATGTGATCTTGTTCTTTTCTGTCCTGATGATGGCTAAATTGGAGAAACGTTGTCTGGTTAACTATTCACCATTATGTTAGACTCATGGCTTTATAGGTTGGACTTTTCCATTTATAACGTAATTGCCGTATGTGTCATTTCGAGCTACATGATTATTTTAGTAATTATTTCTTAATTTTAAAGTATTATCATTTTTGTAGTAATGGAGATATCGGTGACAGTAAACTTAATGTAATAAACGAGAAGCTGTAGAAAGAATTTTCGAATACTGTCAAGAATGATGTGCGATAAAGTGGTATACTGTACGTGTCCGTTTCGGCCTAAATATTAATCAACTTCAGTGTCCATGACAATATTTGGTGAAAACCTACAACACAGGGCAGCACATTTAATACAGTGCATTATTATTTATGATTTAATTTGTTCTTCCCTACCTTACCTTTAAGGCTATACGGGATTTTCCCGGGCCGGGGGGTGAGGGTGGGGAATTTAAAATCCCCTCCGTCACCGGGACGCTAACTCGTACTTTTTAAATCATCTCAAATCTCTGTTATCCGGTTGCCAGGCAACTAGCGGTGCTGTGCACACGCTTTAGCCCATTCAGCCCCCTCATGTTTTATCTTTTATCGTATTTTCTACCGCTATCTCCTGATTATATGTATAAGTATGTCTTTGTAATAATATTGTCGAAAAGTTGTTTTACTTTATCCCTCTCTAAAAATTGTTTCAGTTTAATTAAGTATAATAAATGATCAAAAGGACTATGACCCGCGATAATAAAGATTATGTAATCATTCTTCAGTCTGAGCCAAAAATTAAGTCAAGTGTGTGCAGTTTTACATTTATTTTTTTTTAAAAAATGATATAAATAAATTTATATATTCATGTATTTATTTATTCGTTGGTGCGGGGTGAAAATATAAATAAAGATATTTTTTTTTATAATATAATAAACTATTTCTTTTACAGAATTATTTAATGCTTATAATTATTATTTATTATTTCCCTTAATGTAATAAATTATGATTTTATGTTAGCCAACATGGAATTAGAGTGTGCGATTTTTAACTTACTTTATATTACTTTTTTAATATCATATATATATATATATATATATATATATATATATATATATATATATATATATATATATATATATATATACTGGAATAATAGAACTTTTAGTAATTAGAAAAGAAATTAAATAATAAAAACATCCTACTAATAAAATAAAATTACTGAATAATTTAATGCTAAAAAACATTTTGCATTAATTAGTAATTAATTATATTTCCATTACTCTACCTAAAGGCTTAAACATTTCACAAACAACGAGAGAGGTAAATATTTAAACGCTGTTTCCCGATGCTCGTGTTTTTGTTTTTGATGTTTTCCGTCTGCAATCGGTAACAAGAGAAGTAAAAAAAAAAAAAAAAAATGTTGGACTTACCGCTAATATCGTTATTAGTTAAACTAGATAATTGTATTTGCCTAGTTTGTGAAATATCTAAACGCACCTTAAGATTTTCAGATCATATGACAGTTATTCAAGGAAAAGATAAAGTATGTCAGATATACCGTGTTCGCAATAGAATACAGATACCTTATTTTAATGTTTGTGTCTTAATGTTTTAATGAAGGTGACTTCTTTGGTAGAAATGACTTATGAGGAAATTTTGAATAAGGGTAAACTATCTAGTATGTATCGTTTATTGTAAAGCGTTTTTAGAATATTTAAACCTTCATGAAATAAAAAGTTATCTTTCGTTCGAGCAAGGAGGGACGCTGTTCTAGGTTATTTTTAAAAACCGGAATCTATAACCTCATGGATGCAGACTTCCCCCGGCTCGTCGGTGAAGAAAACTACCCGTTTTTCCGGGAATTTGTACACGGGTGGAAGGAGTTGGTAGGCTCTTCACACTTCACCCTAGAAAGGGTTCCACCACAGGCAGCAGAAGTAGTAGAGGATGCCAAGGAAAACTGGAGGATGTAGCAAGGCAAGTCACTGAAGTAGATGAGGTGCGGCTCCACCAGTAAGGTGCACAGTCGTACATAGTTCCTACCATATTAAAACCATGTCCACATATCTTGTAAAATATGAAATTATTAATAATGAGTAGTTTATTGATTATTAACAGTAGAGGGCATACTAGAATCCCAACGATCGATCCACTGTTGCCAAAAACTTCATGGGCAGGACGATAAAAAAACAAAACACAAAAAAATATATTCGAGCTAAACAATTAACATACATTCTATCCACTCCTCCATAAATTTCTATAACCTCACAATTCTTATATGAATCATTTCTATAATTTGATGAGCTTAAGAGCTATGAAAATATCTATCTAATAAGAAATAAAGATTTATAAAGGTACGAAATCATAATTTTTGACTTTCCATTCTCTTGAATACCAAGAAAGGTTTTATTTATCTCAATCGAATTAATTTTTTTCGGAATCGGTTCTAGCAAACTCTTCTAATCATAGAAACTTTAAATTCAAAATAATTGGTAATCTATATGAAATTTTATGAACAGCATAATTACCAATTATCTCCGTTCCATTATTTAACATTAATAGAAAAATATTATTGGATATTTAATAATTGACCGTGGCATGATAAATGAAGGAGATGGTTCGGGGTGGCGGTCATAAATAGGCTAAATACTGGCAAAACTATTTTATTAAAAGCCGCGGAATAATTCTCTCTCCTCTTCGTTAACTCCAAATCGGTTATCTCAGTATGTGCCTTCTAGATCTGCAAATTAGGCTAGGGACGAGATGGGAACATTTGGAAAAGGGACAAGAAAAATTGGGCCCCAAACTTAAAATATTGACTACCTGAGGAGGTATATTGGTGGCCGAAATATTGTTGAGCCATTTTTCACTGCCTTTGATATAAATTTTATTTAGAATTTTGATATATTTCATTAAATTTAAATTGGAGAGATTTCTTTTTAAGGGTTTTAATAGAGGAACAAATTTGTGATATATTGTACTTAAGTTTTGTAATATTTTCTTCACCAATAACAGACGTAAGAAATGTGGCGAGGGAGGAAATTTTTGAATTAAGAAAATCCGATTGCTGAGTGATCTCTATTATTTTTAAATTTAACAGAGTTTTTTAAAAATTTAATTACGCTTTCAATAAAATAGTTTTGCCACTATTTAGCTTATTTATGACCGCCACCCCGGACCGTATCCTTCCTTTGAAAAATATTATTCCGTTTATAATTCTCATACTTCAAAGTGATTTTTTTATTATATGGAGGTAATCTGAATTTTCAATAACCCTATTTGTCATTGACATTAATATATAGTACATATTAAAATTATTGTAATAATGACTATAAAATTTGATTACACTTTACCTGGCTTACGAAGGCAGGATATAAAGGATCCGATGGAGAAGGGACTGAAGCACTATAAGATCGGCAAACAGCTTTTATCGGCAATAGTCGGCGGGGGTTGATTAATGAGCCGAGTGCCGGCCCGTGCCGGGGTGAATTAACCCCCTTGTCTGGGGCCCCCCTGAGGTCACTTCTCCGCCGATGACAGCAGCGGTGTCTTCGTCGAGGTGAGGTTTTCCTTTGTACGGATTAGTTTTCTATGGAAGTAGTCCTTTCCTTCAGGTATACTTTGTTATAAATACATTGATAAATAATATAGAGGGTTTCATTTTATTTATCATTGGGGAATCAGCAAAAAAAAATATTATTATTAACTCAAATATGTAATTATGTCATGCTTGAAGTCTGCTATCTGCAAAGTATTTTTGTCGTAAGCTAATATGTACGCATTCTGGGCAGTGGTTTAGAAGATTGGCCTCCGACTTAAAAGTCATCGAGGTGGAATTTAGGGATTCATGGTGGAATCAAGCCAATTAATAAAAAATTGGAACAGTTACATGCAAAAGTATATTGGTTATTCTAATTCTTTATAAGTAAGAATATTTGTTTCAGTGATTTATTCTCCCAAAATAATTCCACTCAACTACATCATAACGTTTCGGGATCGACTTTTATATCCCATCTTCAGGCTGGAAATTACAACATTATTGCTATGAACAATTACATACAAACAGTACAGAATTTATTAATATAACTTTAAACAAACAATAATTTAATTTTTTTGCCAATCTTACCTGTATCCCACATCATCTTATTCTCCATAAGACTTTTTATATTATATTATTTTTTACTGTCCTATTCCTAACATAATAAAATAGCTTTTAATTTTAACACTGATGCTGCTAAAATAGTTTATGGAGTTATCATGTCTATCTAATAAACAAATTAGATATATAAAAATAAATAAAAGAATTTGAGTTTGATAGCTTGCTCAAAGTTTTACTTCAGTATCTGACTAGACTCTCCCTAGAAGAGACTAAAATATGATTTCAAGGTAATAATATTCAGTAGTGAAAAAAGATAAATACATATAATAATAGTAATAATTAAATAAATATTTTTTTTTATTGATGATATTTACAACTATATTACAAGTAAAAATACATTCAGTAAATGTGAACAAAAGAATATAACAACATGAAATCACTTGTTGAGAAACTACCCACTGGTAGCACTCTAGAAATGCATTTACAAAAGGAGATCTCGAGGCCATCTTCTTTTCAGACGCCTCGGAGGGTTTTCAGGGATCGAGAAGGAAGCGAGGTTAGAAACGAGTGGGTTAGGATGGTTCTGAAGTTTGCTATGGAAGGATAGGTATCTGGATTGGGCCAGGTCAGGAACATAAGGAACATTAAGGTCGTTATGGTTGATTTTGTAAATAAATAATAAATTTATAATTACTGCATTTTAAAAAATAGAAATATCGTTGATAGCGATAATGATGTAATTTCTATTCTGAAGATGGGATATTAAAGTGGATCCCGAAACGTTATGATGTAGTTGAGTGGAATGATTTTGGGAGAATAAATCACTGAAACAAATATTCTTACTTATACACCTCGAAAATAAGTATCTTCCTTAGGATTAATGAAGAACTAATACTTTATATATAGTAACTAAAATTGTCAAGTATTAGTAACCATTTCTCTTTAATCTTGGTCTTGATCTTGAAGCAATCAGGCGGTATTGCACTTCGCAAGACCAGTTTTTGTGCAACACTAGTTTGCGCTAATGGGTCCGTATTGTAAATCAGTTTCTAAACTTTTTATCGTATTGTGAGTAATATCTGAAACCGTTTGGATGTCCAGATCCTTGTGAAACCAGTCATTTGTCAGATCGTTAAAATTATGGTGTTAGAAGGTTTTGCATGGTTCACAGAATTATGTATAGACATTTATTAATCAAAATTTAAATTGATTATTTATCTATTTTTATAGCCCAATCACATTAGTATAGCTGCCGGGATTTACGAAGTATTTAAAAGGAGAGTGAGGGTTAGTATAACTTGATAATAGTGCTCAATGCACGGGGGAGAGGTATGAGGATAAAGAGAACGCTATACTCAAAGGAGTAGTTCAGTAATCATATTATTATCTGTACTATAAAATAATATACTATTATACTATATATTTCTCATAGTTGTTTTTTTCGTCAGTACACCATATCTTAGTCGATTCTTCATAAAATCCAAGGATTGAGCCATCGTTTTCAAGATTATCTTCACCTTCAGGAGTGAAAAATAATCTTTTTTTTTTCGTCTTTCGGAAAAATAAGTAATAATAAGACAATGCAATATTTATTTTATTTAACATAACTCAAAAAATAATAAAGCAAAAGTTCAAAATGTATCTGAAGTCACTACAAAGAAAAAAAAATTCAAATCTGAATTTGATCTGCAAATATATAACCTATTGTGTTTTCAACACAATTTATATTTCGATTTATTGTTTGTAATAAACCGTTATAATCGACTAAGGATAAAACTAAAAAAAAAAAAAATAATTAAAATTCCTTCATCTTTTAATGTTTTAAATTTATTTATGTCTATATTAAAATTAAATATATGTTCTAATATACTAAATATACTATGCGAAGTATTCGCACGAGCTAAACATTATTATAAATATTGATCTTTTAGTGAGATATTTTAATTAAATTAAACGGAGGGCTGCACTATTTCGTACTATGGTAGGGAGCAAGGAAGAAAGTGGCATGCTCCCCCTTTCCTGTTCGTCCCTATGCTAATTAATTAAAACAGGAGCGCCTAGTGAGCAAATGCGTGTGCGAAACACGCGTTGCCTCGCAACCTAATAAACTGAATATCACGGTATAAAATAATTAAGAGTTCGGGTCTTGGTGCTGGGGTGCCCTCTTCTTTAGCCCAGGGAGAATCCGTCCACCGAAAAAGACGAGGAAGGGGAGGAGAAAAAAAATGAAAAAAAAAATGTAAGGTTTTGAAACTTGGCGTACATCCTCATCCAAGTATATAGTAAATGATCCAATATACTAAATGGGGATACAATATATACTCATAATATGTGGTAAGTTTATTTATTGGTTACCTAGGTTTGTATGTACGTACGTGATGAAGGGCTAAGACGTACATCGAAACGTTGAAATATATATATATATATATATATATATATATATATATATATATATATATATATATACGGGAGCGGGATGGTCGTGTGGTGCACAAAATGCGTAGTCCGGCCTGATAAACCGAATTTTATATGATAAAATAATTAAGGTACCGGGAGGGAGGGGGGAGGAGGGCTTTTAAGTCTGGCATTATTACCTTGCCCTCACCCGTTGCTTGGGGGGAAAAAACGTACAGCCTAAAAGGCGAGGAAGGGATGGACAAAAACATAATGAAAAAAGATATAACCCACATGCGTGTGACTTTTGACCGCACTTTCGATTAACTTGACCTTAAATTCGAATTATGACGTGGCATATGGTCATAAATATGAGGTAATTCTTGTAGATAATTTTCCATACATATTTTGTTGCAGGTTCCCAAGTTTCTAGTAAAACTCTGTAGATATTAGTTATCTGTACTTATTTGATTTTTTTTTCAAATATTACAGCTTGTATATATATATATATATATATGTATGTATATATAATTTTTAAAATTATACATGCTGCTTTACAAACAGTAAATCAGATGAAAAAATTATAATTATAAATGGTACCGTTAACCATATACACAGTTTAGTCTAAATATAATTTTTTTTAATAATGAATAGAACGTATTTCTAGTAAAGGCTCATATTTTTAATTTAAATCGGCTGTTTGCCGATCTTATAGTGCTTCAGTCCCTTCTCCATCGGATCCTTTATATTCTACCTTCGTAAGCAAGTTAAAGTGTTATCAAATTTTATAGTCATTATTACAATAATTTTAATATGTACTATATATTAATGTCAATGACAAATAGGGTTATTAAAAATTCAGATTACCTCCATATAATAAAACAATCACTTTGAGTATGAGAAGTAAAAAATAAATCACATTATAAACGGAATAATATTTTTCAAAGGAAGGAGATGGTCCGGGGTGGTGGTCATAAATAGTGGCAAAACTATTTTATTAAAAGCATTATTAAATTTTAAAAAATAAAACTCTGTTAAATTTAAAAATAAGAGAGATCATTCAGCAATTGGATTCTCTTCATTCAAAAATTTCCTCCCCCACCACATTTCTTGCATCTGTTATTGGTGAAGAAAATATAACAAAACTTAAGTACAAGATATTTCGTACAATTTGTTCCTCTATTAAAACCATTAAATAGAAATCTCTCCAATTTAAATTTAATGAAATATATCAACATTCTCTTAAAAATAAAATTTATCCCAAAGTCAGTGAAAAATGGCTCAACAATATTTCCGCCACTAATATACCTCCTCAGGTACTCAATAAAATAAAATAAATACCTATATATATTAGAATTATGTAATGTAAGAGTTATGTCCATATAGATTAGTTTACTGCTTATAAAGCAATCCTATGTTGTTAGACTGCATTACTGCATCTCAATTGATTGAAATATCATTTATTTCGACAAAAGCCAATCTTCAAAGCTGATCTATTTCAATGTAGAGTATTATTTTTGAGAGCGTTTAATGCTCAATATTTTTCCTTCTTTTTTTTTTTTTTTTTTTTTGGCACTCGAAAAGTGGGTTGACAAATTTAAGACAGGTATAAATTTTTACAGCGGGGTAAGGAGATAAAGGTGATGTATGATGGCGGAGCTCGGAAAAGCATTAGATTCAAAGACCACTAAATCAGGGCTGACGCTCGAAGCTATTTTTATGTCCACTTTGACTTAGTGTCCGTCTGATTTAAAAGCGATCCAGGAACTCTTGGTTACGAAAAAATATTTTTTTATTATGCTATACATTGTTGTCGAACTAGACATTAATACGAAAATGTTATGTTAATGTCATATTTAGCATATTAATGTACGGCATATCTTAGCCATTATAACCCTTCATACAGGATTTAAGCATATTAATCATTAAATAAAATATAAGGACGGCATAGATTAAAAATAGTATTTTAATTTAAGTTTATTTATTTATTGTTACCTCTACCCTGTAGGTTCATAAATTAATTATTATTTACTTTAATACTTTACTTTAATCTATACTTTTGATTTGAGATATATGTCTCTCTCTCTCTCTCTGTAATCGGCCTTCTTCTTCATAGGTATAACGCAGGGTCAGTTTATTAACAAGAGGAGGTTACAGACGTGTAGTCATTGATTTTAATGAAACTTTTCTTGGTGATGCTAGACCGAAAAATATTAGATCCATGTCAAATATTTTTTTAAGAAAAACAAAATTGATATTTGTATTTCGCACCTCAAAAAAACACTTAAATGTGAATTTTTGCATAAATCGAAAAATAAAAAAAACAGCTTACATTTTCCGCCTAATTCGTTTGTTTTCGAAAATCACAAAAATCATGATAACTTCGACACGCCTCCACTTATCAGCAAAAAAAGTAGCTTGAGTTAGGGCCGTATAAGATACACAAAATAGCACAAACCATACGCTCACAAATAAATTAGACTTGGAAATTAAAAATAATAACTTTTGGAGTTTTATTTATTCCTTATCTAGAGATAAAATTTAAAGGTTATTACTTTGGTTTTGAAGAGCAATAATTTAGATTTTCGACGGTTGTAGTAACTCCTCCCATCAAATTAATTTATATTTTTTTATTTCAAAACAAACTCGGATTTAAGAGTTAGACACTAAAAACGAATCTTAATCGTTTTTTTCATGACAAAAATTTATTAGCTCTATTTTACTGGAAGCGTCTTGGGTTTTTTAATAATTTTTTATACATTAGAATTCGTTTAATACGATTTTCAATATCGACTGCCGAGTGCATTAGCGACGATCTTTCTTCTTAAATATAACTTATTAATTTGGTTTGCCTAATGCATTTGCGTGTTTTTCAATTCTATCATTTTGTCTTCAATTTTGAATTCTATTCTTTGTTTACGGAATGTTTTTACTAGAATATGTATTCTATAACCAGATTAGCATTGTTACATGTCTGACGTGTTGTTTGATGTAGGCCAAGAAGAAGGTGAAGATAGGTCCAATTCTGAGTCTGCTAATTACCGAACAATCTTTTGATGTTAGGTGTTTGGAGGATACCAAGCACGAATTTCTTCTTGGTCAGATGAAGGTGATTGAGTGGCAGCCGACTCCACTGGTTATTCCAATTTTCGGTTACTTTTCTAGTAATGATTATATGTTTTTCTCTATCTAAGTACGTTGTTCAAAATAGACTTGTCCCAGAATAAATTGAATTTGTTATTATTATTGTTGTAATATATGAATATATATAATTAGATAATAAATTATATGATTTTAGAAACATTTAAAGTAGGTACATAACACGTAATACGGTATCATTGATCAATATAAATATAATATATAATAAATATATATCAAGCAATAATATATATTAATCGTGCATATATTTATAACGTTATAAATATAGTCACCAGTAATATATTTCGACGATCTTTACTGAATGATAACATAGTTAAAACATTGCTGAAGCACTGATGAAGATATTATTTTAAGTTCAAAAAATAAATAAATAAAACAGAAAAAAAATGGGAAAAATCACTCGTATCATTAATTCTGGAGAAGAGAGAGAATGCTTGTATACTTTTCGAATTGAGTTTAGATGGTCAGTGATGTTCGGTTTGCTAACTGAGATTTTCTCTTCAAGTTCTTGAACTGTTGTTCTGGGATTTCCTTCGACTAAAGCTCGTAGAACTTCATCAAGGGAAGAAGTCCTTTCATAATCATCATGTCATGAAGATTGAAGTCTCCCTCTAGAAATTCTTTTATCCAATGATGAACACGTGGTCTAAACGGACAGAAATATTAATGAAGTATATTTCTATATCCTGGGGTAGTAGTTTAAACACGTTTAAATTAGTTTACTTTAAACTAATTAGTTTTAAGTGTTTAAACTTCCTTGACAAACTATGGTAATTGATTTAGCTAAAGGAAGAGGTACTGCTGGGTGTTATCCTGACATGTCAGTATCATTACTTCTATCAGACGATCTGCTGATTTTCAACAAATGTCGACAGGTGCAGATTAAAATTTAAAGATAAAAAAATAAAGACTGTAAGACGAAGTTATGCGAAAACCACACTTTGACTTCTGAGTAAAGAATGAATTATTTCCAAATAGTGAAATGCTACAGAAGTTGAAAAACATTTTAGTTTCGAAGAGGATTAATAAACGTTGACATCCATACAAAAATTAATATCTATAGCGTTAACAGTTTGTTATATAGAGGTTTATTGCAAAGATGAAATACTGTATTATTTTTCAGACCACCTTATATACTCTGAAACTTATCCCTGATTGATTGTGACTATGCCGAATCGAAGAATGAAGAAAAATGGTTGTGTGTATATCTTTTATTCTCCTCAAAAACACCTGTTTACCTGTGTGACATTTTCTGTTACCTTTCGCCCTAAATTCGTACTTGTTATCCTTTAATTGGATATATTATTATATGGCTATGAAGATTATTATGAGGGGAGTCCATACATAAAAATAGTCAAAGAGATCAATGTTTTCATAGAATTAGTTTGTATATCATATAGTTTGTATATTCATCAATCTACAGAAGTAAAATTATGATTAGGAGTTACCAAATAATTAATAATGTGGTTTAATTAGTAATTTTATATAATTAATAATTATTTTGATACATTTTATTTATTGATAATAAGTTCATGATGTGAGAGATAATCTGACAACTTGCGGATGTGCTAAGGTGAAGGAGTCAAACTTTGTCCTGAGTGTTCAAAGTTGCTTCAAGAAGTTCTTTTAAGCCTCTTTTTACTCTTCCCAGTTTCTTCTTCAAGTATTACAGATCATGTTTGTTGAACACGCCTTTAATAAGGAACACATCTTAAAGTTTATTCTAAAACTTTGGAAGTCAAATTCAAAGAAGTTATACAGTTTTTTTAACTATCTTATGCTAATTCATTTACTCATAATCATAATATAAGGCTTTATTTTTTCAATAATGCAAGACTTTTTTTTTAAACAACGAGCAAAAAATTTTTTTTATTTTTCTCTAATAAAAATTCCTTTTTTGATTCATCATGTCAAATTGGTTTTAATGAATGGACTTTTACGGTAAAATTTGAAATGTAAGCCATTGATGTGTTGGACATTGGTTTACATAAATAAATTTTTGTATCAGCATTTTGTGATGTTTAATGACAGATTTTTTTCATGAATTAGTTTTGTTTTCCAACTTTTAGCAATAAAGCACTCTTAAATGTATAAGGTGCGCTTCAGTATAAGTGAGTACTTAAAGAGTATTTAGTACTGACTTAGTCTTCAGTTTCGTATTCATTTTACTTATCTTCTCCCTCCATCGAAACTTTATTTCTGGTCAATGACAGATATTTCAGTTATGGTATAGAATTTTAAGTATTAATACTTATACGATATGCTACGATGTAAAAATGTAAATTAGAGAGAAAAAACACCTAAAACTGTTTATGGTATGACAATGATTTAATCATTATGATTAAGTAGCCTGTTTACTTCAGACCTATTCTACATTAATAAAAAAATTCAAATGTAAAGCATTTTAAAATTTAATTTTTATATAACCCCCATACCAGACTGAAACGACTAGAAACCGCCCGACGTTTTCGACTACTGCAGCATTTACTAGACAAACGATTTAATCTTTCAATCAATTATAAACGACTCGTATATATGACAATAATAAGACCTATTTGGATTTACGGAATTGAGCTTTGGGGCTCCACTAAACCATCGAATTCCTCTCGTATCCAATCCTTACAATCCAAAATCCTTCGTAAAATCCTCAACGCTCCTTACTTTGTCACAAATAAAATCATCCATAAAGACCTTAATGTTCCATATGTTTCCGATCTGGCCCGATCCAGATACCTTTCCTTCCATAACAAACTGCAGAACCATCCGAATCCTCTGGTTTCAAACCTTGCTTCCTCCTCGATCACTGATAACCCTCCGAGGCATCTGAAAAGAAGATGGCCTCGGGATCTTCTAATATAGAACTTTAATTTGAGTTCTACCAATGGGTAGTTTCTCTTCATGTTGTACATGCCATGTTACAAATTTCCCATTTACTTATTGTATTCTCTATGTAATACAGTTGTAAATTCCATTAAAATAACTAAAAAAAAAAAAAAAAATTTTATATAATGTATTCGTTGCATGGATATGACCAACACACTTAGTCATTTTACAAACATACTTTACACACTTGGTTTTTAAGACAAATAAAAGAGTCAAAATTCATTGATTAAGGCTATAGGATGGACAAGACCTGAGCGCTTATGTCGTTTCTCTCAAACACAAGGCATCAAAATACAAATGCACGGGATTTCAAATAAACATTGTGGAAAAGCGTCTTATTGCTCCTAATTAGGCTAGAAGGAATCCCTCCAACAACCAGTTGGTATTGGTAATTTCCAGTAGTCTGAGAGGTCTGAGTCGTTCTTCTTGTAGAGTGTTTTCCTAGTTTTGTGCTGTTATAGAATATAGTGATGACCAACCTAGACTTATTTGTTCAGTAATAGGTATGCCACTCGGCACATTGAGCAATGCATCGTGATCAGAGCCAAGATTTTTATGTAATTGCATATTTTGAGTGCAGCATTTAAATTCGTGATCAATTATAATCACTGAACAATGCACGCACATGCAGCTAGTCTAATTTTAGGTTGCATGTTTAGTGATAAATGTAAAATTGCATATTTTGATCAATTTCCTTCTTCCTATTCCTCTTCTAAATCAATATCGAGGATTCTGTTTTAAGAAATTGATCTATGTACGACAATCCATTCCATCCCTATCGAAAGCCTGATTATTATTTTGATTAATAAACAAATGAAAACCATTAAAATGGAACATTGAAGCCTAAATGTCATTACAACTGTAGGTCCATTTCCAATCAAATAGTAAGGCTATCTGTATTAATTGACTTTTTAGAATATTTTTTTTTTCATTTTCTGGCTTTTCATCCTCCGTTCACAAACTTCATATGATTGTAAACAAAATTCTCAATTTCAATTTCTTATTTTCTTTACAAGCAGTAATATTTATTATTATTTTAACGCCAGCAGTACGAACCTCGTTTTCTCCAAATTTGAAAATTTGGATCGACCCTTATAATACCATATAAAACAGTTTCTAAAACTCAATTTTTTTTTTTATCTATTGTACAAAACTAGACACTGATGAAAACTAGTCGATAGTTTTTAGTTGATCTAAATTTGGTGTTGTATGGATACTATTTTCTTATTATTAAGAAACATACTTATAAATTCATTATTTAAATTAAAAGGAAGAATATGATGCTTACTAATCCTTTAGCGATTTATTTGTTTCGTAATTTTTGTCAATTGGTTTAATTTTAAATTATTTTATTTTATTACTAATTTTAATTATTTTATTTTATTACTATTGTATTGGTAACTGAAAAAGAGAAAATTGAAACAGTAAATAAATCAATTTTATTCTTTAATCCTTCCGATTTTCTTTTTATACTAGTCATTTTGTAAGCAAATCGAGGTAATTAAATATTTTAATATTGTGTTATTACTCATTTCGAGATTGTTTGCTACTTATTTTATTACCAGTCACATATTTTACTATTTCGTATTTTAAATTCAAGTTTTCAGTTGGGTCACAGAGATATGCTACCTACTCTATACTCTCTGCTGGCGTTTGCGGATGACCTCGTCATATTGGCTCAGAATGACCGTGACCTCAAGAAAAATATTAATATCCTAAAGGAAGATTTAAGAAAAAAGCAATATGAAAATTAACCCTGAGAAGACGAAAATCAATGCGCATTGGAAGAAAACCTCACAGGGTTATGAGGGTATTGAGGGTCGACGTTGAGATTTTGGAACAGGTGAACAGTTTCAAATACTTGGGTGCCCAATTCAACGAAAATGGATATATTGATGAGGAGGTAAGGTAGAGAATAGGAGCTGCTGGAAGAATGTTCGGCTCGGTTAGGAAAGGGTTTCTGAACCGAAAAGAGGTGACCAAGGAAACGAAGATGACGGTCTACAGATCAGTATTCCTTCCTATACTGACGTATTCCTCCGAGTCCTGGACACTTACTTCGAAACACAGGAGCCAGATCCAGGCTCTAGAGATGCGATACCTGCGAAAAGTGGAGGACAAGACTAGACGAGACAGAATTCGCAACACTACAATCCGCGCCAATCTCGACGCCAAAGCGGTCGAAACCATTATAGAAGAACAAAAGTTGAGATGGTTAGGGCACCTCAGAACAGAGTCGCACGGAGACATATGAGACTCGCGTGCAGGGTAGGAGACCATGAGGAAGACCCAGAATCTCCTTGGAAGAAAGCTTGCGAGATGCATTCCAGAAGCGAGGTTTGGAATGGAACTGGAGACTAGAGCTGGTACTGGAAATGTTCACCTGGTCCAAGCTCTACAAGAAGCAACCTCACACTGCATAGGCGGTAAAGAGGGATATGACTATGATGATGACGTATTTCAAATTAGATGACATATTCCTTGGATTTTTACTGCATGAAAATCCGGAACTAGCTCATGATATATGTAGATCATAAAATATAACAACGTCATTATTTTTTCTCAGTAAAAATCGACCGTATGAAAGTAATTTAGTAAATATTTTGAAAATAATTTGAATTGAGAAAGGCCAAATCTTATCCCAAAACAAGCATTATATAACTGTGACAGAGTTGATAAATAAGAAGCCATTAATGTGACAGCAGTATGCCACTGATTTACTGAATTAAAAAAAAAAGCCTTGAATATCTGAAAATAGCAAATGCAACCTTAGCGTGACTGTATCCAGTTAACATTGTCTCGCTAAGAGAGCAAGAAAAGCTCCCGAATCTGGAAATAGAGGACAATTAGCTATTTTTTACGAATTATTCCTTTCTTATTTCTATAATTGAACGGAGAGTTCTGATCACCTAAACAATTCAGATAACGCCATTCTGACTGAATCAATAGTCAAAGGGACAATGACATCAAAAAGACAACGAAATCTTATTATATATTAACGTGCGAATAATTTTCATGGCATGCTGCTCCGTAAACAAATGGTTTATTTATTACGTCTCGGATACACGGAAAAAATCTTAAACTACCAATAGTAGTTAGAATAGGTTCAGAACAACCCATCTTCGGTTTACCAAAAATTGTGAGGTAAAGGTTACCTGAATAAAGATTTGGTGCTAGGGGCGTATCACAAAACTTTCACTTACCATTCATCTTTAAGGAGAAATATGCACTTTGACAAAAGGAAGAGAAAGTAAAAATCATGACGGTACAAAATATTTTTTGAAACAATCAATAGCCATATTTTTTTCTCAGCCGTCTAATGTATTAATCGCTAACCATTTCCTTAAACGATTATATAATTTAATTATTTATTTGATTATGATATTATGATCGATTTTCACGAAATATTTTTTGCCCGACATGAGTGTCACTGATAATGAAGGCCTTTAAATTATAGGTATTTTTATTTGTTCAAGCATTGATAAATATATTTAGAAATTTTTATTTTGCTGTAATCTATGCAATTAAATATTATATAATATCAACGCTAGCATTTATGAAAACCACACTTGATTATGAATAGATCTAACCAACCTTCGGCGAAGCTCGGCTGCACGCTCGGATTTCGTTTCTTCGCTATTAATAACGAATAATATTAGGTTATTTCTCCTTTGGATAACTATCGAATTCTTTCATATGTCATATTTAACCATTTTTTATATTAGTCTCTATTGTGAATTCGTTAATGTTTTTCGAATTAAAAACAAGTAGTTAAGAAGAAGAAATTTTCGAAATTAGGCATTTGAAAACCGTTAAAAACCATCAATAAGAATGAGACCTAAATTATATTAAAAACTGTTTAATTTTACAATGATGTGATTTGAATTTAATCAAAATTGTTAGAGCCGTTTTCTAAAAAATGTGCAAAATTTATAGTGTAAAGTATCACTTAGCCGATTTTGACGAAAAAGCTGCTGTAACATCGCAGGCATGCACAAACCTTAAATACACAATTGCAATTCAAGGTTACAATAAACACACGAAGACTATTTTACCAAACTTCTTTTTTTTTCTTCCATGCCTTACCTCTTAGGCCACGTAGCCTGAGAGGCAAGGAAGGGGTTCAACTATCCCGGGTTGGGGGAAAGGGCGGAGTATTTATGCCGAGTTAAAAGTCCCATCCGACACATCATTACCCATTTAAATAGTAACTGCGTTGAGTAATTTGAAAAAATAAATAAATCGTTTCTTCATAACTGCTTTTTTGGAGCCATCTCCGAAATAAAGACACAATCATTGAATGTTTTCAAAATTAACTAACTAATGAATAATATATAAAATACGTACTATATAATATTTTGAACCATTGAATGAAATTAATAAGTAATCTAATCCAAAAGAATCGTAAGATTTTTATGTATATATTTAATTGTAATTGTAGTCAGCTATAAACATCAGAAAAATTCAGGATTATTTTCGATTGATATTGACTAGTGATAAACTAATTATTGAAACGGAAAGGAGCTAGAGACTCTAGAAATAAAAAAAATTATCCTATTTAAATAAACTTTTTTTTCTCCTTGAATTTTCCTTTAAAATAAACTTTTGCTGAGGTAGAAAAGTATAATAAATTAACATAACTTTTAAAGTATTATTCAAAATACGTTCAGCTATCAAGCACAGGTTTGATGTTTGGACAAAAAAAAAATGATATTTCTTTTTAATTCTGTTTATAATCAATTTGAATAAAAAATTTGATCAGCTTCATCTTCACACACATCTTCGGGTTCTTGAAATATTTTTCTTAGTGGCCATCTTGTACACTCTTTTATTCTACCTTCTATTAGCAAAACCGAGATTTAATTTTTTAGAATTTTTTTTTAGTATTATATTTAAAACAGTAATTACAAAAGAAAAAAAAAACTCTTTATATGAAATGATGTTTAAATGGTCTTTGAAGTTGAAAAAAGAAATCATCAAAGAACAACAATGATTTTAGAGATAAATTTCATATATTTTTTCTCGACATTTAATATGCATTGCAATTTTTAAAAACAATGTATTGTGAATGTTTATTTATCTAGCTTAGATCACTCACATAAGCAAATATAGATAAAAAAAATATATATTTTTCCATTTTGGGAGGCTTTATCCCGAAAACCCTTTCTCTTCCACGTAGATCGGCCAATGCTACTACCTATTTACGCGACTTTCATGTTTAAAATTAAAATATTTAAACTTTCGAAAATATAGAAACATGAATCATAGATTTTTTTAAAATGCTAACATAATTAACAAAAATTAAATTAAAATAAAGTTTTAAAAAGTGATCTATTTATTAATATCCACATACTTATGGAATAAAAATTGCTCTCGATACAGCTCGGTGAATTGCTGAAGATATTGATAGAAAATAAACGTGTATGACATCAACTGTATATAAATATTAAAAATATTATAGATTATAATAAACATGCAAGAAAAAACATACTATGAGATAAACCTTGTTAGACACCGAGTTTTAGACTGAGTTAAAAACAGCTAGGCCATCGTGCGGCCTTGGGAAAGTGCTCAAATAGTTACTTATATACATATTTCATGCATATTCAATTATTAACGATTCCTCTTTTATGTGCATAACTAAGTTATATATAGGTCAGAAACTGTTGAAGAATACTCACTTGGCCTTTTCGACCGCCATGGCCTGGAGTTGCAGGGTGACTGTTGGGTTCGCCTTGCTCGGAGGAGTCACGCGAGGCACCACCAGCTGAGCGGCAAAAATCTTGATAACTCATCAACTTCACTATTTACACCCTTCCGTGATCGCGACCAATCTAACAGAAGGTTTTGATTAAATAATTTGTAATGCGGTGGTCAACGTTTTTTTATATATTATCTCATAAATTTTATCAAGCGAATTTATGTAAATATTTATTAATATTTTTTTTTTCGTTTACTTGGATAACAGGTGTCTCGTTTCATCACACCGGAGCTTTGAAGTAAAAAAAAAAAGTCTCTTAATTTTATTTACTTATACACATCGCTTCTCTTAATAGAGACAACGGAAAAAATTCTTATTATAAAAACAAAAAAAATTTTTATAAATAAAACACACTTAGTGATAAACTCGCAAATTTCTAAATTGACCGGTAGATAGAAGGGCGGAAATGAATGCTTGATGAGTTCTGCTGGAACCTTCTGAATTCGTTTTCTGTTGCATATTCAAATAACAGATGAATTTACTATCAGCAGCACATGAGTCATTTATCGATAGTTTACTGGACCATCTTCTTTTTGAAAAAAATATTCTTTTTTTCTTTATTCATTTGTATTATTTTAATGAGAGGATGTCACCAATAAGCATAACAAGACAAACAAGAAGACATGGCAATTGAAAAAATATTCATAGAAACACCAGTACGAAACAATATACCAATTGAATTAGTCAGATCCCGAAAATCCAGATTCTATAAAATACAACTCATAGTTTAAAATTTCATATTGCTAATTTTTTAAAACTTATTTATTGAAAATATTACAATCTGTCTCTAGGACATTTATAATAGAGTTCACAGATCACATTCACACTCTATGTACAATAAATAAAATAAATTATACAGAAAAATAATATATATACAATAAATAAGAATAAAATAACCTAAAAATAAATAAATAAAAAGAACACATACATACCTATATACAATATCTACAATTTGGCGAGAGAACTCCAAAAGTATGACTCCAGGAGTTCCCTGCACTCCTCTCTCAACCGCGTCACTGGGGCTAAACCTAGTGGAGATTAAGCAAGAGTGCTTTATTGCTACTTTAAATTCTTCCTATTGCGAGTTAAATTTTGTAACATATTACTGATTCACAAAGAAAAAAAAAATATTTTAAATGAAAAATAATAGGAAAAGTTGAATTCTTTAAAGTACAACTCATACTTTAAAATAAATAGTTGGTGGCACAGACTCCTTTTTATCAAATTATTAACATCCGCCTGGAACTCAGTGAATAGCTTCATCTAATCGTAACCTACGACTATTTTATTTACAAAAACTCTTTGGAATTGGGGCGTTTTCAATCGGAGATCGGCAATCTTTGTCTAAGTAATAAGGTATTAAAAATTAAACATCCATTTGCTTTCCATTTAAGTAGTAAGATAATTTGATCAAAAGATAGAGAGGAAAAGTAACCTACAAAGATATTGGGCCGTTTGGCGTGACCTATACCCCCAAAATTTCAAAATAATGAAGTTATATACGAGAAACGGCCCAATATTTTTGTAGACCACCTTATGTTTCAATGCAAAAGTGGAAAGCAAATGTGTATTTATTAAAATACCGAAAATTAAATTTTCACTTTATACCATAAAATTTCAGTCTTCTCAATGCGAAATTAAATTTTATAAACTACGGTTTATTAAAATTTATAAAAATACTACGGTTTCACAAACTTCGTTTGTTTTTTAAAAATTATTTTAAATAATTACTCATGGGAAAAGTTAAATCCTTTAAAATACACCTCAGAGTTTAAATAAATTATTTTTTTATATTGCTACTTTAAGTTTCTGTCTTCACGTTGAGGAATTAAATTGTACAAGATTCTACGGTTCCACTAACATTGTTTTTTAAAATATTCAAAAAATAAGTAGTATAAAACCATGATGTATCTAGAATGGAACTCATAGAAAATAAATTTAAATTTCAAATTACCACTTTTAAGTTCACGTCACGTGCTTAAATTTTAGAGTATAGTACCATTTCATAAACATTTTTTCTTTATATCGTAAATAGTAAATAATATGAAAAGCTGTAATTTAAAATGCAACCCATAGTTTAAAATAAATTTCTATTTCATAATACTATGTTCAAGTATTAATGTTATGCCTTTACTTGGTTAAATTTTATAACATCGTATTATTTCGCAAATATTATTTTGTTATATTATTTGCGAAATATGATCTTCAATCTAAAAGGCGCGTAAGGTATACAATACTGCGCAACAGACAATCCGATATTTCAGCTTTGTAAAAATACATTTTATGTAATAACAACGATCGGGTTGATTATTATTTTGCCAGGAATATTTATATATTGTAAACAGTTATTTTATAGGAAATAATATGATTGACTTTTTAGCACTGAACAGCTTCAATTTTATGTTCCGTTCGTTCTATTTCTTTTATTCGTTATTTAATTAAGTTTTAGTTGGTTTATCAAGCGAGCCGATTAAGCTGGGTTTTACTGTATCAATTAATGAAGGTGCCTATATCGAGTGTATAGTAGTTAAACGACCTTTAATCGATCTGGAATGTCAATGTTCTAAAATAACTGAATCGATTCGAACCTTTAGAGAAACCCTAAAGTTCATCCCCGCAATAACTGAACCCTTAGAAAGCACGAAGAGAAAATCGCCGCTATCAAGTAGTATTAGAACCCAAGCCATGGCTTAAGAGCCGTAGTTATCAACGGCGCCTATAAAGATGTAATTCAGAGGTCAACTGTCGTATGAGCTAAATTTTTTATTTAAGAATTTCGTCGTAAAATAATCTTTTATTATTTCAAGAAATATATTTTATTTTCTCTAAAAATAAATATAATTGTGCAATGTACAACAAGCGAAATAAAGTATGCCTCTTTACTGATAATTAAATGACATAAGAACAATCATATTAATATCATAGGAAAATGCGTTATTTCTGCAGAAAACAAGTCTGAAAGTTTGCAACATACTTGAAATATTGCTGATGTAAAAGTGAATTTTAAAGAAAAATATTTACTTCGCTTACTTTTATAATAATTTTTTTCCTCTTTAGATCTAAGCCTGTAGTTGTTATTAAGTTGAAATAAATAGATGACCTGTTGTGAATTTGGAAAATCGCAAGAAAAGTACCGGTAAAGGAGATCCCTCATCCAACTTATTTTCAGTCGTCTTCTCATGGAGATGTCAATTGTGGCCATGATGTTTATAAGTCTATTATCATGTCCGTATAGTTTAATATGAAATCGGGAGTAAAGAGTACGTCTATGTTGGTCGATAGTTGGTTGTCATAAGTCTGGATGTTTTTAATTTTATTTTTATTATATATTAAATATTAACACAATCTGTCACACTCAAGAGCAATAAGCATTAGACCTTAAAGTATCCACTCATACAGTATATACATACATAAAATAATAATTATATAAAACACAGTAAACAAAAATGAACATACAAAATATAAAGTGATAATAAGTAGTAAAGGAAGTATACTGATAAATATATATATATATATATTGACAAAGGAAGTTAAAGGTAAATACAAAATGTTACAAAAAGGAAATAAATAAAATTCTTGTGAAACTTATTCACACCTATATACAATACCTGTTATTACTATTAAAAGTTTGGATTGAAATTATTGTACTTTTTGTAAGTGCGTCTTTTTGATGAAACGAAAATCTGTGAGGCGTATGTCCATATATGTTTTAGTAGGTATGTTTATTTATTTAGTTTGTGTCTGATTTAAAATTTGGAAAAAAGAGAGTAAAATATTTTCAGTCGCTTGTTTAAAGTCTTTCGTTTCATTTTTAAATGTGAGCCCATGGTCAACCTTCTGTTAGAGATAACGTTAATTCGGTATCTAAAGTTTCACGTTAGTCGTCTGTCTAAGAGAAACCCAAGATGCCGGACTGTATCTAAGAAAAGAAGCTGGATGGAGTTGAAATAAACTGGTGGACAGGATTTACGGCAAAGGGTGAAGGTAATGTGTTTACATTTGGATTCGTTTATCTTAATGAGCCGTTTCTTACACCAGTGTTCAGTCAGGGAAAGGTGCAGTTGTACTAGGTTTAAGGACGTTCTTTCCAGATATTGCCAGAAGGGTATCAGAATGGAATTGGATATCTGCGGTAAAAATAATGTAAAGGATGTTACCCAAGACGCTGCCCTGTGGAACTTCCGTCTCAAATGGATAACAGTCATGGAGAATTCAGAACAACGGCTAATTCGAAATGAGCGGTCAAAGAGATAGTATTGAATAGAATAGAATAGGAAATAACTTTATTCTGGGACAAAGTCCCTTTAGAATAACAAAATAGAACATAATTAAAATACTACATCTGGCCAAAATAAAACAATAATAACAACAGAAAGTAAAGAAAATATTAGTTAAACAAGCTATATACAAAAAAAAAAAAAATCTATATACAAAACACTTAAAACTATGATAAAACACTTACGACTATGTACAGTAGGAAATAATTATAATAATACTCTTTTGAAACATAAAATAATAAAAAATACATTGAGTTCTTCTTTAAAATGAGGTGTGTTTCTGCTAACAAAGAAAAGACAAAGCTGACAATATAAAATATCAGTGTCTTTAAATAATGATTAATATGTAGACTCATCATTGTCAAATGCTAGGTACAGATTTAATTATATACCAATAAAAAATAATAATAATTAAAAAAACAATAGATGCGGTCAGTGGCATTAAGAGCCGGAAGATATTGTAATATCCCTAGTGAAGTTCACAGTATAGAATAGTACTATCGTTTGATTATGACTAGAAATGTATAATATCGAAAGTTTAGCAAGTGTCTGACTGTTTTTGGGATAGGAATTGGAATAGGAGGGATTTGAATGTGGATATAGATATGCCGAATTTTGATAGGTAGAGAATTCCAGTAATTGACAGCGCGAGCTATAAAGGAATTCTGAAATGAGGCAGATTTGTGCGAAGGGATGTAGAGGTCAGAAGGTCGAGATCTTGTTGTAAGGGAATGGACTGAGAACTTGAATTGGAGAAGATTGTAGGCGTAAGAAGGACGATGCTTCAAATAGGATCGGAGTATATAAGGACTGTGGTACGTAGAATTTAAACTCGGCAAAGCAATTCGGTCAAAAGCTTGCGCCATGTCCAAAAAAGCACCCGAACAATATTACTTCTTTCCTAGGGCTCAGGATATATTGTCAACAACTCGTCCTTTTTGGACAGTGGTATGTTGGGAACGAAATCCGAAATGGTGGCTAGGGTTTTTTTTTTTAAATTCTGTTATGGGTAGAATTCTTTTCATTAAGATCTTTTCAAACATTTTTGAAAGGATTGGGAGCAGGCTAATTGGTCTATGGGATGATATATTGTTGGAAGGTTTAACTGGTTTTAGGAAAAGGACGATGGTGGAATGTTCCCATAGCAGAGGAAATTGGCTAGTTCTTGAGATACAATTATAAATATATGCAAGAGATATGACAGCTTTGGGTGGAAGTTGTCGAAGGATCTGTGGGGTTAGAAAGTCGTATCCAGGAGGTTTACTAGAAGTGATTTTATGTTAAAGGTATTCAACATTAGATGGATTAACTGCTTTAGGTGGAAAGGAGCAGGTGTTTAACAAAGACTAGCTAGAGGATCTGTTCTTTAAATGTAAGACTATACTACTATAAACGTATGTTAGGGTAGTATTATCGTATCCTTCAATCTTTCTTATTCCACAGATTGTTCTCAGTTTGGCAGGGTTCTTCAATTAAATTCCTCCAATTTTGGAATATTCTCCAATATTCCATACTGACCTCTCCACTTTATATTCTATACACATAATTGAAACAGTAGCTTCACTATGACTATCATTTGCTAGACTTGCAGGTTGAGGGGATATTTTGGGAATGAATCGAAGAATAGTGTCCGATCGATAGATTGGGACGTAGATTGCAAAATTGTGTTGATTCTGTGTTTTTTTTTATTGTGGAGTGAATCTTTTAGGCAGTATCGGCATCAAACTAATCAGTTATTATTAATGGCCGTGATGGCCGAGCATTTCGGGGCGTGGGTTTCATTCAGTGTGCTCGGATCTGATCGTTGTGGATCCGATCCTCACATGGATCGATCGATTTTCATCTCTAGAGGTACAACCAAACCTATTCTAACCAAAGTGGCCATTATAAGATTCATTTCGTGAGTATGCTATGAAATAAATTTTAGCCCACCCAGTCGGGATTTCAACCGACACTCCTTGCACTCTGGTCAGTACGCGGCAGCCACCTCAAAGAAGTCAGGAGTTGGCAAAAAGGACACTCAGGGCTCAATTGTCGGACTAGTTCTTCCACCAATGCCAAAATCATTAAGAGTATTATTATGAAGTTTAAGTGAGTAATATATTTTACCTGGGTTTTATAAGTTCAATTGTTTTTTTGTAATCGCAACATGTATTCTGAAAAAATACTTAAATATTAAGCGCCAGTCACTTTTAGTTCCGAATAACAATTAAAATACAATTTTTACTCCTTCTGTTTCTTTTTTCAAACAGTTTTTTTTTCTCTCACAATGATTTTATTAAAGAAAATTGAGATTACCATTCTTGCAAAGTTTTATCAAGAGAATTATTTTAAATTGAGAAAATACATATTATAGGTGGGAAACTTTTTACCATTAGAGACTGCAGTAAGTCAATGTAGTGCTAATAGAGACAGCAATATTTCCTCATATTCTACCGTTGCTATTTTTATTAATTTGTTATATACCAATTAATAGCTGTTTGGAACATATTTATAAAATAAAAAATAATTTTTTAGAAAAGTCCGACTTCTAGAAGAAGTTTCTGTTTCTATTCGCATCCTTCGGCCGAGAATTTCGACATTTTATCCAATGACTATTCTGAATCCGAAAACTCTTTTATCCGTTTTCCCTGCCATTTCCATTTTCCTTTCTCTTCAAAGCGCCATTTCTCCCAACCTGAAGATTTAAAACGTTGAATTGTAGATTTAATGCAAAACGTTTTATGAATATACATGGAAGAGGGGAGGGTGTCCTGTAACTTTTAAGTGGTGCAGCTATTATTCAAAGTGAGCCCTGTTATTCCTTCATTAAAAATATCTTTGTTACGACTAACAGAGCTTTTGTTCATATTTAGCAGCATTAATTACATAAGTACTTTGTAAGCTACATCTTTTCCTGCGACATACATTCATTTTCTAATTTAAGAAAATAGAGGAGAATGTAAACGTGTGTGTACAGTACAGCAGAAACACACAACTTTATGTGTATATATTTATCTATATATACAAAACATAAAAATTATGTTTTAAACGTCATTATTATCAATATAATAATAAAACATTTAGATGATATAAGGATAAAAAATTAAACAGTCTAGGAAGAATTAGTAAAAGGTCTTCAAATTATTTATTCACTGTTTGTGAGCCTTTTTGAATGGCCACCCATATTTAAAATCATCCAGCTATTACATTAATTGTTTTTATATATAAATAATTCGGTGCATTATATTTAAAATTCATATTCATCATTGAGCCTTATTTAGATTCAATTTCTCTTTTGATAAGAAATTTCGTGATGTGAAAATTTATTTGATTCCAATAAATAATTTTTATTAATGTCTCATTTCTACTGAAGAAATTATTTGTACACGATAGAAGCTTTAATCCATAAGGTATTAAATACATTCTTGAACAAGTTGAAGAAGAACCACATGATTGACAGGACAGTAATTTATTTTCAAAGACTAGTGATCTATAAATTATTAAAAATATCAAAAGTAAAATTATACATTTCTGCTTCAAACATATAAAAGTATATATTTTATATTTCATTTTTACATTTTTTTTTTTAATTTTTCAAGTTCAAAAAAGATTAATAATAGGAAGCATCTGGTACGTCAACAACAAAACTTTACATACCAACCTTGGAAAACCAACTGTTGACCAGCACATACGTACTCTTTACTCCTGATTTTATCTTAAACTACGGGCATCACAACGGACTTATCTGCGAAATGGCCACGGCTGACATGCTCATCTGAATGCGACTGAACTGGAGCTGAATGAGAAATCCCTTTTCCTGATTTAAGGATGTAACCATATCAGGGAAGAGGTGCTGCTGGGCACTTTTCTTCATCATGCGGATGGAGATTTAAAGACCAAAAAAAAAAATGTTTTTTTTTCTTTTTAATAATTGGCATGTATAGTTTAATTGATTTTGTTTTATCGATGCAGGAAAATACATAGAAATTATGTTTCATTGATTGGTGAAAATAAATATGACAGAAAAACACTAGGGCGGAGTGGCCGAGCGGGCTAACGCGTTTGCAACAGCACGTTGCCTGGCAGCCTGATAATCTGAAGATTACAAGATTCGAGTCCCAGTGCCGAGCTTATTTAACTCCGGTATTAATTCCTCGCCTTCTATCTTAATCCCAGAAAAATTTGTAGAGCCGAAAAGACGAGAAAATAAAAAATACGTGGTGTGCGCTTCACACAACTTTCGCATACCACCTTTTTTTCTCCGAAATAGTTATTCCCAGTCAAAGAAAACTGAAAGTAAAAATTAAAGGGTGTATAAAATATTATTTAAAACAATTAATTATCATGTTTTTCTTAACCGTCTAATATATTATATTTATTCTTTTTTTTTTTGTCGCTTACCGTTTCCTTTTGCTCCGGTATATTTAATTATTTATTTAATAATGCGAAATGAATAAGTGCCATGAAATGATTTAAATCCAAAAGGGAACCACTGATAAAGAAACTCGCTATATTTATTTATATTTCATTTAAGGTATTTTTATTTGTTTACTAATTGTTATAACTACAAATTTAGTATATAAATACCAACGTAGCTTTATTGAAAATTTACACATAAAATGAAAACAAAGGTACACATAATATTATAGGAGCTCGTATTTTATTAAACACAAGTTGCGTATTGAAGACTACTCTAACCTTTCTACTAAGCCCCGATGTGCTCGGATATCTTCGGATCTCTATTACGTTTCACTGTATGTTCTATTTTTCCTCTAGTGATTATCAGTTTTTTCATATTTTATATTTATCCATTGAATCACAACGTGAAATGGTTGGTTATTTCAAGTAAAACAAATTAAAGTTGCACTTTATAAAATGATACTTTAGAAAAAGTAATTTTGAAAATTAGACATTTAAGTCCTGTCATTGGATGTAAATGTGAATAAGATCCATATTATATTAAAAACTTCATAATTTTACAAAGATATGATGAATTTGATCATTTTTGGTTTATTGTATTTATCTAATTTTATTTAAGTGCCGTGTGCAACTTTATAGGTTAGAGGCTCCATATTGATTATTGAATATGTCTTATCTATGTAAAATTTTAGATGCATATGTTGTTAGGATGTTTGTTTAAAGAACGTGTTGTTACAACTGTATAGGTTATTTCTGATTTACGCTGTGCGTTCGAGTATGAAGATGGTATTGTTTAAATATGTCTGTAGCAATTGTGTTTTTTTTTCAGAAATTGAAGTAGATGCTTCTGATTTTCAGCTTGTAGGGCTTGTCGATATCCTAGCAGGCGATACGAAGTCCTTGATGGATCCAAGCTCGGACAATTTTCCAAAGTGTGTACCGCTTCCAAAGCAGTATTGCAGCGGCATCATCCTGTAAAAATTACACACGTCGGAAAATACACACATTTCTGTCTTTGTTTCTTTGTAAAAATGTGTATTTTTTTAAATATAAAGTAGCATTCCAGGTAGCCAAAAAAGTTACTGTAACATCCTCGGTATTTAAAAATCTTAATACAAAAATTCGACTTTAAAAATTAAACTTTTCGTTTATGAGCTATACAGACCATTTTCGTTAATGGCATTCATAAATCATTCTGCGAGACTAGATTATTTGGACTCGATGGACCTAAAAACGTGTATTTTCCGTTAAAAACTCGGATTCCAAAAGTTTCAAGAGCGCAATACATTTCTTTACAATATATTTCATATACAGGCAAGTGAAAGTAAAAAAATACAGAAAAAGTACATTATCCAGTTTCGAAGATACATAAAGCGGGATTAGTTTATTGTTATTTTTTTAGTAAGAGCAAGGGCCCACTCTTAAGAAAGGGCCTATCAGTCTAAGTTTTCTCCTTAACCTTTAAGCAGATTTTAAATTTATTACAAACACAAATCATTGTTCATAAATATTAAACACGAAATCTGTGCCTTGATCAGTACTTATTATTTTATTTGAGATCCGAATCCTTGCTTACTGTAATATTTATGAGCATACATCCAAATGCTGTTTTGCTTTTCGGTTATAAATCTTTAGCATTGAGATTGGGATTTCCATCCCACAACTAATTCATAAGGGTTTAAGAATTGAGGGAATGGGGCAGGCGATATTGCCGCAGTGGTTCCTACTACAAATCATTTCAATATTCCGATAAATTTTGGTTCTGGGAAAATGTTTTAGCCCAATTGATGTATTGCATATTCTGGAATAAAATCTGTGGTCAAGTTATCCTTTGGTACACGATGTCATTTTCCGAATCCATGAGCGTTCGAGAGGGATTTCAGCTCATTTTAAGTATAATATCATGGATATACATTTTCTCTATATTAAATAACATGAAAAGATCCAATTAAAAAGATTTACAAATATTTTGTCTATTTTCTTCATTTGAAATCACATTTCAATTTTTAAAAAAAGTATGTAATTTTGTATGTAAATTAATAAAAAAATATAAAAAAGCCAAGTTAAAAAAAAAGTCATTTAAAGATTTTCAATAAATACCATTAAATAATTATTCATTATAATCCTAATAAAAGTCATAAATACGTAACAAAACATTTAAATAAAACTAAAATAAAATAAAAAAATACTAAAATGTATTTCATCTTATTTCTAAATCTATATTAACATGATTAGTGACATTCTATTTTTCCACAGACCCTCAAAAGCCTTATTCAATAATATTTCTATAGAATAATTTAGTTATTGTAACATTAGATAGAAATTTATTATAATTATATGATCTGTATTTTAATAATGATATCGTCACACAATGGATATTTCTATTGATAACATCTCCCAAAAATTAAACCAAAAAAAATATTAAAAAATATCCTATAACCCAAATGTTGAATCGAAAAGAGTTCAATAGACTGAGATAACGATTGAATTTATAAATAATGGACAAAAAATTAAATATAAATATAATATATATATATATAATTTATAAATTCAATCGTTATCTCAGTCTATTGAACTCTTTTCGATTCAACAATATATATATATATATATATATATATATATATATATATATATATATATATATAATATATATATATATATATATATATATATATATATATATATATATATATATATATATATATATTACGCTTTGATTTTAAACACTTGAAATTAATTTTTATGATTAACAACTTTTTTTAGGTTATTCAATTTTTTTTGTGATATTTATTTTATATAATAATTTTTAATATAATCCCCTTTAAAAAACTTTTTTTCTCACGTTATAATAAAATTTATATGTATATAATAATATTCTAAATATAAAATGAAAAATTGTGAGAGGGGATTTTATTAAAAATATAACCATAAATAGATTTAATATAATAATTGAAATTAATATTTAGCTCGGGTTCTAAACGTCAGAAAAATCGTTAACACGAATTAAAATTCAAGTTTAATGGTTCAATTTATCTTCACAAGAAAAAAAATCATAAGATAATTAATCGTGTATTACCGAAAAAAAAAAAAAGACCCTCATAATTTGTGATAAATGTTCATATCATGATTTCTTTTCTTTACTGTGTTTCCAGTAATCAGGATTGGTTATAACCAACGTTTTCCACTCTTGGTCTCTGAGAACCAATACGATTTTGAACGAACATATCATCAGGATCAGATTTAATTCTTTATTATTTTTTTGTTTATTATTTTTTTTTATGGGATGGAGAAAATCATAACTCTATGTTGACAAAACAAGCAAGCAGCAGCAACGACTTCACCAGTAAAATATGTAAGAGAGCGGTGTGGATTGGATTCAACAGGTGCATTCTTCCTTTTTTTTTATTCTAGTGTTTAAATTACAACAAAACTGTTTATTCACTACATTGGGATTGGGAGAGATACAAATTTACAAGATTCCACATGTTGTAAAGATTTCATCACCGTTTTCATAATTCAAAAATATACTTTCATTAGGCATTCGTTATAAGTAGTTATAAATTGGTCATACTCACACCTGCATTTCATATAAATCAATCAATTTATTTCCCTTAAATCAGAAGTTCCATATAACTGAGTTATATATTTTTTTTTATTTACAAAATAGATAAGTTATAAATTTTAATTCAAATGTAAAAGAAGGTTCTATTAATACGAAATTTTAATACATCTGACCTCAACAAAATTCTTTATAAAAAAGAAAAGATAGTGACGCACTCTGATTGGAAGGCGAAAAAATTCAGTTTTCAGTTATAATGTTATATGGTTCACCGATCCGTTCAGTTGTTATTCCAAGGTAATTCCCAGGTATATCTTCAATTTTCGCTATATTACAAAGGTATCTAGGAATTTTTCTAAATTACTCCAGTCATCATAATTAAGTCAGAGTGGTGATTATTCAGAGAATATGAACATAAATAAGATGGTGTAGCCTCGATTTGATAATTATTGTTAGATATGTACATCCCTACTATTTTAATATATGTGTATGTATGTATATATATATATATATATATATATATATATATATAATCCAAAGATAAAATATATCAACTGGAAAAATAGAATGTAATTCACAACATTAAATGTAGAAACTGTGAAACAAAATAACATTCATAGACCAAAATATTTAAAATCTGAAAATATTATAAATGTTAAAAAAAAAAAAAGCATTAATACAAAAAAACTTATAACAAAGATTTTAAAAATACATAAATTTTAGATGTAGTGAAATATTAAAAAAAATAAGAAAAGAAAATAAGCAATATAAATTATTGCCAAATCATGGAAAAAAACATTAATATTAAATCAGATATCTGAGCAGATACTATGCACACATTAACAATAATATAAAAAATATAGTAGCAAACAAGTATAAAATCGATATTTAAAAAATAAATTTAATAGTAAAATAAAACAATAGATTATATAATAAGCAATAGGTTTTAATTAAGGACAAATACAGAAATAAAGGAAGATTAATAGTCCAATCCCAGATTACATATTAAGTGTGATATTGAGAATGAGAAATTACTTCAATGTAAAAAAAAATTAAATTATGACCAAATGTAAATAAAAAAATACATAGTAAGAATTACATAGTATACTTTGAATATATGAAATATAAAATACATTCACGGTAGACTAATATATATATATATATATATAGTATTTCATATAAATATTTTTAATTTTATGTTATGCTAATTGTATGCAAATGCAAATATACAACCAAATCAGATCATTTATAAATATGGGGCAAGATCCCGAAACTTTGACTTGAAAATAAAATAACTACTTAATAAACGAAAGATATGCCTTCTTTTAAGAAAACTCATGACCTCTATCCTCACAAAATAAAAATAATGAATAAATATATTTATCCATTATATTACTATTTATATTATTTGAATTATATCAATGTATTTGAAGAATACATATACGATATATACAGGGTCTTCCGTAATTAGAAGGAAATATTTAAAAATATACAAAAAAAATTATATAAATAATAGCCCAATTTCTAGCAGAGAATTAGGAAATTTAAGATTTGTATTTTTCTAAGCGAGCACGCTTTTTGATGAATAGGAAGTGATAACGTAAACAACAGTTAATTTAAGTAACCTAACATTGCTCCATAGTAAACTAAACAAAATTTGCTTTAATTAAAAGTTGAATTTGTCATTGTTAAGATTATTTAAAGAGGACTTCTGAACGGCTAAACTAAGCAAAGTTCTGTTTTGTGAAAAATCATTAATTATTTGTGATTTTTTTTTTATCATTATCCAACTATACTAGTGTTACCCTACTTTAACAAAAAGTTTTTCATTTAATAAACTTTATGTTCGTATTAATTAAGTTGAGGTTTATTAGGAAAAAATTTGAGATTCACCTCAAGTTGTGTGAAGAAATGATGTGATTTTTTATCCGGTCAATTTAAAGTACCCCTGTTTTCTGCAAAAATGAAAAAAATTAACTGTTGTAAAGCTTTTATTTATTGTTTTTCCATGATATCATTAATCAGTTCAATAAAAATAATTGCCTAAAACACACTTCATTTATAAATATAAAAAAATAAATTTATTTTAGTAAACGATTTTCACATATCCGAAAATGACTATTTTCTTTCTCACTATATTTTTACATTCACTTACCTATATATGAAATATATAGTAAAGGAAAGTATTGCGATCGTGAAAATGTTTGAATCTCAGTTTTCAACGAAAATATATGTTTTGAGGTCCCCTGAGTCCAAATAACCAAGTCCCGCAAAGTGGTCTGTGTGTGTGTGTTTTAACAATCTAGTTCAAAAACAAAAAGTCGCACGAAAGAGAAATTGCATATTTAAGATTTTCATATGCTAGGGATGTTACAGTAACTTTTTCGTCAAAATCGACTGAGCGGAAGGGGCACTTTATATTATGAGCTTAACACATTTTTACAATTTTATCGGACACGGCTGTAACGATTTTGATTAAATTTATTATATAAGTGTAAAATTAAGCATTTTTAAATAAAATGTAGTTTTTATTCTAATTGATGTTCTCTAACAGAACTTACATGGCTAATTTTCAATATTAGCTTGCTCTAAAGTACCTTTATTTTTTTTATTTGTAACAATTGACTGTTTCACAATTATCTCCAATATAAAAGATAGTTAATTATAAAATATGAAAGAATTTGATAAGTAACTAAAGGAGAAATAAAATATCGGAACTTAGAATACTTGTAATTGATCGTACACGAGCTGGACCGAAAGATTATAACAGTATTCCATACGCAACATGAGCTTAATATAATACGGACTCCGAAATATTATATAAATATAATATATGCGGTTTTCATAAATGCTATTGTTGGTATTATTTAATACTAGTAGGCGCGTGCGAAAAATTCGCACAGAATATTGTTATCAAATGCCAAATTAAAAATAAAATAATGCAACGTATCAAAAGATAAAGAAATCAAATGTTACTTCATCAATAAATATAATCGACAAAGAAAAGAAAAATTAATTTAAATATTCATTTTAGTTTGGAACCAACATGTTTACAAATTTCAGTAAGCTGTATCTTTGCTAAAAACTGTCCGTTTTCGATGATTTTTTTTTCCTTTTGTAGAGAATTTAGTAATCTTTTATATAATCATAGCAAATCATATTCAAGGAAAAAGTGTGTATTTTTTTTAGTTATTTGCAAATAAAGTTTGTTTTATTTCATAATTTGTTTGCCTGAATTTTCGGGTTTATTGGGGTGGTTGGCCCGCCTGAAGGAGAAGGAAGCCTTCGAAATTGGTGGCTCAATCTTGAGATTTGTTGAAAAAGTAACGATAATATGGCTTGCCGATCAAAAACAGCATCGGTAAATAATAAAAACTCCTCATCTCTCGATCATAGAGACCTCAAATCGATGGAATGAGACATGTATTTAATGACAGTGCTACAATTAATGTAAGGTTGTGTGGATTCGAACACTATGTCTTGCGTTCTTGGGCTTAAAAACGCAGTATCCGATAGTTCCGCAGGAACTATCCGGGTCTTGCTGTACGCATCAAAATCCTCAAGACCTACCACCGTTGCAGTATTGAAGCCTAGAAAAATGTTTGTATCGACTCTATTTATTTTAGAAAGAAAAACAAAAGTAGAGAATACGATTCGCTAACCCCCCATGAAATTTTGAATCCAACGGTTCCCCATTCAGGGTATTTGAGCATGACAGGGGCTTATATTTTGTACAAAACCAATTTCGAACCTTACTGTAATAATATATGTGTGGATTTAATTGTATAGATTATACCGATATAAATATTAAAATGTGTATATATATATAAAAGGGTACTTCTACAAATAAAAATATCCCCAATGAAATATAAATAATAAAAGCGTCTATAACTTTTACTTTCATTTCTCCTTTGTCTGAAAATACTTATTTCTGCTAAGAAGAGGGGGTTAAGTGAAAGTTGTGTGATGCGCGCACCGCACCATGTTTTTTTATTTATTTTAACTATTGAACATAACACTCAATCTTTTTTTTTTTTTTTAATACATGGGTATTCATGCATATAGTTATTTAAAAAGCATATTTAATATGTTTGATTTGTGAATTAGCTAATCAAGCAGATCACGATTAAAATGTAATTAGTAGATTTGTGTGGGTTAAAAATAAAAAATAATCCGTGAAGGATAATTTGTGCGTGTATTGATTCAGTTGTCTACCTCCTGCCCACGCAAAGCTCCACCCCGAGCAATTTCCATCTAAAACACCGAAGGCCTTGAAATTTCTGGATAAGCCTTATTTTCTACTGACCTGAATTTCCTTTGAGAAAATTCCATTCCTCTTATTTTCATTAGCATTAAATAAATTATTTATCGCGATGTGCCCAAAATTTGGTTATGAGTACGAAGAAAAGAAAACGATCAAATGTTTACTAGTTACAAATATATTATTTCATTATGTCTCAAACGAAACGCAGAATTAAATTTTCAAAGATACCAGAAGTTTTTTCGAGTTTCTTTTTTCAAATAGCGTAAAACGAATAAAATAAATCTATAATTTTATTACACTTTTATTAAAATGTTACATTTATTTTAGAGTTTTAACATCAAACTCATAAACTATCTTATCTGCATTACCTGAATTAATTAGCGTTATAAGTTTCTTTATCATTATGAAACAAATTAGAAAAAAGAAATCACTAAAATTATATAATTATATAATTCCGAACACTTGTAATTACTTTGAAAAATCTGTTCATTTAGTCCACTTAATACTTAAATCCTATGAAATAATGTTTTTTTAAAATCCATATCCACAGCTGTTCTGCAAACAGTTGTAATTTTTATGTTCCTAATTTATTGTTTCATTTTGGTTTATTATTTTCAATAATGAAACATTGTGATCGACCAAAAAATTCAAAAACATAACCCCCTCTCAAAATTTGAGGTTTCACGTTTCAAGACGCGTAGAATTCGAAAAACGAATACAAATTATTTTGTCCGTCCGCCGTCCGCGCATTTTCTCCGAAACTACTGGACCATCAAATTTCAAATTTCAAATTTTGATATAAAATCAGAGGTCACCCGAGGATGATCCTCCTTCATCGACATTACTCTCCGCCTTTAACTTTCAAAATGGCGGCCGAAAAACCTGCATTGCTATAGACTGTAGCTCCTAAACGAATGTACAGATTTCAGTGAAACTTCGCTAAAGTCATTTTCTCGACGCCCTTTTAGTTTATCTATATGACATACTTCAACGAAAAGAAGCTGGAAAAAAAATAACTCGAAAAGTTTTAACTTTTTTGTTGGTATTGTATTATAGTTTTTTTTTTTTTAAATTTCTCGAAATTTCCTAGAAAAAAAAAATCGTTAAAATCGAACCATTAGGAGCAAAGATATGGTCTCCGGTTTTTTTGTGTGTGTTTTACTCCAAATGTTATATCCTTGGATTGGTTTTTAAATTTTAAAAGTGTTACTAAACTAATGCTATTTTTTTTTTAGCATATTACTAATGATTGAATAAAAACAGTTTAGTCCAATAATTGGAATCACCTTTTGTTTTTTTTTCTTTGTAACTAGGAAGATAATGTTACTTTAGATGTATAATTGTTTGGAGATAATAAACCATTGTGAAATAATTTGCAGCGTTTTTTTTTTTTTTTTTTTTTTTTTTTTTTTTGGATCGTATATCTTTATCGTATTTAGCTCTAACTTATTTTATTTGTCTATATTTCTTTTTCTTTATTACTTCGTTATTATATGAATGTACATATTGTGTGAATGATTAATATGGCCCTTTATGATTAATAATAATGCCCTTAATGATTAATAATAATGCCCTTAATGTGGCAGAATGTATTAATATTAAATCAATAAAATTGATCCGTGCTCCGTAATGGGTTCGATTCCCATCTGGGTTACGAAAAATATTTATTTTTCGATGGCCCAGGACATAAGTAAAAGTTAGCCTCCAGGAGTTGGAAAAGAGGCCCACTTGTCTGACTAGTTCCTTCCACGAGTAGCAGCACCAGTAAATATATTATGTTGATTTTGGTGTTTCTGTAGATAGTATTAAATCAGTAATAATCTCTAATAAGCACCTCTTTACAAATTATCCTATATTGTTGTACAAATGGGCACTATGATTATGTTTCAGAGGCCTAGTTGACCTGCTTAAGAAGATTCGGATAAATATTAAATATTAGGTTTGCCCAAATGCGAGACCGAGGCGAGTCTTCATCTTGAAACTCAGTCTTGGTCATGGTCTTGGTCTTGCGCAAGAGTCTCGTAACAGTCTTGTAGTTACTTATTAGCTATATAGAGATTACTGCAATTGTTTAGATAAGAGAAACCCAACTAAGCCCGAATGAAAAATTAGAGGAGTTTTAAAAATATTTCTAATTTAAAAAATTAGAATGCAAAAGTATATTGGTTATAGCAATTATTAACATATAGTAGCTAAGATTGTCAAGTATTAGTAACTACTTTGCCTTAATTTTTATTTAAAAAAAAAAAATCGATTTTTTTTTAATAGTCCTGGTTTTGGTCTTGAAACAGTTAGGCGGCCTTGGTCTTGCAAGTGAAAAATCAAGACCGATTTTGAGCAACATTATTAAATATATATCGTTCCATAAATTTGCTGTAAGTCTTACTTGCAAAAATTTACCATAATTTTTTTTTAAAAACTTTTATTATGATATTTACAACTATATTAGTATGAATACATCAAGTAAATTTGTACAGAGGAATATTATCACATGAAACACGCTTGTTGAGAAACTACCCATTGATAGCACTTCAATAATTTGTCTACATTAGAAGATCACGAGGCCATCTTCTTTTCAGACGCCTCGGAGGGTTATCAGGAATCGAAGAGGAAGCAATGTTAGAAACAAGAGGATTCGGATGGTTATGAAGTTTATTATGGAAGGATAGGTATCTTTATGTAAGGATTTGGCCAAATCGGAAACATATGGAACATTGAGGTCTTTATGGATTATTTTATTTCTGACAAAGTAAGGAGCATTGAGGATTTTACGAAGGATTTTGGATTGTAAAGATTGGATACGAGAGGAATTTGATGGAATAAAAAATTAATATTAAATATTCTATATGGTATATATATTTCAAAATTTATAACAACAATATGAATTTACTTTATTATTACCTATATATTGTTTATAATATAACTAAATATTATAACAAATTAGGTTAAGTTATGTTGGATTTAATATCCTTCTATAGCAGTAGATAGCCGCCAACTGTGTCCGTGCTAATGATATAGGCCGTTGCAAGTTGTGTTGACCACTAACAGTCATCGCTTGGATGTTCCTGGTAATTGAACCAATAGTCAGCTATCATGTTTGCCTCTACTCCTGATCACTCATGGCGAAACTTCAAGTCAACCGTTTGTATCTACTGTTAGATATGGTGTTATAAAGACTGTTACACCATCGAACCAGCAATAATGATAATGCGTACCACATTTTATTCTTATAAACACTATTAATATTATAATATAAACAGATCAATATACTGTAAAAAAAAATACATGAATACTTTTCTTAATACATCATAAACATTTTCTCAAAGTTTTTTAGCGTGTACTACCTGGAACTTGTTAATGAATTTATATGTATCGACCACGGCCGAATTTACGGAGGTGAGAGGGGAGGAAGACTTTCGAAGTACTTCCAGAAAATGGTAAATATAATCATGTTTTATAGAAAAACATATTTAAAAAATATCTTTTAATATATTATTGTTCGTGTTTATTTGTGTTGATTATCGTGATTACATTTAATATCGGGCCCAGCCCCCACCCAACATTCCTAATCGCATAACCTACTCATCACAACCTCCTGATCCAAACCCACTTCCCAGCCAAACACCATCCGACATCAACACTATCTTATCGTCATTCCTGATAGATCTTCAACAGACTATCAAACCGCTCATAACCCTTCTAACCAGACTCCTTTCCGAAATCCCGCTTAGCTTCCCTCGATGAACACGAAGTCCCTAGCTATTCTCTTATGGAACGCTAATGGACTGCAAAACCACCGTGACGAACTAGACATATTTCTCCATGACAATTATATTGACATTGCTCTCCTGACAGAAACTCACTTCACCCAACGGACACATTTCTACATACGTGACTACATCACCTATAGATCTGACCACCCAGACAACACTGCCCACGCCGGTTCTTGCATCCTTATCCACAAATCTTTACCCCATTCACTTATTCCTTCTATTCCAACAGATGCCATTCAGTCAACTTCTGTAATCCTCTCAACTCGTCCTTTCCATCTAACACTTTCAGCTGTATACTGTCCTCCTGGCAATTCCCTCTCGTACAGCCTACTTGAATCCTTATTACAATCCCTCGGATCGCGCTTTATTGCTGGAGGAGACTACAATGCTAAACACCAACGATGGGGTTGTCGATCATCCAACTCCCGTGGTAATACCCTTTCACAAGTTTCTTCTTCCAACAATTATTCCATCCTCTCGCCCATGAATCCTACTTATTTTCCAACATCCCTCAAAAAACGTCCCGATATCCTGGACATATTTATCACCTCCCAGATTTCCTCCTCCCAAACTATAATCAAATCCCTGGATGACCTTTCTTCAGACCATAGTCCAGTTCTGCTTTCACTACATTCTGACTTTGCTCCTAAACCATCACTTCCTAAACTGATCACTGGACGAGTAAACTGGGACAAATTTCGTGATGATTTGGAAAACAAACTCGACCTCAAAATCCCGCTAAAGACAAAAGAAGACATTAATTGTGCCATAGAAAAACTGACATCATCAATAACAGACAGTATAAATAATAACACATTTATCAATAAGATTAACTTCCCACAAAATACTAACTTGCCACAGCATATTCGTATCTTATTACAGGAAAAACGCAGAGCAAGATCGAAGTGGCATAGGACTAGATACCCAACAGATAAATCGCATTACACCCAACTGACTAACAAACTGAAATCAGAAATAAGAAAATACAAAATTCAAAATTTACTAAATTTTACTGAAAAACTTTCAACCACTGACAAATCATTATGGATGACCACCAAAAAACTTCTTAAGTTTCAAGACTTTAATCACCCACTACTTACTGATTCCCAAACCTGGTCCAAATCCGACGAAGAAAAAGCCCAACTATTTGGTCAACATCTCTTCCAAACTTTTAACCCACATCCCGATATCCTTAATTCGACTCACATCAATTGTATTGAGGCAGAACTGGATATTCCTCTCCAAATGTCTCTGCCACCCAAAGCATTTCATCCCATAGAAATATCCAACATCATTCAAAAATTGCCTTCCCGTAAAGCTCCTGGACATGATCTAATTACATCCCAGATCCTAAAACTTCTTCCTCGAAAAGCCATCCTATTCCTTACTTACATATATAATGCTGTACTCCGTTCTACATATTTTCCTGATCCTTGGAAACGATCTATTGTTAAAATGATCCACAAACCCAAAAAACCACCAGAATACCCATCCTCTTACCGTCCTATCTCTCTTTTACCCATCATGGGCAAGATCCTAGAAAAACTCATCTTAAAACGCCTGTACCCTATCCTAAATTCTAAACACATAATCCCAGATCACCAATTTGGTTTCCGAACTTCCCATTCCACTATACAGCAATGTCATCGTGAGGTAGACGTAGTATCCTCTGCATTGGAGCGCGGAATGTACTGTACGGGAGTCTTTCTCGACGTTGAACAGGCGTTTGATAGAGTTTGGCACCCGGGACTGCTGTACAAACTCCGAAAATTCCTACCACCTACATACTTCCTCATTATCCGTTCTTACCTTACTGATAGATACTTTAAAGTAAATCACAATAACGCCTATTCATCCCTTTTTTCCCAGTCCGCTGGTGTTCCTCAAGGTAGTATCCTAGGTCCTATCCTCTATACAGTTTATACAGCTGACATCCCAACCCATCCCAACACTGTCATCACCACGTATGCCGATGACACATGTATCCTATCAGTAAACAATGACCCAGCAATTGCATCCCAAATGCTTCAATCACACATCATAAATCTAGAAGAATGGTGTCAAAACTGGAGAATTAAAATAAACTCCAATAAATCCCACCAAATTACCTTTACCCTTCGTCGTAAACCAACGACTTCCTGTCCTACAGTTTCCTTTAACAATACTCCACTTATCCCTGTTGAGCAAATCCGATACCTAGGACTCCACCTGGACAAACGACTAACTTGGAATCCTCATACTAGACTGAAACGACAAGAAACCGCTCGACGTTTCCGATTACTTCAGCACTTACTAGACAAACGCTCTAAACTTCCCATTAATTACAAAAGACTCATATACTTGACTATAATAAGACCTATTTGGACTTACGGAGTTGAGCTATGGGGCTCCACTAAACCATCGAATTCCTCTCGCATCCAATCCTTACAATCCAAAATCCTTCGTAAAATCCTCAATGCTCCTTACTTTGTCACTAATAAAATTATCCATAAAGATCTTAATGTTCCTTATGTTTCAGATCTGGCCCAATCCAGATACCTATCCTTCCATAATAAACTTCAGAATCATCCCAACCCTCTCGTTTCTAACCTTGCTTCCTCTTCAATTCCTGATAACCCTCCGAGGCGTCTGAAAAGAAGATGGCCCCGTGATCTCCTAATGTAGTCATATCATTAGAGTGCTACCATTGGGTAGTTACTCAGCAAGTGTATTCATGTCATTATATCAATTATGTTCAAATTTACTTGATGTATTTATGTAATACAGTTGTAAATGTCATAAAGAAATAAAAAAAAAAAAAAAAAACATTTAATATGACTTCAAGAATTACCAAAATGCCATTTCATATAGGTAGTTAGTATTCTTTTTTTTTTTTACTTTAGTATTCTTAAAGTAATTATCGCTATATAAATGAAAAAAAAGCTTTCGGGCTGAAGCTTTTCCCGCCTCATAATTAAATCGTGGATTCGCTAGTGCTATCGACTGAACTGTATTTCACCAGAACTTAGGCAATATAGTGGTCTACCAGAACTTATAACGTAAATTAATTCAGGCAATGCAGATAAGATAATTTCTGTGTTTGGTATTAAAACTAATAAATAAATTAGTAGTGTGTATTAGATATTGTTTTTCTCAAATTATCCGCTTTCCAACGATATGTAACGATGTATGTATACCTTCTGGCTATTATTTTCGGAGATTCATTTTCGCCATCAATAAATATTTTTTATTTCTTCTCCTTTATTCCATTATCAAATTCTTTCTATAGCATTTTTTATATCCGCTGACAGTGAGAGATAGCTAATTATTTAAAATACACATGAATGAATTATAAAATCCAAGGATATGTTGCTACATATAATTACTCAAACGAGTAATATAAACTAAAATTCAAAATATAACTTATATGAATCAGAATATAACTTAATTCAGAATATAAATGTGGTAAAATAATTGTTTTTTCCTGCTTTGATACCTTAGCATAACCATTCAGTTGACTTTTCCCATTTTCTTAATTGATTTTAGTTTACTTATTTTATTCAATCATGTAGATTAATTTCTATTGATTTAGATATTTTTTTAATTTTTATTCTTCGAAATTTTTAAATTTCGAAAGTCGGGGGAGGACGGCGAAACGATATTATCGCTCCCTCTCTATTGTTATTAAGAAAGGGGTATCGCCCCCTCGGATCTACGCTTTATGGAAAAAATATTTAAAAAATATCTGTTAAAGTATTATTGTTCGTGTAATTACATTTAAAAGGACTTTAGGAATCACTTAAACACCATTTCATATAGGTAGTTAATTTCTTTCTTTTTTTCCAAAGTAATTATCGTTATTTTTTTTTTTTAATCTTTCAGGCTGAAGACCCCCCCCCTCCAAAATTAAATCCTGGATCCGCTAGTGCCCCCTCGCCTACTCCTTCTCGAAGTCTGTGCCTTGTATATAGTAGATTAAAAGAATTGGGAGTTCACTCTCCAATTCACAAACCTTTTAGCAACATTCTCTATATCCAATTTATAACAGTTGTGCCACGTGTTTCATTCAGTGAATTTTATTTAACTGGTTGGATTGCTACGGAAACGACCCGGTAGCCGATTTAAGACTTGTGTTTCTCTAACTTGAGGCGTGTTTATTGACTTTCCAGAGGAAATACCTCCGGATTTAGTCCCGTCGACCTTTTACATACCTTTCGTTATGTAGTACACAGTAATCTAAATACTAATGTTAAATCATTTATTAATGTTGTTATTAAAATCAATATATTTCAGTTAATAATAAAACTTTACTTAAAACTTTACTTAAAACTTAGAACATAATGACTATTTTTCGTTTTTATAAACAGATCCGCGGAGGAAGTTCCGCTCACTATAACATTGAGTACTTCGAAGGGAACAATTAAATAATTTATTGATATCTTATTTAATTTTTATTTGTTAAGGATTATTTCAGAGATAAATTTCCAACTAATCGTTTGCAACTTGTTAACACTTTTGCCTCCACGTTTCTTCTTCAAATATCCAAATAAAATTTGATGATTGCTATTTTCCAATCGATCATATGATGACACTAGTCCATTTCCACAGATTACAGGAAACCTCAGGGAGCAAACTATTCTAACACCCCTCAGAGTATGGCACACGAGGCTCAATCATGGTCATCTCCTCGATAGGAATTAAAGATGTTGCAGCTGCAACATATCTTTAACAAATGAACATATTCTAGTACACTTTTCGAGATTAGATCAATAGAAAACATCGTATTGTCTACGAGGATATTAACAAGCCCTACAATCAGGAACTTTGATTTTTTTTTCCGATTTCTTAAACAATACAATTAGTACAGTTATATACCTTCCATGCACATCAGAACTAACCTATGCAGCTATAACAACAGATTATCTATAGACACATCTCCACAACACAATCTCATCTGAAACAATACAATATTTTGCAGACATGTGTCTATTAAATATGTAATTGAAAAGAATATATTTTTTTTGGTCTTCAATTCTTCATGGTAGTGACCAATAGCAGATTTGTTGTTAGGTAGAAAATGGCATGACAGGCATGACGAAGAATGGACCCCAGCAGCACCTCTTCCCTGGTTATCTTATCTGTTTACATCCTAAAATCAGGAAAGGAGATCTCTCATACAGCTCCTTTTCAGTCGCCTTCTGATGAGTATTTCAGCCGTGGCCAAGTCGTTGATAAGTTCATTTTGATGTCAGTGTAGTTTAAAGTGAAATCGGGAGTAGAGAGTACGTATGTGCTGGTCAATGGTTGGTTGTCTAAGGTCGGTATGTAAATTCTTGTTGTTGACATACCAGGGGCTGCAGTTATTAATCTTAAAATTTTAGATTGAAAAGATTGTAGTTTTTGTGAGTCTTTTTTGCTGAATGTTAAATCTGTGAGGCGTATGTCCAAATGGGTTTGAGCAGGTAAGAGTATGTATTTAGTTTTTTGTCTAATTTTCAATTTTGATTTGGAAAAAGTGAGTATAGTATTTTCAGTCGCATGTTCAAAGTTTTTTTTTTTTCATTTTGACGTGTAGGCCCCAGGTTATCCTTCTGTCAAATATTAGCCCGAGGTAGCGTATAGTGCCCGTCTGAGGAATTGGATTGTTGCTGATATAATCTGGTGGGCATGTTTCTCGTCGAATCGTAAATGTTACGTGTTGTGATTTGCTATGATTTAATCTAATTTTCATTGAATATGAATCTGAAAAATGTGCCTCGAACCTATGTTGTCGATATCTGAATACAACTAAATAAATAATTCTTATTTCATTTCCATTTATCCGTACATATATTATTACAGTAAGGCTCGAAATCGGTTTTGTACCAAATATAAGCTCCTGTCATGCTCAAATACCATGAATGGGGTACCGTTGAATTCAGAATTTCACGGGGGGTTAGCGAATCGTATTCTCCGCTTTTGTTTTTCTTTCTAAAATAAATAAAGTCGATACAAACATTTTTAAGCCCAAAAACGTACCATTTTCGAGATAACGCAAGGCTTGGGGTTCGCATCCACACAACCTGACGTTAATTGTAGTACTGTCATTGGATACATGTCTCATTTCGTCGACTTGAGGTCTCTATGATCGAGACAGGAGGAGTTTATATTATTTATCGATGATGTTTTTGATCGACAAGCCATATCATCGTTAATTTTTCACCAAATTTCAAGATTGAGCCACCAATTTCGAAGGCTACCTTCTCCTCCAGGCGGGAAAAATGTTCCAATCACCCCGAAAATTCAGGCAAACAAGTTATGAAAAAAAAATAAACTTTATTTGTGAATAACTAAAAAATTACACACTTTTCCCTGTGTTATTCTTATGATTATATAAAGCATTATTTAATTGTCTACAAAAGGAAAAAAAATCATTGAAATCGAACAATTTTTCGCAAAGATACAGCTTATTGAAATTTGTAAATATGTTGGTTCCAAACAAAAATGAAGATTTAAATTAATTTTGTTTCCTTTGTCGATTATATTTATGGATAAAGTAACAATTGATTTCTTTATCTTTTGATACGTTACATTATTTTATTTTATTATTAATTTGGCATTTGATAACAATATGCTGTGCGAATATTTCGCACGGGCCTACTAGTTTATTTTTATTTAATTGTATTTATATTTCATTTCACTGTTATATCTAGATTCTTAAATTAAACTATTAAAATAAATATACATTTGTAGGGTACTTTAACGATACTTGTTAGTGTGTAATATTATTGCACTTATACCAACTTTGCCTTAAGATGTTACGCGTAGAAATGCGTGGATACACTGCAGAGTTACTAATATGCAAAATGGAAGAATGCATGAAACCAGAAAATCGAAATAAATAATCACATTTTTCTTTTTCATATAACTATAGAAATTTGATATTTGTAAAATTTACAAAATATTATTTTGGAGGGTTAGAAATATTTTGGTACATAGGTTATCTCATACCAACAGCTAAGCCCTGGTGTCCGATAGTCTCTCGAAACTTAAAGTGCAACTCTATGCCGAAAAGATATTTTTTCCGATTCTTCTTGAATGAAGGTAGATTAAAGTTCCAGACCATAACCTTATTAGCTAAAAGTTAATATTCTATTTTTAAATGTATTCTATTTACTGTTTTTTATATATTTTTTTAATGACAATTTTGCTTTACCGTCGGAGAATTATCAAGATGTGATTAAATATACCAATGAACTGAAAAATATAGCATAAGCAACCGGTTTGAAGACATATTTTGAAAATTCCGAGATGATTATCAATATTGAGATAGTAAAGGATTAAAGCAAGTTATCGATATATCAGGACAGTGAGACAGTTTAAGTAACTGAAAGGAGAGAATTCATGAACAACGATGGAGGAGAGATGTAAAAGCAACATAAAGTGGAAAAATAAAGCTAGTAGAACAAAAAGTTTCATAAAAAAAAACATCTAAAACTATAGGAACCTCTCCAGAAATGGAAACAATAAGTTATGCCAGCAAAGACACACTGTTGAAAAAAAGAGAAAGATAGTGTATTCAAGGACCAAGGAAAATGGAGGAAGAGTACATGTCTAAAAAAGAACTAAAAGCTCTGTACATTTAGGAAATCTGTACATCAATGAGGAAACAATTTTTAATTTTTACTGCCTCACGAAGAAGATAGCAAAAGATATATTTAACAAGCGGGTCTTTGACAAAGCGATAAAACTTAAGAACAAAAAAATATACCCTAACTCTATGGATCATAGAGGGCCACCAAGAAAGAAAGAAAGCAGATGAAGAGAAGGTTCGTATGAACAGGGAGAGGGAAAGGAAGGAAGGAGGTAGATAGAGGAGTGAAGAAAGGAGGTGTGGAGATGAAGAAGTGAATAAGGTGTAGGGAAAAAATGAGAGCCAAGAAATGATACATGCATGGTCCTAAGTCAGCCTTCATCGCGATCAATAATAAATACTTTGTACTTATCTTTAATTGAAAAACATATCACATCCTGCCCCAATCAATGATAATAATGATGAAAGAGTACAATATGACCAAACTTACAGAAAACGTTCATCTTCTTCTAAAGGATCTACAATCCACTAAGTTGAGACTTGACTTGCTCCAACATCGACCACCAATTTTTTCTATCGAGTTCTGCTGGCTTCCAATTACAGACATCAAGCAGTACTCAGATATCTGATGCAATGCATTCTTTAATTTAAAGCAGTGGTTTAATTTAAAGCGGCGAATTCAGCACATTTGATCCCGGAATATTTTAGTAAGCATCTTAACCTGTCAAGGGATCTCTCAACATGGGACCCAACCTAGCCTTCCTAGTTTATTATGTTGGATTACATCAACCTCCTTGATTTTAGCTTAATTGCTTCAGCTTGGTTGCTACCAGCTTTCCGTTTATCCTCCTCCGTCATTATAAAAAAAATGGCCCGTATGCTCTTATTAAAATATTCGGTTCTTGAGCTTTACTGAGAGTCCATCTATCATAGGCACAAGTCAGTAAAGGTCGAATAAGAACCGCAAGACAAAATATATGGTTACTTCGAAGGTGTTTTCGTATTCCAAAGTAACACCGATTTACAGTTATGATTCACCTTTCGATTTCCGAACCCAATATCATTATTTTCGTTCACTTGTGATTTAAAATATACCATCAACTCAATCTTTTCGATTGCCAAATTTTCTATTATTAAGATTGTTAACTGACTAGACCTTGTGAGTTTCGTATTTAGTTTTACTTTACTTTCCTATAGCCTGATTTTTGCGGCCGCATTTCCCAGGAGTTGTAGGAGGTAATTTATTAGAGTACCGGATGTGTGGAACTCAATATTTCTTATGGCCCTCTAAAGCCGCATGTTCAGAACCACACAAAAAATATAAATAAATTAAATAAATCAAATATAATAAATACTTTTAAAAATATCAAATTACAATAAAAATACTTAAAAAGTTAAATAAAATAAAACAAAAAATTCTTTAACCTGGATAATATTTACAGTTAGCCAGCAGAACTCTAAACTAGACAGAAACTTTAGCTATGTAACAACATTTTAATTTGTACAAGTACATTATACCTGTTGTAAGTAATGACGTATACTTTATTAAAGTTGTTGTAGTTTGGATTTATTTTTTGTTAAACGAATAATCAGTATTGCACTATAATCTTATATAAAATGATATATAGAGATTGAACTTCGGTAGTTCGAACATGAACTGCCAGCCATTAAATTAATGTAAGATAGTTCAACAAGGAGACAATTAGTAAACAGCTATTTCATTTCTGTGATATCGACCGGACATTCGATACAGGTTACTTTGCCGGCGCCATAGATCACCATCCGTCTTCCGTTGTCAAAGCCATCTAGTAAAGTGGGTACCTGAGGATATCTCGACCAGCTAGGAGAAGCTTCAAGGCCTGGTAACTTGATTCCATATTCCGCTCCGCCGGTGGAACAGAGATAATTGGGTCGGGGAAGGCTTTGTCGATAACAATATCCAATGCAAGCCAATCCCATTTATCAACTTATTCCCATTATCAAGATATATTCCATTCAGCTCCATTTTTTATTTTTTCGTAATTTCATTCTCAGCGTTTCACCATTTTTCATGTAGTTTTTTTTTTTTTTTTTAAATAATAGATATGAAATAGAAAGTTCTCTTCTTTTATTATATATTTAAACTAAATGTGAAAAATCATAAAACTAGAAGAATCCCTTTAACTGGAAACTTCAACTAATAAATGAGTAGACAGAATGAGCTGGCTACTTTTTCACGTTAAGCTGTTCAGGATGCTGTAATTTTGTTTAATTCGTACTACTATTCGTCCTAGTCTTTCTTACAGAGAAAAAAAAGAACCTGTACCACTACGACCTATGAAGGGTCTTGGGTTCAATGCTATTTAGGGAAAGTACTGTTTCAAGGCCAACTGTTGTGCAAGGAGACGATCGGGCCAGGATCACGCTCAACCGCTAGTTTTTCCCCTTAATCAATTATTTAATTAAGGGTACCCACTTTGTAGAGGTTGGGTTTGCCCCAGAAGGGTCTTCCTACCCCAGGGTCGCCCCACGGGCAATGAAATAAATAAATAAATCTTCTGCCATGAACCGAGATTCGAACCTGGGACCTTCACTTAAATATTGGAAGATTAATGCCCTACCACTGAGCTACCCCGCTTCCTTCTTACACGAATAACACCACAAAACTATATTTCTTAGATTTATCTAAAACTACGGCTAAAACTTCGTTTGACGTCGAACGTTCATTAAACTCTGAAATGTGGAGGTATCTTATTTAATCTTTATTAGTAAAAACGTATATGTTCGTTTGTTGTAAATCACTAATCTCTTAGTGAATGTTCTTCACCAGTTGCTATGAAATACTGACATAATTTGCTATCGCATTCAGGAGTGTTTCTAGATATATTTAATCACCCTTCCGTCTTTCGTTTTGGAAAGGCGGCCGAAAAACCTGTGTCGCTATAGACTCTAAAGCCTAAACGGCTGTAACGATTTTAATTAAACTTGCCTAAAGTATTCTCCGTGAAGCCCTTTTAATTTATGTATATAACACCCTTTCTCGAAAATAGTATGGAAAAAAAAGTTACGATGGCTTCACATCTATACTTGCGAATAACTCAAAAAGTACACAATTTTTATACCCATCATTATTTGAAATTTTCCTTGATTCCCTTCAAATAAAAAAAAATCACTAAAATCGGACGATTTAGGGCGGAGAAGATAAGAACGTTTTAAACATTTAGTAATTGTTCTTGGGAGACTTTGAGACAGATTGCTTCTTACATAGACAATTATATGTAGCTAATTCTAGAATTGGAAAACCATACAATCTCTATATCTATAGAAAGAATGGAACAACAAAGAATATCACATATTCACAAGTATTATTACATAAAATATATTAGAAACATCTGTTAACTTTTCTACTTCTTTTTTACTTTCCTACATATACTAGGTAAGGAAAGTATTGCAATCGGGTCAAATTTACGATATGCGGTTTTCGACGGATCTATGCGTTTCAGAACACCTTGAGTCCGAAAAACACATTTTTAGCCATTGGTCTGTCTGTCTGTGCCAAGATTTCCTCGGGAACTACTGAACCGATTTTGTTGCTCCTTTTTTTATTTTGTAGGGTTTTGACTACTGACGCATGAAAAAAAACGTTTGAAAGGTAATGAAATTCCCCACAAAGCCATACAAAAATCGTTCATTTTGGACAACTATCAACGAAGTTACAGCTATTCAATTTCCAATGTAAGATTACGGGTTCATATCCTGGTGTCAAAAATGGGGGAATGAAAGAATTAAGATGACTAAGTGAAAGTAAGAAAATCTGTTGCCCGCATCACACAATCTTCACTATTTCCTCTACTTTTAACAAAAATTACTGTTTGACAATACTAAGCTATGGCAAAAAGTTTTTGATCAGCAATATTAGTGAGTATTGAAATTTTTTCACTGATCTACTTTAAGCCGGTTTACATTGCTTTAGCTTATCAAATAAATCATACTCAAATCTTTTTTACAAAAATCTTTTGTTTGATCAATTTTCAGGAAAATAAATCTAGTTCAATTCTTTTTTGTTTCTTGATGAACATATGTAAAGATGTAAAAACGTTTCTGAAATAGGTAGGAAAGTCCTGTGAGTGAACACGCCAGATATTTTATTTAACCAGAATGAGCCACAGCAACGCGTGGCCGAATACAACTAGTTAATTAACATAAAAAGATACTAATAACTCATGAATATTCGATCTCTTTCCGATTGGTATCTTGGATATTTTTTTTCTTAAATTCAAGAAGAAATTTGGGCTACAAAAACCTTGAACCGTGTGGCCTATATAACTTCTTTATTTTGCTATTTTTGGGATGGAGATCACGTCAAATGGCCCGATAGTTTTGTAGGCCACCGATTTTTCTCGATATTAATATCAAATTATCTTACGATTAGAGTGGAAAGATAATGGATGTTAATGAGTTTATAGTGCCTTATTAAATAGAAAAAGTTTACCGATCCTTAGATTCCCGAGAACCTTCATAAATAAAAAGTTGTAGTTTGCGATAAAATGAAGCCATTCACGAAGTCTTAGACGTATGTCAATAACTTCATAAGAGGTCTGTGCTATGGCTATCGCAACCATCAGGGACGAAAGAATTAAAAAATATAAGGAGTTAAAAAAAAAACTTAAACATACAGAAAATTAACTCCAAAAATCATTTATTGGGTTGGTTTGATATTGGTAAGTAGAATAGAGGGAACTCAACAACTTGGTCTTGGCTTGGTTTATTTGAAATAAGCTCAAAAGTTTTTACTACGTGAAGGATTGTAAGAAAAAATATGTTTTTTTTATTTAATGAAATATAAAACTGTATTAAATTAATAAAACTAGTAAATTTGGACGAATCAAGAGTAATGAAATGAAAAGACTTGTGGAGGCAATACCCAATGATAGCACTCCCTAAATAGTTCTAAGTAAGAATATCATGAGGATTCACCTTCTAATAAAAAAAAAATTAAATGAGGAAAATCGTCTTTTGAATGTTAGTTTTTTTCGGAATGTAGGTATTATCCATGATATTAAATAATTTATTATAGCTCATTTATTTATTTAATTATTACAAATAATAATTGGTTGACAAAAAATTAATGATTTAAAATCGTCTGTCTGCATTATCTTAAATGATTGTTTTTTTCCCCCGGGATGTAGATACCATTCTTGATATCAAATAATTGATTATAATTTATTTATCATAAATAATTTTAAATAATGATTCGGTAATAAATAATTGGTTGTTTAAACTCGTCTGCCCACATTCTGCTCAATGTTATTTTACCAGAATGTAGATAATATTCATATTATTAGATTGAGCAAAGCAAATAAAATAATAACAATAAAGTAAACATTTAAATATATGCTTTAATTTAAAGAGAGTACATGACGTGATTGTTTAAATATTTGGTTACGATCACTCTCTGAAACAAATACGGGCTATGTTTCTGTTATGATGAATAAATCATCTATTTATTTATTTATACATACTGGTTTCACTTTTGTTTTGTCTAATGATTTTTTTATGAGTTCATTCATGTATATTCCACTTAAATTTGAACCCGTCGGTAGTCCATATGTCATTTTATACATGTCATCCTTGTATGTAAAATAGCAATTATTTATTTAGTCTTATGTTAAGTCTGAAAATAATAAATTTATACATACTAAAAATAATGACTTAAGATTTTTTAACAAATTTAGCCAAGACCACAAAGACATATGCATTATAAAATCAAATAAGACAAAGCAAACAGCCATTATGTGTGTCGATGAATATAATAAAAAAATTTTAGACTTACTAAATGATAATAATACCTACCGAAAATTAAGAATGGGCCCATTACCAAATTATCTAATGAAATTAAAGAATATGTAGATACAATATATAAAAAAGGATTCATAACAAAAATAATAAAAAATCAAATAATTATATAACTCCCCGCATACATGGTATTATTAAATTACATAAAGAAAATAAAAAATTAAGACTTATTTTAAATAATATATCAGGACCTACTAATAAATTATCCAAATTTTTAAATAATTCAATCAATAATTTAAATAAGAATAACAACTATGATTTAAATAATTCTATAGAAATGAAGGATATATTAAGTAAGCTTGAATTAAATAAAAATAAAAAATACGATATGATAAGTTTTGATGTCCAGAGCCTATTCACAAATATAGGAACGGATTTCTGCATAAAAATAATAAGTGAAAAATGGGAAGAAATAGAACCATATACCCCTATCAAAAATAAAAACATATTTATTGAAGGCATAAAATTATCCATAAATAATTGCTATTTTACATACAAGGATGACATGTATAAAATGACATATGGACTACCGATGGGTTCAAACTTAAAATAGTGGTTAAATAGTTGACTGTCGTGAATAATGAGAAGAAGAATAGTTGGGGTGTTCAGTCAAATAAGAAGGCAAAAATAAATGATAAAATTTCGACCTGAAGTTCAGGCCATCATCAGGGCTAAGAAAAGAACCAGATAACAAGGTATGAGAAACATAAAAATTACAGTAAAATGAAGTTGTTAGAATAATGACAATAGTAAGAACAAGAGACAAATAATAATAACTGGTACAAAGTGTGGAATGATAAAGTAAACATAGTCAAAAAGGTGGCATATTTATTGTAAAGGGAATCTTAGAATAAAATGTAAAACAGAAAAATACGAAGTTATATAAGAAATGGAAATAAATAGTAAAATTAAGATATAGTGAATAGAATATTTAGATAGAAAATTGAGATGTTGTAAAGTCTATCAATATGTACATAGTGATAACATACATGAATATATACATCATAATACTGTACATACATGATAACATACATCAATATGTACTGTTATCATTCCACACTTTGTACCTGTTATTATTATTTGCCTCTTGTTCTTCCTATTGTCATTATTCTAACCACTTCATTTTACTGTAATTTTTATGTTTCTCATACCTTGTTATCTGGTTCTTTTCTTATCCCTGATGATGGCCTGAACTTCAGGTCGAAACGACGGCAAATGACAAAATAAATATTATCATTTATTTTTGCCGTCTTATTTGACTGATCACCCCAACGGTTCAAATTTAAGTGGGATGATGAATATGATGAATAAACTGATGAAAATGATGAATATACATGAATAAACTTCATTAGAAAAACAAAAGTGAAACCAGTATGTATAAATATGGACTAATTAAAGTTCAGTAAAAAATAAGTAAACTATTTTATAAATATAAATAAAATATTTAATTTTATTCACTTATTTTTTATTTTTTATTTTAATGAACATGCCAATGTTTTCTTCAATTATTCATTACGGTCAACCATCAATCCACAATTATATGTCTGTTTTGTTGGACTTGAGCCCGAAACCCCCCTCTCCCTCGTGGACCCACCAGTGATGACGAGAGCAGCAACAAGGTTTCCTCCGCAGGCCGAAGGACTCCAGAAGGTACCTGTTGCCTCCCTCCCCCCCCCCCTTCCAGATGATCGATCTGATTCGTTCCGGAAGGAGCGTAGTGATGACGACTCTAAATCGGAGCGGGAGCACCCCGAGCGGACTACATGGCTACACACTCACTCACCCCCACTCGCTGCGTGCGCTGCCTCTCGGGACAGAAATACTCGCCATTCCCACTGCAGCTGTTGCCTCTTCTAGATCCTATCTCCCGGCTCTTCGCCTCCAGTCTGTGCCTGTCAGCGGGGATGTACCGGCCGGAGGTGAGTACCGCATGTACAGCTGTAGTTGTAAGGGAGGAGTGAGGGGCTTCGGGTGGCCGGCCCTTGCCGGCTAGGAAGGGATTCAGGGCGGAACCACCGTACCAGCGTGCTAATCGTATCGTTCACATGTTTTACAAACTAAAACATTTAAGATTAAAAACCTAACATTTAAGATTAAAAACCTCAATACACTCTTTAAAGTTTATCTCATTACTTTAACTCTTTGAAGAGCTTACAGTGTTAACGTTTATTATAGGAAAATTACCCGTTCGTTTAAGAATCGTTTGCCTATTATCTCTGTAGGGAGTTTTATAATGATATATATATATATTAAATAAAATTCTCAAATTTAGTCATTGTTACAAATATCAACTATTACAACTAAATATCAAGCAATCTGCAGGCCGTTTCATCATAAAATTCATTATAATTCAATGATTTGATTGAAACTTTATCAATTAAAAAAAAATATGTGTTGAAATATATTTTAAGTAAAATTTGATTCGTAGGCTCAACTAAAATTGAAATTGAATGGAAAATTCAAATTATATTTATTTAAAATTATTTGAAGTTTAGACACGTGTAGTATTGGACATTGTATACGGCCCCGGTTTTCATGACAACTCCAGACAGCTTCGCCGTGTCACAAAGCCAAATACTTGCTTTCTTAGCAATGAATTAATATTATTTTTCTTAATCAAAATTAATAAAATTAGTGAATTTTATTTAAAGATCTCTTTTTATTATTGTTATTTTCACTCTTCGGGACTTTTTTCCATCGCCGAATATTTACATTATTAAAGCGTGATAATGGATCCTATTAATCATTTCGGTGATGAAAATTTTAAAACCTTCAATTTTCCACTTGTCAACAGTTTGATGGCGGCTCTATCCGAAGGTAAAGGGCGTTGATAAATTAGGAGATCTGTCAAGATTGACACCTGGGAAGGATCTTACCATTTTTTTGTCCTATTGCCAAAATTTTCAAAGAAGACCTCTTAAAATAATCGCCCAGGGAGTGCCAAAAATATTCAATGCTCATTTCTGATTTTTTTTTTTTTCTAAAGTACTTTGGTGTACTTATCCAAGGCGACAGAATATAATGGATTTCTAATTTTCAGGTAAGCGATACATACTAAGTTCCATTGTTATAAAAATATCTGTATTTGCTCATGTTGTACATAATTTATTTAAATTTCTTAAATTGCCTTGTTTGGATCATGTAAACTATTTATAATTACAACAAATCACTTTTTAAATATCAATAAGTTTCGCTGTTAAAAATATAATTTTCAACTTTCAAAAGTGTATAGTTTCTTCAAATACGACTTATTGAGATCTGGAACTATAGGAAAGATGAGGAAGAAATATATTTATTAGTTCTAATTCAATTAATAAACTGAATTAATGTTATGAGATGCTGATAAAAACATTTAAAAATCATGTGCTGTTTTCCGGTCAAGCACTGGAAACTGGATAGGGTCTAGAAGGGTCTACCAACCCCAGGCTCAATCCACGGCTGATGTAATAGAATACCTTATACTTCCCAAAACTGGATTCGAACTCAGGATCCAGAGCTTAGAAGGTGCAGCAAAGCATCAATGCCTTACTCTCTATGAGCTACCCTATTCTACAGATGATGATACTATTTAAAAATTTAGAAATATTACCTCCACGCTGATGGCTCTAAGGAGGTGGCAAAAGAAGAACAAGATATATTGTTCCAAAGGCAATTAATATATAATAATTATTTTATTGGGAACGGGGAGTAGGATTTAATTAATTAATGTAATATTAATTAATTATTAATTAAGCTTGCTCTGCTAGACAAAAATCCTAGTTTCGTTCGAAACTTATTTGTTCTATTTCAGTGTATTATTATTATTATTTTTTTTTTTAGAACTTCGCTGCAATTTTATCATCCATCCAACTGTAGTTAATTACATCAGCGAATTCAAAAGTAGATTTCATTTCAAAAATTTAATTTGTTATTTTTAAATGATAAATTAAAAGTAATATCCCTCCTTATGTAATGCTCGATAAATTATATTTATGAATAAAACTATAGAGAAAAAATAATATACCTATTTATAGTTTAATTAAAAATAATTTAATTTAAATAATTAATGGTGTTTTGACAAAGAGGATAAGTTGTTTATTCTGATTTTCAAATATCAGTAAAGGAATATAAGAGCTATTGCCCGAGATTAGATGAAAGATTCAAATCTGATGAACAGTTGCTACGAAGCGATTGTGATGAAACTTTAAATTTTAATTCGTTTGATGATATAATAAAATGTAATATATTATTTTAGTTAGCTATAACATGGACTAGTTATGTTGTTACTAATATAATTGTGGATTTCTTATCAAGCATCGTATTGTTAAAATACATTTTATCAACATCTTAAAATAATGTATGCTAAAATTTATTATTATTTTACACTTTTTTTATCATACGTTTTGAAGTACCAAGCAAAAACATGGTGATTAGAACATGTTAACTATCTCTTAACGTATAATTATGTGTATACAACTTTTTATCATTGTTTAATTATGCCATCTATATCATTATTTTTTACATAACTTCATATCGTATGAAATATTCAAACTGTTACTTTGATTAACAATACCATGCTCAACTACTTGCTTTCATTTGTTATCATACTAGCTACTAAGTTTTCGAGATGTGGTGCAAAAAATTGTTGATGAATATAAAATTTGAACAGTGGTAACTAAATAAAATCTTTAATTAACTTCAACAAACAGTGAATTTTATTTATTTAATTGTTTATAAATTTTATTTCATACATGCCTATGGGTCATTACTAAAAGAGAATATTGCCATTCTATCGTTTTCAAAACTACGATTTTTCCCGGTTGCTCGACAAAGGGAAAATTTTCAAAAACGAAATAATATTCTTCAAAAATTACTAATCAAATTAACTCTCAATTTTTTATTCCAAATTTCAATTTAATATTTCGATATGTCGTGCAACAAATTTTATGTGGAATCATCACGTAAGATTTCAAAAAACATTACACAAATCAGATAACGGACGTAGTTGTATCCACTAAGATAATGCAACCATAAATCACTATAATGAAAACACAAGTTAATTTTTATTTTATTTTAAATTACATAAGTGTTATATATAAAATAATAAATTATGGGGTAAATAAGAAATAACCTTTCTACTTAAGTGATAATAAATCAGCAACACTTGTAGAACCATAGGCCATTATTACTCTGAACCAAATTTTTACTAATTATATATTACATATTGCTAAGTAATAAAATTAATTCATTAATTTTTATTTATTTTTTTTTTATTTCTAAAATATGTTGTATAGTTATTACAATGAAGATAAATTTAAGCTTAAATTGGAGATTGAATGATTTTTTAAGTTATTCCTAATGTTTTTAAAGATTTTCAGAAAATATTCAGATTGCCACTAGTCATAATCCTCGAGTTTTTGGAGATTTTTGGTAAATGACACCTTTAGATTGATTTATATGTAGTCAAAACGATTTAGGTTGGTTGGTTGTTTTGATGTTATAGGCGCAAAACATCTAGTTAATAAGCGCCCTACCCCTAAAAATATTACCATTAAAATATTCAGTAGATAGGTTTAATGAAAACAATATAAAAATAAATAAATAAAAAATAAAATTAATAATGAAAAATAAATAAGTAAAAATAATTGATAAAAAAATATATACCTATAAAAATAAATAAAATAGTTTGACCACTACAAGATATTTTTGATACGACATATTTTGACGACTTTTTTAATATTTGAGGAAAGGAAATTTCGACAGTTATGAATTTTCGGAAGCAAAAGTTTCAAACTACAGTACAAGGGTAAAATATGGGACGGTCCGCAGCCATTGCAATTTTTTACAATCATTGATATTTCTAATTCTACTCTTACTGCCACAGTTTTTAAGGAAAGGTTAGCAATAAAATATCTTGGTATGGGGAGGAAGAAGATTCCTGCGCCACCGAATTTGGGGAGAGGTGGTTTGAACTAACCTTCCACTTCAATGCAGAGGACAAAAACGGACTTACACCTCTAGATCTTAGAACTGCTGACTATAACAGACTTTATAACACGCCGGCATATAAAATGTTCGGTATGATTACTAAACGACTAATCCACTTTTTAGGATACCGGGAGCGGTACAGAGGTGGCAATCACGAAAATAAAACAAAGATTAGACTAGACTAAGGCCTCCTTGAACCGACACAAGGCAACTAGTGAGCAATACCAATTTTCAGTTCATTCAACTCCTCATAATGCACACTTAACAGTACAAGGGATTCTATCTCATCACTCCATCTTCTTTATATGGACAATCACTCATAGTATATCATAACTAGTGCTGCCCAAAATCGGTCTTGATCTTGCACTTTGCAAGACCAAGACCAAGGCTGCATAACTGTTGCAATACCAAGACCAGGACTGGTAAAAAAAAATCGATTGTTTGAATAAAAATTAAGGCGAAATAGTTACTAATACTTGACAATCTTAGTTACTATATGTAAAGAATTGGTAAAACCAATATACTTTTGCATTTAACTCCTTTAATTTTTCATTCGGGCCTAGTCAGGTTTCCCCTATCTAAAAAATTACAGTAATATCTCTATAGTATTAAACTGATAAGTAACTGCAAGACTGTTGCGAGAATCTTGCGCAAGACCAAGATCATGACCAATACTGATTTTGCAAGACCAAGACTCGCCTAGGTCTCGCATTTGGGCAACACTAATCATAATATACTTAATTAAAGTATTTCTTTTTAAAACTCCAAAATTTGGAGGAAAGGGTCGAAACTGCAAAACAGATGCACAGGACCTTGCTGCCATCTTGACAGATGCACCCGGAAGAGTTGAATTTACGACACAGGATGCAGGGAACACAGCCAGCTGCTCAGCTCCTCAAGTATTGTGAATCAGAGAGGCAGTGGGAGATCTGTGACCCAATCGGTGGCATTTCGTGCATCGCTATCGTAAAACCATCGGCATTCGGAATAGCCATGAATATTGATGGCGGGCATTATCGTTAAGATATTGCGCTATCATGTCGTTCTCAATGCAACTTGGGTTATCATTCCTTATGAAGTTGTAAAAAAAAAACTTAGAAATCAGTATTAAAAATTTTGTTTGTTGAATTCAAAGAAGCAGTATTCATATTCCTCGCAGACTGAATACATTAATTACTACAAGTATTTGTGTATTATTGAATAAATTAATAATACTCTTTTTTATAATTAATATATAATTTTTTACATTCGGAATCGTGAAATTCAGTGGGTCTGGATACTTATCTATGGTTATGTAATTACAAATAGGGGAAAAAAAAGATTTCATATAAATCGTTAATAATATACTGGAAAGAACAGTCATGAGTTTTTCAAAGATAGGAATTATAGATTGCATTCGATGGGTTGATTGTTCATTCCATTGCAATACTCCACGCTATGATACATAATACTAACATTTTATAAATAGCTTAACAGCATTGTAATAATTTTACTCTTTTTTATCATACCTTTAAAACAGTATTCGAAAATATGGTGATGAAAACGTGTTAAAAATTTGTTTATGTATAATTATGTCTATGTACATTTTTTTTAAAAATACCAATAACAAAAATGTACTTTAAATATCAGTTTAAATGTTTTTCTCCCTCACTGACGAGAGTAGAAAATAATTTTTGTGCTTAAAATCAAATATTTCCAATCGCTATTCCTCATTAGTCAAATCCAGACGATGTGTCTATGACCTGTTATCGTTAACTTTTAATACATCAACTATTAGAATACATATACTAACAACGGTAGATGGCTCCATATCAATTTCAATTTCCATATAGTGCCTCCGGTTGCTGATGTGCAAACGTGATATGACACGTTCATATCACAAATAGCTTTTTGGTTTTGCTTAAAGCTGGAGTAAAGTTGGAGATTAGTGAAAAAAAAAATGATCCAGTATTTTACCGAATTCCATTCCATGCTTTCGCTTAGGGATTATATGCTCGCATATAATTAAAATTTTAAACCGATTTAAATTTTAATTTTATTTGAATTGTCGACTGTTTGTGCTCAAACCAAGCTTAGACCATATACAATTTCACGTAACTCATTAAATATTTTTTTTTATAATGATATGAATGTTTGCTTCTCTTGAAGAGATAACGGAACCGTTACCTGAATAGAATAAAAACCTAGATTTTCTGTCCGCAATAATTCATTGACTAGAATATAACACCACGGCTATGAATCGTAAATATCACAATCAAATAAAGTAATGATATAAATATAATTTACGTACGAAAAAATCCACGAATACTAAAATTCTAGAACGTTGTGAGCTTGATTCCTACCAAGCAAATTAATATTTTTTTCTTAGAGGCACCAAAAAATAAACCTCGAAACCCTATTAGTGCATGGGGGAAATCTCTAGGTATCGGTTAGCATTAGACAAAAATGACTGCAATACCCATTTGCCTGCTTAGTTCTCCTCTCGAATATCAGTGTCAATATATGGAAGTATAATTATAGGCAATAATACAGTCGTTACCTTATGACGAAAATCCTGTTCACCAATATATTTCAACCAAGTACCTTCCCCTATTCCAGACACAGTTCTTTATTTTGGATTCCTTTTACACAAAAGACTACCATGGAACATTCCTGACTTAAACAATTTGGACTCTTATGTAGGCTATTTAACTGAAACTCTAAGCTCTCAATATAAAACAAATTATTAGTATACAAGACCATACCATCTGTACTATCGGAGTTGAAATGTCGGCGGCAGCTAAATTTTCGAACATCAAACGCATCCAACCTTTTCACTTCAAATTCCTTCGTACAATAGTCAATGCTCCTAATTATGTTACACACAAAACCTTAGATCACGACCTTAACATCCCTTATGTCCTCAACAAATTTTTATCAGAACCTTATCCACCGTGTTAATCCTTTAGCACAATTCTTATTCAGTCCAGTCATCCCTAAGATTCTCCTCGATGGTTGAAACGGCAGTTGCTCCGAGATCTTTTGTAAATATTTCATTGAAGTTCTGGCCATGGCCTGCTTCTACGGCTCTAGTGCCCTCTCTCAGTCCCTACAGGGCTCCCAAACCGTTTAGGCGACTGAGAAAGGAGCTCTGGAATATTAGAACTTCGCGGTGTCCTCCAAACGTGGGAAGAAGAGCTGGACTCGGAGCTCCCTTGGCTGCCTATAAGTATTGTAATTAAGTATGAATATGTTTTTTTTATTATTTTTTTATATTTTATTTACTTATATTTAAAGTTTTATTTCTTTTTATTTTTTTTTCTTGCGTTTATGTTATAATTTTTCATCTTGTTTTTTTTTCCTAAAATGTTAGGCCACACAAACTTTGAGTTGTTTTATTTGTGTATTATTTATTGGTGGACAGGTGCGATTTCACGGTGTGCCAAATGGACTTTCGACGTTGCCAGTTTGTTAGGAAACTCAATAGCGTACGTCTCTTTTCATTTTCTATTTTTTTTTTCTACTTTTTTTCTGTCCCACAAATACAATGCAACGTGATTTGTTTATCGTTCGCAAGCAAAAATATTTTATATATTCATATTTAAAAATATATGTATATATGACAATATAGCAGCTGAGTTTTTAAAAAACGTCACTAACATAAGTACATTTTTTCATGATACTTAACTTTTAAGTACGTTTTTATGAATTTTGCTCCAGTAATTGGTGTGGGCATCAAAATGGCACAAACACTTTTATACATCAAAAGGCAAAATGATCTGATTTCACAGAGAAAAAATCCATCAAATTTATTTATATAAAATTTTATAAAATATTACTTAATAACTGTTTACGATATAATAATGCAAATTTGCTTTCATGGTCACAATCGTCCAACGTTTCATTCATTTGCTGTAGTATTGGCTGATAGTACGTAATGGCTAAATTAGATAGTGATGTAAGACAGAAATTGCAAGGTTGGGAAAATCTTGTTGAAACTTTTTTCTTAATAAACGTCATATGAAAAGTTCAGCAATTAAACATTGTTCGTCCACCTCTATTTACATATCAGTAAAACTAAACACGTCTCTTGTGCTTGAACTGTGTTCAGAATCAACTTCGGTTCCAAGAAAGAGCGTTTATTCGTGACTATTTATGCTGGTAATTCGAGAGTGATATTTAAAACATTAAGTTTTGGATGAGATGATAAACTGAAGTAAGTACAAAAAAAATCTGTTCTCGATTCTAATTAAAAAGTTCTCCTGAATTTTTAATTAAGGGTCAGCTAGATATTATGGGGTATATTAACAATTATATATGTAAAGTATAGATTAGTTTAAATAAATAAATTATTTTTCAATAATTCATTCTAATAATGAAGGAAGATATGATTCGCGGTTATAGCACAAATAACTTAGTAAATATTGTAAACCCTTTTCAATAAAGTGAATAAGTAAACTGTTTTGGGTTCAACAAATGGTTAATAATATTTAAAGTTATTTATGACTCCAATCTGGGACCATCTCTTTCTAAATTATATAAATGGCCATTAAATAAATATCCAACTTATTCTTATAGGAAATCGAAAATCATTGAGGTGCAGTTCTCCAGATGATTATAAATTAAAGTGAAATTTATTAATATGTGAGTGTGTGTTTTTGTAGCAAACCTCGGTAGACATAGCAATCGGCTATATGGGGTTTTTCTCGGGCCAGAGAAGATGGCGGGGGATTAACGCCAAAGTTAAAATCTCCTCCTACCTATATTTGAAATATTTTTAACATTTGATCTTTGGTTTTCTGATTGCCCAACATGTTTTCATACGTGCTAGCCCGCTCGGCCACCCCGACCCCATAAAAATTGTTAGCCTCATGTAATGTTGCTTATTGTTTAATTTTAATTTTCCTATTTTTCATGTAATTCTTCACTATTAGATTATAGCTAAAATAATACCAGTTTATACAAACCAAAATGAAACCTTTTATGGACGTAAAATATTATTATAATTTTTTTTTAATTTAAGAAAATTATAATATGCAATTATCATGTTAGTTAATATGAATGAATGATATTCATCATAACTTTTTTCTTAATTTTAAAATTATGTAACTGTAACTTTAGTGGTATAAATTAACCAGATATTATTGCATAGACATGGGGACTATAAAGATTAAAAAAAAAAAAGATAAGATCGTTGTTTCGCGTAATTTGGGTTTTAAATATAATTTTTGAACTGAGAATGTTATAGCAGCCTTATTTCTTAAAATATCAGAGCAATATATTATTTATTTATTCAAATTTTATTACATCTTATAGAATATTTGTGTTCATTCACAAATAAAAAAAAAAATTCTTGTCAGAATTAAAAATTTACACTCTTGTAATACAGCAAAGGTTCACTGAGAAATAATAAAATTATAATGATATATTACTCTTATAATTTTAGACATAGATAAATGTTTAGACCTCAAGAAACAAATTCAGTGCTGTGCCTTTCAACAGAAAAATCCGCTTGACGGGCATTTTTTGTTTACGAAATTGTGAGGGTTTTTTTTTTTATTTATAATTTTATTGAAATTTACAACTGTATTACATTAAAAATACAACAGGTAAATGTGACATTGGTAATATGACATGTAAAATATGAAGAGAAACTACCCATTTGTAGAACTCAAATTAAAGTTCTATATTAGAAGATCCCGAGACCATCTTCTTTTCAGACGCCTCGGAGGGTTATCAGGGATAGAGGAGGAAGCAATGTTTGAAACAAGAGGGTTCGGATGGTTCTGCAGTTTGTTATGGAAGGATAGGTATCTGGATTGGGCCAAATCGGAAACATATGGAACATTAAGGTGTTTATGGATGATTTAGTTTGTGACAAAGTAAGGAGCGTTGAGGATTTTACGAAGGATTTTGGATTGTAAGGATTGGATACGAGAGGAATTCGATGGCTTACTGGAGCCCCAGAGCTCAATTCCGTAGGTCCAAATAGGTCTTATTATTGCCATATATATGAGTCGTTTGTAATTGAGTGAAAGCTTAGAGCGTTTGTCTAGTAAGTGTTGGAGTAGTCGGAAACGTCGAGCGGATTCTTGTCGTTTCAGTCTTATATGAGGATTCCATGTCGTTTGTCGAGGTGGAGTCCTAGGTAACGAATTAAATTGTGAGGTTATAACTGAAATTTTATTTTTTGTGTTGTGTGCTAATATAAGTGTCTTTTAAACTTATATTTTAAAATATTTAAATAAGTTAGAGCCCTGTATTTCAAGTTTCAGCTCAAAATATGGATATTATATGAGTTTATTAAACCAATTACTAAACAATGGGTACCTAGTTAGGTATAGAATATAAGATAAATTTGCAAGTAAACAATTACGGTTTTAACAATCATTAATTTCTTAAGTATTTACAAGACAATGGATACCTTTCCTAGCAACTTAGCTATGCTGTATACAGCGTTGTTACTCCCATGTGACTGATTTTTTTATAGATATTTACCAAATAGTGAAAAACCAACAACTAGAAAATAGAAGAACTAATGGTGGTGTCAATGAAAATTATGCGGAAAACATAAAGAAGCTAAGTAGACTTTATCAAGACCCCATACCTTTTTTCTATTTCAGAATAGGTACCTATCTTCGTCCTGTTTGACTTTAGCTTTGGTGTATCTACTTACTTTAAGTAAGTTACTTAAGCAGTTAACATTCCTAAACAAATCAGTGAAGTTATTTGATTCTCAAGGTTTCAAGGATTTAATTGTTAAGATATTTGAAAATCTGGTACGAGGTCCAGAAAACTGATGCATACGGATATTTTAACTTTTTTTCGTGTTTCCATAAAACAATAAATGAAAGATACTACATCATATATAATTGAAATTAAAAGTGTTCGCTGACTAAACAGAACCGAAATTGTTGAACCAAGTACCCACGTGATTGAAAACGGAACAAACACTTTTTTTTATTTTATTATATAATAATGTTATTTCATTATTAATATGTATATCTGTGTACATATACACAATAATTAAATATGCTAAAACACGATAAAAACTTTTGGAGAAACTACCCATTGGGAGCAGTCGAAAGAAAAATTAAAAAAATAATTTAGGAGGTCCCTTGGCTATCTTCTTTTCAGATGCCTCGAAGGGTTGCTAGGAATAATTTTGGAGTAAAGGTTATGAACTAGAGGGTTTGAGTGATCAAAGAGTTTGGAAATTAAAAGAGAAATATCTAATTCGGTTCAAGTTCTGAACAAAGAAAAATTTAAGGTCCTTGTGAATAATTTTATTTATGCCATAATAAGGAGTATTTTATGGTTTTGTGGAGCCCCAAATCTCAATTCCATATGTCCGAAGTTTTTTTTTTTTTTTTTTTTTTTTTTTTTTTTTTTTTTTTTTTTTTTTTTTTTTTTTTTTTTTTTTTTTTTTTTTTTTTTTTTAGAATATTGAAATCAGACTTAATGATATTTGTTTTATTAGAATTTTTATGCTTTTGAGTTCACTGTACAAAATTTCGGTTTCTCTAAGAATATTTTTGTATACCGCAAAAGTTACTTTAAGGACATATTTCACAACTGCTAATTAGCACTGTATGAATAATGTTGTATCTCACCGCGAAATAATCCTTAGTTATCATTTATTTACTTTTTGATAAGGCAGAGGAGAACACTGTCTCCTTATTAATTGCGGTCATGTCGCCATAATATTTCTGTATACATGTAAAGGCGAAATAAATGTTTTTCCTCCTCATGGTTCCATTAGAATTACATACTGGGCCGTGCTTTTTAAAACGCTTAAATATTCCATTTTCGAGATAAATCTTAATGCTTGTAGAAAACCTCTGAGGTTCCTTGGTTGCCATGGTATGCTTATCACACGATTAAGTTTTAAAAGTTCAAATCTTGATATTTTATGATAGTCTCCAATGAAATAAAAATCTATTGAAAGGTGAATGGAGAAAATAGATCTATGATGATCCCTTCTTCTTGTTTCAGCGAAAGATTTTTCTTATTGCCTAATTACTATACTGGAGGGATATTTTTCAGAGGAACAAGCCAATCACTTATTAAGTAAGTTGGTACTCGTAGTTTAACAGCCGTGATAATGTATGAAACTCCACCATTTGTTTGTGTTGATAACATTTTCTTCCACGGACAGACGGAGTTTTTAAAATCTTAAAAGCCTGACATTTTGAGGGGAAGTCAATTTTTTTTTTCAAGTTTATTTATTATCAACCAATTTTCAAAATTTTGTCAACATAATGACTAATTTTGACTAAATTACATCTAATTTTGAAAATTGGTATAAAATTGGCTGATAATAAATAAACTTGAAAATAAATAGTATGCACCGAAGAAGAATTCGAGAAATATTGTCAATTTTTTTTTTTTTTTTTTTTTTTTTTTTTTTTGTCAATTACAAAGATTCCTAATCGAAAATAATGAACCCAAACTGATATCTTTACATTTGGATCTTCGCCTACAACAAATAGTAACCACACGATTATTTGAATTTGTTCTATGACTATTTGTTCATTGACTATTTGTTCTTTTCGTAGAACTGATCGACATGATAGTATTTACTTATACTAATCACTGTGACAGCGATATAAATCGTATTTAGTTTTTTAATAAAATTTAAAAAATCTCTGTTTTTTGGCAATGATAACTTCCAAATATACAATAATTGATTTATTTGTTGAATAAACCCTCCGAGGCGTCTGACGAGAAGATGGTCTTGGGACCTTCTAATATAGATCTTTAATTTGAGTTCTACCAATGGGTAGTTTCTCTTCATGTTGTACATGTCATGTTACCAATGTCACATTTACTTGTTGTATTTTCTGCTTAATACAGTAGTAAATTTCATTAAAATAAAAAAAATAAAAAAAAAAAATGTTGAATTTACATGTTAACGTTTCGGGAATTAGACTTAAAGTAATTACAAAATTAATGTAACAAAGCAACTCTAACATGTATTGTAACATGCAATATTTTTTAATTAACTCCTTTTTAGCCAAGAATCGATAAGACAAAGTATTGTAAGTTCTGAAGATGGGAACAAATTGCCCGGAACGTTTACATGTAAATTCAACAAATAAATCAATTGTTGTATATTTGGAAGTCATCATTGCCAAAAAACAGAGAATATCATACAGCTTCCCAACAAAAAGATGAAATAGAAGAAAAACAAAAATCTTCCGTTGTGGATATCTAGGCACTTAGTCGTATCTTAAAATACAGTAAAATATACTTTTTGTTTTCAAAGAAGAGACTACTATTCACTAGTGTTGACCCAATGCGAGACCAAGACGAGTCTTGGTCTTGCAAACTCAGTCTTGGTCATGTTCTTGGTCTTGCGCAAGAGTCTTGCAATAGTCTTGAAGTTACTTATTAGCTTATTACTATAGAGATCTTGCTGTAATTTTTTAGGTAGCAAAACCTAACTAAGTCCGAATGAAAAATTAGAGGAGTTAAATCCAAAAGTATATTACATATAGTAACTAAGATTGTCAAGTATTTGTAACTATTTTGCCTAATTATATTCAAAAAATCGATTATTTTAACAGACCTGGTCTTGGTCTTGTAACAGTGCAAGATGCAAGACCAAGACCGGTTTTGGGCTACACTACTACACAACACGTAAAGAATATTGCAACAAAAAACACGATATCTGTAGCAAATGTAGTTATAATACAGTGTAACGTCAAAAAAATTAATATAAAGGACTATAATTGAAAATATTTATAAATAATTTACTATAGGAGATACTCAAGCGAAGACCGTGATACAGGGATAGACGATTCCGGAAGCTAGAAGATTCAGTTAACACATTCTTCTAATATATTCTTGTCATGACCTTCAAGGTGTACAGAATTGAAGATGAGCTAACCGCATTGAAGCTTTTGTGTGACATGCTTAGGGATAAGTAGGCCATGATAATGGATAAAAAAAACCATCAAACTACTTGAAAATTAATTTCATCTCACATATTTATTTTTTTTTAAAAATTGCCACTTTTTTATTCAGCTTATTAAAAAAATTATTCTATTAATCCATGTTACGGTAAATGTGGAAAAATATAAAAAAGAACAAATCGATAATACTAATTGATTAAACATAGTATACTGACAGTCATTCTCCAAAAGCCTGTATACATTATTACATTAGAAGTTGCAGTTTTGATCTTTTCTAGTCAATCTTAGTCTCTCAGAAATTAAAATGTATGAAAAAAAATGTACAGAAAACCTAGTCCATGGAATAGGAAATACGCGGATCATTTCATCTCATGAATAAATGTTCATTTTTTTATTTATTTATTTTTTTTATTGATGATATTTACAACTGTATTACAAGTAAAAATACATTCAGTAAATGTGAACAAAAGAATATAATAGCATGAAATCACTTGTTGAGAAACTACGAACTGGTAGCACTCTAAAAATGTATTTACAAAAGGAGATCTCGAGGCCATCTTCTTTTAAGACGCCTCGGAGGGTTGTCAGGGATCGAAAAGGAAGCAACGTTAGAAATAAGAGGGTTAGGATGGTTCTGAAGTTTGTTATGGAAGGATTGGTATCTGGATTGGGCCAGGTCAGAAACATAAGAAACATTAAGGTCGTTATTGATGATTTTGTTTGTGACAAAGTAAGGAGCTGTAAGGATTTTACGAAGAATTCTGGATTGTAAGGATTGGATACGATGGCTTAGTGGAGCCCTAGAGCTCAATTCCGTAAGTCCAAATAGGTCTTATTGTAGTCATGTATATGAATCTGTTGTAATTTATTGGGAGATTAGAGCGTTTGTCTAGTAAGTGCTGGAGTAGTCGGAAACGTCGAGCTGTTTCTTGTCGTTTCAGTGTGGTATGAGGATCCCAACGTTTGATCTAAGTGGAGTCCAAGGTATCGAATTAGTTCAACAGGGATAAGTGGGGTATTATTAAAGGATACTGTAGGAAAAGAGGACATAAGTTTATGACGAATGGTAAAGGTGATTTGATGGGATTTATTGGAATTTAGTTTGATCCTCCAGTTTTGAAACCATTCTTCAAGGTCTGTGATGTGTGATTGAAGGGTCTGGGATGCAATTGTTGGGTCGTTATTAACTGATAGGACACATGTATCATCTGCATACGTAGTAATGACAATGTTAGGATGGGTTGGGATATCAGCTGTATAAACTGTGTAAAGGATAGGACCTAGGATACTACCTTGAGGAACACCAGCGGACTGGGAAAAAATGGATGAATAGGCATTTTTATGATTTACTTTGAAGGATCTATCAGTTAGATAGGAACGGATAATGAGGAAGTATGTAGGGTGTAGGAATTTACGGAGTTTGTAAAGCAGTCCTGGGTGCCAGACTCGATCAAAAGCCTAATGTTCCTTTTATTTTATGAATTTTGTTGAGTTCATTCATTTTGTTGCCATTGACTAATAACAAATTATTAACGTCCTATTTAATTATGAACTCTTTAATGCGTAAAAAAATAATTTCTGATGTTTTTCTCAGGCATTGGTGACTCTTGCAAGAGTAGGAAAAACGGCACCAAATAAAAATGTTTACAGCATGTTTGCAGAGTAAATATCTTCTTATCTCCGTGAGATTGGCGGTCCTCAGACCTTCATTGCCTTTTTGTTTCGAAGCGTAGAAAAAAAAATACAGGTCAATTATAAAGATCCAGATTTTAGTACGTCTAAATAGATTTAGTTGTAAATTTCTTTATAGGCATCTTACCCATGTTATTTTTTTATTTATTGAAATTTTAAAGAGTGAATTTGCTCTCCGAACATTATTATAAAAATGGCGTTGATTGAGATAGATGGATATTCTTAATAAACAAGTGGAAAAAAAATAGTGAAATTTACAACTGTAAATGTGAACAGAACAAAAATAAAAACATAAACAGACAAGATATTTGTTGCCACTCGTAGCACTTTCTAAATAATTTTAAGTAAGAAGATCTTCTTTTCAGAGGTCTAGGACGATTATCAGAAGTCGAGAAAAAAGCAAGGCTGGAAACATATTCGGATGGCCCAGGAGTTTATAATGAAGGAATAGATTTCTGGATGAACATATCAGCATACAAATCCATGACATATGGAACATTGAGATCTTTATTAATGATTTTGCTTATGACGAAATATGAAGCATTCAGGATTTTACGAAGGATTTTGGATTATAAGGATATCAGAAGAATTCGATGGTTTGATTGAGCCCCAAAGTATAGCTTCCGTATTTCTGTATAGACCTTATTATAGTCATGTAAATGTGTCTTTTGTAATGAATTGAAAGCTATAAGGGTTTGTCTAGTAAGTGTTGGAGAAACCAAAAATGTCTAGCAGTTCTTTGTCTTGCGGATTCCAACAAGGCGATTCCTAACAATATTATTGAAGGATACTGTAGGACAAGGAGACAAAGGTTTATGGCGGAATGCTTGTTAACTAACCTTTAAAAATATAATATATTACAGTATAATACGTTGTTAGTTCTTCGTAACTGTTTAAATGAAACTGGAGCTAAGCTTCTTACAGGTATGAAGTAAACTGTTACTTTAAGAAAATAAAATTATTCTGTTCATTATATCATGAGGTTTAGTTAAATCTTAGTCGACGGTTTTGCAAGGAGGTGATTTAGACGAAATCACGCCCTGAACTTCCAGGGTTTTCCTCTTATTAATGGTACCCACTTTATAGAAGCAGGGTGTGCCCCAGGAGTATCTCTCGAATCCAGGGTCGTCCAACCCACGGTTAATGAAACAGAATAAATAATTTATCTGACATGAGCCGGCATCCGAACCTGAGACTTTGAGCAGTGGAGGTTCATTGTCCTACCACTGAGCTACACCATTCTAAAACTTTAACATGATCATTATAAAGTTTTAATAATATGCTTAACTAATTGTGGATGATAAATTGAATTTCTCGATAACGATATATTCTGATGTATTAGATAGAAGAGGAATAGGTAACTAATGTGCTAGTTCTCATATTCATTTTTTAATAATTCATGTTCATATTTAAATAATTTTGATATCAAACAATAACATGCCTTCCCCTGAAAAAAATAGCTCTTGGCTGAAAACCATGTGAAACGAGAGTTCACAGAGAAAATTAAAGAAAAACAAAACGTCAGTAAAAACACGATCTACCTCGAACAGCGAGAGGAAGTTGCCTTCACTAGATTAAGGATAGGACATACCAACCTAACGCATTCTTATTTGATAAACAACCAACCTGCAACAAAATGCCAACACTGCTACAGTAATCTCATATTCATCCACGTTGTCCAAGAGTGTCCTTATTACGCATTAATTCTAACCAAATCAGGACTCTTGCCTAAATTATCAGTAGTTTTAAATGACGAAGTTAAAATAAGATGTGTGACAAATTTCCTTAAAGATAACGATTCGCTAAACAAAATTTAATTTTTATTTTTGTGATATATTTTATAACAATTTATTGTTGATATTATTGTAATGGAGATGAGACAGGCTTTGATGATCACGGGGTTTTAAGCCTCTTATCTCTAAATAATAATAAAAACAACAAACAATAATCTTCCTTCGTGGTTCAGCATAATTTGTGTTATTATTGCGATGTAGCATTCGGTGAATACTCCTTCTCCCGAGTGCGGAGATTCCCAACTATATTCCTGAATGAAAGAAGGAAAAGTATATTTAGATATTGAAGAGAGTCCAGAAGATGTTGGACACAGACCGCTGCCAGGAATTAGTGGTGCAGATTCATATATTATTTTCTTCATTAACTAATTCTGATACAATGCCTGATTTATAATGCCTCTGATTGAGAAATAGAACTATTCGGTTCAGACTGTCAGATACACTTCAGTCATGAACGGAACGGGTTTCCTATTGAGATATTTACTGCATTATATTTTCTTTTAATAATAAGTAAGAAATTAATTCATGTTAGAACTTCACATTAGTTCTATTTATAATTGTTAACATATTTTATTAACAAATGAAAGTTTTAACCTTCTCCATCATCGAAAGCCATCCATTGTCAAAACATTTCTACTATATGTTTTATCTGAGTTTCACCATTTTTAAAATTTCTTTATTCTATTGTTAATATTTATTTTCCTTAATGACATATACATTTTATGGATGCTTTTTACAGCTTTGCATTAATTATTTCTTATTTAAGTATTTGAAATGTTTTTAGGAAAAATAAAATTTTCGAGTTATTGGGATAAAAATGAAAAAAGCCTTCGAAGGAAAGTTGCTTAAAATACTTTCAAAAATAAAATATTTTGGCTAAATATTGTTCTGATTCAAATATCCGTTTGTTATCTTAGACAATGTAATTGCTCTTGAAGCTTTTCCAAAAATAAATAATTATTATTAATATGTAAAACTGTGATCTGTGAACACTATTATAAATGTCCTTGAGACAGATTGTAATATTTTTCAATAAATAAGCTTATAAAAAAAAATATATATATATGAAATAATTATATAAAACTTAAAAGAAAATCAAATCCATTTTGAGTTATGCTCAAATGTTACTAAATTAATTTTAATTGAAACGCTTCATCATAATTTTCTATTTTTTTTTTTCAGTGATGACTATTTTTGAAACGATATACCGCTTTAAGGTGAAGACAAGTAAAGTATTATGAACATTTTTGATGCCGTTTTGCACTGTATTATATAGATTAAGACTATAGTCTATCGAGAATATGATTTAATACACGCGCAGAAAAGGTAAAAAAATTGAAAAAAATATATCAACAGACTCAAACAATAGTTGTGATGCATTCCAACCGATAACCAGAAACGCGTTTATGAATTGTCCAGCCGTTGAAAATATAACCACACAGTTCACAACAATTGCCTAACATAGTCAATATGACAGAACTAACCACGTACAAGCACCAATCTAATGTTATATCATGTCCAGACACACAAAAAAATATTTTTTAAAAACTTTTATTGTGATATTTACAACTGTATTAGTATGAATACATCAAGTAAATGTGTACAGAGGAATATAATCACATGAAACACGCTTGTTGAGAAACTACCCATTGGTAGCACTCTAATAATTTGTCTACATGAGGAGATCACGAGGCCATCTTCTTTTTCAGAGGCCTCGGAGGGTTATCAGGAATCGAAGAGGAAGCAAGGTTAGAAACAAGAGGATTCGGATGGTTATGAAATTTATTATGGAAGGATAGGTATCTAGATTTGGCCAAATCGGAAACATATGGAACATTGAGGTCTTTATGGATTATTGTATTTGTGACAAAGTAAGCAGCATTGAAGATTTTACAAAGGATTTTGGGTTGTAAAGATTGGATACGAGAGGAATATTATGGTTTAGTGGAGCCCCATAGCTCAACTCCATAAGTCCAAATAGGTCTTATTATAGTCATGTATATGAGTCGTTTGTAATTAATTAGAAGTTTAGAGCGTTTGTCCAGTAAGTGTTGGAGTAAGCGGAAACGTCGAGCAGTTTCTTGTCGTTTCAGTCTTGTATGAGGATTCCAAGGGAGACGTTTGTCCAGCTCGAGTCCTAGGTATCGGATTTGTTCTACAGGGATAAATGGGGTGTTATTAAAGGATACTATAGGACAGCAAGTCATTGGTTTACGACGAAGGTTAAAGATGATTTGAAGGGATTTATTGGAATTTATTTTATTATTATTTATTTATTTATTGTTACATTCCGGATCTACCCGATCGGGTCATTAGCGGTTTTAGATGTAATCAAATTAGTTGTACAAATTTAATGTCTATTATAAATTCTAAAAATAAATAAATAAATTATTTTATAAAAATAAAGGAATTTATTTTAATCCTCCAGTTTTGACACCTTCTTTAAGGTTTGTGATGTGTGATTGAAGAGTTTGGGATGCAATTGTTGGATTATTATTAACTGACAGGATACATGTGTCATCAGCATACGTAGTGATGAAAGTACCAGGATGGGTTGGGATATCAGATGTATAAACTGTGTAAAGGATAGAACCAATGATACTACCTTGAGGAACTGCGGCAGATTGAGAAAAGAGGGATGAATAGGTATTATTGCGATTTATTTTGAAGTGTCTATCAGTAAGATAGGAACTGATGATAAGAAAATATGTAGGGGGAAGGAATTTACGGAGTTTGTAAAGCAATCCCGGATGCCAGACTCGATCAAACGCCTGTTAAACGTTGAGAAAAACTCCAATGCTATACATTCCGCGCTCCAATGCAGAGGAGACAACGTCTACTACACGATGACATTGCTGGATAGTGCAATGGGATGTGCGGAATCCAAATTGGTGATCAGGGATTATGTGGTTAGAATCTAGAATGGGATACAGGCGTTTTAAGATGAGCTTCTGCAGAATTTTGCCCATGATGGATAAAAGAGAAATAGGACGGTAAGAGGATGGGTATTCTGGTGGATTTTTGGGTTTATGTATCATTTTGACTACAGATCAATAAAATAATATTACTCTAATGCTGTGGATGGTGGGTTTAAGAAAAATAAATAAAAAATAAGTGAAAATAAATTAACAAAAGAAATCAAGAAATGAAAGAAAAATAATTAAAGAAATTTAAAAAAAGAAAGGAAATGAATGGAAGTGAAATGATGTGAATGAAAAGGTAAAAGATTATTAGCTGTCGACTAATTAAACATATTTTATAAGATTTCCTTTTGTAGGAAATTGATAACTTTAGTTACTTTTTCATCTTGGTTTGCTAATCCTGAGTTTTAAACTATTGAGAATTTACTTGGTTTTTTTTTAATTATATAAAAAATCCTATGACCCCCAAAACCTGAGTGTCTATTTTTCTTTGTCTTACCTGGAAACATGACTTGCTTGGTGAGTAAAAGCCTGCGCCAGCAAGGATTTCCAGCCATCGCTATTTTCTAATACCTTAAACCGAGCAGTGTTTTAAGTCCACAGCCACCATTCAATCCTCCGAATGAACGATTGGGGCGTTCTGTTCGCCTTTCACAATACATTCGCTCCGACAAAATCATCGGTATCCTTTCTATTAAGTTGGGGGCAGGATTTATATTTTCTTCTCGGCCTCTAATCATTTCTTCAAAGTAGCACACCCAACGATCCATAACTGCATCTGCCTCTGTTATTAAAGAGCCATCTTTATTCTTGCATGCATGGTTTTGAGGTTTATATGTCAGGCGCCTATCACTGATCATCTGAAAAAAAATTGTGCTATTTTCGTATTTGTAGGCATTCTCAATTTCATCAAGCTATTATATAGAAGAAAGCAGATCTGCAGTAATTTACCAATGCTATCCAATCGTTTCCACTTATAATTTCTATTACTTAATTCCGAGATAAATATCAACAATTTATTCTAAATTCAGGCAGTATCGGATAGGCACCCAAAACGTGGTAGAGATCTTATATTTCTTTTGTGTAACACATGCTATAAATATTATTCATTTACTTGAAGTATTTATAATTTAGATTCAAAACATCATTCCTGACTTGAACATACAGTTTTTCTTTAATATACCATATATAATGGAAATTGACTATATCGATGAAAGGATAAGATAATCTTATATTTAATAGATGAGTAGATTATTCTTATTTAAATCAACTTTTTTTAAAGACTATGGTAGCAGTGAATTTTCGTTTCAAGTTTATAATTGTTTTGTTTTTTATTTAGACTTGATTGATTTAAAATTTGGTTAGATTGGGACAGAGAAAAATAATTACTAAACAAATATTTAAAAAATTGCACCTTACTCCTGCCATCAAAACTTACCATTCAATTCAGAGCGACAAATCACACAGAGTATGAACCCCATTAAAATTATTTCAAGGGAATATCGGGTAGAAAAACCCATGTCTCATGAATCAAGCGTTTCTTCCCACCATGTGTACTCTAGTTATAAAAACTCAAATTTCACAAAAAATATTAATTAATATTTAAAAACATTTAGTTTACTTAAAATTTAGCGTTTTTTTGGACAAATTCTTCCCTAAACTCCGAAGCGATCCATAGGCCCTTTATTTTTTATCAACGGTTGAACGGGATCCTGTTATATCCAGGATATTCAACCCGTGCGTGGTCTGAAGCAATGGGCTCGCGATAAGAGCGATTGGTTTATACCCTTCACCCTCTTCCTCCCACATTCTTTTTCCCTCTCATTCGTTTCCTCTGACTCTGCAATCGCACTCTCTCCCTCCCTCATACCTCTATTCGTTTCCAGTATGTAACTGAGTATCTCCAGAATGGGAGCGAGCTGCCAGTCAGTTTCTGTTTCCAACGAGTCCAGTCACGAAGCTTTCTTATTAAGATGGCACACAATCGTCCTGAGCTGGGAAGGCTATCGCAGTAAATTGGAAACTATTTCGGGAAGGATAAAAGAGAAAGTCTACACTCAACTGTTAAGTCACATTGGCAAAGTAGCAACTTGGAACTACAGATATCATTATTAATAAGTAATATTTTTTGAAAGCATATATTATACGAAGTTTTAAGTAATTATAGTCAATGCGCAAGGTCAAAAAAAGTATGATTTTCCAACTTTAGGTTAAAACCGAGGTACCGACTCCTTTTAATCAAATTAATGTAACTAGAAAGACGAAAAAATTAGAATATTTGTTCAGGCATGAAACTATGTTTAAACAAGTGCTTTTAGGACACTAAAATCTTGTTTTGTTTTTATTCAAAATTGGTCCGCGGTACAGCCCCCTTTTTATCAATTTATTGACACTCGTCGTGAATAGCTTCATTCTATCTAGTGTTGCCCAAATGCGAGTCTTGCCAGATGAGTCTTGGTCTTGCAAACTCAGTTTCGTCATGGTCTTGCTCTTGCACAAGAGTCTCGCAACAGTCTTAAAGTACTGTATTTTGTAGATAGGAGAAACCTAACTAAGCATGAATGAAAAATTAGAGGAATTAAATGAAAAACTATATTGGTTATACCAATTATTTACATATAGTAACTAAGATTGTCGAGTATTAGTAACTATTTTGCCTTAATTTTTTATTAAAAACATCGATTTTTTTTACCAGTCCTGGTCTAGTTCTTGCGACAGTCAGGTGGCCTTGGTCTTGGTCTTGCAAAGTGCAAGACCAAGACCGATTTTGGGCAACACTAATTCTATCGCAACCTGCAACTTTTTTATTTACGAAACTTCTCGAAAATGAGGCGTTTTCTGTCTGAGTGTTAGTAAAATTTTTCAACTTAATAAGCAGGCCGAATGGAGCGGTCGCTCAAGGCTCCAAGTTCAAAGGGGCGCAGATTTAGTGGTAAAATATCAGTATGGAGGCTCACGCAAGACTTCCATGAAAAACCTGGGTACTGGAGTCACACATTTTTTGATAAAGTCAAGCGATGGGTGATCAAATTTCAACCAAAATCTATAAATATCACAAAGTTTGAAAATTTTGTTTTCTACAGCAGTTACCGCCGAATAACGAAAACTTAATTACTATTATGATATCTAAAAACTGAAATGATAAAACGAAAGAGCGATTGCTAGAGGTTTATTGTGCTTCTTATTTTCCTCCAGTAAGGAAGAAATCTTCTTTTTACTTAAAACAGAAGTAGTAGTAGATTGTAAATTCATTTAAAAATAATCCCCACTAAGTTAAATAAGTGAGATGTAAAATGTGTCATATTTTAAAAATAAACTATTATTATTATAATAAGGGGGTGCACAAAAACTGGATCTCGCTTCATCTAAAATTTACCTCGGTCCGGCTCTGTTAATAAGTAACTAAAAACTCATGAACACCTATTTGCTTTCTACTTGAACTGCAAGATAATTTGATAGAAAAATCGGAAAAAAAATATGGCTTACATAAACATTGGACCGTTTGACCTTTATAGCATTGTTATTTTGACATGTTTGAGGAAGACACGAAAATATTTTTTACGTTTCATCTCGATTTTGAAATCCGATTATCTTACAATTATAGTGGATATTAAATGGATGTTGATGACCTTTAAGTTCCTTTTTAAGCTGACAAAGTTTGCTGATCTCCAGATTGAAAACGCATCGCAGCATTTTCTAGAATTATCTTAAATAAAAAAGTTGTTCGTTAGGATAATAAAATGAACCTTTGAACGAATGTTAATAATTTGATAAAAAAAAAGTATTTGTACCGCAGACTAATGCTAATTTCAGTGAAAAAAAATTAATGTCCTAAATTTCATATCTATCTACTAATTATCGTTGCCCAATTTTAAAATAGTAATCTGTATTAATAAGGAAGAAGATTTTTTTTTTCAAAATTAACCCAAAACATGTGAGCCAAAAATATGAAAACCTGTTGCTACTTAATCTGTTTTCACACATATGAATTTTTTTAGCTTCAGTTTGAAAATATTTTTTCCTTTCCCGTAAAGTTTTAAATTTTGAAGTTAAGAGTTTTATCAATAAGACGTTATGTTGCATTCCTCAGCATATTAATGAAAAGAGTTTATGTAAACTCATATGATAAATAAATTATAATTTTTGTTGCCTCGCTACCAAAGGAGGCAAAGCTCAGCATGGATGGAGGAAATAATTAAATGTTTTGTCTTTAGAATAGAAAATTTTTGAAACATAGTTTGTAATGTAATCCATGTAACGGAGTGGGCGGAATGGCCGAGCAGCCTGATGGAAGATAAATTGATAAAATAATTACGAGTTCGTGTCCTGGTGCCGGGAGGGGGAGGGAGGGATAGGAGCTTTTACCTATGGTTTTAATCCCCCGCCCTCACCTCTTGGCCCGGGAAAATCCCGTATATCTTAAAATACGAGGAGGTGAGGACAAAAAAAAATCAATTTGACGCTCCAAATATCTACTACAGTTTACTCGATTTTCATGAAATTTTTATACCTAATCGATCCGATACAAATTTTATCAACTTATATCCCTAATATTGTAATAATATATTTCTTAGAAATGGCGTGGAAGCTAAATTGATCGACCCTACTAACCTGACATTCTGTATAAAATTATCTGTTAAAAATAAGTTTGAATTATCCTATCATTTCCAGAAATTCCTGTACCCTTTAATCACTTGACTGGCTATAAATTCTACTTGTTTGTTCTATTTTGAGAAATTTCAACTAAATATTCTCAGGATATTGTTGATTAAAATTTATTCAAGATTTGTTCAACTTTAAACATGTTCAGAACATAAACTTAGTGTTAACTAGTATTCTGAAATGACAAATAATTTTATTTAAACTATTTTATTAAGCTGAACTTGTGGACGTGATTTGACGTATAGAGATAGGCAAAGAGTTCCAAAAGGAGGTAGCACGAACGACGAGGGATTTGCTGAAGAAAGTGATATTTACGGGAAGTAATATATAAATCTATAAGTTGAGATCTGATGTGAAGAGAGTGGATAGAGGAACAGGTTCTAAGGACTTGGAAAAGGAAAATGCCAAGAAGGAATTGCCGTTGGAAAGTAGGATAGAGCCACTTCAACTTCGTGTATAAGCAGGAAACATGAGAACGCCTGGAGATCCCAAAGATGAATCTTATGACTAATATTCTCGGATACAATTACCAAGTAGTCGGGTAGTCAGTTGTTCCATATCCAACATAATAACAGAACTTCAAGAACATGAGCTAAAGGCAAGTTTTAATCCCCTGATTATTCTTGAAGTTGGCGAAACGTTGTATAATTTTATAATCATAACATTGTATAATCACATTTCAACTCGAGAATGATGATAAAACTTTTTCTGAAAATGACAAACAATACATAAACACAGTGGTTCACAGTCAAAATGAAACACCTGAATATTGATAGAACTTATTTAATAAATAAATAGTTCAATTAACTTCCTAGTAAAGTGTTATTTTCTAATGTTCTTTTTCTTGTTATTATTTTATGTTTCTTGGTGTGGGCGATGTCTGGCGACTTCTAGTGTAGAAAATCTTCATTTTATTTTGGAAATATTCACATGGTATAGTGAATAAACATGTTTAAATTGACATTTTGAAATGAAAAGAAAGAAACTGTGGAAAATTTGGGCTAAAAAAAACAAATTTAGTTTATATCAGGATAATGACCCCAAACACTCTGCTATGTTAGTTAAGGAATGGCTACTCTTATTAAGACTCCAAAGTTATAAAAACACCACGACAGGCACCAGATCTTAATATGTTAGATAGGACACCTCTGAACAAAATCAGAGGTAGACATTAGAAAATACAAAATCTCTAGCAAAGAATACTTCTTAGCCAAATTTTTCTCGGGAGCTAGCGAAGCGGTTTTGTTGCATATTTTTTTTATTTTGTAGGGTTTTGACTACTGCTGGCTGTGACACAAATTGGATGCTCCCTGCGCAATAAGTGAACAACATATTTTTCCATAGACTGTTGCGCGAAAACGGTTCCAACGGTTTTGATAAACCTTTCCAATGATTTTCTAATAATCGTCCTTTCTAATTCATGAAAAAAAATTATAAAGAAAAGAAAAATGATTTGGGCCTAAATCGCTGAGTATATATTTAATGGTAAAATTCGTAATAAAACTTTTGAAAGGTAATTACCAACAAAACAAAAAAAAATCATCCTCCACATTTTAACAGAAATTATTGTGTGACAAAATTAGGGTATGACAAAAATTTTTGATCAGCAATATTAGAGTATTAAGATTTGTATACTTATCTACCACAAGCCGGTTTACATTGCGTGTGTATAATTGTATCAAAGAAATCTAACTCAAATCCTCTCTTTGACCGTGAATATATTTTGAATAAATCTAATTCATTTTTTTTATTTAATTTTTTTCTTAATGCACATATTTAAAGATATAAAAACTTTTCTGAAATAGGTAGGAATGTGGTGTGAGTGATTTTTTCCTGTTCATAACTATGCAATAATTTATCTTCTTTTTTTTTCTTAGACTAAATGGTGTGAATCTATTTATAAAGCCACAGTTGAATAAACTTAAAATTTAGAGTTTTGAAATTAGCTTCAAAGATACAATTACTTCTCGATCAAATTTCAAAATTAAATTGAACTATCCGCTCATTCGAAGAAGACAACATCCAGGGGTAATGTGATATAGCTCGAGGGCCAACGCCTCTCTCTTAAGTCAACAGTAAATCATTCTATTCTTGGCCATGCTCTCTTCATCTTTCAAAAAACATCAACCAATCTAAATTCCTCTTTTCCACTCAAATTCTTAGCCCAGCGAATGCCTAAGTGAACCATTTTAGTGCATAAACAGTTAGATGACATTTCAGGAAAATGTCATAAACGTTTAAAAATAATGTGATAAAAAATATAAAGATAATATGATATAATCATGTAATAATAATGTTAAGATGATGTAATAACATCAACTACTTTCAACACTTTAAACGAGAAAATGATTAAATATCTTAAAATATATATGGAACAATATTCTTCTTTATAAACGAATTAACAATAGCCAATGTTCTCTGTTAACATCAAAACCCTGGATCATAGGTGAGGTACCTGCGTCCTCTAGGCTGCATGTGGTATCTCTGAGCTAACTGTAGCCGCGGAGACCGAATGTGAACTTCTAACGGTTTTGCGCGATATTTATTAAGCTAGTCTTACAATTAATAAATATTTAATTACTTTTAAAAAAAACCTGTACAACTACAATCCATGAAAGGTCTTGGGCTCACTAATATTCAGGGGAAGCGCTGTTTCTAGGCCAATGGTTGTGCAAGAAGGTGATTTGACCGAGATCACGCTCAATCGCCAGGTTTTCACCACTAATCAATTATTTAATTAAGGGTACCCACTTTTTTGAGATTGGGTGTGCCCCACGAGAGTCTACTTACCCAGGGTTGTCCATCAGCCAATGAAACAGATAAATAAATTTTCTGCCATGAGCCGGGGTTCGAACCTGGAACCATTAGCATAGGGGATCAGTACCCTACTATTGAGCTACCCCTTATATACATATATAAAGTGTGTATGTGTGTGTGTACAAGGGAGAGCTATCTATCCCTACAAGGTTGAATGACCAGATCCTATACTATGTCATATGCATCTGTAGCATTGCGCCCTCCTCTGGCTTTTAATAAATACTATTGGCATGGTTGTGAGTTTGGATCTCCTGGAATCCTGGTTTTTTTTCTAAGAGATATAAAAACAAGCCAATTTCGAAAGCTGATTGTTAACGACTTACGGCTGGTTAAATATTCCTGATTTTGAAAAGTTTATTTTATTTCTTAATTCCTTTTACATTTTTATTCTGATTTATCATATTGCTATTACTTAATTTATTATATTGTATATAAATCTGGTGTAAATGGGCTTTATCATCACTATTTGTTCGAGACGCTAAGTAATATTACTTAATAAAATAAATAAAAGAAGCATGCAATTATGGAGATCCGGAGTAACTGGTTCATGATTTTACAACGTGATCTCCACTTGCCTTCATAAAACTGTAAATTTGTACAAATGACAAGCAATTCTTGAGATAAAAATATTGCAAGATTACTTAGCAATAAACAGAAAAACGTGTTGCATAAAAATAAAAAACACACATACACACATATATACATATATATATATATATATATATATATATATATATATATATATATATATATATATATATATATATATATATATATATATATATATATATATATTATACCTTCAATTGATTTTGATAAACTATTTTGGTATGATTAATGGCTAATTTTTTATACTTATAAAAAAAAAAAAATTTTTTTTTTTGGCTTTGCTTTATTAGCTTACAGAATGTATTCTATATTTCTCATTTAAATAGTTCATTACATTGTCTTACTCTTATAGTAATCTGTTTAATTTTTTACTAGCATAAGTATTCAAAATTTGACCAGGGAAAATAAGTTAATAAATAAAGAGTATAAATAACACAATCAGTATATTAACTTATGACATTACATCCAAATTATCCTTTACTTTTGAACCTCCACTATAACAGCCAATACTGAACATTACAGGAAGATGTCTTGTAAGGTTTTGTCGGTTAATACAGCAAGGACTCCCGGCATCGACCTGCCAATATTTGCCGACTCGGTTCAGCCAATTATATCGGGACCTGAAAAGCCCCATTAAGATAAGGCTTTTATCTGATTTGGTCAGAAATAACGCCGTGTTGGGATAACAACCTTCTTTAAACATGGAAAACTCCGAAAGTAAAATAATCATAATAATACTACTTCTAGTCACCAGAAAGCATCAACTCCATGGTGATGTTTTAGCCTACGTTGCCAACCTTATTCCGACGAACACGAGATAAATAAAATTTTTAGAATATAAATAAATAAATATTTCAAGGTTTAGATAATTATCTCAAGCAATTTATTTATTCATTGCTAAGTGAAAGAAATGGAAGACCCTTAAAAACGTCTCAAACTAGTTAACACACTTTTTTTCGAACTATATCGTATCACATATCACATATTTCATATACCTAGAAGGCGGGGAGGCCGTATAGCCTAAAAGGCGAGGTAGGGAAGAACAAGAAAATATATATATATTGTATAACTTTGAGGGTTGCGTGGTCGAGTGGGCTAACGCATGTGTAAAATGCATGTTGAACCTGATAAACCTAAAATTAAGAAGTTTAAATCACCATTTCAGGAATATTTTATATACTGACATCATTCCCCCGTCCTCTCCTCTGGTCAGGTAAAAACCCCGTAAAACTCATATGGATATATTCAATATAGACACACGGTATAACCAAAATTAACCTCTTACGAAAGCCTCAAACCTTCTAATTCAAACTAATACAATCCTAAACAAAAGCGCCTTGGTACGTGACTAACAAAACTCTACATACTGATCTCCGCATGTCAAAGTTGAATAAGATATAACGACCCATTAGAAACGGTTTTATGACAATGTAAACAGAAATACGAATAATTTAATAAAATATATAGATATGCTTACCTATGATATGATAAACCCTGATTATAAGGGGGAGATTAGAAAGGCGCTGGATGACAGATCTCCTTTATTAAATATCAAAGAAATTGTAAACGTGCACCAAACCAGAGAAAAGGTACTACTGAGTGCTCTCCTTAAAGCGTTGTATGCATTCCTTTTTTTCCGCTTCGTATATTTTTTTTTTCATTAATTTATATAAAAAAGTATAAATATAAATAGATATTTATAAGTATAAAAGATAAATAGTGCTTTGTTCATTTAATGAACAAATCACTATTTATCGAATGATCGAACAGGAATATTCGATACCGATTTTACCATCCCCTTCATCAAATTCACCAAGATCGTTCTTCAAATCTTCTCACCTATGTCTCGGTCTGTTCTCGGGCGTTATTCATTGGTTAATTAATGACACTATTAATTTTTTAAGCCATTCGTTTGTTATTCATCCCGGCAATCTACATGACGTGTACACCGTCGTGATCTCCTCGCCTCAATTATACTTACCGGATACAGCTCGTGAAATTCGACATCGCGTCGCCTTTTGAATTAACTAATCCTACCCTGGACCAAATATTGTTCTGTTCTTAATGTAAATCCGCAAGTTTTAATTTTCCAAAGAACAGTAGGAAATGGATATAACAGCCACAGTCAATTTTTTTCCGTATTCTGGAAAGATAATTTGAACTAATAAGGCCGATATCATTTGCTCAAATATTAGCTGAATACCGATGATGGTACTCTGAGTATTTTGAAAGTTAATTTCAGTTGATGATTGAAAATTAAGTGATGAAATTCCAGATAGGTATTATTTAAATTTGAGTGAAATTTCACTACTAAGGAATAACACCATTACTCGCCTTGATTTTCTCTCGGACTTCATATTTTATCGTTACTGTACTATATATGCTTAAATTTCTCTACATATTCAAACGAACGCTTTATTATTTTTACAACTCCCCGATTAACTCATAAATAAACGTTTTATGATCTGAGCTCAAGTTTTACACAACATATTCATGCTTACTTTTTTGCTCTTGGGGTTTTCCTGCGCCCGTTATTTTCATCAAGGAAGCAGGTTTATTAGGTTATGCAGAGGTGACCTTTTCTTGCCAGAGTGGGTGTGATAAGATTTATAACGGGGGGGAGGGGAGAGAGGGGTCTTCACAAAATAAATTTCAGCTTAATCTAGTGGAAACTAACAAAATGGAAAAAAAAAAAAACATAAACCTAATTGTGCATTCATGAACCTTAATCTTCTATAAACGCCTCAGTTTTTATAAATTTAAATAGCTGCTATTATTAAAAGTTTCTAAATCTTGTCTTAACGAGATGGCCACAGCTAACGACATGTCGATCAGGAGACGACTAAAGAGGAGATGGATGAGTGATCTCCTTACCTGAATTAACGAAATAAATCAAGACCAGGAAGAATTGCTGCTGAGTACTATTTTTTCCTTATGCCTAAAATGTCAATTTTTTCTTATTAGTTACAGCACAACTGTTCATTGTCAAGCTCACTACAGGTGTGGATGGAAATATAAAGACAAACAAAAAATCTTGTCTTATTTCAACTTCGTATAAAATGTTTTATGTGTGAACGAATTAATATTACATAAGAATGATTTTATTGTTTTCATTTATGTTTTGATACGCCTACCTTAATTTTTAACGAAATTGGGTTATATAGCATAACTGATTTATTTCTTTACGCTCGATCGAATGAATTCGATTTTCTATGAAATTAAACATTTTTTTTTTAACTAAGTATAATCGAGTAAGAGTATTTGAGTGTGTGTGTAATGATGTTAGAATTCATATAATTTTTACGATTTTTTTAATTGTTCTTATAAATTAATTTTTTTTTATTGCAGGTATGGCTAAATAAATGAAAATAAGACTTAGTCGCTTGAAGGTAAGCAGTATTTCTACATAAATATTTATCAAATACTTTCCCTCCTCCACACAATGGTAACCACCCAATATAAATTTTTTACTTTTGGATACAAAGCTTTTTTTCTGCCACCTTCTTGAATAATTACAAAAAATCAAGCAATAAAAAAATATTTAAAATCAAATGCAGCAAAGTAGATAGACATCACAGATATTTTCATGCTGAAAAAAATAATCCATAGGTTTTATTTTTATTATTTTGTAACAAGTATTTTTTTTTTTAGATTTAATTTCGCTCACAATTTAAAAAAAAAAAAAATTAAAATTTCTCTTTGAACAGAACATAGTCCGTGGTACAGACCAATTTTTATCTTATTATTAACATTCACCTGAAACTTTATAAATAGTTTCGTCTCATCGTAACCTACAACTATTTTATTTACGAAAACTTGGAACTGGTGGGCTTGGAATGGGGCTTTTCAATCTGGAGAGGGGCAAACTTTGTCTATTCAATTAGATACTAAAAACTCGCAAATACACATTCGCTTTCTAATTATATCGTAAGGTCATTTGATGACAAAATCGAGAATGAAGGTAACCTCAAAAAATATTGAGCCGTTTAGCGTGACCTACACCCCCAAATTTTCAAAATACGAGGTTATATCGGACAAATGGCATTCTTTAGTTTTTGTGTGATCTTCATTAATTTAACAATAGATTTAATTTATATTTAGTTATTTAGGTTACAATAGTTTGAAAATTATTTGAATTAAGTTGAATATGTGTGTGTGATTTGTATTTTCTTATAAATAAAAATAGAAACAGTAAAATATAAAAACATATTGCAACATCCATTATCAATCTCTAACCTTATTGGGGTCCCTAATGAAAAAAAGTTCCACACCAATGATATAAATTGTAAAATATATAACATAAACGATTTTGTTTTGTCATAACCAAATCTTATCTCGATCTTCATTTAATCAATATTACTTCCATTGTTTGTACAATCCTTTCTATTTAAATTCTATAAATTACGGAATATGGAAGTCCACATCGCAGACATATGCGACACATAATTATAGTTCCTGAACATTAGATTTTTTAAAAATTGACGGCTTCGGGACTCAAGTGTGTTAGATAATATTTTCTGGAATTCTTCGACTGTAAATCCCAAAGCGTTGCATCAGGGGTTGAAATATCATGAATTTTCCAAATATAAAAATGGAAATGCACTGAAAGAAGATGGTGTATTGCAGAATTTTCTGTAAAAGGCAAATGAGCTACATAAATATATTTTCTAGTAGAAGCAATTTTCCTTATGTATTATTCATAACCAATACATTTCCGTTGCTTGTGTCGATTTTACTTCAATAAGGTAAAAAAATAAATTTACAGTATTTTTGTTTTTCATAATTAGTATAATCACCAAATTCCGTATTCAGTAAATTGTAAAAACTGTTGTGAAAAGAACTCTGAAAAAAATAAGACAGTTTAGATTTAGAAAAAGATCAAAATGAATTTGGATTTTGATAAAATAAATTTACTTATAAACGTTTAAATTATAAATTTTATGAGTGTGAAATTTTAATTAGTTTCTTAATTTTTAATTTAATACTGTCTATTTATTCATATTCACCAAATCTGAAAATATGTTTTAAAAATGATTCTTTAAAAAAAAAAATGTTTTGTTCAGTACAGCAAACGTTTTGATTTATTTTGGTCACAAATTTGGTAATTAATTTGCATAATTTTTATTTACAAATTAGTAAATAATAAAAAAGAAAAACAAATAAATAAAAGAAATACAACATCTACAGAAGAAAAATCAACAATGTTATTTCTGCATGATATTTTCTAAAATTTTGTAACATAATATTTCTAAAAATTCTTAAGGTCAATTAAAGAGGCAAAAATAAACAGATTTGGTCCAACGGTATGTATTTATATATTTATTATGCTGTTGAAGAGCGTTTTACCTAGCTTTGACAACAAGAATTATTTTTGTTAGAGTTTGTTGCACCGCTAACACTATAAAATATTTCTATTGTGTATTGTTACATTATAGTGATTATGTTAAACCTTTTTAGATAATGGGTGATAAATATTGAGGACGCAGTATTTAAAAAAAATATATATATTTTTTTATTCGTGCCAACGTTTCAACCCAAAAATGTGGGTCATCTTCAGGGCGTGATTTGAGCACTCTGGGTGTTCAAGTACTCTTGGGTTGAAACGTTGGCACAATTAATTTTTTTTTTTTTTTTTTAAAGACTGCGTCCTGAATATTTATCACCGTGATATGTAGAACAGTCGACTAGCTTCCTTCAACTTTCTAGATAATTTTCAAATGTTTGTAAACATATTCGTAACTAATCTATCTGTGCATTAACAACTAAATGTTAAGTGAAATGTCCAATTTTGTTACAAACTACATTACTTTTATCATTATATTTATTTCCATATATTTATATCCTAACTTGATGGAGCGCTGCTGGACTCAAGGTAATGGCTAGGGCTTATGAGACCCAGCAAAAAGGTTTTAGAGGCTGCAAACCTGTTTAGGGATTCCTATCCTTAGCTGGAGGTTGAGGGATAATTCAGTGGTAAGCTGCCTTCAGCTTCAGTGGTAAGCTATGCTCAACGGACCAGGTCCGATCCGTCAGATGACTGATAAATTATTTAATACATCGATCCGGGGGTAAGAAGATCCTCCTTGGGCACACCCAATCTCTATAATATAGGTACTCTTAATTAAAACATTAATTAAGTGAGAAAACCTGGAGTTGAGCGTGATCTGGTACAAATCACCTCATCGCACAACCGTTGACCAAGAAACAGTACTTTCTTACAAAATACTGAATCCAATTTTGATGTAGATAGATCGTGGCTACATCCATGGAACACCATTATGGATTCCTATCCTTAGATATTCTCATATCCTAGTTCAACGTTGTACGTAATAACTTCACTATCCAGTGGTCTAGTTTTTTCATTAGAACTGTCTACCATCCTTAAGTATGGCGAGGTGATTGTGGACCGTCTTACACCCATAGACAAAGGTTAAATAAAAAATGACAGCAGTCACGAAAACTTTAATTCGTGTACTTTGTTTTAATATACAATAAATAGAATGCAATTTTAATAAAACATTTATTATCTTGTTTATAATCAATCCATAAGTATCGTTTTATGGAAACTATTCTAAAGACAGAGAAAATTTCTCTGAAACATTAACTATGAAAAATAAACAATGAATTAAAACTATTCTTCATTTATTCAATAAGTACGATGAGGTTGATCATTGGGTGCAATTATTTGTTAATATGATACGTTATTTTTTGGAACAATGTTTGCTCTCCACTGTCTCTCTAACCTGATTTATTCCTATAATAATAACGACTTCCTATATAAAAAGGGAATTTTCCTCTCCCAAAATAACTATTAATAAATTTAAGTACAACTCATTAAAATATACTTACTAGCACGTGCGGATCTATGGGGGAGGCGGGAGGAACTTTCGGGCTGAAGCCCCTCCCCAAAATGGTAAAATATAACCATGTTTTATGGAAAAAAATATTTAAAAAAGTATTATTGTTCGTGTAATTAAATTTAAAAGGACTTAAGGAATCACTTAAACACCATTCCATATAGATAGTTAGTTTATTTCTTTTTTTCCAACGTAATTATCGTCATTTTTATGAAAAAAAAAGCTTTCGGGATGAAGCCCCTCCCCCCAAAATTAAACTCTGGATCCACTAGTGCTTACTAGTAATAGTGATCCCGAATAACTGTGAAGAAATTATCATTCATTAAAAAAATTAGAAACTTGACTCACCTTGTGAAAAAAAGATTATTGAAGACGCATCAATGAAATAGCCTCGATTGTGCCGACAGCAATCGATGTTAAATAGTTTGATGATAGATTTATCAAAATTTATCCCATTGATAAATTTCTTCCAAATACTGTGATTTTCTAACAGTGTTCTCCCAAAAATTATCTCTGGATCCTTCCGTTTCCTAGTTATGAATTTGCAAAATAAATAATCTTTAAAAAATTCCTGTCAAGCTATATTCCTCTATTTGACGAATCCCACCAATTTTCAATCTGAATGAAATTTGTTTCAACCCAAGATTGAATTAACCAATAAATAGTATTTTTTTTTTCTCATTTTATTCTACTGTTACAATATGTACGTATAAATATATGCATACATGTTCTTGATACTTATAATAATAAATAGTAATTTTTTATCCTTCTTTTTTCTAATCCTCCATAATTTTATTTATTAAGTACAATTATCTTTACCACTTTTCCTTAATCGACCTTTGAGTATTAAATTTAAACTTAACTATTTAATTGGGAATAAGGTCACTTAATTATTATTGAATAAACTATTGAATGTTCATTTCTTCTGTTTATTGACGTTTCGATCAAGGTATTTTCTTTTCATTAGCCAGTAGCTTAATATCTGTGCTAGTGGACAGTGCTGAGACTTTCGGTGTGTCCCTGGCCTGATCAAAGCTCTATTTTTTAAAATTCTAGCTTTGAAGAGGATCCCATGGTTGACTAATAAAAAGAAAATACCGGGATCGAAACGTCAATAAACAGAAGAAATGAACATTCAATAGTTCATTAAATAATAATTAAGTGACCTTATTCCCAATTAAATAGTTAAGTTTAAATTTAAAAGTACAATATCCATATAAATTCAAAAGCCATTGGTGGATGTACAATGTGTCCCTGTATCACGTCGAATGATTACTGTATTGTGTCCTCCACACATATACTAAATTGTCTAAATATATACCTATATATATATATATATATATAGATATATATTTTTTCCATAGCCTCTTTTTTAAATATTTATTGTATTGAATCCATGGATTTTGTTTGTCCTTTTAATAACCCTTTTACTGCTTAAAAGCATCGTAAGATGTATTTTTCTTCTTTTTATCCTTTTTTTTATAATTTTTCTGAATCTGAAATAAAATCAGTAATGGGACTTGAGTTGACCTCATACTCTAGAGCTTACAACTAAATTAAAAAACTTATCTTATGCAAGTTGTTGTCAACGTTTTGGAATGCTGGCTTTTAATAAGCTGTTGTAAAGATCGTTTGCCAATTATTTAGACTTTTCGAAAAATTATTTTTTACTTATTGTTAGCGTTGCTTGTATATTTAATGTTTTCATTCTGAGCATCGTGGTTCCATTTTGGAAATATTCTAATCTTTATCCAGTTGCTTTGCTGACATGATTGAACAAAGGTGTACCATACAAGCAAGTGTACCATAGAGCTGGTCTTATTATGCTTGTATAGATGACGAACTTTAGCCGTAAAGATAAGTTAGCTGTACTAATTAAATTTTGGAGTCTGTACATCTCAGATCTTACTTTTTTTTTTTAAATGTCTATAATTTAATACTTTTGTTGTTAATTTTGAATTCATTTAGCATTTTCTGTTTTCCTTTTTGGTATGTTTTATATATATATATATATATATATATATATATATATATATATATATATATATATATATATATACATATATTTTTTTAATTTATTTTATTTTATTTAAATTATCCTTTATTTTAACTTTATAAACAAATTACGATATATAAGTATACAATAGACAAATATGTCCCCTTGCTTGGTCCTTCTCTTGCCCGAGGGCATTTTCATTTTTCTTATTTTTATAGTTTTTGTATAATTTTTCTGAATCTGAAATAGAATCAATGTGAATATAATGTAATCAGTGTATGATATGTTATATTAAATTTCAGTGAAGTTAAATACACATGGAAGTTTTTTCTTAGATCGGGAAGATTGCCTTATTTATAATATTGAACGATTTATAATATAGGATATTTTTCATAGATAAATTTGTCTCTTAATTTCGTTTCCCTTCAATATTTATGAGAAGAAGAATCTCTGCGATCAAATTGGCTGAAAGGGGTACTTTTTTATTAGGTCACACAAAAATATTCATATTTGACCTAAAGATCAAGTGGAGTTGAGAAAGGGCCATGCATAGCGCCCTAAGTGTTGCCTACCATTGAATATTCTCCTTAGCCAATCTATTGAATGAAATCCGTCCGTACTATATAAGAAGCTGAAGCTATTCAAATTCCTCAGCAGTCTATCCCTGAAAAGATAACGATTTGAATGAGAGCTCTGAATGCCAGGGGATACGAATGAGGAATTTGAATGCGGTACAACAAGGAAGAGTGCCTGAGCATGCACATTGCATCCAAAGCAGGGTCGGTTTGTTTGTCTCATTATGATGTCATGTCGTAACCGTTAGTAGCTAGGAAACTACGTACGTTTATTTTTAGAGTTTATTAAAATTTTGATAAGAATAACAGCTAATGATTTATTTTTTAAACATTATTAATGGGTTCATGATGCGTTTGAATTATTTTTAAGGTTGTATGACCATACAGGAATACATGATTATGAACATAATCGATAAATTTTAAAGCATCTAACAAATGTAGATAATTATAATAAATTATTTTATTTTAAAATATTCAGAAAGACTGTTAAACAGGAAATTTGGATCTAATATTTGTAAAAAGAAAATTGCCATTAATTTCAGTCAAAATGTCTTTAATGGGTTTAGCCGACGTTTCGACCTAGACAGATGGGTCATCCATCATCAGGCCATGGGTCATCCATTATCGTTAGGAAATCGAAACAAAAAGACGAAACGGCAGCTAACCCATTACAGAAATTCATGACAATTATATTTTATCTTTATAATTCATTATTGAACTATTTACCCATCTCTAAAGTAAAAACTAAATGCTTTCAGGATACAGTCATTTTAAAACTGAGCGTATAATTATAATAATTATACATTTATACTAATATTACTTTGTATTCAATACGCAATCGATTCACAATAAAATCGATAGTATTTTTAAACACTGCGCCTCCGAAAACATATAAAAATAGACCTTGATACCGAAGAAACTCAAAAAATTTAGATAAATCAAGACACAATCGATTTAGATTAAATTGTACAGTGTTTTAAAAAACAATTACGCAGAAAACATAAATTAAAAAAAACTGTAACGCCTTTTTAGTGTAACTGTAAACCCATGAAGTATTTCAGGTTAAGTACTTTGTTAGAAAGTTTTGTTTCAAGAGGAACAGTTGTGCATTGAGGTGATCGGCCCGATATCACGTTCAACAGGTTTCCCTCTTAATTAATTATTTAATTAAGAGTGCCCAATTTATAGAGGCTGAGTGTGCCACAGCAAGGTCTTTCGACCCCAGAGGCGATTCATAACTGTTGAAAAATTACTTGATAACAGCCGGATTCTAACACGGGACCAATGGGTTGTCAGGCCAGTGCCTAGTGCACTGAGCTACTCCACTCTCTAATAGCATAATAACGGTATGAACACCGATCTGAAAGAAATATAAAATACTGTACTTTTGTCGAATGAAGTACTCGATTATTTTGAAAAGTTCTTTTAGTACAATAATTCTTACTATTTGTGAAAATCAAAAATACTGAGGAGGAGAACTGAGTACTTTTTGTACTCATCAATCATCAAATAGAATAGTGATTAAAGTACTCGGAACTCGTATTTGAGTAAAATACTCCACAATTTGTACTGTTTACTCAGAATACTTTTTTTCCATTTCTAATACAGACAACCTAACGATTTTTTCACATTCCAGCCACAATTTGACCTCCTCTCATTTTTAAAACTCTATTCTGGAATTAGTCTATTATAGCTCTTTTTTTATTTTTTTTTTTTATTGAGTATTACAACAATCTGTCTCTTGGACATTAGTTATAGTGAGGTAGGATAACATTCACACCATATGTACAAAAAATATGAAATAAATAGAAGCAAAATAATAATCAAAAGTATATTATAGCTCTATGTCGCTTGATGTTTTAATACCTATTTAAATAAATTAGTGGGAAATTTTCTAAAAATTAATACTAAAAAAACGTGGTTAGGTAGAAGGCTAATTACGAATAGTATTTTATTTCAATTGTGACCAATACAAGTAAAGAGTATTTTTATAAGTAAAAATGCATAGTTATTATTTTTCTGTTACCCAATAAAATTTTTCATTTTACTAAGTAGTATTTTTGGTGTGAAACATATCTACTCTGTTTATGAATTGATTTTTTTCTGGTTTTAGTTAGATTTTCCACGCATAAGCTGTGTGGAGTAAATATGACTTTTGTCCCTCTAAATAGGAGAAATACCGCAATGTGCGCCAATATTAGTAAAGTAAATTAGAACTTAAATGTTTTCTTCAACTTTCCTTTTATAGTCTTAAATTTTTAAATTAAATTGCTTTTGGTGAATTTTCTATTCGAAATCTTTAGAATTTCATTTTAAACTGAAATTTTTAAAATTTCTTCTTGTAATCATCAACTTTTAATTTTATCAGTTATATTGCACCTTTCTTCTTTTAATGTTCAACTTTTAAATTTAATTGTATTGTCAACTTTCTTTCCTTTTATTTTCAATTTTTATCGTTAACTTGCGATCTTCTTGTTTCTAACATTGAATTCTAAATTGTCTTTATTAACTTTTCTTCCTCTAGCATTAAAGTTAAATTTTTAAACTGTACGTGTTAAATTTTATTCTTGTAATCTTCAAATTTATAATTTTGTTAATCGTTTTTTTTCTTAGTTAATCTTTAATTTTTAATATGAATTACAATTGCAGTTTTAACTTAGATAACTTTAATCTAATTGTACTTGTATAGTTTTTTTTTTTCTTCAATTTTTCATCCGCACCTGTCATGGTAGTGACAATCAGCAGATTGGTGGTCTTGTAGAAAATGGCATGATAGGCATGACGAAGAATGGAACCCAGCAGCACCTCTTCCCTGGTCTGTTTACATCCTAAAATCAGGAAAGGAGATCTCTCATCCAGCTCCTTTTCAGTCGCCTCCTGATGAGCATTTCAGCCGTGGCCATGTCATTGATAAGTCCATTGTGATGTCCGTGTAGTTAAGAATGAAATCGGGAGTAGAGAGTACGTATGTGCTGGTCAATGGTTGGTTGTCTTAGGTCGGTATGTAAAGTCTTGTTGTTGCCATACCAGAGAGCGCAAGTTATTTGTCTTAAAATTTTTGATTGAAAGGATTGTAGTTTTTGTAAGTGAGTCTTTTTTGCTGAACCGTAAATCTGTGAGGCGTATGTTCAAATGGGTTTGAGCAGGTAAGTGTATGTATTTAGTTTTTGTCTAATTTTCAATTTTGATTTAGAAAACAGGGAGTATAATATTTTCAATCTCTTGTTCAAAGTCTTTCTTTGAGGTAGCGTATAGTGTCCGTCTGAGGAATTGGTCTGATTGTTTCTGATATAAACTGGTGGGCATTTTTCTCGTCGAAGCGTAAATGTTATGTGGTGTGATTATATTGTATAGTTAGCTGTAATTATTTATTAACTTCCTAAATTTACTGTTAACTGTTGTAAAATTGTATTTGTCATTTGCAGTTTTGTTATTTGAGTATTACTAATAGTTGATCAAATAATTGTAATATAGGGTGGAAATGGCCCATGTGGATTTAAAGAAACAAAACAGTTTGTAAAAAATAAATAAGTTAGAATTTCGAATAGAGTGAATAAATAAGTTGATATCTGTCTTTGTTATTATTTGTAATAGACCGATTGGTTTGCAATGCCTTATTTTATTATATCTGTTTTTTTGTAACTTGGTCACCAAAAATATTTAACATGTAATGTGATTACTTTCTGTCGGATATTCTAAATATTATATTTTAGGTGTCTTAGGGAGTGTAAATTAGTTCACGTATTCTGTTGCAATTTAATTAAAAAAAATAAAAAAATGTTAATTCATTTATTAAATCATCCAAAAACTTGTTCACATCATAACTAATACAAACATATATTCTTTTTAAAGTAATATGATTTAGACAATTAAATTGCATAAAAAAACATGAACTAATTTACACTCCCCTAAAGCACCCAAAATATAAGATTTAGAATATGCTACACTTTCTTTCCTGTGTAGTCAGTTGTATGACGTATATATAGTAGGTAATTTGTTCATTGTGATGATCATGTATTTTATATTCAGTATTTAATTATCAAAAATAAGTTATTGTTAACACATTACTTTTTTGTAATACTTCTAGATTTTTTTTATCAATATAATTTTATTCATTGTTATTATTCAAGTGAAGTCGGATTATATGTAAAGTATTAAATACATATAAAATATTTAGAACAATTTATATTTTATTTGTAATAATATTATAGAGCAGAATATTATGATTAATCAAAGAAGAAAAGAAGAAAGAAGCAGTAGGTCGGAGTGGGTTTGTCTTTTTCTGCTTTGCTGCCGCATCCTTTTTAGCGAACGACAGCAAAGTGAAAGAGGCCGATCCACAAGACCCGGTCAACATAATTGCCTAACTTGGTCTCAAGAGGAGCTTCGTCATCTTTATCAAATAAAAATTATATTAAATTGTAGAATATATTATTATTATTTATTGTCATATACCGTAAGATGGGGTAACTTTGGGACTGGGTGGGAACTTTGGGCTAGCGTGTAAAATTTAATTAGTGGTGATTCCGTAGTAGATACACGGTGTTGGTCAGTCTGCAAAAATGAAAGAGGTCGTGGTGGCCGAGTGTGTTGGAGCGTTGCTCGGTTAGCATCCTCGTGCCTAGCGACGCCGGTTCGAATCCGGCATGGGAGTGGTTGACTTTTATTTCGTGGCGGCCCTACGGAATGAAACTCGACCCTCCCACTCTGGTTAGAATAGGTTTGGGTGTACCTCTATAACAACCCTCTCCCCACCGTATGCCAGAAATGGTGGGTAGAGGGTTATGTTATAAAAAAAAATCTGCAAAAATTGTCTTTGTGTAAGTATATACTGCTCTACAACCTTGCGGCACACTACTATTGAGGCACAAGCGAAATTTCCATGAAAACAAGAATTTTGAAAAAAATAAAAATAAATCCTAACTGCCCAACGAGTGAAGTGAACAAAGGTTCTCAAACTGCAGCAAGTTAGTAGCGCAGTACATGCTTACACAAACCACATTTTTGCAGACTGAACACAGTTTATCCACTACGGAATCACCAGGAACTAAATTGTATCCGCTGTCTCAAAGTTACAATATTTTTTTCTCTTTATAATCATCGCTCATCATCACCTGTCACGATGCTGATAATCAGCAGATTTGATGGGAATGTAGATGTTAGTGGTATAACAGGCATGAAGAAGGATAGCACCCAGCGGCACCTCTTCCTGGTCTCTGTTTGCTTCCGTAAATCAGGGAAGGAGATCTCTCACCCAGTTCCTGTTCAGTCTCCTCTGAATGGGACTGTCAATGATGGCCATTTCGGTTATCAGTCTGTTGTTATATCATTGTATTTTAACATAAAATCATGAGTTAAGAGTACTCTGTGTTGGTAGATAGTTGGTTGTCGTAAGTCATTATGTTGTTAACATACCAGGGAGCTGCCGTTTTTATTTTCAAAACTTAAAAATATTGTAGATTTTGTAAGTGAGTCTTTTTAGCTGAACCGGATATCTGTCAGGAGCATGTCAACAAATGAATTTAAGTAGGTATTTGTGTGTATTTAGATTTTGTCTGATTTGGAATTTTCATTTGAGAAATATAGAATATAGTATTTTCAGTCGCTTGTTTAAATCATTTCGTTTCATTTTGATGTGTGGACCACAGATCATTCTTCTGTTGAAAATTGGTCCGATATACTGTGCTTTTTCCGTATGTGGATTTAGTTGTCGCCGATATACATACACATACATATATTAAAAATATATTTGAAAAAAATCTCGAACTTATAATCGGATAAAGGAAATAGTTCTATGTCTGTGGATGTCTCATTACTTTCGCTCAGAAATTGTACTTTTCATTCCGACTTGTGTAGTTCAATTTCATTCGGTGGCGTACAAAAAAAGTAACGTTCCGCTTCCCTGACAAGGAACAGTTTGGAAACCCCGAAAATGACGATTCCTTCTAGCCAGCGAAGTAAAGAAGGTATCACTAGCGGATCCAGGATTTAATTTTGGGGGGGGGGGGGGAGGGCTTCAGCCCGAAGCTTTTTTTTCATAAAAATAACGATAATTACTTTGGAAAAACAGAAAGAAACTAACTACCTATATGAAATGGTGTTTAAGGGATTCCTTAAGTCCTTTTAAATCTAATTACACGAAGTATTTTTAAATTTTTTTTCCCATAAAACATGGTTATATTTTACCATTTTGGGGAGGGGCTTCAGCCCGAAAGCCCCCCCTCCCCCGTAGATCCGCCCGTGGAAGGTATCAAATACCCGTCTCCTCTCTCTCTTCAACAAAAAATTGTTTATTTTGTGTAGCATGAGAATAATAAAAATACATATTATTTTGTAAATTTGATGTTGTTTTTTTTAAATCTAATTGTTCTAAATCCAATTTCCTTATTTGCTTGACTCTTGACACCACCATTTTATATAAAAAGTCTCATGTATCTATTGTATACGGAATATGGTCCAATATTGAAATATGGTACTAATATTAATATGGTCGTATTATTAATTAATAGGATCGCAAATTTTAGCGAAATATAAAAATAGTCTTAACCGACTACATATGGTTAGTTAAATAAATAAATGCAATTGCGATAATTAAGTTTTTATTTTTGTTTGTTTTTTAAACCAAAGTCTATCTGAAATATGCTAAAAATTAATGCCAATAACGATTTGAAAGAAATTTATTCCCAAAAATTTCTTTAGAAAATGATTGGAATTGAAATGCGATGTCAGCTTTTACCATATATATATATATATATATATATATATATATATATATATATATATATATATATATATATATATAGATAGATAGATAGATAGATAAATATCGGTATGTATATTTTTTATTGTTTTTTAACGAGTAAATTTCGAATAAAAACGCTTATTAGAATGATGTTTTGGAAAGAAATATTTAGGAGTGCCTGCTGTAACACATATTTTTCTTTATCCATTCATCACTGAATATCCTATAATCCGGTGTAAATGTGTTATAAATCAGTCTATTATTACTACTTTATTATTATTTATATTATAAGTATTTTGTTCTTTTAATTATTTTTTTAATTTACTGTATTTTAGCTTGTGTGTATAGTATGGTATGAATGGATATTTAAAGTCGTAATATATATTGCATTATGACAGATTGTATTATTTTACTATAATAAAAAAACATATATTTTCAAGTTAATTTATTATTAGCCATATTTACACCAATTTAAAAAAAAAATTGTTGTCACTTAATGACTACTCATCAAAATGACGACGTTTCGGCTCGTCGAGCCATTTTCAAGTCTAAAATACCCATCATGTACCTGTCATTTTCACTTATGCGAATTGCAAGCGTCATGTTTCTGAGTCACCCACATGTCATCCATCTCATTTCTATTCAGTCACTGAATAGAAATGAGATGGATGACATGTGGGTGACTCAGAAACATGACGCTTGCAATTCGCATAAGTGAAAATGACAGGTACATGATGGGTATTTTAGACTTGAAAATGGCTCGACGAGCCGAAACGTCGTCATTTTGATGAGTAGTCATTAAGTGACAACAAATTTTTTTTTTTTTTTTAAATTGGTGTAAATATGGCTAATAATAAATTAACTTGAAAATAATAGTATGCACCGAAGAAGAATTGAGTAATATTGTGAAAAAAACATATAGTTTTTACAAATATTTTTTTAAATAAACTAAATTGACTTTTTTCAACAATAAATATTATGTATTTATGTTTTAGTTTTATTTCTAGTTAAGACGTAAATGTGTATTGTAGGAAATTGTATGGTACTAATGTGGAATGTCAATGCAATTAATAACTTGCATTTCCTTGAATCAAATCTAATTTTGTATTTTAAAATATTTGATATTATTACTAGTTTCATTTTAGTAATTATTGAATGGAAATTCGTGTGAAAATTGAATGTAGCTAACTGATATTATAAGATTCAAATGTCTAAATTATGGATAAGTGGGCCAACAAAGAATAAATGTATGTTGCTGGAGCTATGTAACAACGTTAATGTAAAACTGTCCATTAAATTCGGCATAACTGATAAAATATTATTAAATTCTCTGAATACATGTCTCCAGTTATATGATTTCAATATATTATTGATTATATGTGATTGATTATTGTATACAATTATTATTTTAATTGGTTGTAACCAGACTCCATACAGATGTTATTAATAAATAAATGGAATAACCTCGTTCCCAGTCATTGTCTGTTTTCAATTCATTGTGTACCACAACAGAAAACAAAACGTTTGTAGAATATATACATTTCTCTATACAGCAAGGAATCCACAGAAGTACACAAGTGGTCAATATTAAAATAATAAGAATAAAACGCAAGGCTTTTATTGCGTTACCACTTTGTTTAATATATTAGCTTGAAGAGAGAAAATTAGTATATTTTATTGCCTATAAAAAAAATATACGGAACCAGTTTCTCCATAAATTGCTTGGTAGAAAATATTTTATAAATAATTTGTCAAGCAATCCAGTAGATGCCTTAAGAACATTTTGATCCAATTTCACTGCGAATTCTAAAGTTTTTTTTCATCAATGGAGGAACATGATCTACATTTTGATCACACTTGATCTAAATGGCAAGCCCTGAAATTTAAAAATATTTCTTTCTTTAATACTTCACATTTTGTTACGAATTATTTGATTCGAGTCCATAATATGAGAATACTACTAACATAAGTTGTTGTCCAAATAACGAATCATTGAAATACAACCTCACCTATAATAATATAACCTTAGTATACATAATTTAAGTAAGCTATACAAATATTTAAAGTTCCAAAAATACATTCATTCGAAATTCTCCAATCCTGCAGTCCCTTATAGAAAGCTTACATTATTCAAACGTCCTTCTTAATTTTATAATCATTAACAATTTGAAGTGGGGAAACAATTCATATAATCATTTACAAAATTTATATGAATTAGGGTGAATTCCAAGTTTTGATTGTAAATTTCCACAATAAATTATTATATATCTTTAAGTTCTTTTTTGTTTCCATTGTCCGGTATAAATTCTTCTCATTATTATTATTATTCGATGGTCTCCTCTACCTTCTACCTATCAGTGTTCTCATCGTCTAGAGCGATATATTATATTAAACATTATCGAATTCTAAATTTTTTAAAAATAGATAAATATAACTGCTGATTGCATGAATTAATATACTTCTACGTACAGATCAATTCATATAATAGATATTTCCGTAAAAAAAACACACTTCATAATCATTTTAGATAATATCGAAAAAATCGGTATTTTTTACTTTTATATATATATATATATATATATATATATATATATATATATATATTAATCGTATTTATGAATTTATTTATATTACAATATGTCCCAGGTAATGTAATAAAAGATAAATTAAAGCTTTATAATAATTAATTGTTATATTTTTTCTGAAAACATGGATACATATAATTGACAGGATATCAAATCAAAATATATGATGAATCCCAAATTATTTCGAAATAAACCTCAACTTAATTAATAAGGACTTGAAGCTCTTTAAAGAAGGATTTTTTTTTCTAAAAGAAGCATAACTACAGGATAGTTGGAGAGGGTTAAAAAAAAGTTACGAATAATCCATGATTTTTATAAGACAGAATTTAGCTTAGTTCAGCAGCTTAAAGGTCCTCTTAAATGGTTTTACCAAAGATAAACTCTGCATTCATTTAAGTAATGTAAATTTTGTCTGATTTACTGTGAAACAATTGATAATTACTCGATTTCTGTTGTTGTTATTCCTTCATATTTAATGAAAAACGCGACATTTAAAAAAAACAAAACACAAAACTTGAATTTCTTGCTTTTCTACGGAAAATCGGACCATGGTTAATATGGACCCTATCTACTATCACTTCTTTAAATATTTCGATTTACTTACCGGATACCCTGTATATTTTTTAATATTGTTGGTTAGGACTTCAATTTTATTTTTAATAATAAAAAACACATTTGATCCATATTCTTACTTTACTTTTCTCTCTTTATACACAACGTTTCAGCCTTTTATTCAGGCTGAAACGTTTTCAAGGGAATAAAATTTATCAAATAGAAATAAAATCGATTGGGCTAATTTCTACTTGTCACGTGCTTTAGTGAGGTGAAGTTTAGCTTAAGATCAACTTTCCTTTCTTGAAAATAGCATATCGGGCTGAAAAATTAGGTCTAAAGAAATTAATATAAAGCAGGACTGAGGATCTAAAGTGTTTTTATTATTATAATTCATTATTTTAGTTACCTTTAATGTTTCTGTGTTCTAGTTCTTTAAATAACCAAAGTTCTATTTACATAGACGTTATTTTCACAGCCGATTCTGTATACCAATATTTATTGTTACTCAATTAATTCACCTAAACAATGACACAATGGCAGAGAGCCCTTGTAGAAGTTTATAGAAGAGAACATTAGTATAAATATTTTTGGGAAGGGTTTACCATCCAGAAGTAAATATTTATTTAGTAAACATAAGAACTAAGAGGTCGGAATTTCGACAGGACTGGAGTTTATTTCGGGAAACACAGGCGTCTTTTAAAACGTTTCGATAAATCTTTAGTGAATGGCATTGATTTAGTGAAAAATAACATTTTGAGAAGTTTTTGCGTACTTGACCTCTGGAATACTGACAACTATTTCACCTGCACTGAAGAGTGTAAGCTATAGGGATATTTTAAAATATAAAACAAGCATTCAAGGGAGTTTAACACTTTTATATTTTAAACAAACAAAAACCCTGTACCAATAACAACCCATGAATGGTTACGGGTTCAAAACAGTGTAAGGAAGTACTGTTACAAGGCCAACGGTTGTGCAGGAAGGAGACGGACCAATATCACGCTCAACCGCCAGGTTTCTCCCCTTAATTAATTATTTTAATTAAGAGTATCCACTTTGTTGAGGCTGGGTGTGCCCCAAGAAAGTCTCTCGGCCCCAGGGTCGACCCACGGCTGATAAAAAATTACTAGTCATCAGCCGAATTCGAACCCACTGAGATACCCCACTCTCCCTTTCTATTTTAAACTTAATTTAATTTAACAATAATCCAGTGCTTCCAAAATATCTAATACAGTACTTCGGACAGACAAAAAAGCTCATTTGAACAGATTCGACAATATAACCAACTTTCACATTACATATCCTCGCTTAACTTACGAAACAACTGATCCACAGCACTATACTGAGACGAATTTGGATATGCGGAGCAGAACTTTGGGGTTCGGCAAAACAACAAACATAAACAAAATACAAACAACTCAATAAAACATTCCACGAAAAATCGTTAACGCACTTTGGTATATTTCAAATAACACTATACATAACGACTTAAACATCCAAAGTGTAAAATCCTATATCCATGACCAATACAATACATTTCATTCTTCCAATCAAAATCACTTCAATACACAAGTATAGAAAAAAACGTAATTTATATTTTATCGTATTTTAATTTATTTAATATTTTATATGATTTTTAAATATTTTTTTTTATTTATTACTCTATATATTATTAGTGTTTGATTCATTCTATTTATTGTTTTTTTCTCTCTTCTAAAGAGTTTATAAACTCAACATATAACAAAAATAACTGATTCAAAAGCGTCGATGACCAGGGTTTTACGTATTAAAGCCTAACCCAACAAACATCAATACACTAGTAATTTCTATTTCCTTCTCCCTGTTATCTGCTCGAGACAGATTAAAAAGAGAATGGCTACTCCTTCAACCATAATAAAATTAAAGAAAATCAAGCAAATTGAAAGCAAATAAAAATACATCAAATTTGTAAGGTACAAATTGCATAGAATACTAAAATAAAGAAAAAATAAAACCAATTTTAAACTTACCATTTCATACTTTGTTCGTTTCTACTAGAAATTACCTCGTCAACTAAGACTCAGCCGCCTCTAAGACTCCCATTCGCCTAACCGAAGCCCAATGGGGTCGTAGATTCCTACATTAACGTATCACCTGTTTAGATATATAAGTACCCAACACACATGTTTTGGACACAAAATTGTATAATACGTGCCAATATTTATAACTTTAGTAATTCGTAATAATTTGTACTAAATGGTATTCCATCTTGTAAAAATGATTACGACAAGCAACTGGGGCGTCAGAAGGGTTTCGCATAGGACAGGCAGCAGCTTCAAATTGTTTGAGGTGGGCATATTTTTATGGAATTTTGACATGTTAATGAGAGCAAACTTTGATAGGATTGTGATTTGATAAATTTATCTAATTATATTTTCTCTGGAACTGTTTTTAAGAATAAGAGAGTAATCTCTTTTGGGACAAACGATCGAGCAAACGCGTGTGGAAAATATATATTCGCTATATTACTCTATCCATAGGCTTCGTGTCATAGTTTCTTCCGTTTAAAAGATGTTTGTAATTTTCGATCTTATTTATCGATAAAAATAAATGTAGTAAGTGCACCAAAATAACACAAACCTTTTTATATAGTTACAGGTATCATATGTTTTAATTACTCTAATTAAAGAATTTAAAGAAAATTTCTACTGTTACACGATTTGCTTCTATCAGTGTTTTTGGATTACTATTTTCAATAATCAACCATTGTGATCGACCGAAAAATTTAAAAACTTAACCCCCTCTCAAAATTTGAGGTTTCAACGTTTCAGAACGCGTAGGATTCGAAAAACGAATAAGAACTTTTTTGTCCATCCGCCGTCCGCGCATTTTCTCCGAAACTACTGGACCGATTTTTTTCAAATTTTGATATAAAATCAGAGGTCACCCGGGGATGATCCTCCTACATCGACATTACTCTCCGCATAAAACCTGCGTTGCTATAGACAGTAGCTCCTAGACGAATGTACAGATTTCAATGAAACTTCGCTAAAGTCATTTTCTCGACGCCCTTTAAATTTATCTATATAACATACTTCAACGAAAAGAAGCTGGAAAAAAGTTACGAGGGATGGTAAAATTAAATTCCGAATGACTTGAAAAGTTTATACTTTTTTGTTGATATTGTACATAGTTTTATACAAGTTTAAGAAATTTCCTTTAAAATATCGTTAAAATCGGACAACTAGAAGCAAAGATATGGTCTCCGATTATTTTTATATGTTCTACTCCAAATGTTATATCCTTGGTTTGATTTTTAAATGTTGAATGTGTTACTGAACTAATGCTATTTTTTTAGCATATTGCTAATGATTAAAGAAAAAAGTATAGTCCAATAATTGGAATCACCTTTTGGGTTTTTTTCTTTGTAACTCGGAAGGTAATGTTACTTTAGATGTATAATTGTTTGGAAATAATAAACCATTGTGAAATCATTTCCAGCGTTTTTTAATAGTTTTAGAACTTCCTGATTAAAACTGCGGAATATGTTCTTAGCATGTCACCTTGTTTTTCGAAACCTTATGCTAATTATAGAATTTTATTTAATATAAATAATAAAGTTGATTTTTTATAAGTTTGATCGGTGAAATAGTGTTTTGCACCTCAAATAAACCATTATACAAATACGAGAATCATTATAATACAGATGAATAAGATACAAATTTAAGTTGATCCAATACATTTATCTTGTATGCAAGGGAACTGCTGAGAAATATACCAGTTTATAATTGTTTAAATATATTTCAGAGATCTTGGCAACTATCTCCCTTATCTTTTGCACGTTCACTGTTAGATAAGTTTGAGGCAATGGTGTCAGTTTGTTTGTATAGTTGTATTGTCTTTTGTCAAACTACACAAAAATATTATGAAGTTATTCATCGTAAGTGTGAGTTCTTAGACTGAGGATTTGGTGTAATATGTGTTGAAATATTTATCTGAAAAAATGTCCTGATTATGTTCGAATGCATATATATATATGCATATATATATATATATATATGCATGTATATATATATATATATATATATATATATATATATATATATATATATATATATTATATATATATATATATATATATATATATTTGTTGAAATTCATAACTGTATAAACAAAATATACAATGATTTTTTTTTGTCTTCAATTATTCATCCACGCCAGTCATGGTAGTGACAATTAGCAGATTTGTTGTTAAGTATAAAATGACATAATAGGCATGACGAAGAATGGAGCCAAGCAGCATCTCTTCCCTGGTATGTTTACATCCTAAAATCAGGAAAGGAGATCTCTCATCCAGTTCCTTTTCAGTAGCCTCCTGATGAGCATTTCAGCCGTGGCCATGTCGTTGATAACTCCATTGTGATATCCGTGTAGTTTAAGATGAATTCGGGAGTAGAGTCAATGGTTGGTTGTCTTAGGTCGGTATGTAAAGTCTTGTTCTTGACATACCAGGGAGCTGCATTTATTAGTCTTAAAATTTTAGATTGAAAACATTGTAGTTTTTTTAAGCGAGTCTTTTCTGCTGAACCGTAAATCTGTGAGGCGTCCAAATGGGCTGACCGTAAATATGTCCAAATGGATTTGAGCAAGTGAGTGTATGTAAAAAAAAAAAAAAATACGATATGAAATGTGAATTGTTGGATGGACATGACATGATAGACTAGAACTACAGATCATTTCATTAAACTGAAGAACAATAAGCTAATAAACACTTTAAATTCTAGATAACCCTCATCTCAACCTACAACTTAGATTAATCAGTTGAAATCCGTTGCTTTCTATAAGAAAATTTAAATTTAAGTGGCAAAATTTGACAAATTATTAAACGCAAAACTGACGCATAGTGGGAAGAGTAATGGAAAACCTGTGAAACGGGCTAAAATTTTTTTTAAAAATTTGTAACACTAAAATCTAGATACACTGGTCAATTGCGGTTGGTGAGAATATTTTTAATTGGCGGAATGTACATTTTGTACTGTTTTTAATAAATAGTTCAATTCAAAACCTAGTTAATTTGTGAAATTTCGCATGATTTATGGGTTTTGTGAAACCCATCGATTGTTTCGAACTAATGGTTGTTAACTCACTTTTTACTGTCATTCTGCTTAATTAAAAGAAGACATAATCATTTCCAGAACTTGTTTTACTTTGAATCGTTTTTCTTTTTTGTTAAGAAAATAGGAATTTTTAAATCAAATGTTTACAAATACTGCGATTTAAAAAAACTTCTGGTATCCTCCGAAAACTTGATTCCTTACAACTTTTAAGCAGTCCTTGCTAATGATAAGTTCGTATTAACTTGAACTACCATTGTTCGCTTGAAGGTAGTAAAAATGTATTTAAAATAGTTTTGTATGTATAAATGTTCAAACAATTTCTAGATCTCCTGTAACTAGACATACTCTCAAATTTAGATTCAAGAATTGTATTGAATATAAAGATACTAAGGTTATGTAGTTATTTTTTTCGAAAAATATTACAAACCAAAACAACAACAAAAAATACATTAAATATTAAGTCTTCGTTGTCATTGCTTTAAAATTTTATTTATTTCTATCTAGATAAGAAATGCATTTTTATATTACTCTTTAACATTATATAACCATCCTTTATTTCCGCTCTAATCTAAATAAATAGACAAACACAACAACGCTAAATGAACTAAAGTTTTAAATTAAATAAAATGCAGGGTCAATGAATCCCCGTATAAGACGGTCTCAAGGAAAAAACCAACTTTTATTTACTTGTTTCACTAAGATTAATGTATGATAGTAATAAAATAATTTTAATAATAATTTTTTTCAATCTCTAACCCTTATTCTTTTTAAATGTTGTTATAATTTTATAACGTTAAATTGAATCTGAGAGTATTTGGTTGAACCTTTATGACTTCACCTGCACCAGTTGTTGTTAATTAAAATTAATGAAAAAAATACATATTTTTTTATCCGAAAATGTAAGGACGTATCGATGGTGTTCAAAATATTATTATCGATGGTTTTTAAATTGTTTGTAATAAAAATAAAATAAAATGTTTATTATTTCATAAGGAATATTATAAAATGGATATATATAATTAATAAACGATAAAATTTTTAAATTATTACATATACGTATATTATAACTACATATACATTGTGTTTTTAAAATTAAAAAAAAATATATATTAAAATAACAGTTATACCTATTTGGTAATATAGACTGTACTTATAAATAAATATCTGAAATTATACGTTTTATGAGGTCTCTATTATTTCCGAGGTTAATGTATTGTCTAATTTAAAAATTCTCAGCTTTAAACAACAAATTAAAAAAAAAAAATTGTGGAAATTTTCTAATTTTGACGCCATTTTCGCCTTCCTTGGCCTTGAAAATATAAGTGTACTAAATATCAAGTTAATCCGACATCATGTACGTGTTCAATGCCCATGTCCACGAAAATCCGTCTTTCGTCCCACTGTGTGATGGCTGAAATTTTCATATGATAATAGACAACTTGACTAAGGAAGTACTCGTTTGTGATTTGATTGAAAACTGACGGCGTCAAAGTCATCGAATTATTCAATTCGAATGACGGTTTGATGTGAAAAACTTCCAATAGTCGATTTTTCTTAGCTCTTTTAAGTTTTTTGGGATGCTCAATCTCAATTTATAAACGAAAAGTTCTATTTCATTCCTAGATATATGTAAAAAACAGGGAAAACACTTTTTTCAGTTTTTTGTCTTGAACCCGAAACTATCTATTTTATCGAAATCAATATTCTACGCAATGATAAGATAAAATTTACTATTAATTTTATTTGTAGCTTAGTTAATGTAGGACCGGCGGATGAGGAGTTAAAGGAAGTTGACTGATTAATTATTCCACAAGATAAAGCTGTTTTCGTAGCTTTTTCCCCAAAATTTATAATCTATGCGTCTCTCTGTAAAATTCAATATAATTAATTTGAAAAAGCATTTAATTTCTTATATATCCTAAGTAGATACGTTTATATGTAAGAAGCATAGCAGAATATGAAACACCCACAATTGAAGATGTTTTTTAGTGGCAGTCTCTACCGAATTCAACCAAAGCACTTTTTATCTTTTCAACTCCTGTTATTTTGACATAAGAGATATCATAATAATAATAATAAAATAATTAAGGAATGAAAAGTTCTTCTAAGACTGAGCGCTCTAATGCTTGTTCACTTTTTTGTTTATTAACGAATATTCCTTGAGCTCAATTGAAAATTTGATGCTCTTTCAATTCAATTAAATTGACGCCCAGCTTATGCGGCGTCGTAATATGGGATTTGGCGAAATTCCGTTGAACCGCACGAATTTTGAAAAGCATTCTGTTTATTTTATGTTTTCTGTATATATGGTGTGCATGTGTTTTTACCTTACTATTGTGTGTGAAATTACTATCCGTGTGACAGAATGTTATATTATTGAACAAATAAATTTTAAAAAAACTTTTTTTTAATATTGCAATGGGTGTTGATGTCCCTCAAGTTTAGGTTTGTTATGGAAGGGTAACTATCTTATGGATAATTTTATTTGTGACAATGATGATATTGCGAATGATTTTGGATCGTAAGAATTGAATATAAATAAGGATTTGTATTTCCTGCATATTCATATTGGAGTTGCTTTTTTAATTCTTATAAACCTTTCGCTCATAACAGAGAATGGAGTGTTGCCATGTTACGGTCCATTTCAACTGGAGAATATTATTCATGTAGCCCAGATCGGAGGTCCATAATGAATAGGCCATTGAAATGACAAACGGTCCGGAATCCTTCATCTAGAAAGGTAGAATAACTGTTATTCAAAAGATGTTATGAATTATTCAGGGAAAAGTGTGCCGGTATCAACTCACTGCTCTTACAGTAAAATCAGGCGTAACTGTTTGTGTTGCTTGATCAACAAAATACAACAGATTTGCCTTCCATTGGGGGCGGGGTGGCGGAACGGGCTAACGCGTGTGCACAGCACCGGCAACCTGATGGAAGATTATTTGATGAAATAATTACGATGTTGCGTCCAGGTGCTGGTTGGAGGGAGGCTTTTCAACTCTGGCGTTAATCTCCTGCCCTCACTCCCTGGCCTGGAAAAACCTCGTATAGCCTAAACGATCAGGAAGGAGAAGACAAAAAAAAAAAAAATATATATATATATATATATATATATATATATATATATATATATATATATATTTTCCTATCCATTCCTAATTCATAAACATTATTTTATCCCCGCCAGACTTGAGATATTTTACAGACACGATGCGCAAGTTACTAAACATTTATTAATACATACTAATGAATACAATACATAAATACAAACAAAAATTACAATATTTACTTTCACTTATCTATATATGTTATATTCGATATATTATACTTGTTATATATGTAAGGGAAAGTAATTCGATCGAGAAAATTTTTTAATCAGAAATTATAACGAAAATACATGTTTTGAGATCCCCTGAGACCAAATAACCGTGTCTTGCAAAATGGTCTGTTTGTCTGTAGGTCTGTGTGTATGTAAACAGTACAGCTTAAAAACGAAAAGTCGTACGAAACAAATATTACGTATTTAAGATAGGCATATGCCTTAGATTTGGCAACTTCCTCCTTAAATCGGCTAACTGGAAGTGCCACTTTATATCAACGGTGAAAAACATTTTTAAAATTTTCTCAAAAACGGCTCAAACGATTTTGATTAAACTCGGTGTATCATTGTATAATTAAGTGGCATTTAATATCATTTTGATCTTACCCCTATTGATGTCACTTTGCAGGGCTTAAATGCAGAATGTTCATATACGTCATCCTCTAATATGATTTATTTAAAAAATTAACTCTATTTTATTGACGGTAACTATAAAAAAAAATGGCTCGATATGATGTTTGAAAGAATATGATAATTGGAAACTGGAGAAAAAATAAATGCTTATCCAGGTCGATAATGAATCTTCGGAAATAATAGTCAGAAGGTATACGCATAATATATCGTTGGAAATAATCCAATTTTTTTTTTTTTTTATTGAGTTCTAGTTATGCTCCCTACAAAGAAGTAAGGCGTTGCCTAGGTTGCTTTGGCGATATTTATTATACCTATGAAAACATATTTGAAAATGTTTTTCAACAAAAACAATAGTTTTTCAAGTTCCTAAGTTCTTATGATACAACTATTATATACTCCTTAAACATCTTTACGAAGAAGGTATTCATGCTCAGTGCAAAGGTCATTCATTATAAAACTCAACACGAACACCAATCATCTAAACAATATTCGGCGCCGAAGAAGAGATGTTGGAAAAATGTCGAAACAATTATATTTTAAAATAGTACTTGAAAACTAATGTTTTTATTAATTTTTCAGACTATATTTTTTTTTTTTTTGTACTTTGGAAGTTACATAAGTTATATAAATTTCTGCTTACGAATGTATGTTAGACTCATATTTGATGAAATGATCGGAGACTGAGAGGAATGATACCAATAAATGGCCCAATATCGATTTTATATAATTTCGTTCACTTATTTTTCTTATGTATGCCTTTTTCCAACACAAGAATTATACTTAAAAATAGATCTCATTGCTTTTATTCTCAAACGATAAAGAATACATCTTGAAATATGGCTAATAATACAATCAATACAAATGGTTAAAAATCATTACTGATCTTACTTGTTTAATTTTTTTAATTATTTTAAAATGATTGTAAAATAATACAACATATTTTTAAAATAAAGTTATTTTATCACTTTAATTAGCTACAGAGTATTTTTTTTTAACTTCAAAATTTTATTTAGGAAAAGATATTAATCAAATTTATTTTATTATATTTTTTTGTATTATATTATATTTTTATTGAAGAGAAGAATAGTTGGGTGCTCAGTCAAAAAGGAAGGCAAAAATAAATTATAATATTTATTTTTTACATCTGCCGACGTTTCGACCTGAAGTTCAGGCCATCATCAGGGCTAAGAAAATAACCAGATAACAAGGTATGAGAAACTTAAGTAATGATGGTAAAAAAGATAATAACAAAAAAAAAAAAAAAAAAAAAAAAAAAAAAAAAAAAAAAAAAAAGATGAGAAAATAAAATAGATTAGATCTAGATAAAATAAAAATAAAATAGATAGATATAAAGTAAAATAAAATTGTTAGAATAATGACTAAGAACTAAGAGATAAATGATACAGACTGTTACATAGTGTGGAATGATGAAGTAGGTATAATCAAAAAGGGGGTGACAAAAGTGTTACATTGGGAATCTTAGAATAAAATGTAAAAACATAAAAAAGAAATATAAAGTTATATAAGAAATGAGAATAAAATAAATAGTAAAATGAAAACATTGAGAATGCAGTAGTTTGATAGAAAATTGAGATGTTGTAAAGTCTATCAAGATGTACAGACAATGTATAATATAATAGAGAGTTAACAACAGAGAAAAGGAATGAAAGGAAGGAGGGAAGAAATTGAGAAAGCTGAAATAAGAAAGAAAAAAAAATAAAAGAAGTAGTACATTTTTTTTCTTTCTTATTTCAGCTTTCTCAATTTCTTCCCTCCTTCCTTTCATTCCTTTTCTCTGTTGTTAACTCTCTATTATATTATACATTGTCTGTACATCTTGATAGACTTTACAACATCTCAATTTTCTATCAAACTACTGCATTCTCAATGTTTTCATTTTACTATTTATTTTATTCTCATTTCTTATATAACTTTATATTTCTTTTTTATGTTTTTACATTTTATTCTAAGATTCCCAATGTAACACTTTTGTCACCCCCTTTTTGATTATACCTACTTCATCATTCCACACTATGTAACAGTCTGTATCATTTATCTCTTAGTTCTTAGTCATTATTCTAACAATTTTATTTTACTTTATATCTATCTATTTTATTTTTATTTTATCTAGATCTAATCTATTTTATTTTCTCATCTTTTTTTTTTTTTTTTTTTTTTTTTTTTTTTTTTTTTTTTTTTGTTATTATCTTTTTTACCATCATTACTTAAGTTTCTCATACCTTGTTATCTGGTTATTTTCTTAGCCCTGATGATGGCCTGAACTTCAGGTCGAAACGTCGGCAGATGTAAAAAATAAATATTATAATTTATTTTTGCCTTCCTTTTTGACTGAGCACCCAACTATTCTTCTCTTCATTATCCACGACAGTCAACCAATTACCAATTATATATTTTTATTATTATATATATTATAATTGTATTATATTATATATTGTATTTATTATATATTATTCCCCTTTTTTTTATGCTATCGTTTCTTCTCCTTGATATCATATTTGCTGAATACCGAGGTAGATGGCAAATTTATTGTGAGCCACAAACATTTATAACTAATAAATAAATAAAATAAATATTGTTTTTGTATTCAGTAATATAACATACTACTACTACAGAAAATAATTATAGTGAGGTAAGAACACATTTAGAACACATATATAGAAAACATAAAATAAACAGAAGCAAAATAACAACTAAAGAAAAAACAAAACTTATATACAATAATTAAAAATAAAAAAACTTAAGTATAGATAAATTTTTAAAAAATCATAAAAAAGACATATCTATAAACAAACATATCTATGCACAATATTATCGAATTTCGGCCGTATAGAAGTTTAATGGAATTCTTGAGCCAACAAAGGAAAAAAAATTATCAAATTTATTAAAACAACAAATCTGTTTGGGCCACTAGGCCAAGATTCTCTGAATATTTTAGCATGCTAATGGCCCCACAGTTGCACACCTATCTGCCCGACGTGAAATTAATTAGAAACAGACATTAATTTTACATTATCACGGCTCATTTGTTGATGCCTAAACTTAATTATTTATCACTGGTTAATTAATTTATCGAGGTCATCTCTCACCACATCGCCACCGATGAGGAATATATTTTCTGTATCCATTTTGATCGAATGATGGAAATTGAGACTATTTTGTAGAGGGCTTTGTAGTAATGTGATAATAGCCAATTTTAATTTAGAAATTTTCATATAGATTTATAATGCCACATTTTTACAAAACATATCTATAAAATCCTAGTTAAAGCTGATAATTGTTGCAGTATTTAAGAATTTCTAATGTTTTTAGTTTATTCAGTCGAGTATTTTTAAACATTTTAAAGAAAAATATATTGTGATTTGATGATAATTGAAAAGTTACAAAATGATTACTTAAATTATTATTATAACCACCTATGCTACAATTGTCGAAAATGCAATGAAGTGTAGAAATTAATGCCTCAAAACCAATTTAAGACTGCAGATTAAATCTCACAAGGTTAATAAGGGAGGAAAATGCAATGAATAAATACAAATTTAAGGCTGGATGGTTCGAAATTACATACTTCTTCTTCTTCTCCTATAGCTTATCCCTTTCGTGTCTCTCAACGTAAGGGGGTGAGCAGCCACGAACTCCACTTTTCTCAGTTCTTTGCCAGGCTCCTGGCTCGACTGAGATCTTTGCCTCTTCCTTTGCATAGTCTTTTTTTTCTGTTCTTCCCTATCTCGCCTTTCAGGCTATGCGGGATTTTCTCCGGCCAGGAGGGTGAGGGCGGGGAATTTAAAATCCCTTCCAGCACCGGGACGCGAACTCGTACTTTTTAAATCTTTCAAATCTGTTATCCGGTTGCCAGGCAACTCGCGGTGCTGTGCATAGGCATTAGCCACCCTGCCCCACACATCCTTTTGCAGAGCCTATCGATGTACTACAGATACGACATTCTTGGGCGTCCTCGAGATCTTTCGCCATACAGAGCGTAGTCCATCGTCCTCACTGGGCCCCTATGTTCCTTCATTTAATCACATGGCTAAACCGTTTCAATTGATTTGCAGGACCTTCAATGAGGCGACCCCTAGCTCCTATCCTATACTTTTGTTATGAACAGGGTTCCTCCAAGACTTCATTTCAGCAGCAGTGACTGCTCTCTTGCCTGTCCGTCAATATCCAGCTTTCAGCTCCGTATAGATGTATTGGCAGGTACACAGATTTAAATGTATGGAGCTTGACGTTCGTTGTCTACCTCTCGCTTTCCTACAACACAACGGTGTTGAAAATCTGGTAGTAGAATGCGTTTGCTTTGCTTATTCTTTGCCTTCCTACTTGGGTTATCTTACTTTTGCTGGTGTTGATCTGCTTTACTTTCCTGTAGAGTTCCTTATGCCATTCAGTCACCATCTGCTGCAACTTTTCAGCCGGATCAGTGACAAGGACAACATCATTGGCTTATAGTATAAGCTGCATCACCATCTGACGTAGGCCTTTTTCTCCCCAGGATTTTCTATTACGGCCTGTTTTTCTTTTACAGATGGCCGCCACCTCATCCATATAAATTAGAAACAAAAATCAAACTATCTCATTGCTTGATGCCACTTGCCATGTCAATGCAACTGGACTCCAACCCGTTCAGTGTAACAACTCCCTTTGGGAGTTGATAAATAGGATTTACAGCCATCACTAAATTCCTTGGAACGTTTTTAGCTCTTAGAGCCTCCCACATTTCATGCCTGGAAACCCCATCAAATGCTGCTTTCAGGCCAATAAAAGCTAAGTACATATTTTTATACAGGTCCCATTATTTCTGTAGATCATTTCTTAGGGAGAATATGTGATCCTGAGTTTGCCGTTCTGGTCTAAACCCAGCTTCCCCTTCAACAATAAGGTGTTCAATTAAGGCCCTTAATGTTCCTTAGAGTATTCGGCCTGGAACCCTTTCTTATGAATGGGTATAATGACATTGTATTCCCAATCAGTTGGGATCCCCTTCTCGTCCCAGAGTTTTTGACAGAGTACTTCAAATTCTGCCATTATATCATCTCGTCTTGACACTTTTTCATTCTTCATTCTCGAGATACTCGAGATGCTCTTTCATCCCTCTCTTTTCCCAGACCTGCGCCCTGAGTTCTTCACTCCACCATGACGTTCGCTTAACCTTTCAGTATATCCTGTTTATTCCACAAACTAGGGAAGCATCCTGCAGGATACTACTTTTTATAAAACCCCGCATCTCATATAGGCTTGTGTCTGTATCAATTTCTTGGCACCTTCTCTTCAATTCATCTTCATATTCAGCTCTCTTATGGGGCTACTGCAGCGTACACTATCCTTTAATACGCTTGCCTTTATTGTACGCTTGCGCTGAATTGCGTTCCTGCTTCCTAAAAACAGATTATTCTCAATACAGAACTGAAGTAGGCACCGTCCACTTTCATTCTTAATGCGCCCTCCATCACGTCCAGGCCGATCACTCTATATGCCTTCAAGTAGTCACTGCCCGTTCTCGCATTGAGATCTCCCATTATTAAAATGCTACTATTGCTTTAACCACAGCTCGTTCCAGGTCGCTATAGAAATGTTCCTTCTCTGGGATATCAGAATCTTTTTTGTGTATAGACTTGGATTAGAACTCATTCTCCAATCTGCAGATTTATATTTGCCGTTATTATGCGAAGGCTTACTGTTTCCCATTATACCACCTTTTTGAATAGCTCTTCTTTCATTATTATGCCAACCTACCTATTTATGTCCTGGGAGGACTAGGTTACGTCCTCTATCCAGCTGAACCTCTTAACCACTTAACCCAAGAATGTCCAGTCAGTACGTCATCATTTCAACTTCTTTGCCGGTGAGTGATCTCACGTTCCAGGTGTCAGGTGTCGTATATCCTTATCCATGTCAGGTCGTTTTCGTCTAATCCGTCCAGTTCCGAGGCTATTCACTATGTTATTCTGAATCATGTGTACTCCCAGCTTAGCTCAAGCCGAGAGGTTCCCTTACCTCGGAACAACTGGTTCCTAGCTTGAATCAGGTCCAAATATCCTTTGATAGATTGCCTTCACTACGGCTGAGGAGCCCTATCTGCCCGCCTGATGCAGTTAGCTCCCTCTCAAAATTTGAGGTTTTACGTTTCAGGACTTAATTCGAAAAACGAATACAAACTTTTTTCTGCTGTCCGTGTATTTTCTCCGAATCTAATGGACTGATTTTTTTTCAAATTTGGATTTAAAATTAGAGGTCACCCGAGGATGATCCTCCTTCATGATTTCCTTTCAAGATGGCGACCGAAAAACCTGCACTGTAGCGCCTAAATTGATGTACCGATTTCAATGATTTATTTATTTATTTTTTTGGGTGAGGAAAATTATCTCTAAAAAATGGTAATTACAGAAACAATAATGCTTTCAGATTTTTTTAATTCTCATTTGGTAGCTAAATCACATGCGATATAATTTAAAAAAAGGAAATATTGTTAATGTTAAGATATTTGGCTCAGATCACTCCGTACTCAAGGTCTGAGTGATCGCTTTATTTTAAAAATGCATTTGTGGACCAAAATAAATCTTTTAAAAATAAAAAAGACGGAATTTAAAATTCGATATAATCTGGAAAATGTTACATAATGGGATGTTTTTCTGTCAAAATGCTTCAGCTGTAAAAAAAATCCTTAAAATTGGATATATGTATTCAAAATTATGGCGGTCTCTAAATTAAATTTGAAAAAAAAAAATGAAACTAATTTCTTAAACAAGCCGTATTAAATATTTGATGTTTTTAGTTTCACTTACATATTTACGAAATAATCATGAGGGAAAGTATTGTGATCGTGAGTTTGTGTGTGTGTGTAGGAGCAATTATGGCGTAAAGCAATTCAAATTACATATTTAAAGTAGGGTTATGCCTGTGATTACAATTTATTTATTTAAACATTTTTTTTAAATTTATAAAGGAACAAATAATTCGTGTATTTAATACTTGAGCACAATTTGTTGTATGGTAATTCATTGCTTTAAATGAGTACTTTATAACGTATATAATTTTTATTTCACTTCCATATCTATTCTTATTTCACTTCCATATCTATTGTGTGATGTCTACCATCACAACCAGATTTTTTATATATACCTAAATTTGTTTTTCATTTATTGATATGTACTACTGTAACATGTATACAACTACTAAATCTGATAATATAATATAAATGATAAGTACTGGTGAAGAAGCTACCCATGGTAGCACTCCAAGATTAAATTTACTAAGGTCAATGATAACAGGAACTTTCAGGATATATTTTAACTGCAGCAGTACAGCAGCCTCATTAAACTTCCTCAAAGTGTATTTTATCATTGATCTTAGTAAATTTAAACACTGTTTTCTCAAAAACATTTTGTCTTCTTTAAGATGTTTTTTTAAAAATTTATTGATTGAAATTTACAACTGTATGCATACATACATCAAGTAATTCTGCTACAGAAATATATTACATGTTAAGTACTTGTGAAGAAGCTACACATTGGTAGCACTTCAAAGATTGGATTAATTTAGCTCCCTCGCCCATTAGAGGTCTTCTTTTCAGGCGTCTCGGAGGATTGTCAGGAATTTCATTGGATGGAAGGTTATGAACACAGGGTTGGGGTAACCAAATAGTTTGCTAGTAAAAGGGGGATATCTAATTCGGGCCAATTCTTCAACAAGAGGAATGTTGAGGTCTTTATGGATAATTTTTCCGGGGAGTTTGGATTGTAAGGTTTGTATACGGAATTCGATTTTTTTTTAGAGCCCCGGTAGTGTATTTGAGTTTTTTGTAGAATATTGGAATTTTAGAGCGTTTGTCAAGTAATTGCTGTAGTAAGCAGTTTCTTGTGATTTAAGTCTAGTAGGAGGATTCCAAGTAAGTCTTTTGTCAAGAAAGAGTCCTAGGTAACGAATCTGTTCGACAGAGATCAGTGGAATATTGCTAAAGGATAATGTTGAACAGGAGGTTTACGACATACCTAAAATTTAAGAAATTATTTTCGCAATACAACGGTGTTTTTTTGACTGATGATAGAGAAAAGTACATTTACAATATTTGTTTTATATAAATATTAAACAATATTTTCTAAGGAATCTAAATATAGCCAGAGCCATAACTAACAATGGCAAGACAAACAACGTCACCGCTGTGCTCTACAGTCTTGGTCCCCGTCTTGGAGCAGACGGTTATATAACATCTTCACAGGGACTGCTCCTTGTAATCTGTATCTTGATGTATGGCCCACATATATCACAAACCCCCCACATGTAGTCTATCTCTCTCGACTTATCTTGAGAAAATATTCGTCTGATAAATTGCCTCCTCCCATAACGTTAATTGTCTTATTCCCAGTTAATTAACAGGTCACAAATACTGACTAATTCTCTATTATATATGAGTTTGTCCTCAAATTCTTAGTGAAACTCCCATAACCACTTCCATTTAAAAAATGTACTGAAAAAATTTAATCACTGTATAACAACAAAAGGTAACATCACTAATGCTCCTTATTATGTTACAAACAAAATTACCCATAAAGATCTAAACATTCCCCTTGTTCATGACTTGGCCCGAATTAGAAATTCCTCTTTTTATTTCAAACTCTTTGGTCACCTCAAATTCATTAGGGTTGAGTTCATAACCTGTCATTCAATACAATTGCTGACAATTGTATTGACCTCCGAGGTGTGTGAAAAGAAGATGGCCAAGACACCCCCTAAATTATCATAATCTTTGTGCACGTGTGTAGCTTCCAATTGGTAGCTTCTTCACAAGTACTTATGTTTTGTATTGTTTTAGTAAATTTACTTTCTGTATATATGTATAAAGTTGTAAATAACAATAAATAAATACAGAAAAAGTTAAACATATTTAACCATTCAAAATAACACTACAGAACAAAAGTACAGCCTCGTTTTGGGTTTTAACCTTTAACCGTGAAAACTACTGGACTTTTTTTTGAAAAATGACTCATGTTATCCCTTGAAATCATGAGCTATTGAATCGTCGATCTGATTATAAAGCAAATCGTACCTCGAGGTAGATCAGGTGAATAAAATACCAGACGAATTAAGACCAATTTTGTGCGGGTTTTTTTAAGGTGGTCTTGGTTTTTATTGAATAAGAAACTGTTCAAGATAATTTAATTCTAAGTGTACAATCGTAAAGTGAACAACTTTTTCAGAGAAAAGAGTGATTTAATTGACTAAGGTAAATGATAAAATGGAGGTGTGATACGGCCGCTGTATGTCTGCAGTTCAAATACTGATACCCGAGCAGCATAATTCTGTACTATTGATTCCTGAAATAATTGGGCATAATGACATAATAAAAAAATATTTTTATTGAGAAATAATTCATTGTGTCACACTTATGGGTACTGAGTACTAAAGCTGAGTGAGGCACATTCATACTACTTATACAATACAATAAATATAAATTAAAAAAAAAAAAATATATATATATATATATATATATATATATATATACATATATATATATAATCACAAATATATATACATATAACAAAGTGCGTTATTAGACCTCCTAAAAGTCCCTTTCACGTTTTACATTACTAAATTTAATCACTATTTTCTCAAAAAAAAAAAAATGCTCAGCTTTACGTTGGTGTACATAGAATTTAATTATTTTGGACAGTTTTTGACCATTGACCGTGTTTACATTAAGAAAAACAAATAAATGGTCTTAACTCCTTTTTCGTTCAAAATCGGCCCATGCATTAAATGAACTTTTTTTGTTTGAAATTTTGTCAAGAAATATCCTCCAGAGTTCGGACATTAAGAACTGGAACACCCTGTATCTTAAAAAAAAAAAATTGAAATAGAATATATGGTGAATATAAGCTGAAATTTAATCGTTTTCATCTTCATACGATCATTTCAGTAATACATATCATACATTTGTAATGAAACCACTATAGATTATAGTAAAGATAATGTTATATCATTGTGCGAATCGTCAATCAGCAGTTTCAAGAAAAAAGACAAATTGATATTTCAAAGATTAGATTTGAATATTTATTTGAAGTTAATTTTTTTCCATTTAGTCCATGGTACAGACTCCTTTTTATCACATTATTAACATCAGGCTGAATCTTCGTAAATAGCTTCATCTCATCGTAACCTACAACTATTACATACGAATATTCTCGGAATTGGGGCGTTTTCAATCTAGGGGGGGGGCAAACTTTGTCTATTTAATTAGCTACTAAAAACTAGTAAATGCACATTTGCTTTCTACTTGGATCGTAAGATAATTTGATCACAAAGTCGAGAAAAAAGACGGCCTTCAAAAATATTGAGCTGTTTGGTGTGACCTGCACCCCGAAATTTTCAAAATAGCCTTATAGAGGTTATGTAGGAAAAACAGCCCAATATTTTTGTAGGCTACATTTTTTATCGACTTTGTGTCTATAACTTTATCGACTAACGATTCAAGTTGAAAGGAAATGGGTATTTACGAGTTTTTAGTACTTAATTAAATGGAAAAAGTTTGACAATCTCCAGATTGAAAACGCCCTAATTCCGAGAATTTTCGTAAAATATTTGTTGGTTACGATGAAATGAAGCTATTTACGAAGTTTCAGCCGGATGTTAATAATTTGATAAAAAGGGGTCTGTACCACGGACTATTAGATCAATAAATAAATCTTATAAATAAAATACATTTGTTACTTTAATCCTCCAAATATGATTTTCTTTTCTTTTCTTTAGTCTAATATGAACCTTTTGTTTAAATTTTAGACAATTTTTCATTCAATTTTGTCTGGCGTGAAAAAAAAAAAAATAATAACAATCTGACCGTTATAGTCAAAACTCTTCTCCGACATGATAACATGACCTAGAACTGTCTTACTGTCAATCGTTTTACACTTACAGAAGTAATCGAGAATTTTAAATATCTGTCAAAAGTAATTCCTATGTTAATTCCTATATGGTAATTCCTATGTTCCTTTGTTTTTGTTACTTAATATGTTTGTAATTAACATCATAACACAATTAACTACCATATAAATATTCCTACGCCAAGGAACAAAAGAGGTCCTCCTTTCGGCAACCTACAGCCCTACTAATACGAAGTGTGATATATTTCACTGATATAATAACAGTAAAGTTTCGAGAATAGCACTATTGTCTGGCGAGCGGGCTGAGTAATGTAAACCTAAGAGCCAGTTGTATACTGGGAGCTAGCTGTTATTTACATTATATTCACTAGTTTATGTGTCTAGCGGCAGGGCTTATAAATAAAAGATCTCTAGGCTTTGGTCTAAGGAATGTTCTGGGCTATTTGAGGCCGGGCGGCATCCATCAGAAACACTCAAAGATATCTTTTTTTCCCTTCTATCTTCGTGTATCAGCAAGTTCGGCCCTCACGTCAACAACTTCATAGTCTCTGATAAGGTCTTCCAACCTAGCACTTTCGCTTATCTTAACTAATGTAATCACAAGGGCTAAGGAAAATTTAAACAACTTGATTAATTTCCAGATCTAATAATTAAACAAAATTGATTTAAAAAAACAAAAACAACTTTCATATATACTTTAAACATATACTTGGTATATTCAGGAAATTGAATTTATTAATATTCAAACTTGCAGTAGAAGTCGAGTGCCTACCACACTTCAAACTCAACAAATTCAAGACTTCATTTCGAATGATGAAATGCACCGATGCATGGGAGAAAATCTCTTCGCCATGAGCATTAATGTGTAGCAAAAGGCACTCGACTACTACACTATACCCGACTACACCAAGTTCAAATTTAAGTAAACATCAATTTCCCTATCAATCTATCCTGTTTCAGTAGGTACGTAAGTACATTTCATTAGCGTGGATAAGATTTCCCGATTTCCCTAGTTGATTTTTTTTATTCAAATATTTTTTATTTTAACCTTTTTAATTGTTTAAGTATTTACACCACCCGGGATTGCTTTACAACCTCCGTGAATTTCTCCCCCCTATATACTTTCTCATCATTAGTTCCTGCCTTACTGATAGACACTTCACAGTAAATCACAATACATATTCATCCCTTTACTTCCAGTCTGCTGGTGTTCCTCAAGATAGAATCCTTGGTCCTATCCTTTACACAATTTATACAGCCGATATCTGAACCCATCGTAACACTTTCATCACCACCTACGCCGATGACTTATTATCAGTAAATAACGATCCATCCATTGCATTCCAAACTCATCAATCACACATCACAAACCTTGAAGAATGGTGTCAAAACTGGAGGATTAGAATAAATTTCAATAAATCCCTACAAATCACCTTTACCCTTTGCCGTAAACCTATGACTTCCTGTCCTACAGTATCCTTTAAAAATACTCCACTAATTCCTCTTGAACAAATCCGATACCTAGGACTCCTGGTAAACCTGGACAAACGTCTCACTTGGGATCCTCATACAAGACTGAAACTACAACAAGACTGAAACCGCTCGACGATTCCGATTACTTCAGCACTTACTAGACAAACGCTCTAAACTTCCAATTAATTACAAAAGACCCTTTTATAGACCTGTAATAAGGCCTATTGGGAATTAGAAAATTGAGCTTTGGGGCTCCACTAAACCACCAAATTCCTCTCATATCCAATCTTTACAATACAAAATCCTTCATAAAACCCTCAATGCTTCTTACTATGTCATAAATAAAATCATCCATAATGTACCATATGTTACCAAATCGGCCTAACCCATATATATCCTTCTATAATAAACTTCAGAACCATCCAAACCCTCTCCTTTCCAACCTTGTTGCTGCTCGTTCTAACCTTTCTCTTCGATCCCAGATGACCCTTCGAGGTGTCTGAAAAGAAGTTGGTCTCGTGATCTCCTTATGTAGACTTATTATTGGAGTGCTACCAATGAGTAGTTTCTCAACAAGCGTTTTCATGTTATTATGTTCATGTGTACACATTCACTAGATGAATTTATATTCTAATACAGTTGTAATTATCATGACTAATTAAATAATATATTTTCTTCGAGCTTGAGAACCTTATGAGCGATGTTTTAATGAACTTTAGTTGAAGGACTTTTGGACCTTCGAAATTGCTAAACCTATAGAGTAGAATCTCATTTATCCGAATTCGGTTGAAGCGGCAGTAACCCAAAACTTTTTGTAAATACGCATATATCGGAGTTCTGACAATGGCCAGATTCTCTTCTTTTTAATTTTAATTGTCTATTGACAGAATCAAGAAAAATATGTATTTTACTTAACAATAAAAGAATACCTAGTCAGAAAAGTGAAAAAGATAAATAATTTCAGATATATAAAATAAGTTAAATTGTAAAAACGTGCCTTTTTTTACATTTATTTTAATATTTTTAAAATTTCTTACTTAAATATTTATAAACATACTGTTAATGACATAAATTTGTTTGATCATTATTTTAAAAAAGACTATTTTTGTCAATACTTTGTTCTTCATAAAAATGTACATATACATACACACACAATCGCGCGCGCGCGCTCACATATTTATTTATCAAGAATTATAAGAAATTATATGAGTACGTAATTAACATTTAAAAATCCCTTTATGAGGCTCTTCATCAAATCATTCTAAAACCATAATCACCTTATTTATTTTCATTTAACCATTATTTCAGACTTGTGCAATTACTTTATTAATTTAACCGCGCTGAAAAGTAATTTATTAGTTCACAATGGGATAAGTGATACACTACTGTTATCATATCATTCATCAAATTTGGTTTCTAGATGAAGTAATAGTAATCAATAACAAAAAAAAATGTATATATATTTAGTATCTTATGAAAAATCAATTTATTATATAATAAGCATATGAATACACAGCACAAACATTATATTCTACCTGTTTTATTAGCAATAAACTTTATTTTACTGATTATAAAAACTGCACTTTCTTTATAGCTATGAATAAATTAAAGGTTTAATACTAGAATGCCGGGAGATGAGATTAAATGTCCCATAAAACTACAAAAATGTCGGATTAGAGCTGTTTTAAGCAATATGCATTGAATGAACACATTTATACTACCCGAGGACCATTAAAAAATATAGCCTTCTTTATATCTACATAAATATCTATCTACATTTCTCTTTAATGTTGTATGAAAGAAAAGGAATATTATGAAATGAATTGCAGGTGAAAGAATTCTGATGAAGTATCTAAATATAATATTTTCCATTCCTTTTTTTACCTCAACATTGCAATATAATACTATCATTCGTAAAATATTAAAATCTGGTGCACGCAACACACAACTTTCACTTACCGCTCAATTTTGAATATAAAGTATTTTCTGGCCATGTTGGGCTATTATAAAATTTTGTATTGCATTTTCTAAAGCTAAACAAATACAGCAAAAAATCATAAATACCATTAAAAGTAATATTTCTTATATCACCAGTAGGTTATGGATTGTAAGATCCGTTGATTATGGATTGCACCATCTGTTGATTATGGATTGTACGGCTATTAGTTATTAAACTGTTATTTTTCATTGCAAAGTTTACTAAAAAGGAATTAAGAGATTTGCATTGTCTGTCATAGACAGGTCAAATTTGTTACACTAATTGTTAGAGGATACTGTTGGAATATCAAAAAAAGAAATTTCATCAAACTATTTACTAATTTAATTTTCTAAAAGGTTAAATGATGATTTTACGGAATAAACGGACGATAGATACCTAAATATTTAAATATAATATCAGATCTAGAGTTATTAAACTACATTAAATATATTTAAGGCTATAAACGTATCTATGAAATATTTTTATATTTCACTTCTTCTTTCACACAAGTACAATGAAGTAATATCTTAGACAATGTCATTGCCTTGAATCCGTGGGTTTTAAATAGTTTTTCAATCTTAAACAAATTTTAAAAGTTTACATTTATTAAAAAATTTCATTTAATTTCCATGAAAACATGTTATTATTTATATTTTTTTCGTCATCTTCGTTACCTTTTACAACTTTCTATATTATATATTGTTTTTTTCTAAAATTCTCCGCTTTCCTACGATATATTATACGTATATCTTCTGACCAGTATTTCCGGAGATTCATTTTCGACCTGGATAAGTATTTTTATTTTTTTCTCCTTTATTTAGTTATCAAATTCTTCCAAAACTTATATGCAGAATTTTTCTATAACTTCTAACAATGATAAATGGTTATTACTTATAAGAAACCAAATTAAAGGTACTTTAGAGGAAGATATGAAGATATGAGGAAGATATAGGAAGATGAAGATAATATTGGGATTTCACAAAGGGAAAAATCATCAAATTATTCAGTAATTTAATTTTCTAAAAAGTTACGTGACAAATTTTCGGAATAACCGTTGATACCTAATTATTTAAGTATAATATCAAATCTATCATCACTAAACTACAGTAAATGTATTTAAGGTTATAAACATATGATATATGAACATGATATACATATGAACATAGGATATGAACAACAAAAAAAGTACAATGAAATATTTTTTTTAACAATGCCATTGCCTTCATTAGGTGGATTTAAATACTTTCTACAAACGTAATAATATTTTTTAAAGTTAAATTTAGTTTTTTAGCAAAGTCTGAAAGTGTTACTGAATGGACTATTTATTTAGAATTATGAATAAATAAAATGAGGTGTGAAGTGTTGGTGACCAGGCTAGAAGTTCTTTTGGTGTTGCAGAGGCTTAAAGGCAACGGATTGATACAAATTTCTTTGAGCAAACTAATAACTGCATCACAGAACATAGTCCATCAACCATGTTTATTAAAACAAAACAAACATTTTTAATGTGATAATATTTACAATCAGCTAGGCTTGAATCATCTCATCTCTAACAATGAGGAAGATAACAGGATTCCGGGAGATTCCAGCGTTTCTCTCTTTGGTATTAAAAGACATTGAAGATTGAGTAAGGGCACGATAGTCGCAGACGCACATGGTCTCAGTGAAGAATTTTTAGAACTCCAATATAAATGTATCATAAGGTCACGGATACATTAATTATACATTAAGGATTTCCAGGTAAGAGATGGCCTCAGGCAAAGTAACCCTATCCCCTACTCTATTTAATATTGCTTTAGAGTTTACAATAAGGGTGATACGGATTTGTACTGGTGGCACTAGCTTATGCTGATGATGTCGTAACAACGGTAAAAAATAAAACAGCATTAGCAGGGGCGCTTGAAGAATTTGAAACAGCTGCAAAAGAGCAATGGCTACAAATAAATGAGAATAAGACTGTTTACATGCAAACTTCAAGAACGCCGAGTGAAACAGAGGAATGTGTCACATTAGGTAAACACACCCTGAAAGTGGTAGAAACCTTTAAGTATTTAGATGCTCTAATTACACAAAGATATGATATGATGGAAGAACTGAAAGCAAGAATGGCCGCTGGGAATACTCTCTCCCTCATAGAACACAAATCACACTGTGCGAGAAAATTATAAGACTCGTCATCACTTATGGTTCTAAGACTTGGCTAATCTCTAAATCCTCAGAAAGGAAGCTACTCGCATGGGAGAGAAGGGTTCTCCGCAGGATCTACGATACGGTGTGTGAGGATGGGCAGTGGAGAATCCGCACCAATGAAGAGCTGCTCGAGTTTTATGGGATGCCAGATTTGGTCTCAATTGTAAGAAGCAAACAAATCAAATGGTTCGGTCATGTGGCACGTATGTCCAGCGATTCTATTCCCAAACGAATGGAATGATCGACAGCTGAATGATCGACCTCGTGGCAGAGGAAGACTCCGCCTGAATTGGCTGCACGAGGTGGAGGACATCCGCCCGAGATAGAGTAGAGTAGGAGAAAATAAAAAGAGAGACTCAAATAAAAAAATAATAATAAATGATTAATAATATGATTAACACAAATTAGAATTAAAAATTAATTAGAAGCAATTTTAGTTGTATAAATAGTATAAAATAAATATAATGGAGTGTTACCAACAGTGTTATTACTTTTTTTTTTTTTAATACCTAAGGAAGAGATTACAAAAAAAAATAGTGATGTTGTTATATTGATAAATGAATTATTATTTCCAAATAACATCAATCAAATCAACATTTTTGAAAATCTTGTCGATCTGCAGCAGGCAACGTTATAACTGAAATTATGAAAATAAAAACACACCAGGCCACTAGTAAAACTGTTGCCAGGGTGAGCATTAAAAAAATGTTATGATAGACGTAGGAGGGTACAAGATTGCTCCCGGGTGGATGACATCACACGGGAATATGGGTGCCCGCAGGCTCTAAGTTGGGAACCCCTGAAGTAGAGTATCGATAGAATGAAGCAGCAAATACTATTGAAAGGACATTAGAATTAAAGGATTCATATAGACCCCAATTGTTTTCAGATTTGCTTAATAGATTAGTAATTTGAAAGTTAAGAGTTTTATTTTTAGCAGCCTATACAATTGGCCTTATGATATCCTTTGATGTTCAGTGTGTGGATTCCAAGTCAGTCTTTTGGCTTAGAGGAAGCCAAGATACCGAAACATGTCAGTGACCAGAATCGATATGTAAGCGAAGTTAAAATGAACCGACTGACTGGATCTGCGTTGTATAAATAGTGATTTTTATTCTCCGAATGGCTAATTTGATTCATCCTGTACAGCTCGCCACTGATGAATATTAATGACTCATACAAAATTATGTCAAATATAAAATTTTACGATATTATTATTATATATAGTGTATATGTTTATGAAATGTTGCTAAAAGTGTCTGACCTACGAAGAGTTAAAGTACAAACAAACGTTAATTTCTAATCCATCATATTTAAATTATAAATATTTTATATAAAAATTTCAACCTATATGGATTGCATGAACCCTAAAACCTGGATAGTAGGTTCTCATATCAGATTTCACATTTTTTTTAAAGACAAGTAGAGTTGTGCTCGTTTGTTGCCACTAACGAAGATAAACCACCGGCTTCAAAGAAAAAAAAAGTATAAATATCGTGTAAAGGTTACAAAAATACTCCTCCCTGCCCCAGCGGTCCGGAGGCTATGTCCGCAGGGATCAAAGGCCCCCTTTTTTCGTTTTTATTTAATTGAGTAGCCGGGCATTTGATGATAAGAGTTGCTATTTATTTATCCTTTACTTTTAGTTAAGAGTGGGACAAGTTGGGTAAACATTTGCTTATTTTTTTATTTATTCTGTAGCCATTAAAAGCTATAGTTAATAAGTTTTAAACATTTGGAGTTAGAAAGTCATTTCAGAAGAAATATAGGATTGTTGTGAGGGGATTAATGTGGAAAGTGACAATTTGGACTTCAGTTGAGATTAAGATTAATTTATCACTTCAATTACAATATAAGTGATATCACTAGTGTTGCCCAAATTCGGTCTTTGTCTTGCACTTTGCAAGACCAAATCCAAGGCCGCCTAACTGTTGCAAGACCAAGACCAGGACCTCAATACCAAAGGTATAAATAATTTTATTTATAAATAATTTTCATTCGTTAGTTACGTCCAGAGCACCAAGAAGAAAAAAATTGTGTCTGTGTTTGTCTCTAGTCAACTTCATGTGACAGGAATATCACCTACTACCGATAATTCGATTCTCATAAAATTTTCAGAGATCGGATTGGCATCTGCAAGAACCACGTTAGTCTGTTCAGTAATTCCTTTAATCTATGACGTCTTTTTATAGAGCGCAGAAATAATATCAGAGTCAGTGACAGACGTGGTTTCTGTACCCACCGCTGGATCGCATGACCAGCAGAGATGGGCATATTTATATTCAAAAATATAAATACGAATACCATTTTTATTTATGGCACTTATGAATATAAATATAAATGAAAACTTCAAAGTTTTTTATGATGAACTATTTACCTAGCCAACCACAGCACGTGACAACCACAGCACGTGACAATGATACAATCGTCGAGAATAATCTTTAAGAGCGTCTCACTTTATTATATTCCTGTTTTAGATGACATTGCAATACTGGAACTTCATTTTTGATATAATATAAAAATATATTAATTTTTAAAAGTTGTAAAATAAATTAAATTAAAATCAATATAAATAAATTAAATTGTAAAATCAATTAAAATTAATATAAATAAATTGAAATTGTAAAATTAATTAAATTTAATATAAATAAATTATATTCTAAAATAAATTAAAATTAATACAATTTGTTGTAAAATAAAATTTTAATTAAAGAATATTAACTTTTAACGAATGGTTACCTTTTTCCAAGTTTTCAGCTGTCTGTAAAAAACAGTTGACTGCAGAAACATAAGTTTTAAAACATTAGTCCGAATAAGAACATACGAACCAAATTTTAAATTTGTCTGTGCCTAATTTATGTAGAAATTAGATAATTTTTGCACGAAAGCAAAAAAATGCATGTTATGACACAGGAAAAGTTCAAATATTTGTAAATTTGGACAAGTTATGACGTTTTTTCGCTCTCCTGAAAAATTTGAAATTTGTGACTGAAATAGTTCCTGCACCCACCGATTCAATTATTGGTACTTCTAATTCTTCATTGAGATTAAATGCATTTTTAAATTTTAAATAAGTTTTAACTTCACCCATATTCTATGTGAAATGTTTTAACTGCATTTCGAAATATTTTGTGTTAAATCAAAGTAATGCGTTTTCTCTATTAAACCATCTTCAAAAGTTAAATTATTTCCTACCAATAAAAATGGTGAAAAAGCTATACTGAACCTACTTTGCTGACTTCAGTAGTTATTTTAGGAGTTTGAGGTTCGCGATTTTATTTTTATTAAAGTTTAAATTTATTTATCTTATTTAATATTATTTTATTATGAACTGGATCAATTTTAAGTGTGGTAAGTAAAATCTTCTAGAATATCAATTTAAAAATATATATATTTTAAAATTATACAGAAAAAGAATCTCTTGGCATCGGTAGGAATGCCAAATGTGAAAAATACAGTTCTTTATTGCAGTAGTTTTTTTTATAATTTTTTTACGAATAAAAACGAGAAGATATTTTGTTTCTGGGTTCTAGTCCAACGTTCTTTTTAAAAAAACAAATAATAAAATTAGAAGAAAAACAATAGAAAATTGAAATATTTTACGGTTGTCGAATATTTATATCTCTAAAATGGATTGCTTTTATTTCTGCCCTCAAGTGACAAATCTGTGAGTGCTCTTAAAATAGACTGACCTCTTTACTCAAGGTAAATCACAGTTCGTAATCTTTTAGGGGCTCAAAATTTTATTTAAGAAATAGTTTTCGGTTATACTATTAATTATATCGTATCTTGCATAACGAAATTTGAAAGGAAAGGTTTTTTTTTTTTTAAATATGAAACATTTACAGTGTTAAATTCAATAATCACCACTTACCTACAGTTTAAAATTGCAAATGCATGAAAAATGTATTTATAAAATATGTAATTTTAACTGTGCACTCATTTCTAAAAATGATATTTGAATAAATGTAGTTTCCAATTTAGAACTCGTCAAATTATTTAATAAATTGATAATAGAGTTCTTAAATACATAATCGAATAAATTACTTATCATACTTTATCTTTAAGTTTAATATGACTATAATTCAATGTTTTTTGGTCATATCACCAATGCACTTAAATAGATAACTCTGATTTTATGAAACTATAGAAGCCATGATAAAAAAAAAAAAAAAAATATATATATATATATATATATATATATATATATATATATATATATATATATATATATATACTTTAAAAAGTCAGCAAAGTAGGTTCAGTATAGCTTTCTCAACGTTTTTATTGTTTGCAAATAACTTAAGTTTTGAAGATGGCTTAGTAGAAAAAACACTTTACTCTTATTTAATACATAATATTTCGAAATGCAGTTAAAACTTTTCACATACAATATGAATGAAGTTATAACTTAATTAAATTTTAAAAATACATTTATTCTCAATGAAGAATTAGAAGCACCAATAATTTTCATAATAAGGAATGAGAAGTATGAATCATTTCTTGGGAATGAGTCCCTTAACAGGAAAAACAAATAGAATCAAAGTTGTAGAGCATCAAATTTTCCGCTCACTGAGTACTGACATTTTTATTTTTATAGGTCAATTATATATCTCGAATCAGGATTCGTTATTTTTTTTATGAAATTCAGTATCTTTCGACACTTCGTTTATCAAAATCCTTCGCTGCTGAGAGGTAGAAAAGAGGCTTACTGCATGTAACAGACCCTAAACAAAAATAGATCAGTATAATAGACACCCATACTGTTGAAATATTGAAAATCACGTATACCTTCATCACCAATTTGTAACCATCGGGAGATTATTGATTTTTTTCGGAGTAAGTGACCTACATTGAAATTATTGACACTCTGAGGAAGAAAAATTTGATGCTATAAAACTTTGATTATATGAATTCTTCCTCTTAAGAAACTCATTTCCAACCTATAGGGTCATTTATAGTAATTTGACTCTGTTTTTTGACAAATTTGGTAAAATCAACGTTGGTTGACCGATGTTTTCTACCATATCACTTAACCAAATTCTTAGCTTTGGGTACTCCTTCGACGCAAAATTTAACGTTCTTTAATTCATTAACGAGTGCAGTTTTCGCTTTGATGCACTGTTTAGGAGTAATAGTTGAAAAAAAAAATCGAAAAAATCTTACTTATTTGGATATAAAAAGTTTTCTCTTATTTCTCTTAGTGGCCCGCTTTTACAATTTGGTTTTTTAATTACATAAACCCATAAATGGAAGTTAAACAAATAAAAATTTTTCCTACATTTTTCGTGATGGATTTCCCGTTTCAATCCTCAAATTAGTGGCCTAATATTCTTTAAATCAGCCGCCATTTTTTAATGAAACGGCTCCGGAATGGCAGGAAATGTTCACTTTACTCAGAATAACATTCGCTTTCGTAATTTACAATCATTCCTTGCATGCGATAAGGTCAATTTTTGGGCCCTGGCTCCAGGCCTATACAGGTCCTTGATACTTTATCAGTAATGCGGCTGAGTAAGAGGTGATGGGATCTTCTAAAGTCCTGCCTTTCCTTCCACGATTGAGGAAGAAAGGTTTGGCTCGGAGATCTTAAATTAATGAATTTTGTAAACATTGTATAAAAGCAAGTGTGTATTAAGTGGTTATTTTAGTTTATTTTTGTTTAGTTTAGTTCATATACATTTACATTTAGTATTATTATTTTTCTGTTTATTTTTTTCATTCATTGTATATAGCGTGAATGAATATGATAAATGTGACAGAATGTAATAATTCTCAATAAAGAATTGAGAAAAAAAAATATAAATAATTTATTATTCGGTTCAACCGGTCTATGAATAAACCATGATATGAAGAAAGAGAGGTAATAGCCAGGATATGAGCTCAGAGCAATCAACCAGGAAAACACATCACAACAATTAATACCCTCTAGTTGCCAAGAGGCTAAGTGTAAGGCGAAAAACCAATTAAATAGATCGAACCAACGAATATGTACAGTTACGAGCAGGAAATAGAAAGCAAGAAGAGCTAGAGATGGTGGGTTCAGTTGGTCAAACATCTGTTATGATATTAAACAAAAAGAAAAAGAATCGAGAAAACTAATAGAAAAAAAATATTATTTTGGGAAGATTGGATAAGACAATACCTCAAGTCACTTAAGTAACGATAAATAACTACCCTCCTGTCAACGTCAAGTCCCTACAGGCATCATCAAAACTGAAAAATGAAAAAATCTGAAAGAGCTTATCTCAACTCAACATCCAGAAACATACTACTACACAGAAAGAGCACACAACATCTAAAATACTTAATCTGTACAATATATGAATTTAGTATATATTGACATAGCTATAGTTAAATGGTATTTTATATTATTTTGAAATGTGATATGTCATCTTTAGATTGCATTAATGTCATTTTATGTTCATGAAATAATTTGCGAAACATTTATGGGTTAGTTACTTATTGTTGTTTGACAAACTTGAGACTTTATTTTGGAATATTCCGATGCTGATGATAATAATACAATACCTAGATAAACCACTTCCCTTGTATTGATATGACAAATCCCCATCCCTTCACTTTAATGGCTTTTCTTCAAATGGTGGAGTAAATGGGTTTTCAATTTCCATTTTAGACCCTCTTCCCAAGACCATTGTCAAAGGCTTTTATAAAATGAAATTTTTAAAAAAAATAATAAATCGAGTTAGATAAGGTATATTTTTTATCTTCGTTTTTTAAAATAATTATATTTTTCTCTTAAATATGTTAAGAATATATCGAATGATTTAAATATATACCGAACATGATAGTCATGCGAACGTCCACATAAAGCTTTGATCCCAACAAGAATAGATTATAGCTGCAGAGTTTAATGGTCTACCACTACATTAACGTTCAAGATGTTGGAATCAGTCCATAACTCCGTCTAAAGAACTCTTCCATCAACCTTATTAGCTGTCCCTGAAGAGAAACTCCTCTTGAAAACTAGGAAATGTTAGAAAGCGGATGAATACCATCCTACCAGTAACAGCGTAAACTAGCAAAATTCCCACTGTTCCTTCTCTCACTGATGATCAAGAATTAAGACACCGCTGATAGATTATATATTTGTGACTATGTATTTATGGTTATGTTTTTGTAACTATGTATTTGTGGTTATGTTTTGGGCCTAGCCTGCTGGTGAATGATTCCTCCTACTCTTCCGTACATATATCGGCCGGTCAGCATCGGGCAAAGACCTCCTCGCCCTATATCTTCAGCATGTGTGATATACGACCGGAAACTATGAAAGCTGTTGCAAGTTAAGAAATAGGCAACAGGCCAATGTAAGCCTAATGTCGTGTTGAGTTGTCAACTTCATTTATGTGTCCTGTTGCTCCTTGGCTGATTTGTGTAACGTTTTCGTCTCGATGCGTAAGCGGAGGTCTAAGCGAGTGTTCGACCTTTTTCTATCGTCATGAAGGACCGCCATATCTTTTTTAGTTATAAAACCAAATTATAAGTAAAAGAGTAGCCTAGAGTAGAGTATATTTTATTTTTTTGGTAAAGAATTGGTTAAATAATATTAAAAAACAAAAACAATTAAATATATAATGATAAATATGTATTCTCCCTTCTCCGAATATACTAAATCTATCGAAAGACATAATATCATATAATACTGAATTATAAGCAGCAAGTGTCATATAATTCAGCAAATTAATTCCTTAATCATATGTTACCTACCGGGTAAATATTATCTCGCCTCTACCCATACCTAAAAGAAACTATTTTTTCAAAGTTATTGATTATAAACATAATTTTCTTCAATAAATCTTGTTCAATAAATAGCCTACAAAAGTTATAAACCTAATAATAATCCTCTCAAGAAACAATATTTATTCCCTGTTGTCGATGTGATTTTAAATGGAACTATTCAAGTATCACCACAATATTTTACTTCCTGAAAATATCTTGCATGAAATAATGTGAATGAGACCAATAATACTAATTTTTATTATTTCCTTTTTTTTTTTTTTTTCAAAAAATCGAAGTCTAGAGGTAAATTAATTTGATTTTCAACCACCAAAGAGATATTACCACGAAACTTATAGGACCGGTCACACAGTTAAACTTCTATAAAATAATCCGGATGAAATTTTGTTGACATATTTTTAAACATTTTTTTTAACATGTCTTTCCAATGTTTCCTTGATATTTTGCAACTAGCCTTGTTTAAATTTGTATAGTTATAATTTTAGGTTATGAAAATAAAAATCATCTACAAAATCATAAATATTTTTTTATTGAGAGAAACGCTTTAAATCGAATTGAAACTTGTATTAAAAACATAATTTTTTAAATATTTTTAATTGTAAAATTGAAACTATTATTCGGCGCTTTACAGGCGTTCAGTTTGTTTCTCTACTTGGAGTACCAAGAAAGTAACCTCATTTTTTTTACTCTGCTTTAGAAACCATCGTGGCTTATTATAACCTTGATTAACCACAAAACTTGTTGCTGTCTCCGATCCATTTTGATTTAAAAAAGAATATTGCACAACCGACACAAAGGGGTCAGAAAGGAAAATAGTATGTTTCCTAAAGATGCGGAGAGATGCAATACTTTGATCGAAGATTTCCAACATCTTGGAACAATTTTTTGAAAAAAATTTCACTTCAAATATCTATACGCATCTGTCATGGTATTAACAATCAGCAGATTTGTTGTGATGAATAATGATTGACATTAAAGGCATGAGGAAGGATAGTACCCAGCGGCACATTTCCCTGGTCCTCCTGATGGGCATGTTAGTCATGCCCATTCGTTTTAAGTCTGAAAGAGAGTAGAGAGTACTTATGTGTTGGTCTATAGTTGGTTGTCCTAAGACGTTATGTAAAGCATTGTTGTTTACGTACCAAGGAGCTCCTGTTATAAGTCGTAAAATTTTGGATTATAATGATTGTAGTAAGTGCGTCGTTTTTGCCAAACCGTAAACCTGAGAGGAGTATGCCCAGATAGATTTAAGTAAATAAGCGTATATATTTAGTTTTTATCGAACTTTCAAGTATATTATCTATATATCCAGTATATTCTATTACAGAACAGAATAGAAAAATCAGCTTTATTCTTGGACTAGGTTCCTTTAGAATAACGGTATTGTTCATTTAAATTAACAATAAATCTGGCCAAAAGACCTATTACAATGAATAATAACAAAGTACTACTAATAAATTAAGTATAGTAGCTCTTAGGATATATTAACGAGAAAAGTTGGGTAATAGGGGTTCAATACTACAATATTGGAGCTAAAACAATAGCATAATAATCACTAAACGAAATTAGAAACGAACGCAAAATCAATTTCATAGGCAAAGCATTGTAGTGATGGAACATAAAAATTAAAAAAATAAATAAATAACTCTTGATATATAAAGAAATAAATTGTAAAAAAAAATTATATATATGTATATATATATATATATATATATTTATATTTATATAGTGCATAAGCCTACAAAATCTTAAGCAACAAACTAAGCATAGCCAGTCTCCCTATGCTAGTTAACGATAGAACCACAATTAAAATTGAGCTTACTGTATGATTTTTTTGGTAATAAAGTGAAATGGTTATGTAAGTTTGAATTTGTTTTATTTTTTTTATTTATGATATTTACAACTGTATTAAGAAAAAATACATTCAGTAAATGTGATAACGGAAAATAAAAACATGAAACACTTATTGAGAAACTACCCACTGGTAGCACTCTATTGTTTTTATTAACAAAGTGAAATGAAAATTAAAGTTTGATTTATTAAATTTATTATTAATAAAGTAAAATGAAAACATGACTGTGCCTACCAATTTTACTTGTGTTTGCATGTAATGAATATATAAAGCTAAGACAGTTTTCGTGGCTTGTAAGAAGTTTTGTCTAAATTAGTTTTTCTATAAAAAATTGGGAAAAACAACTAGGTTTTTCTTCATCTTCCTCCATTTTGTTGTATGATTAAATTCAAAAACTTAAATCCTCAACAGGTTTACAAAAAAACCAAAAAAATACATAATCGATATCAGTTCAATTCATGTCTCTTATTGATTAGGCATAAAAAAAAAATCCAAACAGACTGATTACAATTGATTGTGTACTTTTGTTTATTACATTCGGGATCGATGACTGATCAATGGGATCAATTTTAATGATGTTTTGTTTTCTAATTTCAACTCGGAATACCTTTAGCTTTTAAAGTATGATTCCTACAGCACGAACTCCTCTGCCGGAACAGATTAATAACAGATTCTATATATAGGATAGCTCTTGAGGATGAGGACCCCCGCAGGCCCCTAGTTCCTCAGGAAGCTCACAGAAATACCAAGTGGCAGATGGGGCAGCTGGGACTCCAGGACACACCTGCTCTCGGCTAAATATATCGCCTCCATTGAGTCTCAGCCTCTGGCATCCTCCCCGCTCATTCATACCTTTCCTGACCTCGCTAATGACTCTACCGCTAATATCTTCAGGGCACATCCTTCCACAGGAGGGATCATCCTAACTCATATTTGATGAGCGTCATTGAACTATTTGCTGAGGAGTAACTATAGTAATAATTTTGAAACCGAGGGTATGATGTCCTGTATACGACAAAGTGAATTTGTTTAAGTTCATATTTTAGTTTTAGTTAATAATAAATATTAGTTAATAATTGCAGCGAGGAGCGGGGTAGCTCAGTGGTAGGGCACGGAGCTTCCAATGCAAAGGTCCCAAGTTCCAACCCCGGCTCATGGCAGAAAATTTATTTATCTGTTTCATTGGCCGTGGGGCGACCTTGGGTCAGAAGTCCCTCCTGAGACACACCCAGCCTCTATAAAGTGGGTACCCTTAATTAAATAATTGATTAAGGGGGAAAACCTGGCGGTTGAGCGTGATCTCGGTCAAATCACCTCCTTGCACAACCGTTGACCTAGAAACAGTGCTTTCCCTAAATAGTACTGAACCCCAGATCCTTCATGGGTTGTAGTGGTACAGGTTTTTTTTTTTTTTAATAATTGCAGTAGTGCATTAGTTAATGATGCACCTTGATTCTCAAAGGATGAACAAAATTGTTCACATTCTCTCGGTCAAGGAACGGTGTTGCAGATGCATAATCGCCAAATTTGTGTATGTTTTCCTTTTAAATACTTTCACTATGTTAAAATACTAAAACCTTAAGGCATCTTAAACAAACAGTATTTTATTTTTTATAATTTTGTTTATCTTCCTCAGAATGTAGTCACATGAGAAAAATAGACCTCTTTTTACAACGGATGAAATTACAGGCTCTTTAATGAAATGACATTAACTAACGTAATAAAAACATCTAGTTAGCACATCGTTTAATGCAGATGCCTTCGATATTAAATTCTCGAAAACGGTTTGGAAAATTGAGTGATTCAAGAATGTTTTCGTTACTGGTGAAGATAATTCTGATCAATTCCTGCATGAATACTATGCTTCCCTATCCCTTCGCTAGAGAGAAAGCTAAAATTTTGTGTATTTTGTTAACAGATTTATCGCCAATTAATTCATTTGGTGGATGACGGACTTAACGGAAGCATCCCGTGACCAAAAAAAAAAAAATATGTGTCCATGTATTATATGAATCGATGTTTCTTAAGACATCATTCACGTCTGAAATAACTTTTCAAACTTAAAGAAACTATATAAACATAAAAAAAATTATTTTTAATGAATTTTAATATTAATTTTTTATTAATATTTAATTCTGATTTTCTTAAAAATATAATATATGTGTTTGATTTTTTTGTTAAATAAAGAACTATTTTAATCTTCTAAGAAAAATATATCGTTAATCCCCTTTTCTCAAACTTTGAGGTTCTACGTTTCACGATACGTAGAATCCGAAAATCCGCGGTTTTTCTCCGAGATTTATTCTTCTTATAAATTTATTACCAAAGTCAGAGGTTAACTCTACATTACTATCTGCTCTTTCTTTTCAAAATGGAGACCGGAAAACCTTCGTCGCTACAGACTTGTGTCTCGTTGGACAGAAACGACTGTAATGATTTAAATGAAATTTGTTTTTTCTGAATGAAAGTATTTTTCTCAATGTAGATTTTCCTTTAATTGAAGTAAAGACTGGGGTTTTAAAGGAAAACCTCAGTCTTTAAATTTGAAATCCATTTAAATTATTTACAGCGTTTATCAAAATGGCAATAAAATCTCGTAATAATATTAGTGTTCGTCTGTCGTAAATGATCATGTTATGGCTATAACTCAAAGGGAATGGAACATCTCTGAATTTAAAAGGCTAATTAACCCAGTTACAGAAGTTACAAGAGCCAAGTCGTTATTTAGTACTGTCACGGACCTTACACTATAGTTAAAGTCCATCTGGAACGCCCGGGGAGTTATAGGATAACTAATTAAGATCACTAAAACCAAACAAGAAGCTGTCATACAATTCCCTAGGGATTTGTATCAATTCACAATTCCTCTAAAACAGAGATTGCACAGGAAAATTTTCAACCGAATGAAAAAATAAAAACATTATAAATGTGATTGTAGTGAACGTCTTAAGTAGAGTTGATTTGGTCGCGTGTTCATTTTAAATAACTGTTTTAAATAATTATAAGTTATTCAATATCATGAAAATTTAGCTTGACTGAACCTACAAGCTTTCAAAGTCAATCTTACGTAGACCAGATCGTCTAAACGAGACCTAAATAAACGAACTCATACAGCAATAAAGACTTTTAATATTTACTTCTATTAGGAAATAAAGAGTTATATTGATATTAAAAGATGCTTTTTGGAAACTAGGTTACATGTTCTAAACTAATGTTACATGACTAACTGCTAAACTTTGAATTCTGTGAAGAATTTTAAGGAAAGATTAATATATGAAATGATTAAGAGCAGAAGTAAGTTACTCCCTTCAGAAAGAAATAATGTGTATGGGGGGTCGATTTCCCATGACAAAGTTGTTGTTTTTAGTTAAAAGTAATATTGTGTCAATCACATGTGACAATAAACGTTTAGGACAAATGTCAGCCTAGGCAGTCGAAGACGGTCCTCTAATTTATCTACAGTCGATGGTCAGTCGTTTCAAATTGACGAGTTCCAACTTGACATTTGATAAACAATAACTAATAACAAAAGAGCCGGATGGACTAATTTGAACATTTCCTAGGCATAATAATAAGTTATAACAATATTAGTTTAAAAATACATGACTTTAATTAGACCTATTCTTACATACGTGACTGAAACGTGGACGATTAATGCTACCGTCACAAATCCATTAAGAGAATTTGAGAGAAAAATAGTTTAAAAAATGTTTGCCTCCTTGTTTATTGAATTAATTCTAGAATGGATGATACCTACAAATAATGAATACCAACTAATGATACTCCAATTAGTATTGCTCAAATGCAAGACGAGTATTGGTCTTGCTCAAGAGTCTTGGAGTTATCTATTAGCTTATTGCTGTTTATTAAACACGTTGCTTTAGATCTTTAAACAATGCTACAGAATAGATACATTTAGGTGTTTTATTAACAATAACACAGTAAAATCCAACTAAATTAATAAAATTAACTTTACAACATGTTAAAGGTATTATCAAGAAAGTTTATCAAAATGATCAAGGCACCACCTTGGAATGGAAGAATTGTTGAGTAGAGACGATCTCTACAATGTCACCAACTATATAAACATTTAAACAATCTAGTGTGACCATTCACATACCTTTCCTACCGATTTTAAACATTTTTTTTTAAATTTAAAAATATGTTTATTTAAATTAACACAATTGAATCAGACTGATTTTCCTGATAAACTATCGGAGAAATCATTAAAGCACGATTTTTTTTTTGATTTTTTGGAGGACTAGGGCAATATAAACAGGCAAGTGAACAATTATTATAATCAGCGTATAAAATTCAATACACTGTAAGGTTGTCAAACTGGCTCGATTGAGATAATTTTTTTATAGTTTTGTCGGAAATTTAACTTTAATTTTAACTTTTAAAATTATTACCACTACATATCTGGATACTACATAGAGATATTACTGCCCTTTCTTAGAACGGAAAAATCTAATTAAACTCCAAATATAAAATTGGAGGAGTTAAATGAAAAGGAATATTGGTTCTACCAATTCTTTACACATGACAAGTAAATTTGCCTAGTATTAGTAACTATTTTTTATTTACAAAAACGCCTTTTTTTTAACTTGTCTTGATCTTGATCTTGCTAAGTGCAAGACTAAGACCGACTTTGGGCAACATTTCTCTAGATTATTATTGTGTTCATGTTTCTAGCACAACTATTAAGGCAAATCACCAATGCGTTTCGTATTATTATATAATTATGTAAAATTACATATACAAAATATTATATTTTAAGCTTTGTAATTATTTTACAAGTATAAGTCTGTCACCCACAAGGGATGTGTAGTAAATATAACTACGGCAATTTTCATTCCTGTTATTTTTTTACTGTCTGTAAAAATACTAAAATAAATATATCATTTGGCAACATGGATATAACATTGATATGGTGTAATACATTTTATATTTATTTTATTTTTAATTTTATTTTATTTGTGGTTTTTACACAAATAAACGTTATTTAATGTTATTATTTTAAACGATATTTCTTTTATAAAATTTACTTTAATTTATATTGTGTCAAATTTTCTCTTCCCCGAAGCTCACATTTCTGGTACTAGAATTACAAATAGTTTGGTAAATATATATACATGCATATACATCAGATAATCTAATATATCAATCCAACCAATGTCTCAGTAATTTGGCCTTAATTTGTGGATCGTTTGGATTTTTTCCAAAGCTTTGGTTTCGTCATGTTCAACAATAGTAAGAACGTTATATTTTCAAATTTAAATATACTGAAACCCCTTATGGAATTCATGCGATTCAAGGTTGACAATACATTTTTAATATTTTCGGTTAAAGTGTAAGGAATATTTTCTGTATCAAAAAAATACATTACTAAATCGCATCAAAATATGCTATCAATAATATTTGATTTTTTTTTAACACGATGCGTAAAAATTGTAATTTCTGATTAAAAACGCACTTACTCAAATCATAATTTGTCTACTTAATTTGTTTTTGTTTTTTTTCTTTCCAACCAGTTGTTTATTTTTTTTATTTATTATTGGATAATATGTCTGTTATTCATCGATAATTGTTGATGTTTAAATATAGTAATGTTTAAACATTCGAAATACATTAATTGTAGGAAGGAGATGGTCCGGGGTGGCGATCATAAATAGGCTAAATAGTGGCAAAACTATTTTATTAAAAGCCAAAGTTTCGACCCGACTTTGCAGGTCTTCTTCAGGGCTAGAACGGTAAGTCCATTAAGATATAAACAGAGAGCTATGTAACAAGATAATAAAATACTTAGCTTACTCTGTTTATAATTTACTTACTGTTTATAATTTTAATAAGCTTATTCACATTGATTATAATTATCTAAGTAACAAGATGATAAAATACTTAGCTTACTCTGTTTATATCTTAATGTACTTACTGTTAATAATTTTAATAAGCTTATTCACATTATTTATAATTTTTGTCATAATATTATGCAACTTCAACAACTCTATATTTTTTCGTATCTTCAGCTCTAGCACTGAAGAAGACTTGCAAAGTCGGGTCGAAACTTTGGCTTTTAATAAAATAGTTTTGCCACTATTTAGCATATTTACAACAGCCACCCCAGACCATCTCCTTCCTTTATATTGCAATGGTCAACTAATAAATATTCATTTAATTGTATATACATTAAATATAAATTTTATCCACAAATTAAAAAATTTCAACCAAAGAGATGTAATGAGGATGTGAACCTAAACTTAATGGAAAATAAAATAAAATTCAGAATACATGAAATTATTCTTCAGGTATTTAAAACGTTAAAAAAAGGTCTTATAATGAACTAAAAGAAACAATAGAATAAAAAATGTAAAAAGAAAACTATACAATTTTGGGATCTTTATATTCGTCCTTATGAACCCAATCTACCCTCTCCTCTCTTTTTTTGGAGGGGAGAGGAAGTCTTCCAACGATGTCTTTTTTTTTTTTTTTTTTTTTAACGTTAGCTACTTCTGGTAGTAAGGGAAATTAAACTTTTCTTTCTACTCCTTGAGATGAATTTTTGGACATACCAAAAGCAAATTAAACTTGGGATATTTCAGATAAATTTCAAATAGCTTTATTTATTATTTATTGATAAATCCTGGCTTTATTTGGGGGCTTATAACATACGTCAAGGCAAACGATCAAATATTATTCAATATTATTTCTTCTTTTCACCTCTGCAATCTGGGGTGAACCTTGGCTTCCAGAGCGATAGTTCTCCTGATTTCTCTTTAGCTTTTTACTATTTGTTTTTTACTACTATTCTTTCCTGATGTCGTCCCCCTTATCCTCTAGCCATCTTATTCTCGGTCTTCCTCTTCTTCTGCACCATAAGTTTGGGAGCTTCATTTTTAGTATTCTATCATCCAACATCTGGAGAACGAGTCCCAATAATTTGTTCCAGCGGGATTTTATAAAATACAATTTTGATATTACTGTATAAGTAGAACTCATTATTTGTTGGAATCATCCAGTTTAGAATCAATTAATCAAACAAGAGACAAATATTTTTTTAACTAATTTCTTCAGAAAGACTCTTAATGCATTTGTGACGGTGGCACTTAGTTTTGCACTAAATCGGTCTTGGTCTTGCACTTTGCAAGACCAAGACCAAGCCCGCCTGACTGTTGCAAGACCTAGACCAAGAGTAGTAAAAAAAATCGATTTTTTGAATACAATTAAAATAAAATAATTATTAATACTTGATCATTTTAATTACCATGTGTAAAGAATTGGTATAACCAACAAACTTTTGTATTTAACTCTTCTAATTTTTCATTCAATAATAAGACCTATTTAGACTTACGGAGTTGAGCTATGGGGCTCCACTAAACCATCGAATTCCTCTCGCATCCAATCCTTACAATCCAAAATCCTTCGTAAAATCCTCAATGCTCCTTACTTTGTCATTAATAAAATTATCCATAAAGATCTTAATGTTCCTTATGTTTCAGATCTGGCCCAATCCAGATACCTATCCTTCCATAATAAACTTCAGAATCATCCCAACCCTCTAGTTTCTAACCTTGCTTCCTCTTCAATTCCTGATAACCCTCCGAGGCGTCTGAAAAGAAGATGGCCCCGTGATCTCCTAATGTAGTCATATCATTAGAGTGCTACCATTGGGTAGTTACTCAGCAAGTGTATTCATGTCATTATATCAATTATGTCCAAATTTACTTGATGTATTTATGTAATACAGTTGTAAATGTCATAAAGAAATAAAATTTTTTTTTTCTTTCATTCAGGCTTAGTTAGGTTTCTCCTATTTAAAAAAATACAGTAAAATCTCTATAGTAATAAGCTAATAGGTAACTGCAGGACTGTTGCGAGACTCTTTCACAAGACCAAGACCAAGGCCAAGACTGAGTTTGCAAGACCAAGACTTGCCTTGGTGTCGTATTTAGGCAACACTAGTGGCAGTAAACATCAGCGTTTCAAACACGTATGTTAAAATAGGTCTAATTAAAGTCATGAATAACTTTAGTTTCGTTTTCCTTGATATCGAAGGAATCCTTTTGTACGCCACTTTCAACATTTTATGTTCATTACTTATTTCTGACCTCAAGTAGGTAATAGTATTGACGTTTACAAAAACGTGCTCTTCCGCCAAAAGTTTATGGTCACCCTTCGAACTATTTCGAGCAATGCACATATTATTTATATTATATTATATATATTTCGTTTTTGAATCATTTATTTCGAAACCCATATTTTTACTTTCGGTAATGAGGTTATTGAAAATTTCAGTAACCGTTTGAACGCTTCTAGTCGCAGGAAGCTATATCATCTGCATATGCAGAAATTCGACTACTTGAATAGAATATGTTTTCATCCATATCCCTACTATTTACTATTATATGTGGTACTATATTGAAAAGAGTGACGGTCGAAGTATCTCCCTGCTTAACACCGGCTGAAACTACTCATACTATCATTGGCAATTACACTGGCAATGATATCATCTGAATCAATTTTATAAACTATTGTTGGAATGCTATCGAAAGCTTGGCGATGGTCAATGAATAGAATATGAAGGTTAGTTTTGGGCTCCCAGCATGTTTATGTTTGCTACGCCATAATGTCAACATAACAAAAATTAATCAAAATCACAACAAAAAAAATGTTTCAATATTTTTATACTATTTGTACTATTATTTATTTTATTTTATTATTATTTTATTTTTATATTACTATTTTTTTAATATTATTTATAAATGTTTCCTTATGAAGAAGTTAAACTAAAGTCAATGATAAAACATAAACTTGAAATTAAATATCGTGGCTCATGTGAACTAACAATAAATGAAAACAACAATATTAGTTTCTATGTATTGAACATAATAAATAATCTTTTAAAATTATTATGAAGTGACAAAAACATAGTTAAATTAAAAACATCTGCTGACGTCAAGGTGGAGCTCAGGTATCTAAGCATCGAGGGCTCTGGAGAAGTCCTTTTCAAAGAGTTACTGGTTTCCTTTAGGGTGTGGCCAGTTAAAATAATTGTGCACCCACCAAAGTTGAGAACCAATCAAAACCATCCTTGCCCCACATCGATATTCGTATAAAATCTCTCAAGAAGTAAGGAAAAGAGGTCTTGTGTCTTTTTCCGGCCTTGGGGACTGAAGAGGTAACTTGACCTACACAGAATGGATAGATGGAAGTCAAGTCAAAGTTTGGATCTGGGCTTTGACTGGACAAGAGGACATACAATCAGCAAATGCAGTGATGAAACCTACTAACTACACCACTTTATAAACCATAGCTAAGTTTAAATTCCCAATAATAGATTTACTAATGTTAAAATATTTCATGGAATAATCCTCAAACAGTCCATCTGAAATCATACCTTCACAAAGTCATTGTTTATCATGTTTTTAATTAATTTATTGTAATAGTATATCAAGATTTCCACTTAATTCGTATATATATTTTATAAAACATAAGAATAAAGTAAGATTTATAGTAAAAGTTATTTAATTCTGCCACCCACTTATATCATGATGATCAGAGGTAATGTTGGTAATTAGAAAGCACGATAAACACAAACCAGCCTTTGAGAAAAGAAATTCAATTCATTAATCCAAGGATCAATCAGTACACAATAGATTAAAAGTTGTTCAAATATTTTTTTTATTAAGTATTTCTGGATAATTATCATCAATAGTTATCCGATGGCATCTCGAGTAATGTTTATCCCAAAACTTAACATTTCATACTGTATCCAAATTAAAACCTTTTTAACCCCTTGGACCAACTTTTTTTTTTAAGTAAATGTGCACTCAGGAATATAATAACATTAAATGTCTTGTTGAGAAACTACCCACTGGTAATACTCAAATAATAAATTTACACAAGGCCACGAGGCCACGTTCTTTTCAGACGTCTGGGTGGATTATCAGGGATCGAGGAGAAAGCAAGGTTTGAAATGAGAGGGTTCGGCTGGTTCTGAAGTCTGTTATGGAAAGATAGGTATTTGGATTGGGCCAAATCGGAAACATGCGGAAAATTAAAATCGTTATGGATGATTTTATTTGTGACAAATTAAAGAGCGTTGAAGATATCGCGAAGAATTTCGGATTGTAAGGATTGGATAAGAGAGGAATTCGATGGTTTGGTAGAGTCCCAAAGCTCAATTCCGTAAATCCTAATAGGTCTAATTATTGTCACATATATGACTCTTTTTTAATTTATTGAAAGCTATGAGCGCTTGTCTAGTAAGTGTTGGAATAGTCGGAAACTTAAAGCGGTTTCTTGTTGTTTTAGTCTTGTATGAGGATTACATGTTTGTCCAGCTGGAGTCCTAAGTAACGGATTTGCTCAACTGGGATAAGTGTGGAATTGTTAAAAAATATTGTAGGATAAGAGGTCATAGGTTTGCGACAGACGGTAAAGGTAATTTGATGGGATTTATTTTAATTCTCCAGATTTTACACCATTCTTCAATGTTTGTGATATGTGATTGGAGAGTTTGGGATGCAGTTGATGGATTGTTATTAGCAGATAGGATACGTGTATCATTAGCACACCTGGTGATGACAGTGTCAGAATGTGTTGAGATATCAGCTGTATAAACTGTGTAAACAATAGGACCCAGGATACTACCTTGGGGAACAACAGCAGACTGAGAAAAAAAGGATGAATGTTGTTGTGATTTACATTAAAACATCTATCAGTAAGCTAGGAATTTATAATGAGGAAATATGTAGAAGGTACATCAGTTCCAGGTGCCAGGTCCTATCAAACACTTCTTTACGAAAAAATCCTCATATTTAATCAATTTATTTTTATTTCATGAACGAGGATTCGTATTGGCACATTTTCTAGTTACATTTATTTTTCACCATTCTTTCTTTGAGCTTTGTGTCACATGAGACGTGTGTCACATTTATTATTTATGAGATTCAAGGTGGTCCAAATTTAAAGTTAAAATTATCGTCATAATGTATGTAAAAAATATATTTGCATCGAATATAAACTTGTTATACTTCTTTTAGATATTTATTATACAAGGTAATATTTCTATCTCTAGTGTTTATACTATAAAGCATATATATAGTTTATAGTATAAACTTTATACCATAGGTAGGGAACTGCACCCTCGGAGGCCACATGCGACCTCCAAACATTTTTACGCGATAATGTTAATCTAGTACTAGAATTACTTAATATTTAATTATTTAAGTAACGACAATTTGGAAATTAATAGAATTAAGTTGAACGTATGTATGTGGGTTTGTGTATTTAGTGATAAATAAAAATATCAACGATTAAATATAAATAATTATAGGGGCCACCATTAGCACGGCCAAACCTTACTGCGGCCTCTAATGATGAAGAGGATAATGATAATTTTATTAACAATAAAATGATAATTTCCCACCTTTGGTTTATACTGTACTGAGTCCTGAAAATGTTATATCATATAAATTACACATCAGGGAGATGAAGTTATTCATAAGCTCAGAATGATCACAAAATTGTCTCTAGAAAAACAAAATTTTATAGCCAATATATAATAATAATAGATATTCTTGCATATTTACTAATATAAATAAACATAAACGATAGCATAAAAGTAAAGCTTTGAATCGAGACTATATGATTCCCGTAGGTTCATGCCTCAGTGACCAGAGCTCCTGACTGTGCCAAGAAACCTTACCACACACTTCTTATAACTGATTTACGATCTCGTTGTATATTTCGAATGATCCGGTCCACTTGTAATTGCCGCGATATCAAATTATTTTCGAAATGTTTTTAAAAACAAAAATTATGATCCACCCAAGATGAATGGCCAATGAAAATCTATTTGCGTGCTTAGCCTCTATTTCTGGTATCCTCCCAAGTACATTCAAAGCCTAAAAAAACTGTCCCTGGCTATTTACGTCCCACCTTGCCTACATCGCTTCGGCATAGCCCCAATAATACAAACTTTAGATATTTTTGAATTTTTTTTTTTTTTTTATGTAGCTCTGATCAAAATATTTCTGTAATTTATAAATAAAACGCAGCACAGCTAAGATTGTGAGGATTTGGCCTGAATAGATTATAACATATGTAAAAGTAATAACGTTATACACACATAATAACATATTTATCCTAAACTAAAGGATACATTTATAGCACATAGATTCATACAAGGTTTTGTTGAAGGAATGTACATTTTTTGATACGCTGCTTTAAACATATATCTTCATAATCAATATAATTAATATGATGTTATAAATATGGAAATAGGCGAATAGGCTCACTATTACATTATGTGCACTATTCACCACTTCCAAAAAACAACAACCTTTACTTAAACATAAAGGTAACAATTAATATTTTGCATTGATGCGTTAAATGAGACCAAAACTTCTAAAATTTTCCAAAAAAAAATGGATGTGTTTTGTTCTTCCGTGTTCAAACGAAATTCAATCAAGAGGTTGCTTTTGAATAAGCAACTATGTGACTTTTTTTATCTCATACATTCCATCACACTTCGTTTTTAATTCGTGTTTTCATTTCTTATGTTTCCTTATTTTGATTATGTTTATTTCATTAGTCCCTACGTTGTTGCCGTTACAATTTATTTCATAGTTCTCTGTTATTGTTATTATTGAATTCATAATTTCATAGTTATCTCATAATTTTATAATTATTTTATCATAATCTCTATGTTATTATAATCTCATACTTCTCTCATAATTTCATAGTTCTCTGTCACTGTTATTATTTTATTCATAATTCCCTACTTACTTCCGTACGCAAATTATCATCCTTAACCTCATTTAAAACCATTTAATTTGTCCATCACCTCAGAAATCAATCTTCGGAATATTTTTGTGTTTCTATTCTTTATATATGTAAACACTCATATATATATCTAATGTTAACTTGTGCCAGTCCATTATTTTAATTTCAAGACTTGTTAACCATGTAATTTAATTAATAACTGATCATCTTCTATGTCAGACAAATGTCACTAAATTGTTCATTGTTATTATTCTCAGAGGACTGAATGTTCCAGAATAAAATTTACTTTTTTTCCTCTCTCTATCTTTTGTAGATGTTTTGTGTAAATTTTATTCAGATGGACATATTTGTTGGTCTAGCATATCTATTTTACGCTATATTCTAAATATTGGAACAAAGAGCCAGGATTCGAAAAGAGAGGAGTGTTCCATGTCCCAATCCTCTCCGATCAGATTCCGATCCTCTTCATATTTACAGTTTCTATAATTATCTCACAACTGATAGCTCTTGGAGTCCGTCCAGAAAAATAAGAATTTTCCACAGTTATATTTCTCTTTTTTAACTTTCAAGTGTCTTAAAAGCATTCGAACGCTTTACAAACAATACAGGCTATACTTGAAAATTTGTTTATCCAAGTTATGTATAAACATACCGGTGTTATTAATTTCGGTTTGTAAATCTCAGAAAATTTATGATCCTTGAAATGGTTGAATAAATATCAGGAATAACTGTAGTGGACTCTAGAATTGAAAAGGTAGACATTTTTCTAAATGGAAAATGAGTAGTCACTTTTCATTAAATGTTAGGAATTCATGATAAAGCTTCTTTAGGTTATTCATATTCATATTTAGGTGAGATTTTTTAATAACTGTTATATTTAATCTATATATAATTACTTTTTTATAAAAACACTTTTTAATATCACAGTCTTTTATTACAATTTTAAAACATTTTTACAATATTTGAAAATTATTAATTTTTAACGTTTCGGCTCTAAGAGTCATATTCAAAAATTCTTTTAGTTATAAAAAAAACAAAAGCATTAGTCATATTAAAAACATTATTCAAAAAATTCTTAAAATATATCCGTACATAGAATACTACTCTATGGCAGTACTTGATTTATTATATATAAAATGCTTTGCTTTATCTTCCTTCATCTTCCAAAAATTCCCTTATTTTTCTCATTCTATCACTTAAAACTTGATGCTTAATTTCCATTCTCTCTTGATCATCCCTAATTTATATCCACTAAGCTGTAGTACAGACTGACTCACTTAACATACTATACACAGCTCTTGGAGTCAACACGTTAAATATTATAAAAATCTTTTAAAATTGTAATAAAATACTGTGAGATTAAAAAAGGGTGTTTATAAAAAAATAATCATAGATAGATTACATATAATAATTATGAATTTATTTTTATCAATTACATTAACAAGTTTTTGGTTAATCAAAAATTATGCAGTCAGGATTTTGTGTAGTGTGTCTTGATAATTTATTCAATTGTATTTGATAGTTTAAACACATTTTCATTCACCTGTGGATAACCAAGGGTAATTAACTTGAAAAATTTCTATTTTGATTCGATTATGTGAATACCCTCTCTACTCAAATTTCATAAAAGTTATAGTTAAAATGTATATAATTTAAATGCAAACTTAGTGCAAGTTCTAAAATTCCCCGCTGATCTCACCGATGGCATCGAGAATTCATCAGACCGTTCCTAAACTCCTCGCTGGATTCTTCGATTTTATTCAGCTTGTTACTTCATTCATTGATTGAATCATCGATAACTCAGCAATAGCTTTGGCTTGTAAAGTCGAAGGATCCAGAGTACGTAACCACATTATAATCTTAGTATTGATATTTCTATTATTACATATTTATATTCAATTTACTTTCCATACATATTTAATTTATTTCCGTTTTGAAAATAAATAGGCAGGCATTTTATATATATATATATATATATATATATATATATATATATATATATATATATATATATATATATATATATATGGTGTCCTGTAAGTAGAGAGAAATTTTTATAAGAGTGATAGTAGACCTCAACAGCTGCAAAAAAGGTCATATAAACAATGGGCCAATTTTCACCAGGAAAGTAAGAAATCCACGTTTTTTTTTTTGTTTTTTTTAGATAAATCGTTTTTTTTCTCTTTAATAGGAAGCTGTAACTAAAGAAATATTTGATTTAAGTAATTAACAATTACTTTACTGTAAATTAGATAAAATTTATTTTTAATGCAAATAAAGTTTGTCATTGTTAACACCATTTAAAGTGGACTTTTGACAGGATAACCTAAGTTAGTCCTGTTTTTAAAAAAAAAATCATAAATTATTAGCGATTTTTTCTATCATAATCCAACTTCACTACAGATAACCAACTTTCAGAAGAACTTTCAAGTAATAGGATAAAGAATCACTTTTTTTTTTACACAACTTGAGGTGAATCTTAATTATTCCCTAATAAACCTCAACTTAATTACTATGGACTAAAGCTTATTAAACGAGGAAGTTCTTTTAAAAGTGGGGTATCTGTAAATAATCTGTCTGAAAGCAATATTTAATATTTGCATGCACTAGTACTGATGTAATTTTTTTAAAACCATAAAAACGTATAATAATAAATATTTTCAAACTCCTACAACCCATGACGTCTTGGGTTCAGTACTTTGTAGGGTAATATTGTTTTTTCTAAGACACCTAATACACGGAGGTGATAGTGCCAGCATCATGTTTAACAACCATATTTCTCTCTTAAATCAACTAATTAATTAAGGGTACTCACTTTATAGAGGCTGGGTGTGCCACAGGAAGGCCTCCCAACTCTTAGTTTTACCACGGCTGCTGAAACAGAGTAAATGATTATCTACCACCGGCGAACTCGAACATGAGAATATAATTCCGGTCGCTTACTCACCAAGTTACTACGTTCCCTAAAATATATGTAAAACAATGTATATATAAATGTCTGTAGCTAAATGGGGGAAGACAGAAAGAAATATCACGGTTTGTGATATTTATATTTGCTATTAAGAAACTATTTAGCAAAGATCAAAATAAGCAACCTAATAAACTCTGTTTCTTGAAGTATATTTAAAATTATTTTATGTGATGCAACCAAGCCAATAGCTTATAATGCATACACAATATTCAATGGAACTCCCAATGACGCCAAACTCCGGGAACGAATCCAGACATTGCAAGTGATAGTATAGAAATAGTATTCTACGATTATAAGAAGTTAATATTCCAGATCTTCAACAAGCAATTTCGTTTAAAATCTGTCCATTTGCTAAAATTCCAATGTCAGAGCGTTTGAAAATTATTATTTCTTAATCTTCTTTTTTTTGTTTATTTATTTAGAAATATAACCATGTGTCAAACGGAACATAATTATAGTGAGACAAGAACACATTCACACCATATATACAGAAAACATAAAATTAACAAAAGCAAAATATCAACTAAATAATCAAAAAGTATATACAATAAAAAAAATAACTTGAAGATAAGTAAATTAAAAACATAAACTCAGCGATACCTATATTCTTTAATTAATCTTTTAATCATTAGTCTATGATCATCTAGCCTAGATGATATTTAGAGAATTATTTACCAACTTTATAAACGTCTTTACCAACTTTTTATATTAAAAAGTATATTGAAGAGAAGAATAGTTGGGGTGCTCAGTCAAAAAGGAAGGCAAAAATAAATTATAATATTTATTTTTTACATATGCCGACGTTTCGACTTCATTATCCACGACAGTCAACCAATTACCAATTATAAAAAGTATATTCTATGATTTATATAATAATATTTTTCAACATTATTTTATATCAGCACTTTTAATACCAAAGTCAGTGCATTAAAGGAACATACTTTCCAAATATTTATTTTTTATTGCTAGATTAACTTCAAAGGAATCCACCACCAAAGAAAATCTTCTATGAGGAAGAAAATTGAAAAAGGAAAATTCGTACAAATTTAAAGTAAAATGAAATTCTGATAAACAAAATGTTATAATAAGTCAATGACATACAGTGTCTCACAGTCAAAATGAGATACCGGTATATTGATATAAATTATTGAATAAGTAAATAGATCAATTTACACCACATTGTAAATAATAATTTATCGCAATCAATAAACATCTAGTAATATTTTCTTTGTGTATAAACAGATAAAAATGAACCAGGATTTAATAATAAAAATAAACACATTTATTTACGATTGATTAACTTCACAGTGAAAATACACCTTTGTTTTTCCCAATATTTGTTCAGTTTAAATTATAGTTATAAAAACTCCACCAGTCACCAGATCTGGACAAAATTGGACGTAAAAATTAGAAAACACGATTTTTTTACAAGAGAAGAGAAAAATATCTCAATGATGGCTAATGGCACAAAATAATGGCTTGCCTACAAGGTATTGAACTAAATTAATAGTATTTAAAAGTTAATAAAAAGTGCGGTGTATGATTTTTACAGTGGGGTGAAACTATCAAGTTTTTTTTTGTTATTAATTGTTTTAAATAATCACAATTGAATATTTTAATTTTATTGAGTTTGTACATATTTAAATTATATTATAAATAAATCTGATAAAGAGTTTCGGGTTTTATTTGTTAACTGTAAATATTTAAGCCCTTTTGTTTTTTCTAGAGAGTGTATCAATTTCACTGTGAGCCACTGTGTAAATGGTACAAGATAAATAAATTACTTTAGGGTCGTTAAATAATACGTTTTGTTAGGAAAAGCTATGAAAAAGAAAATCTATTTTTTACAACTGATATTCATTTCACATTTAAATTACGATAATTTTCTTAATTAATCGAAAATATACAAATATTTCGATTTAATTTTTTTATTTATAAATGCCTCTATATCAAAGCATTTATATTTTTAAACTATTTTTTTTATTTTACATTGTATTTACAACGCATCTTTTTATTATTATTATTATTATTTATCACTGTTTATTGACAAATATCACAACCTATCTCAATTAAGGACACTTATAATAGAGGTCAGAGAGCACATTCACAACATATTTACTGAATCATAAAAAAAAAATGAGGTAATAACAAAAGAGTTACGAACAAAATAAAACATCATAAAGATGGAAGAAAATAATAATAAAATTAAAATAACTAAATAAAATAAAATGTTCTTAAAAAAAAAATAAACATCTTAGACTTAGGCATACCTATATACACTATTTACAATCCGCCAGGAGAACTACTAGCCAGACTTTTTCCCACACAAAGGAAAAGCGAGGCTTCAGGAGATCCCTGCACTTCTCCCTCAACCACTTCACTGTTATCAACTTATCAAATTCATTATTAAACTCTTAACGAAATAAATAAAACTATTCTAGATTTGCTCGCTCAGCTTATTTTTAGAAATACAAGATAAAAAATTTTCAAAATTTAAATACAAAACAATTTGAGAATGAATTCGGGTTTCTTAAACGCTCAATGGTCCAATTACATTAATTCTACTATGAATGCCACAACGGGGTTTTCTTCCAGTCTAAACGTACCACATTTTTGGATGACAATATGCAGTTTCCTGATCAGTAAGTAGGCTCTCCAAAATAAGCCTCATTCTCCACCTAGACTGTTTGAAATAACTGCAAAAAAAATGATATTGAAAGTTTCATTAGTTGTTATCTTGTATTTTAGGAAGCGGCTGGGAGAAAAGCACTGGGATCTCCTAGAGTCTTGTTTTGTCTTATATAACTTGGTTCGGAGTTCCCTGTGTGAACATATATATTTAACATAGGCATAAATATGTTCATGAAAGTTTTTGATTTTTAAAGTAAAAATTTTTGTTTTATTTTTATCCCTTTATTATTTCTTATCATTATCACTGTCAATTATTATTATTTTTATTTTTTATTATTTTGTATTTTTTTTTATCATTTTACCTCTTTTGTATGTATGCACTGTATGACAGTACACTTGTAGCCGTAATACTTGTTACCCTTCAATGTGGCGGATTGTATTATAATTTAATAAATCTGTATATATATATATTTTCATTTTTTTTTTTTTTTTTTTTTTTTTACCTCAAGATAATTACAACATTTTACGTATTTTTCATTTTTAATTCCATTTCATTCATAAACAAAGAAAAAAAAAGAATCTGAACGATATTATTAATATGATACATGTACACAATAAGGAACAATCCATTTATTTCTGTAAAATATAAATCAAAAACTATTTAAGATTATACACTAATACACTGAAACTACGCATATCCATCTCAATCATCGTTTTGGATATTTGGTTTTAGGAACTCGGCCAGAAGTTAATTTTATATAACAGTCATCCGGTTGGGCAATGGGAAGACGTTGAGATGACGAGTTTCCTCTTGGGGTCCTATAAAGTGAATACCTGAACCTTCATTAAATGAAACAGAAGAGGGCCCACTAACGCCTCAGCGATACCGAAAACTATCTCAAATATATCATTTGCTCGATTCCCATTGCATGCTACGTATTTTCATGTTGAAATGGAGGGACTTCTTAACTAAATGATTTATCACGTAAATATCTGAGATTATAGAATATATAATTAAAAATATTATTAGGTCATATGAAATGTCCTTTTTTATTATTTCAGAAATTCAAAGTAGGACTTTGTTGTTTGCTACCTTTATGTTTACATATTATAATGAGTCGTATCTTATTTTGTATAATGTCTACTAATATTCCAATTGGTTGCACATTGTTTAGAATACCATCAAATATGACCGTGGAAACATGTGATTTTCGAGTACTTTTTTCATGAGTTTAAACTTGGACATTCGACAACCCAAGCTGCAAGAAACATTACCACGGCACACAGTGGGTAGAAAAAGCATAAAATGGCAAAAACCCCGAGAAAGTTTTAATTTAGGCAATATATCTTATAAATAGAATGTTTTATAGCATGTCGGGACTTCTGAATTAATATAGATTCACACCACACCGGTAAGACCAACCCCGCTATTATTATTGTTAATTTGTTTTTAATAATAATTAAAATTATCGTCGGTTTATTACAAGAAGTAATTAAGTGACATTTCATAATCGAAAATAATTACTAACTTCTTGAGATCAGAAAATTTAGCATCTAGTGTTACTATATATGATAAATAAACATTTTTGTGTGGATGAATAAGGTGAAAATTCACAAAATCATATTTGCAATTTGACCTATGCCTAATCTGCATTTAGTGACTTTTTTTAATAAATCGATAACATTTTGCTTGTAATAAATTGTGAAAATACAAATGTATTGTATAAGGTTATTTACCTAATAAATGAAAAAAAAAATATTTCGTTTTTGAAATGTATTTGTGGTATTTTAAACCTTAATATATTATTGATTAAACATAATAAATCAAATTTCAAAGCTAAATATTCTTAATGGAACAACCAAAGAGAAACATAGTACGTTTCCACAGAGTAATTCTTATTAAAGAACTTGTGTAGTAAATTTGTTTCCACGGATACGAAGTCGTGAAAAATTTAACGAAACAATTTAAAAACTTGCTTGCGTACGTTTATATTAAATAAATATAGTATATGAGTCACCTATTTCCAAAATGAACCATAACCGTTTTTAAAGACATTGGGATTAGTAAGAATTTTTATGTAAAAATGCCCGATGAATCCGATGCACAATTTTTTTTTTTAAATATCTAATCAAAATATTTTTAAAAAATGTGAAAATCAGTTGTTTTTTTCGAAACCGGCATTTTTTTCAAGGGATGCAATGAAAGTTGCATTTCTTGAGAATTCTTTAAGAAATAATAATAATTAAAATACTTTTATTCCTTTAGTTCAAATAAAAATTAAGAATTTTTTTTATTGTACCATTATTTTAAACAAAATTAATTTTTTATAAGTTAATTTTCAAACACCACTTTTTCTCCCCACAACAAACCCCAATCAACATTTTTATTGTTCAAAAACGTATCTTGAACTTTAATTCTTTCCAAAAAAGACCCTATTCAATTTTCATTTTTTTTTTTTAATGTTAGTAATAGGATTGAGTGAAAGGTGCTGGGATCTCCTAGAGGCCTGTCTTTCCTTCCACGAGTGGGGAGAAAGGCTTGGAGTTCTCCAGAGTGAATAAACATTTGTAAATATAGTATAAAAGTATGTGTGTATTTAAGTAGTTCTTTTGATTAGTTTAGTTTCTTTTAGTTTATATACATTTAATTTTAGTATTATTATTTTTCAGTTCATTTATTTTTTATTTATTGTCCATAGTGTGGATGAGCTACTCTTCTGTCACTATGATTTTGGAATATATGTTTTAAAAATAAACAATTTCTTATTTATTTTTTTATATTACCATTTGGAATTGAAATGGAAATTTTAGCGGTTCATGAATTTTTTTTAATAATAATTAGGGTTCACTCTGGAAATATAAAACCTCACTCTATCCGGTATATTATATCCATAGAGCGAGTATATCATAGATATCGCAAATTATTAGGAACATCTGTTTATGACATGATCTCTATTATAACAATAGTAAATTGTGTTGTCAAGTTTGTATTAATGTTTGTATATATTTTGATTTCATCTACTCCTTGATCAAAGCACGAGTAAATTAAATCAGATGTAGTACGTAATCCGTATTACGAGGTCATTATCACGTATCAAAAAATACCTCAGGCAAGTTAACGCGCATCAAAGAGAAATGATCCCTTTGTGGCCTCCCATAACGATGGCAAGATGAAAAGCATGAGATTTTTCTGATGCTCGCTAATGGATGGAACCCATTAACTAAGAAACAAAAAAGAAATTCTTTTATCTCGGAGCGAGCGACACTCGAATTGATATCAACGTTGACAAATACAAGGGGTGTGACATAATGTTTTGATATATCTTCTTTTTCTCAACAACGCCGTTGGAATTGGATTTGGCATCAAAACGGAGTCACAATATAAATTAAAATTTATTCTATCATGGGCTAGGTTATTCCTAAATGTATCTGGCAGAAATAACAATTGGTGGTATAATAAGGTTTATTAAAGAATTTATCAACGAATATACATATATATACTTTAACAGACTTTCAAGGACCACTTATACATCATTCAATATGGTTTCTTTCGTTTAGAATAGAATAGAATAGAAAATAACTTTATTCTGGGACAAAATCCCTTTAGAATAAGAAAATAGAACATAATTAAAATACTACATCTGGCCAAAATAAAACAATAATAAAAAAGAGAAAGTAAAGAAAATATTAGTTAAACAAGCTATATACAAAAAAAAATCTATATACAAAACACTTAAAATTAATTATTACGGAAAAATTATAATAATACTCTTTTGAAAAATGAAATAATAAAAAATAAATTGAGTTCTTTAAAATTAGGTGTGTTTCTGCTAATAAAGAAAAGACAAAGCTGACAATATAAAATATCAGTGTCTTTAAATAATGATTAATATGTAGACTCATCATTGTCAAATGCTAGAGGTACCGATTTAATTATATACCAATTAAAAATAATAATAAGGTGCATTGATGAATATTTATATCAGAAGCTGTAGATTCTTTCTGACTGCTCGGCTTTTCTGTCTTAGATAGATCTGCTGGGAATTTTGTTTTTCCTCAAAAGAATCCCCAATTCAAAAATATGAATTTAGTTATTAAGAGGGAGGAAAAAGGAAAGAAATGAGAATGAGACACAAAATATTTAGGCATTAATCGAATATTCCGGTATAAAACCTATATTATTCCAAAGAGCAGTACATAAAAGCAACAGGAGGTATATCTTTAATTATTTCGGAGTGATCTATATTTGTTAAACGAAGAAGGTTAAAAAGTTTTTGTATTTAATGGTGATTGTTTAGTATATAAAAGAATTAAATATCAGAGAAATATTTTTGAATAAGATGGTGGGACTATACTGGTTAAATGATTTACCTGGCGAAGCTATGCATGGAATAATAATGAAGAATGATTTAACTTCATTAACATTATTTTAATTTTTTTCTATTATTATTATTTATTTATTGAATAATATAACGTTCTGTCAGTTGGTTATGGTATAGGGAGGTAAGATCACATTAACACTATGACGCACAAAAAAAAAAAAAAAAATAGAAGCAAAATAACAAATAAATAATAATTAAAAAGTATATGCCATAAATAAAATAAAACGTCTTATAAATAAGTAAATAAAAAAAATACATATTTGTCTATATTCCCTCACTACAAGATCTCGATCCTCTGACCTATACATCACTTTTCATAGATCTGCCTCATTCCAAAATTCCTTTATAGCCCGCTTTGTCAACTTTCGAAATTCCCTCCCGATCAAAATTCGACATTCCCCTTCCCTATACACATTCAAAAACCTCCTATTCCAATTCCTGTTCCAAAAACAGTCACATACCAGCTAACTATTAATACTATTTATGTATTGTGTAGCAATCATATAATCATAATACTTGGTAAGAGATAGTACATGCATTTCCTACTATCGACGTAGAAATTTCAATACATACATTTTTTTTTTATTCAATTATAATTAACTGTTTATTTATATATATATATATATATATATATATATATATATATATATATATATATATATATTCAAGTATTTATTTTTTTGTTTATGAAATGAACTCATTCTATCTCTTTTTCGTTCTTCATTTCTCAAAGTGTATGTTTATGTTGTTCAACCCTTATATATAGTTTTGTTCATAGTTCAAGTGATTCGTTCATAGTTGAATTGTTTTGTTCATAATTTTAAATGCTCTGTACATAGTTTTACCTGTATTGTATATAGCTTGTGCACCTAAGGTTTTCTTTACTTTTTATTTTATTTTATCAATTTTATTCATTGTTTCAAACGTTTAGGCCAGTAATATTCTATTATTTTGTACATTATTGTTATTCTGAAAGGACTTAGTTCCAGAATAAAGTTTTTTTTCTATCTATCTATCTATAAATTATTTACAATTAGGCAAGGGAACTCCGAGGCAGACTTATATTCCCCTACTATGGAGGGAAAAACAAAACTCCTAGAGATCCCTGCGCTACTCTCTCAACCGCGTTACTGTTCCTAAAGCCGGTGGAGATTGATGAAGATTTTTTTAAAAATAAAATTTAAAAACAACTCAAACAAAAATAATAATCGATACATTTGTTTTTAATAGTTCATTTATAGATAGGTATATCCATATGGCGTCAATTAAATCTTGCGATATACTGAAAATTCAAAATCCCTGAAACATCGCCCATACTTGTTACTTTCTATAAATAATACAAGACATCATCCTGCTGAGATCACGTAACTCTTTTGGCTTGGAAGATGAGCAATTTCGGAACAAGGGCGAAGAAAGAACTTGATCAAATATTCATTCCTACTGAATTAAGAGCGGACCCCTCAACTCGGTGTGAAATGAACTGGAAGTCGAATCGATAAGTCTTTTCCTCAAAGGCTGCCTCCATTTCTTTATAAATTCATCCCATATTTAAGAAAATTCAAGTTCATTCATCAGAAGCCCAATTCTTTTTTAATATTTCTAACTAGCCAATGTACGAAAAGTATAGAAATCCATCAAAATAATGTTTTTCGCTAAATTAAGCTTTTATTCACTCATTTAATTTTTAAAAAGTAAGTCTTAAATGTGCCATCAACTGCCGTTTTTTAATACCTGTTACTATTCCAAAACTAATGAAGGGTTGTGAAGAAAAGTTTAAGAATAAACACCGGTTAGCCAGTTGGTGATTCTATTTTGAATCGTTAATTGGTAAAAACAGAGATAGAAAATTAGTTAAACCATCGCCCGTCACAAAAAAAAATATCTACTGTTTCCCATTAGTATTAAATAACACTTTTTCTTTATCTATCTCCATTTTTTTTTTTTTTTTTTTTTTTTTGCTTTTACATATTAACAAAAAAAAAGAAAGATTACCACTATTATACTAACTTCTTCCAAGACGCTCCAAGTTAAAATTTAGACAAAAATTGAATAAATACACTTACTTACTTCAGCCCATTTAGACATATGCTTAGGCATGGGACACCCGAAAAGACTCAAAAAACTATAAACCTTTAAATCAAAAATTTTCAGCTCTATGACCAAAGGTCCCTGGTACGATAGTAACATTACTTTACATAAAGACCTAAAGATTTCAACAGTTAATGACCACGTACGAAGGCACAAAAAATTTATCACAATAAGTTACGGGCATACCAACTCACTAATTCAAGGCATGGCTTCATTTAACATGCCCGAAACATGCTTAGGAGGCTTGAAAGAAGCTGGATGAGTGATCTTCTCGCTTAAAAAGTATAATAAATTCAAGATAGTAAGGGTGCCGCTGGAAACTCCTCTCCATCACGCCATTTAACGCCATTACAAGTATTCTTTTCGACAAGAAAAGACAAGAATACTTGTAATAAGTGGAGTAGCTGATTGTTATTACCAGGACATGCTTTAGTGAAAAGACCATGTTTCAAAAAGAAAAATTTAAGAAATTTTTTTTTTTTTATTCAAGCAATAGAAAAAGCGAGGAAGATACATACACTACTTGATAGGCATATTTTTTTTTTTTTTAGAAAATAATTAATTGGGATAACACGTAGGTACTTATATATCTATACATTTTTCAAATCGAAATTTATTAACTTATCATTATTTCAATGTATAGGTTTTATTCTATTACTTATTTATTTTTATAAATAAGCAATTACAGTAACAGAAATATTAAATAAAAGTAGTTCAGTAAAATTTTTTTATTTTTGTCTTCATATTTCGATCCGCACCTGTCATGAGCTTGACAATAAGCAAATGTGCTGTAACTAATCCGAAAAATAGACATTTTGGCATGAGGGAAAAAATAGTACCCAGCAGCAAGGAGATCTCTCATCCAGCTCGTCTTTAGTCGTCTCCTGATAGCTGTGGCCATGTCGTTAATAAGTCCGTGTAGTTTAAGATGAAATCTGGAGTAGGGATCGCGTATGTGTAGGTCGATAGTTGGTTGTCGTAAGTCGTTATGTAAAGTTTTGTTGTTTACGTACCAAGGAGCTCCTGTAATAAGTCGTAAAATTTTGGATTGCAATGTCTTTACTTTTTGTATGTGTGTCTTTTTTGCAGAACTGTAAATTTGTGAGGCGTATGTCCATCTGGGTTTGAGTAGGTAAGTGTATGTATTGAGTTTTTGTCTGATTTTCAATTTTGATCTGGAAAAAAGTGAGTATAGTATTTTCAGTTCTTGTTTAAGGTCTGTCGTTTCATTTTGACGTGTGGGTCCCAGGTCACCCTTTTGTCAATTATTAGTCCCAGGTAACGCACTGTATTTGTCTGAGGAATTTGGTTCTCTTCTATATAAACTGGTGGGCACGTTTCTCGTCGAAGTGTAAATGTTACATGTTCTGACTTTTAGTGGGCGGGGTAGCCGAATGGGCTAAAGCGTGTGCACTGCACCGCCGTTGCCTGGCAACCTGACATATGAATTAAAGATATAAAAATAGTCACGAGTTCGCGTCCCGGTGCCGGGGGAGTCTTTAAATCCCCGCCCACACTCCCTGGCCCGAGAAAATCCCGTATAGCCTTAACGGTGAGGAAGGGAAGGACAAAAAAAAAAAAAAAAAAAAATGTTCTGACTTGTCATGATTTAATCTTATTTTCCAAAGTGATTACCAATTTTGTAAAGTCAGTAAATGATTTGTAAATTCAGTGAGGCTAGTCTGGGGTCGTGATTTTTTATTAAAATTGTTGTTACGTCAGCGTAAGTAGCAGTCAATGTTTCGGAGGTGGTAGGCATGCCATACGTATATATAATGTAGATTATGAAACTTTTAAATCACAAACGTTTCGTCGGTTACTTAGAGGATAAAAAATAATTATTCTAGCGTTTAAAGGAGCTGAAAATATTCCATAATACATACAATTTGCTATGTTTTTATTAACAATACTAGTGACTAAGCTGAAGTTGTCGGATCGTTTCGAGTTCTATTCCAGGTTCAGTTTGACCTACGATCTATAAATAGAGTTCTAAATCTTTAAATGGCGGTCAGGGTATACAGAGGATCGGAACGTGATGGAGACCGTATCTTAAAATGACCGCAGTTGTACTAACAATGCGGACGTATCACGTAGCACTTTCCTGTTGTTCCAATGCCTGAATAAAGTATAATTTAAAGCTGCAGTTTGGAAAAAAAAATAAATGTTGCGTCTGCTATGATATCAAAGTGTTACAAAATAACAATAGAATCTTATAAATGAAAAACTGTCTAGTATAATTTATGTTATTTAAATTAAATTATTCGGTCAAAAAAATATTATTATTAGATTATATATAAATATTTGATAATGATATTATTAAATATAATAATATTTTATAGACAATATTACAATGTACGATTTTTTTTTTTTTTTAAAGCTATCTTAATTCAACTTCCTAATAGAAAAGGAAATACAGAAATGAGGAAGAACATTTCCTTCGTATTGTTGCTAAATTTTCTAATTATGTCACGTGAAGCCAGATAAATGGGATTAAAAAATATTTCGTCCAATTGTAGCTCAGGCCTTAACTGCCAAATAGTTACAATGAAATTTTATATACGTTGAAGTCATATGAGTAACTAACACCAGTTTAAGTTTTAAATTTATGTTGAAATCTAAATACTGTCATCCAGAGTAATTGTCTCATTTGTACCTCTCTAATTCCGGTCCTTTAATGCCAGTAATGGAGCTTAGTGAGAGGCGCTGTGATCTCTTAGAGTCCTACCTCTCCTTCTACGAGTGGGGGGGAAAGGTATTGTATAATAGCATGTGTTTATTTAAGTAGTTATTTTGATTAGTTTAGTTTCTTTTAGTTTTTATACATTTAATTTTAGTATTATTATTTTGTTGTTCATTTATTGTGTATAGTGTGAATTAGCTACTATTCTATCATTATTAGTATTGTCCTCAGATGTGACAGATTGCAATATTTCAAAATAAATAATTGGAAATTCTAAAAAAAAAAAAACAGCTTCAGTCCTGGTACCAGTAGTAACAGAATGCTCTTTTATTTTTGTATGTATATAACTATAGATGACTTATGAATGGAATTTTCATTTGATGATCTGGAGGTCGGTAAATGTTGTATATTTAATTAGGTATTAAAAACTCATGAACACCCATTCGCTTTCCACTTGAATCGTTAGATATGCCCACATAATCGAGAAAAAAGGTGGCCTAGAAAACTATTAGGCGGTTCGGAGTGATCCTCATCCCCAAAATGTCAAAACATCGATGTTATAGCCAAACGGCCCAATATTTTTTTAGGCCACTTTTTTTTCCTATTTTTTTAACAAATTATCTTAAGATTCAAGAGGAAAGAAAATGGGCATTTATGAGTTTTTAGTATCTAATTAAATTAACTAATTTAATGAGAAAACATTTCTGAGAATTTTCGTAGATACAAAAGTTTTTAGGTTACCATAAGATAAAGCCATCTACAAAGTTATAACTTATTAATAAAAAAAAAAAAAAAAAAAAAAAAAGAGAAAGGTCTGAATTCTATAAGACTATAAGACATGAGAATGAATTTTCATAAAACCTTCGGAAACGCCCGACATGCGACGGTATACAGGTTTATTTCATAAAGAGATTAAAAAAATTGTTTCTTTCGAATTACTCCCACACACCACCAAAGGTATTTTACTATCCGATTAAGTACGAAAAATAATAGAGAGTACTGCCCCCATTGAATTTAATATAAGATAATATTTGAGTGAAGAGTGTATCGTCAGAGAATCAAGTATTCTTTCCTTCTACCCAAAAGTATCGGGCGGGACTCGGATTCGAGTACTTACAAGAATATCCGGGACTCAATTCAATGCTAACTCTTTAAAAATTCCGAGACCCAGCTCGAGTTCATCCGACAGTAAGATCTTAAGATGAGGATACTTCTAAAAAACGCTGCAAATTATTTCACAAGGGTTTATTATTTCCAAACAATTAAACATCTGAAGTAACATTACCTTCCTAGTAACAAAGAATAAATAAAAGGTGATTCCGATTATTGGCATAAACATTTTTTTTTCCATCATTAATAATTTGATTAAAAAAAAAAAAATAGCATTACTTCAGTAACACATCAAAAAATTAAAAACAAAAAAAAAGGATATAACCTTTGCTGTAGATAATATAAAAAACATCTAGAGACCATATCTATGCTCAAAAGTGTCCGATATATTTAGCTTGTTTAGGAAATTTCGTAAACTTTTAATAAACCAATACAATATAACAAAAAAGTGTATAGTGTGAATTTTTGAGTTATTCGGAAACCTAATTTTATCACCCCTCGTAATTTATTTGCCAGCTTCTTTTCGTTGAAGTATGTTATATAAAAAAAATTCAAAGGGCATCGATAAGAAGACTTTATTGAAATCGGTACATTCGTTTAGGCGCTACAATTTATAACAACACAGGTTTTTTGTCCGCCATCTTGAAAAGAAAAAGCGGATATTAATGTCGAAGTAGGATGATCTCTGACTTTAAATCTAAATTTAAAAAAAGTAGTTTTCTAGTAATTTTGAAGACAGAAAAAAAAATGTATTTGTTTTTCGAATTCTACGTTTCCTCAAACATTAAACCTCAAATTTTGAGGAGAGGTTAAGTTTTTGAATTTTATCTTTAGATTACAATGGTTCATTTTTGTAAATAATAAACTAATATTTTAATTTTTTACTTATAAAATAATATTATTATGGAAGTTCAGTTTATCAAAAAGTAATCCATCATCATTTTCGGAATGTTCTGTTGCATACAGAACTAATATTGTTTCTCCCTCAGTAATAACGATCTATTTTCGAACTCATAGGAACTTGGAGCTGTATACGGCGATATTTTAAAACATCACGTATTCTCCCCCGTTCCCGAACGAAATAATACGTCACTCTGTCCCATGAACAAAAAGAATTTATTGCGGCGGGCGGGAGGCAATCCATCTCCCCGCTGAATAAGTCAGGGAACCTTTCTTCAATTTCTCCGAAAGATAAAATTGAATTAACACTCGAAGAGAAGGGCGTTGGCCGGACTAAATTTAGCAGCTTGCTCCTCCGAGCAACATCAACGCCTGGCTAATTTCTTCCCAGGTCGACCATTAACCAGCAACACGACTTCCCTTTTAACTTACCCTAATTTTTTATCCTCCTTTATTTTTTTACCTGAGCGTGATTAATAAAGTCATCTATGGTAAAATGGTTGATGAATCTGTCTCTAATAGTGCCTTGGACACATCAAGTCACTTGATGAATGTTGTCAGTCAAGTAGTAGTCAAAATATTGTTCTGAACTAAAGAGGGTTGGTTGTGAGCTATATAGAATTTCAGGATTATATATTGTTCAGTTTATCAGTTAAAATGGTGGACTGAGACACCTTTCAGGTATTATAAAAAATTAACATAAAATAAAGTTGTTATTCGTGTATTTTTAATTCCTGTTTTTTTATGTAAGTATTTATTTTTTATTTTATGTTTTTTTTTGTCCTCATTATTTATCTGAATTATATATTTCTTCATCTATCAGAGATCTGAGAATGACACATTGTTTTATTTTGTTTAAGTTTCTTTAACCAAAACCTCCACAGCACATAATAATATTTTTTTTTAATTTATAAAAAGATTAGAGCGTCTGTGATCTTTGTGCCCTGTTTCAGTCTCCACTGGCTTTCTATATCAGTGGCACACCGCAGGAAGAGATGCACTGTGATCTTCTGGATTTCTTGTTTGTTTTCTACACGCGAAGGACAAGCTAGGCTAGGAGTGTGTGAATTTAAATATTATATATAGGTAGGTCTGTGATTTTTTATTCAACTTTAATCTATTTTTCAATATTTTTATTGTTATGTGTTATTTTAATTTTAATTATCATGACAATTCCCAACACATTTACGCTTCGGCGAGACACATGCCCACCAGTTTATATCAGCAACAAACCAATTCCTCAGACGGACACTGTGTGCTATCTCGGGGACAGAAGGAAGTCTCCTTCCTCCCCCGAGGCCTGAAGCATCAAGAAAGAACCCGTTGTTTTAGTTCAGACAGGGAGTTTACATAATCCCTTATATAGTGAGATCATATGATGTTGTGTCGCCCACAGAAATCAAGCAACATTTAAAAGCATTACTTTTATTACATACTATAATTCAAACAAAACCTAAATATATATATATATATATATATATGTGTGTGTGTGTGTGTGTGTGTGTGTGAGAACAATTTCTGGCCCCTAAAATATATTTGTTATTTTTTAATGGACCTCAGACCCATATAAAACATATTATTGAACATTCGAGGAAACAGAAATCGATATACAAATGCAAATATATCATACATCTTTGAAACTCCCATAATTGTATTCTAGGGGTTCTAAAACGGATATTAAATGCACCCCACCCTACTACGACACAATAGTCTATTATTTCGAGGAAAATATGACTAAAATAATGGCAACGTTCCAAGAATGTTATCAATAACCGGTGACAGCTTTATTTTTATTTAAATTTAAATACTTTGATACTATATTGGCTTATTAAAAATTATTATAATTCATAAGAATTAAATAACAAAGGTTTCGTATATTTATGTTGGAAATTATTGACAATAGATCTTCGTATTATATTTTAACACATTAGCTGCGGATACGGTCCCCGGGTTCTGATATTCGTCTCTATTTCGGCCGTGATTGTTTCGAATTTCGCCGATCTTACGAAGTCTCTAAAACGGCCATTTTAAAAAAATATTTTAATGGGAGTTGGATAGATGTAAAGATGGATACAAACGTAAATAATTATTATATCTGATTGACGCCGGGGACCGTAACCGCAGCTAATGTGTTAATATTATAGGAATCACTAGGGTTTACGAACTCTGTTAACACTGATTCCAACCCACTTTATTAGGTATTTAATTAGATTAGAATTAATATGAATTTAATTAGAATTAATAACAGATTAGGTATTTAAGAGATCCTTCAGAGTCCAAAGACATTCTCTGATGTCAAAAGAGATCAGAGATCAGCAAATTTATTCTTTCTCTTTATCGAGGAGCAGTTTTTAACTTAAATTATTGTACAGATTTCTAATTTATTCCATTATTCTAAACAGTTCAACAGTCTCATTCTTGAAAAACTAATCTCTCCTATCATTGTTTTATAGTGAAAAAAAAATTGTTATAGAAGTGAATTAAGTAAAACATTGGGAAACTACCAAGACTAATCGAAAGCTGTGTTTAAATCATATTGGACAAGCTCACCTCTAATAGGAAACTGGTTAGTATATTGGTAAGTTCCGTTTGGATGATCCTAATTCAATTCTTTACCAAGGAATTGATATTATAAATTTGATGAATTCTATACGAAGATTATTATTCTAGAAGAATTTTGTACTTAGAATTAATGTATAAATGTTCACATGAAACATTGATGGAGAAAGGTATCGACCAGGGCTGCTAGCGAGCACATGTGGAGCGTAGTTGTGGACTTTGCGCAGCACCTAGTTCTTTATTAATACACAAGAACATTCCTCTCATCCATCATCAGCAACGAGCTTCGGTCCTCTTCGCTTCAATATCACCGACGAGTATTGCCACCAATAAACATTGTGGGATACGATTCAACTCTATTCTATCGATGTAATAGTCTACATTTTATAAGCGACATTAAAAAATATTTATTTATAATTTATAAGCCAGTACTAATCCAATTAAAGATTAATTTCCAAGGTATACTTTCTTAGTACAAACCAAATTATAATAATGAACATACGATAAAAACGTTGCGAAGTACATGTCTTATATAAACAAAGAATTGTAGTTTACACAAAGAATTTTTACTAGAGAGTTTAATTTTCATCAGGAAATTGGGATATATAAAACGGGAAAATGTTCAGTAATTATTTAAATGAGAACAGCACATGTTACCCGTGGTTCACAACCGCTTCGGTCATACTTGTTAATGGAATTTTTTTGTACCTTTATTGAGCAGTACAAATTAAGTTCTATTAAATATAGTTGTATTAATCATAATTTCTTTTTTTGACCTAAAATAGGGTTATCACTTTTTTGAGTGCTTTATGACAATTATTATATTCCAATGAAATAGAAACATATGAAAAATAGACAAAAAGAATACTGTCTGACAAAATTGGGCTATTACAAAACGTTTTTGAAGTGCCTTTTTAACGAAGATTAATCTAAAGTACACATTTACGAATTTTGATCATATTCATCAATGCAAAAACTCATTAAGACCATCAAAACAACACAAACTCTATTTATTGTATTTACGGTACACAACAAAAATCTAATCAACTATATCAGTCTATTTTAACCATATAACTCCAGTATCCGAACTCTATATACAAAGAGATTTTTGAAAGAACATACATTGTATTTATTATATGAATAAATAATGAGTGTACTACATAATAAAAATTATAGGAGTCAAATCTCAATCGGATTTTACTTATAGTTAAACTCTCATTTTTGCCTTCTAAAATTTACCATTTTATTTAGTTACGATTTCTCAATAGAGAATGGATTGGTCAAAAGTATCACAATAATTGTACTAATTGTATGTGTTGATTTGTTGGAATAAATCGATGATATATGCCTAATTATTCAAATGAATTATCGTTTCTAAAGTTATTAAACTACAGTTAGTGTACTTTAAGTTATAAACATATGTTTTACTCATCCATGAAATATTTTAAAATTGGAAAATGGCCCTAGTATTGGTCGAAACGTTTTAAGGATAAAATAAAAAATAAATAAAATTTTGTTGGAATATGGCCTTAATTTATAAAAATGAAAACCTCAAGACTCCAAATCTAGGTATAATGAACAGAATAAAAATCTTTGCCAAACTGGTATGTAAAATGATTTTTAAATGAAGTAAAACATTTTTATTTTTCACGGTAAAAAAAAAAAAACATTAACTAGGTTTGTCGAAACGTTACATTACAGTGACTTGATAATATAACCGTTCCTAAGCCTCAATGGTTACAGTAACATATCCAAATAACGGGAAAGTTAGAGGGCAGAAAGCTAACCAGATGGAGGCATCTAATTTCGACCATGAGGTGGCCCCAAGCCAGCTTCCACAAAACCAAGTAAAATCACGAGGACTTCAAGGGATGCTATTTCGGTCTTTAAGTGTTTCTGACGTAAATTGTTTCTTGCCTATTTCTGGTGTCGTTATTAATTTTTTCTATCTTTCTATCCCCTTCCAAATTTTTCCTCTAATCGAGGAGAATATTTCTAATTACATCATACCTAACAAGAAACATTTATCGTTTATCCTTCAAGAAAAATATTTAAAAAAATAAATATTTTTGCCGGATAACTCGATAGAAAAACATAGCGAATAAATACATTGTGATAGACGCAATTAAGTTCAATTAAAAACATTTTGGCTTTACTCGTCTTTAAAATTGTATAGATAAGAAGAGATATAATGGCATTTATCTTTATGAATTGTTTTAACTACGTCGTTGTAATTAATATGATCAATGACAATGTCCTGAAGAAAACTGCAGTGATTATTAGAAAATTAAAAAATAATAGAAAAATCAAAGTCGACCATGATACAGTAAAAGTAAGTTTTTATTAATTTTTTTATAATGGTCAACAAGTTTTATCGATTAAATATTAATAGCAATGATATAAGAAAAAAAAAAGAGATGGATAGTCGATTGTATTGATTTATATTGCGTAATATAAAAAATTATTAACCAAATAGATTGAAGTCCAAAATTAAAAGTTTCCTTTGGATTTTCGAGTTACGTACATACTATTCAATTAATTAATTCATACCTATAAACAGAATTATTTTATGAATCCAAAGGTTCATTTTAGAAACATTTTAAAATAAGGTGTTTACTTTGGAAGGTTACAGTTTAATTTTCTCTGACCGCAAAATGATAAAACATTCTACTTTGCAGAATTACTCATTAAAATTTCTGTCGGAACCAAAAAAATTGTCTGATCTCGAAAAGTAATTGTAAATAAATAAATGACTTTGAAGTTAATGCCGGCAAATCAAGCAACGTAAGTTTTCCTAAGAAAAACTTCATTTACTCTACTTTTTTTTTTCTTTTTTGAGTATTATTAGTATTATGTTACATACAGTCTGTCACATTTAAGGACAATAGTAATAGTGATAAAGAGTAGCGTACACTCTACAAACAATAGAGAACCACCCAGCATCATCAAAAAATTATGTACGGGCTATACTTGGACAAAATACTCACTCGAAACATAGATAACATATTAAAAACAAAAAACAAAAAAAAAAGTTCTCCTGGACTAGATCTTCACTGGAAATAAACGAAACAAGCGACTAACTTACACTGCTATACTAAAACCTATTGGGGCATACGGATATCTTTAAAGTTCCTCCAAACACGTAAAAATAAACAAAATATAAACCGAACAATCAAATATTTGTTCGAAGAAATTTTTTTTTGTTTATTTAATGAAATTTACAACTGTATACAAATACAACTAGTAAATATGCGCAAATTATAAATAATGGCATGTACAGGCTTGAAGAGATACTACCCAATGGTAGCACTCTCTAAATAATTTTAAGAAAGAAGATCTCCAGGCCATCTCCTTTTCAGACGCCTAGGAGGATTATCAGGGATCGAGGAAGAAGCAAGAGTGGAAACAAGCGGATTTGGATGGGACTGAAGTTTATCATGAAAGGATAGATATCTGGCACGAGCTAAATCAGCGAGATATTGTACACTAAGATCTTTATGAATGGTTTTATTTGTGACAAAGTATGGAGCATTAAGGATTTTACGGAGGATTTTGGATTGTAAGAATTGGATACGATAGGAATTCGATGGTTTCATGGAGCCTTAAAGCTCAACTCCGTATGTCCATGTACGTCTTATTATAGTAATGTAGATAAGTCTTTTGTAATTAATTGAAAGTTTGGAGCGTTTGTCTAGTAAGTGTTGGAGCAGTCGGAATCGAAGAATTTTAAATGCACTTTGGTTTATTTCAAATTAATTTAAATTAAAACGTAATAATGAATTGATAAAGAAAATGTTTTGCTCCTCTTTTAAAATTAGCTTTAGAATAGAAAATAGAAAATAATTTTACAAAACTAAATTTATAAATAATTAATGAACTAATGAAAAAAGTATAAGTAACCGTTACTAAGAGTGATACAGTTTCTCGTCCATATTAATATGAAAATAAACCCTGATAAATCAAAGGTGAAGAGAATGAGAAAACCCCAAATCCCTTGAGACTGAGTAGTCAAGCTGGAATGGCAAGAGCTGGAGGCAGTGGAAACATTCAAATACCTTGGAGCACACATACATTAGCGAGTCATCATAGACTGTAAAATAAGGGAGAGAATAGCTGCACCAGGGAGGTTATTTAATTCCTTGCGAAATGTCTTTGTCGGAAAACCTAGGGTCTCGAAAGATACAAACAAGGAAGTGCATTCATTACAAGACAACTTTTCTGTCTACGCTAACTTATTCCAGTGAGTCATGGACCCTAATCCTCAAGCAAGCATCCAAACCAATCCCAAGCCATGGAAATGAGATGCCTTCTTATAAATAAAGGAAAAACTCGAGGAGACAGGATGAAGAACACCACAAGGAACAACCTCGGCCTAAAATCATTACATGAAACTCTGAAGAAAGAATCGTCTGCTATGGGCACGACTCATGGATGACAGATGAGAGGATACAAAATCATGACAGATGAGAGAATAGCTGATCTATGGCATGAAGGTGGATGGAAGAAGGAGCCGAGGACGTTCTAGAAAAACTAAGGATGTAGGTGTTAGGGAGACGTTAGTGGCCAGAAATCTGGATCGGAGAAGGGGAAGGAAATAGCACAGAACCTAGCATAATGGATCAAGCTCTTCAGAAAGAATCCTCAAACTGCACCAGGCGGTAAAAAAGAAAATTAAAATGAAATTATCAATTAATAAAGAAAATGTTTTGTTCTAAATTTAAAATTAACTCCATAAAATCTAGTAAATTACAAATCACCGTTACTAACAGTGATACAGTTTCCCACTCTTAAATAAATAACATGGCTAATTTAACTTCCAAATCGAGTGGAAATCCTTGATCCTTGGGGCTCAGACGAAAAGACCCCTATGAAGAGAAAATGAGGCGAAGAGGAGACCTGAGGAAGGGAGCACTATTTGCATATAAAGGAGGATTCGGTTAAGCCTCTGGATATACCTCCGTCTTTATCTACAATTCTTCTTACCTTTAATCGTTTCTTTTTTTCACGTCTCAGTGGCTTAGTCAAATTTACTCTTATCCGTTATATTTGTTAAACTTTTTTAGGAAATTCTTTATGCTTTAATATTTTACAAAATATTCGCAATTGTGTTGCAGTACATAAAGAAAATCTGTTATCGTTGTTGAATATATTGAACAAATAGTGCAGGAGATCTGTAGTCCACTGTCATTTTAGTCTTTGTTTACGCTGACCGGATTATAGGAGTAAACTGACAGAACGTATGGATTAGGCTGATTATGAACAGTGAAATGTAGCATATTTTTAGCTAATTAAGACTATGTTTGTAAAAATCATCAACGGGAAACGTCAGACTTTATTAACAAATCTCTAAAAATTCGCTTCTGAAATCTCCAATACAATTCGCCGATAGTAGACGGATAAAACTCGGATCGTGGAACGTAAAACTTCAAATTCTGAAAGGGTGCTAACATTTGTTTTTACTTTTTTTTCGGTTGATTACAATGGCTCATTATTGAAAATTTATTAGTGTCCTAATTTAAGAATGGCCTTCTAGAGAGAAGGGGGCATTTTCATGGGAAATAAAGGTTGATAAGTACGAATAATGTAGTGTCAAGAGATCACACAGCTAATGAAAACAATTTTTTTTTCTAAGAAATTTATAATTTCTTCTATCCGTAATACGGTAGTATAGATCACTTTTCTTGTTATCACTTTATCGTAAATTTTTTCTAAAACTATTACTAAAGTCATTTGGAAGATTTTTTGAACATAACAAAATTGGTAGATTTTAAAACTCCGATGGATTCAAAAGTTGACGGAGCGAGACGGTATAAATTGTGCTTTGTAGGTTTTTAAAAGGAAAACAAGACCCGGTATAGTTCCTTCGGGATTTAGAAATTGGGATGCGTTTTTAATGTGCGTTTAAAATTTAAAAAATTCCATGTTTCGAGTTAATTCGTATTTTTTGCCAAAAGCTTCTAAGGTGCTTTAATCACCATGGGATACATATCACATCTTTAGGTTTTAAAAATTAAAAGAAAAAGAAAAAATGGTTTTATTCTGGGACTAAAGTTCCCTTAGAATGACAGCTGAGTTCAAGAAATATGTACATTAGTCTGAAATGTAGATATAATATATATAGATACAAAAAATACTGAGAAAAAATATTATAGTAATGTATGCTGAATCGACTATCTTTATAATATGACATTGTATATACGACTAAAAATGTTTCACTGGTGTTGCTTATACTTGGAGTGTATTAATGAGAAGGATAACTATCTAAAGTAAGAGTTCTTTCTGGGGTATAATTGTTCTTAAATATTATGCAAAATCCTTCTTAGTGATTTAGGTATCCACATTGGTAATCAGACGAACATTTGTTGCACTAGATCAGTGGTCGGCAAACTTATTAGCCAAAGAGCCAAATATGAACATTACAACAATTAAAGAAAAATTGAGAGCAAAATCTACTTGTTTAGTAAACTTTTATTACACTTAATAATTATTACACTAAATAAAACTAAATTTCATACTTAATAAATATTTATTAATGCGAACAATGTGCTTGCATCTCCTTGGAAAGTTTGAGTAAGTCAGGTCTGTATGTTGTTGTTTTGAATTTTAGGCATGATTCCAAGTTCCCATCAATAAGACGACTTCTCAGTTTACTCTTGATAATGTTCATGATTGAAAAATATTATTCGCATATATATGTAGAACCGAAAAGGGAAAAAACTGCAAACGCGAGCTTTTTCAGCTGATCGTATGAGTCAGGAATACTATTCCAAGCGTTGAAAATGATCATATATCCTCCTCCAGGTCATTCAAAGCAGACCACTTGTGTTGTGAACTAAGATCACATTTTTTCTTATCCAATATTTCCATTTCAACACTTTATTTTCTATATTTAACACATTATTTTCCTACCAAGTTTTTTTTTTAATGAAAATATTGCGCCCTGGTTACTTGTGCCAGAACCGCACTTAAGGAGTCAAAGAGCCAGATGCGGCTCTGGAGCCGCACTTTGCCGTCCATTACACTAGATTATTAGAATTCTTTCTTGAAGAAAGTCTCTCTATACCTTCAGTTATAATAAACAGAAACAAAGCTTTGCTAATCTAAATAAGGAAGGGCCTGTGACATTTCTGGTCGGAAATAACAGGGAATTAGTGGAGGAGGTTAAATTCCATAGACACAGAGCGGCATATTCTGTGGTGAGACATAGCAGATGAAGGAACCTCCCTAAGTGTGCGGGGGGACATCTGGAGAAGAACGGATATAGAAGCTCCGAGCTGACTCATCGCCCGCTCTCGACTGTTTGTGTTTCTTCCACAGCCTTTGTAATATACAATCCCTCCCTTCTAAATTTAGTCACAGCCTTCCTAATTCTTGTCATACGTCATCATATCCCAGCTAATGCGTGTCTCCCTTAAATCCTTCCGGATGGGCTAATTAATCCTGAGTGAGGACCCGCTGTTTCCATTACGACGCCTCTTGGATTTTATTCAGAGGTTTCTATGCCGTTTTCTTAGTCATTAATCATAAGCCGGTTTAGATCATTATTAATTTGAATCCTTACAGCCTCTTAATCCTTCTCTTTGTGTTTGACAAAGGGCGCATTTGAGATGATTGGTGTTTTCAAAACAGTAATCACTAGAAATATTATCAGCGAGCAAACAATTGTTTTTACTATCATTTATCAAACATTTCGTCACGTTAAATACAGCGTTCATGATAGCGAAAGAAATAGACATAAATATGTTTTTGAAGGTCAAGCAAGCAGTCAAGAAAACAGTAAATCGTAATAAAAATTTAAACACCACCTAACTCATTTATCTACAAAAGTGAATTGGTATCTGACTGGATTAATTTCTTCACGGATTGGTAACCATGGATATGAAAAATATATATTCTCAAGAAATACATTCTATGAATTTTAATAAAACTTGTTAGTTAATTGATTTGGAAGTTCTTTTTCAAGTTTTTCTAAAGTTTTAGTTAGTCGGTGACTAGATGTTTTATGACGAAACAATATTTAACATTTTTAGAGTTAATAACAATTATTAATTAATAGTATTATTAATAAAATAACTTAGTAATTTCTTGTTCTACAGTATTCTTTTACCAACATTTTCGCTTCCTAGCATATCATCTAGTCGATAACAAACATGGGATTATTTTACCATAATTTATTTTTATTGTTATTTTTAAGGCTCCGAAAATGTTCTCGAATTTGTATTTATTTATATCTTATAATACTAGCTCTCTAAGAAGGTAAAATCGACAGCGTAAACCATTAGCGGATCCAGAATTTAATTTTGCAGAGGGCTCTAGCCCGAAAATTATATAGAACGAATATTACAAATTTTACTCTTTTTTTTTTGTTTTGTAGATAATTTAGATTACTATCTTTCTAATTATCATGGGTACAGTCCAGAAATAAATGCATACTTTTTGAGTTATTCGGAAATAAAGTATCTTTTCTTACATAATTTTTTTCCCAGAAATTTCAGAGGGATAGGACTATTTTTCGCATGTGAAGGAGAAGAATATCTTCAAAATGAGTGGTCAATAATTGGATTTGATGAAGAATTGGCGAAGTTATGGCGTACCGACAAAAAATACCTTTTAGAAATAATATATAGGATTATTGTTAATCATATCGTCTATATTGCAGAACTTATTACAGATTAATTATTGAAGTAATTATTCCACACCAACTCAAATCTACTAATTCGTAACCGTCCCAATGTTTTCTCTATGAATTCTAAAAATGGGACGAATCTAGAATGGTACAATAGACTAGTTTATACATAATTTAAATATTAGCATAATCAATTTATAAGGTACGGATAACAGCAGATCTTTGAAAGAAGATTCAGAGGATGTAATGTTGGCAGGATTTCTAAAAAAAAAAAAAAAAAAAAAAAAAAATACGATAATATTCAATTAACTTTGCAATTGAGCTATGGGGCTCCACCAAACCTTCAAATTCCTCTCGCATACAATCCTTACAATCCAAAATCCTTCGTAAAATCCTCAATGCTCCATACTTTGTTACAAATAAAATTATCCATAATGACCTTAATGTTCCTTATGTATCAGATTTGGCCCAATCCAGATATCTGTCCTTCCATAATAAACTTCATAACCATCCCAACCCTCTTGTTTCTAACCTTGCTTCCTATTCAATTCCTGATAAACCTCCGAGGCGTCTGAAAAGAAGATGGCCACGTGATCTTCTAATATAGACATATTATTAGAGTTCTACCAGTGTGTAGTTTCTCAACATGTGTTTCATGTCATTATATCCATGTGCGAATTTACCAGATGTATTTTTTGTATACAGTTGTAAATATGATATAAATAAAAAAATTAAAAAAAACTTTGCAATTGCTCTAAGTACAGTAATGTCATAGCGAGCATCGCCGCCTAGGCGTTTTGAGGAACATGAGCGTTCGGGAAGCGGGCGACCGCAGAGCATGGGCGTTGTTCCAGAGCTCTCAAATATAGACGTTATGCTTCCATTTCTCTCTCCGAGTCCTCTCGCCGTCTGAATAAATCGGCTAAGAAAGTGTTCACTCGGGCCATCCATTCACGTCGAACTGTGTCCCGGGGGCAACTAATTGTACCCCGGCCAAAACTTTTTTAAACCCGAAACCGCTAGGGTGAAGTTGAGACCGGATCTGAGTAATGTTCCCGAGAGTTTGGCCCCAACGACCCACCGGGAAGCCACGTAGTCCGACAAAACTTATTACGTGCCTCTACTATGATTTATTTCACTGAATTCATGGAAAACCACTTTTTTTTTTCTTCTTTATTAAATTTACTTGTGAAAGAACATAAAAAGAAATAATACTTCACGATTCTCCGAGTTTTAGAAAAAATAAATCTTTGCACAAATTACCATGACAAATGCATGCTTTTAAAGTTTCTTAAAGATTACTTCTATTGTTAAATAGTAATAATAATAAATAAATTATTGAAGAAAAAATGAATTAATAATATGATAGAAAATAATCAATCCATCGGCAAGTAGGTGGATACTACGCACTTATCGATTAAACAAAGTTACTATTGCTACGCCACCCACTGGCGGATCCACGAGGAGAGACCTTTGCGCTCAATCCTTCTACCGCAAAAAATACAAGTTTTTTTTTCATTGTCCGTATCTGTTTCTGTGAGTGATCTGAAAGATAAATACTTCAACGCAATAGTACGCCCTCTTTTTAAATTGTATGTTTAAAATGTACTATCCGTAAATAGCTATCAAGAAAAATGTTTAAAAATAGTATCCAGAGAGCGTTCCAGTAATTACGTTTTTATTTTATAATATTTGTTAATGAGGATAATGTGAAAGAGCCTTTTTAAAAATAGTAGGTAGTAATTTAGCCCTCAGTCTCCTCAATCATATAATAATCTATATATATATATATATAAATGAATGTATGCCTGTCTGTCCGTCTGTTTGTCCTTAGTGCATTACTAAACCATTCAATCGATCGCCATGAAACTTTGGGAAGTTGTTCCTTACACTCCTGGGAAGGTTTCTGGCATTGTACTTCTGTCTTACGATAATTTTATATATGTAAAACAAATTAAAATGTAAATGTTTTTCTGTTTAAAGCCGCAAAAAATGTGTCGCTATAAACTGTAGCGCCAAAACGACTTTACCAATTTTAACGTAACTTGGCTATTCTTCCCCTTGAAACCCTTTTAATTTATGTGTATAACATACTTTCCCGAAAACAAGCTGAAAAATGTTACGATGAATTCAATATTTTATTTGACGATAGCTAAAAAAGTACCCAATTTTTTACTTCATATTTATATTCATATTTATACGAAAGATTTCTGAATTGCTGACAAAATAAAAAAAAAATCATCGCAATCTGACGGTTCGTTGCAGAGTTATTGAGTTTTAAACATTTACTGCTTTCTCTTCAGAAAATGCCGTTTCCCTTTGCTTCCTCACTTATGTAGGTCAATACTATTATACGTTTTTTAAATTAATTTATGATTTTTTAAATTAATCTAAGCCACAGCAACGCGTGGCCGGGTAAAGCTAGTTTATTATAAAATCATCAAAATGTTGGCCAATTCAGGCATCATAAGATATATAATATAATGGGTCTTTATGATGATTTAAGAGAAGAGGTTTGCATGAGTCCAGTCACCACTAAACGCAAATCGACATTAGCAAAATGTTTTAGAATTATACTTTATCGTTTGAAGATGACTGATTTTGCAAATATGTGGATGTTTTTATAACAAATTATTTTATGACAGACTACAAACGCCTAAATCACGGCTTATATTTTATTATCATCTATTTTTATTTTTTTGTGAACAGGAAATCAAGGACTATCCTTTTTTTTTTTCTTCTAAAGTTATAACAGAAAATTTAAAAGAAATTTTCCTGATTTCACTAGACTAGTAAAAAAAAATAATACATTCGAATCTGTCATATATTTACAATTTTGTGGTGTCCCAAAACAAACCGCTAATACTGATTAAGAAAATAGCAGAAAAAGTGAGCACTATTTGTCCGTGCTAAAGACCCCTTTTTATCATTATTATCAAATTAATATATTAATAAAATGGCGCTGCATTAGATAGCTATATTTCTCCGGTGACGTCAGCTAAACAGGATGTCAGTTTTTAATAGTTCTTAAGGTCAAACTCTGAGGTGGGAGGGGGGAAAGGGCTTCGATTCGAAACTGAAAAGGACTTAGAACCAATTTTGTGTTCTTCTTAAGGTGATCATATTTATTATTGAATAACAAAGAATTGCTCAAAAACCGTCAAAGATAATAAAATTCTAAGTATACCATCGTAAAGTAAATAATTTTTTTCAGAAAAAAAGTTATTAAATTTACTGAGATCAATGATAAAAGAGACTTTCTAGAACTCTAATAACGCAAAGCCTACCATTATCACGAATTATCTTACCGATCTTGGGTACAGCGGTCGAATTAAAAAGTCCATTTTATCATTGACCTTAGTAAATTTAATCATTGTTTTCCTAAAAAAGTATTAGTCTCCTATACAATAATGTATGATGAACACACCAGTTATGGGCAAGGGACCAATTGATGAACAAGTTGGAATTTAAATTTAAATAATAAGCTCCCTTGTTGATTTAAAGGTTCCAGATTTTTTTTTTTTAGATTGAAGAACAATGATGTCTATTGACAACCATATGAACGAAGTTCCCTAAAGGAAATTTTAAAATGCTTATAATTGTTGTTTCTATAGTGCTCTTGAGATCATACCTTCCTACTAAAAGTAAGTTGAACATTTATCTTATCTTCATCGTTATATTTATAGTCAAACAAAGAATTTAGAATTTTTCTGAGGTATGTTCATTATTGGTACCGACCCTCTGTCCATTACTAGAAAAGTTGAATTTCGGGGTGTTCATCACTAATGCAAAAAGGTGTTTTTTTTAATAGAAATTATAGCTCTATATCTGAATATTTTTCAATTTAAAGTGTTAAATAGGAAAAGAAGACCGAAGAGATTCTAAACGTCAAACGGAGTAGTCCGTGATTCAGATCCCTTTTTATCAAATCATTAACATCCGCCTGAAACTTCGTAAATAATTTCATCGCATCGTAACCTACAAATATTTTATTTAATAAAATTCTTGGAGTAGGGGCGTTATCATTCTGGAGGGAGGCAAACTTCGTATATTTATTTAAGTACCAAAAACTCGTAAAGCCCCATTTGCTCTCCACCTGAATCATAAGATCGTATGAGCCCAAAATCGAGAAAAAAGGTGGCCTTCAAATATATTGGGCCGTTTGTCTCTAAAGTTGTATAAAATTTCCTTATTTTGACAATTTGGGGGTGTAGGGGTGTAGGCCAAACGGCTCAATATTTTTGAAGGCCACCTTTTTATCGATTTTTTTATCAAATTATCTTACGATTCAGATGGAAAGCAAATAGATATTTACTAGTTTTTAGTACCTGATTAAATAGACCAACTTTGCTCCCCCTCCAGATTGAAAACGCCCCAATTCCAAGAATTTTTGTAAATACAGTAGTTGTAGGTTCCGATGAGATAAAACTATTTACGAAGTCTCAGGCGGATGTTTATAATTCGATTAAAAAGAAGTCTGTACCGCGGACTAGAGAAGTTTATAACTATAATAATTACGGCGGCATAGGCCAACAAAATTTCCTTAGTTAAGTCCATTAGTGGTACGCTTATCCTATTTAGTATTTAATTATCTTGAACAGTTTTTTAGCAAGTCCTTCTTATTCAATTAAAACCGCGAACAAATGAAAAAAAAAAACAACACAAAATTGGTCTAAAACTCCTTTTTTTCCGTTCGGAATTTGCCAATGCATTAAATGAACTTTTTTGTTGGTAATCTTGTCTAGAATCAATGTCCACAGTTGCCCATTAAGAACGGAGATAGCCAGTATACAAAATAATATTATCAAGGTAGTCTAGTCAACACCCAATTAGTGAAGCTTCATTCCTTACCACCACTGTAAAAGTAACAATTTACTTAATAAGTGGTTAGCTTATCCCACTGGTAAATATCCCTCCAGTTTAATAGTTTACGAATAAGACAAAGCGATCCCTCAACTTATACTAATGCATTATTGTACTCCCTCAAGACATACTTGTTTAGTGCAGAAGAGCCTTGTTTTTGTAGTTCTCTCTCTTAGAGTAAATAAGTCTATTACTGAGACTATAGAAGCCACACCAGATTTTTTTTTTTTTAATTAAACATATTAAAAACGGCTTTCTTGTTCATCCGAAGTACTCAAAAGAATAAAGAGCAATTCTCATTAATTAACCTTTCAATAGATATTGAGTTTGTCGAAGAAATTAATGAATAGCGATATTTTAATTCTTAAAAACCATAACGACATATGGTAAATAACTCATGCCCCCCTTTGCATCTGGGAGGCTTTCACCAAGAATTAGATTGATCTCCAAAACAAGACATTTTTGGACTTCAAAACGCTTTTCCCGATATATTTCCAGAGTAACTATAACGGGTCTTGATATCCGCGACGAAATTGAAACCACTTGAATTTTTTTTTCAATGAATTTAATTAAAGTTGTAAAAACTTAAGGATCAAAAATGACATTCGCCACTTCTCCATGAAATCACCATTCATATGATACCTCATTCATTAAAATAAATCGTTCCTGAGAGCCGGAATAGGATCTATTCTAGTGTATATTATAGTATTCCACACTACAGTGGCAGACCCCCTTAACACTTTTGTTAAGGGGGCAAGAATATAGTTTTTCGGTTCCCCCCTAAAAAAAATAATTTAGGTAAAAAAATAAAATCTATGATAAATAAGCTACATTAAATTTAAAAAAATATGTAAACTATAACCGATTGAGAAAAGTCGACTAGCTGGCTTGGCTATGTAACTGTTTTATTGATACCTAAATGTTACATTGGTATAAATTGTCATTTATATTCAAAGATAATAATATACATCAACATATCCTAGGATTGTATGATCCAATCACCACTCAATTTTTACGTGATATCTTTATCACATTTTTCGCAGCAAACTAATTTTGTGCGGAATTTTTATTTGAGGTTGTACAGATTGAGAAATCAACGATTTTTTTGTTCACTTTTTTACAAGTTCTAGTAAAAACTTCTGAAAATCTCCCTCTATGTTTAATCTAAACAAATAAGTTATATATTCAAGTGTATTTTTATATATATATATATATATATATTTTCAAGTATATATGATAAGTAAAGCAAAAAAAATAAATAATTAAAAGTCCTTAGAACTATGCCAACATATAGACAAATTAATTTTAAATTCAATACTTTATTTTTTCGTTTCTCAATAATTATGTTGAATTTCAACACATAATAAAAACCCCGCCATTTTTTTGTTCGTTCCATTTTTGTTCAATAAAAATCGAAAGCCTTGTTCGATTATAGTGTAGAATGTTCTTATCACTCAAACAAGTGTTGCCAGAAAAGGAAGTTTAATTGCTGTTTCCAAATCCCAACTCAATCATTGGAATATTATTCACTCTTACATTTTATATTTCGCTGTCAATTGCTTAGAATTGATTTTCCATTGAAAGTTGTCCGGAGAACGTTTTTATTATTTAGAGTATTGAAATGTCTACGTTCTTTCAACGTTGGGAACTAATTTACTTTTTTTCATCCTAAATCCGCTTGACCTCACTTGAGTGATGGCTGCGGCTGTAAAACAGAGTTTGGCCATTAACCTATAAGAAACAGTGTTGCCAAACAGCGACCCATGCCCTAAGGAATAAATGGCAGGGCTTAGAGATAGGCTGGTGAAGTATATACCTAGCCCCAACACAAACATTTACTGCGTGGACCGATAAGGATGCGATATATTTCAGCATGTTTCTTCTTCTAGGCTACCTCAGAATTATATATCTAGGGATATTTGTGGGGTTTAACGTTTAACGTTTATTTAATGCCGGAATCACTTTAATTTTACCGAAATAAACCGTATATTTTAGTTGGATCCCTTGTACTGCATAGAATGCATTGTGAGAAACAATAAAAAGCGCTTGATATGGCAGCAACTTAGTAAGCACCGCCTTGGAACGCTTTGAAATCTCGGTCAACATTTATAATAATAACAATTTTTATTAATTGCGGGACAAGTCCCTATACAATAACATGGAATAACAAAAATAAGGCCTTTGGTGCCTCAATCGAAAAAAGGAAAGAATAACTGAATAAACAAAAATAAATAATAATAAACTATAAGTTAGCATCTAAAATAATAAATTGAAAAAATAAACGTGAAATAATAATAATAAAAAACAAACTAATAATTTACATACTTATTTACAAAAACATCTATTTACAATTTTTGGAAGAAGAATGGATAGGAAGTGAATGAATAGCCGGATTTTAAAAGTGGAAAGAGTATTGGAGCAAAGAGTTTAGGAAAGTATTTTGTTCCTTATGGACGAGGATGGAGTAACAAAATTATTGAAAGCCACGGTTTATATATACATATGTAAATATATAACCCAGGTCATTGTCATTGGTTCCAAGCCCTTTATTAGATCCCATACCGACTTTCCCATATTATACTTGATGACCAGCCAATTTCCTTCTACTCTTCTGTTAACAATTTAGGTTTTTTTATAGATCGAACCATCTCCTGGAACTACCATATTTCTCACATTTCCCGTCGGACAATTTCCACCCTTAAACTATTTCATCGCTTCCGCCATCTCTTACCTCAACATACACGTAGACTCCTAATTTCCTCTCTCATCTTCCCCCACTTTGACTAGAGCTGTGTGGTGTATGATGGCCTCTCGGTGGAGCTCCGTGACAGACTGAAAAGATTAATGAATAGCTGCGTAAGATTTGTTATTGGTGCCCCAAGATACTCCCATGTCTCTCACCACTACACTGAGTTAAGGTGGCTCTTCCCTCCTTTCGAAGACAATATTTCCTAGGTACGTTCCTTTATCAAATCATCAACAACCATCGTCCTTCTTACGCCTACAACCTTCTCCAATTCAAGTCTTCAGTCCATTCCCTTTCAATAAAACTCCTTTATAGTTCGCGCTGTCAATTTCTGGAATTCCCTACCTATCAAAATTCGGCATTCCCCCTCCATATAGACATTCAAAACCCTCCTATTCTAATTCCTATCCTCAAAACAGTCAGATGCTTGCTAAACTTTTGATATTATTCATTTCTATTATATCATTCATCATCAAATGATAGTACTATTCTATACTGTAAACTTCACGAGGGATATTACAATATCTTTCTGCTCTTAATGCCACTAAATGCATCTATTGTTAATTTTTTATTCTTATATAATTAAATCTGTGCATATAGTTAGAATTAGACAATTATGTGTCAACATATTATTCATTATTTAAATACTCTGACATTTTATATTGTCAGCTTTGTCTTTCATTTGTTAGCAGAAACACGCCTCATTTTAAAGAAGAACTCAATGTATTTTTTATTATTTTATTTTTCAAAAGTTTATAATTATAATTTTCCTACTGTACATAGTTTTAAGTGTTTTATCATAGTTTTAAGTGTTTTGTACATAGAATTTTTTTTTTTTTGTATATAGCTTGTTTAACTAATATTTTCTTTACTTTCTCTTTTTTTATTATTGTTTTATTTTAGCGAGATGTAGTCTTTTAATTATGTTCTATTTTGTTATTCTAAAGGGCCTTTGTCCCTGAATAAAGTTATTTTCTATTTCTATATTTTTATGTATAAGCAGTTAACAATTAAATAATTTGAAATTGGAATAATTAAAACTTTATTTATTAAAGATCATTTGAGTTATGTTTTAACAAAGAAGCAGTTTTCCATTAATCCGTCTTAGATAAAGTTTTTAAATCGGCTCAACCTTTATAATAGCAGACCTCAAGAGTTACAAAAACGTTGATGTAAACATAGGTCTGATTTTCGGATGAAAAGTAGGAAATTTAAGTTTTTTGTAATTTCAAGCAAGCCAAGTTTCTTGTTGAACAGAAACGGATAACAAAAGGAACATTGAATTAATTAATAATTATAGTAACGTAAACTTGACAAAATTTAATTCAAACAAAAACAGTTTGTTATTGTTAAAACCATTTAAAGAGGACTTTTGAGTGGCTTAGCTAAGTTCTCGTAATTAAAAAAACATGAATTATTCGTCTTTTTTTCTATCATCCTTCAAATATACTAAAGACACTCCACTTTTAGAGAAACCTCCACGTTTAATAAACTTTAATTCCTTACTGATTAAGTTGAAGTTTATTCGGAAAAAAACACTTGAAATTCACTTCAAATGGTGTAAAAAATTAAGCGATTATTTTATCCTGTCACCTGAAAATACCAGTGTTTTCGGCGAAAATGGATACAATAAATTATTGCAAAACATTTATTTATTTTCTTTTGGTGAACTCGGATACATAATTGCATGATTAGCAAATAAAGAAGTTTTAAAAGAAATATTATATTTTGATTAATTATAATTATATTTGATAACTTATTAATCTTATTATTTATTTGTTAATTTGCTCGAATATTTTGTTAGTTAATAATTTGGAGAGTAGAGGTTTTAGGGCGATAAATTATGAGATTTTAATAATTTATATTAAAAAAAAATGAATATTCTTCCTATTCTATGGAAACGGATACAGAAAAATGCGACATTGATTGTTAAATATTATTAAATATGGCTTGTAAAAAATAAATAAAAACACCAATACAGTATTAGGAAAGGTCCCTATTCATCGTTTTTGTTACTCATATGAAAGCCAATATTGCAGCAGTACATGAGACAAGTATTCAGTATCCTTCATTATTTAATACTGCTTTGCTGGATGGAAAGCTGACGATGCGGTCAGCAAAAAAAAAAACGGGATATGCTAAATTGGAGGAGGCACAGAACTTAGCAGAAGCGCCTTGCCATATGAATTGCCGCAATATGTGGACACCATCCTTTCATTTGTTGTCCGAACAACCGACACTTGACCAGCCCTTGTACAAACGGCTCCCCCAATACGTACTACCGTTCGTTACACCCCCACCCGAGGGGTATGGCAGTCATTTTTAAGGGAAAGAATATTCTTATATGAATTCAGAATCTTTCATTATTGCCATATTTTTGATACTATTGGAACATACTGCGTTACAATTCCTATAGTTTATTTGTAACAATATTCAAATAAAAAACAACATTTTAAACGTTATCAAATTAAATAAATTTGAGGGTATCGTTAATTTTTTTTTCCCCACAAGAGATCTTAAGAAATGCTTGTAATCTGTCGTGAAATTACTCCATCGCATTAAAGAATAATTTTGAACCATTAAAGAGGGCTACCAGAGTCATTATTCAGATTTTTTATTAATAAAATATAAACTATGAAAAACTTGCAAACAGAAAGTAACTAGAGATTTTTTATTGAACTCCTTAGTATAGCATTCAAAAGTAATAATAGATAATTTCTTATTCAATTTAATAATTCAAAAACAGATGAGACTTTTCATTCTGCATGTCTATTTAAGACGTGGTAGGTATGACTGGGATGTGGTTAGGTGGAGTCAACTACCGATATGGGACGTGCAATCTATGTTATTTTATCTTCTAGGAATATATTATTTTCGCACTTCAATGAACTTTGGTAAGCCAGTAGACCTTTTGCCGTTATAAATGAGTTTCGGTGAGTACTCAACACAAGCAGTGACGGGCTTAGAGCGAGGCAACTGGGGAGATTGCCGTGGGGAGCTGACAAGAAAGTGCGCTCGGTAAGGGCACCGATCCTCAGGGGCTTTCCACATGTTGGAAATTAAAAAAATATAATAATAAAAAATGTTAGCTTATTATTAATTAATCTTAGCTAAACAATAAAGTAAATGTTTGGTTTTTTATGAAGTTAAGATTTCATCCAAAATCCTATTTTACCAGAAAGCAAATATAGTAGAGAAATGTTTAATAAAATAAAATTCAAATAAAGCATTACATAAAATAGCTTAAGAACTAAATATATTTTTTAGAGATAGCGTCATTACTCGGGGATGGGAGGGACAAATCTCTAATGTCGGCACTGAACACAAGAAAAGATTCTCGCATCTTGCAGTTGTAGATCGTGAAGGGTTTTCACCATGCCTACATTGGGAAATATTTCCGATGGTTAAGTTTGATTATTTTGACAAAATCCCATGATCACACTATAAATAAAATTCCGATTATGTGGACAGGTGACCGAACCGTTCGGTACCTGACATCAACCGAAAAGAAACCGTGAGGGGGTTCGTTCATTCTTTTTATGCTAGTGAGCGAGCAGAAGCCAAAAGCAGCGATTTGATTAAAGCTCATTAAAACCCGATATTTACTGAGAAGGATAAGATGTGTTTTGCGAAGTCGTCAATCGCGATCTTAATGAAGAGCGAAATCATACCCGTGGATCCGTTATCAATATTCTCCTAATCAAATCCAATTGTGGCGTGCTCATGTGATCTTGGGCCAATAAGATATGTAGTACACTACATTATATCTTATAGAATCAGTCTCTACATAACTAATTATGGCCCTACTTTAACATTTCTGTCTCTCCTGATAATAGTTCAACGCATTTTCGGCCCTTTATAGATGAAAAAAATGTGAAGTCTTCAAGTGATACAGAAAAACTAAAGATAAGAGCACGTTGAGGACTTCGGTAAAAACCGAACACGATTTAATCAGCTTTTTTTCGGTACCATTAACACCAACTCCTGTGGTGACGAACAATAATAAGTATTAAAAGTAACTGGAATGTACAAGGGTCATTTGACACATTTATCTTAGATTTTCAATCATTCAATCTAACTAAAAACCAGTGAATTAGTTATAACGAACAGAATTACTCATCCCCCCCCCCAAGGTCAATGGTGCATCTCTCTCCTCCCAAGATAATTTATTACTCAACTTTTATTAAATACAGTGCAGGCGAACGTAGAACTAGAAAAAATCATAGATTATATACAATTACACTTCCTGTAGCCTGCTCTATGTTTTCCCTCTTCTTTTGGTTTGAATCTACTCATTCCGAAAATTCATAAATCCATCGAAATGTGCTCTCCCAAAAATTTAAAACCCTGTCTAAATTTTAAAAGCTTCCTCAAAAATTTTATAGGCCCAACTTCGTCATGAAATCCCCTTGTGGGTACCTCTGATAATGAATAACAGTTCAAATGTTGAGTTGTATATTATTTATTTACTGAAAAATCAGATATGTGTACTACTATACTATAAAGGTCCCTCAATGTCAATCATAGGTTACTTTAATGTATACATGCAAGATGTGAAACAAGGTCAGTTTTTTCTACTTTTTTTTATAAAATAAAAGAGGTTAATTGACAAAGGTGGTGAAGGGAAAAATGATTTCTACAATCACAATTTCATGTCCAATAAAATTTTCAACTCTCACAAACGGCACAAACAACAAATCAAAACAACTGGATAAACGTTATGGACTGACGTTTTGAAATATGGCCCATCAAATAACGATTTCACTTTACAAAAAGGATTTTGCAAGGAACATAACAGGAAGGCCGTTAAGAGAAATAATGCTCAGTGTTTAGTGACCAAAGAGCTACAGGAGATTAACAACTGAGCGAGAAAGGGGGCAAGCGTTGCTAAAAATGAACACAGTTTCCCCTTTTCCTTCTGTTCAGTTTACAGTTGTCCGTGTATACAGAACTGTTAAAATGAAAATAAACCGAGCCCAAGAATTAGTAGTGTTGAGGGGGAGGGAGGTTTCCAGGAATAGTCCAGGTCCCTCTAGTTCCAGGATATCTTCATTTGGTCAGCAACGGATTTATCTCTTTACCAATGAGATCTCAGTTCGTTGAGCTCTGAGTCAGCTAACATTATCACTCTTGTTCTGTGATAACTTGTTTTTGTTTTATTATTATTTCCGATTTAACATTATTACCATTACGTTTTAATATGTATATCGAATCGAACATCACTTCGATACCTTCTCTCATTATATACAAGCCAACTAATAAATATCGAAAAAACTAATTAATAAAAGATGAATATCAGAGATAATTTAACGCCAGTTTTTATGAACGTATAAATGTATACTTTTCTATAAATTCTTTGAAATATTTATTATTCAATTTACATAATGGTATATTCGCTCTCACGAAAAATTCATTTTAAAAGTGGCGAATTCAGGATTTAATTTGGAGGGAAAAGAGGCTTCTTTTTATTTTCACTTACCTATATATGAAATATATAGTAAAGGACAATTTGCGATAATGAAAATTTTTGAATCCCAGTTTTCAATGGAAATACACGTTTAAATAACCAAGTCTAGCAAAATGGTGTGTGTGCTAACAGTCCAGCTCAAAAAATAAAAGTCGTACGAAAGTGAAATTTCATATTTAAGGTTTTTATATGCTAGGGATGTTACAGTATTTTTTCGTCAAAATCGACTGACCGGAAGGCACTTTATATCATGGACTTTATAACATTTTTACAATTTTCTTGGAGACGGCTCTAACGATTTTGATTAAATTCATTATATCAGTGTAAAATTAGGCAGTTTTAAATAAAATGTGGTTTTTATTCTGATTGGTGTCCTCTAACAGAGCTTAAATGGTTAATTTTCAATATTAGCTTCCTTTAAAGTACCTTTAATTTGTTTTATTTGAAACAACTGACTATTTCACAATAATCTCTAATATAGAAGATAGTTAAATATAAAATATGAAATAATTTGATAATTAGCTAAAGGAGAAATAAAAAATCGTAATAGAGAATAGTTGTAATTGATCGCACCCGAGCTCTGCGGTTTTCATAAATGCTATTGTTGGTATCATTTAATATTTAATTGTACAGATTACACCGATATAAATATTAAAATTTGCATATATAAGGGTACTTGTACAAATAAAAATACCCACAATGAAATATAAATAATTATTAAAACAAAACCTGTACCACTAAAACCCAGAAGGGTCTTGGGTTCAGTACTATTTAGGGAAAGCACTGTTTCTAGGTCAATGGTTGTACAAGGAGGTGATTTGACCCACCCGGTTTTCCCCCTTAATCAATTATTTTAATTAAGGGTACCCACTTTATAGTGGCTAGGTGTGCCCCAGGAGGGTCTACTTACCCAGGGTCAATGAAACAGAATAAATATTTTTTCTGCCATGAGCCGGGATTCGAACCTAGGACCTTTAGCATTGGAAGCTCAGTACCCTACCACTGAGCTAGCCCACTCCCTTATAAATACTTATAGCGTCTATAATTTTTACTTTCACTTCTCCTTTGTCTGAAAATACTTATTTATGCTAAGAAGGGGTGGTAAGTGAAAGTTGTGTGATGAGCCCACCACACCAGATTTTTTTTTTCTAACAGTAACTAATCTGTGAGAAAAAAAAAGGAACTATAGGAAATGGCATTTAAGTCGTCCTTGAAAGCTCAAAAAAATAATTAAAATATTGGTAATTACAGAAACACTAATGATTTGATGGATATTTTTTTTTCTTGACAGGTGTTTAGTTTACATTTAGTAAATGTATATGTAATATGATTTTTTATATTTATCATTTTTGTTTATGGAGGGAAAGGGCTTTTTGTTCAGTCAGAAAGCTCCCTTCTTCCTGTTGCCAATGCTTATAGGTTAGTTCCTGAACTCAGTGCTAACTCCATTGAAGGAATCTATCAATCAATTGAATCCAGTATCCATGGACAGCGATTTATGCTGAATATATAAATGACTTCCTGGATTTCAGCGGAAGATTAACACTCCTGGAAGCTTACAAAATCCATTTTAAAAAAAGATAAGATAATGCCTAACTACTGAATTGTTGAATCTTAAAATTGAAATAAATAGAAATAGAAAGTAAATTGAATATAAATATGCAAAGTAATTGAGACCTAACAACACTGTGGTTATAATGAGCAAACCCATTGAATCAAAAAGCTAATAGAATGGGCTGATCAATAGTCCCTCAATCGATGGGAAATGAAAAGTTAGACCAATGATCGATAGTATCCATCGATTATTTTAGGAAAAGTTAGATGGATATCAGACGCCATCAATGGGATCAGCGCTGAGTTTAGGGATTTGCTCTGTACTGTAGTTATACATTGGACAGTCATGTACTTAACAACAATTTTATTACTTCAATTGAAACCACTACCTAGATAATTTGTAGATAAACCAAAGATTTGAAAATAACAATACACACATTAAACCTTATTATATTTAAGTATATATAATCAATTGAAATCATTAGAGAAGTTCAAAACAAAACACTTATTTTGCTTTCTAAATCATCCAAAGTTCATTTTATTTCTGTTTTTTTTATATATATTTAAGTAATTTTCTCCTCACTGTATAAATGTATGCATAGTTATGAATAACAATACTATATACAAATAATAACAAAATATTTAATATAAGTAGCTGAGGGAAGGCAAGTGAAGGAAATTAACTATGAGGTCAACAGTATTTCAATTAAGAAACCCTACAGAACCAACCAATTAGCTTTGGCCAAACCCTATTCACTAAATCCAAATTAAAAATTATCTTCATATTAGCAAGTAAGCTTACCTTTCTTTCAGTTGGATATTCTGTATTTAAATCATGCATATTCAGGTGAATATATTAAAACTTAAACACACATACACAGCACAAAAAGTTTCAATACTTTAGTACTTCCTTAAAACTTCAAAATTTAAATAATGAAACAATTAACAAACTATCACAACTAAAATTTTCTACAGTACCTATCTTGACTACATAAAACTTAATGCAACAGTGTTGTAAATTAGCCATTATATAAAACAAATGTTAAAACTTCATTCTAAATTAGTGTATCAGAGTTTAAATTTTATTTTATAATAGAAATATATTAATTAATATTTAATTAATTTGATGAGTTTTATCATTTTGGATTATTTTTTTTCTTTTATATCCATATATTGAATGTGCTATTAATTGTACAATAGTTGGATAAAAAATATATTTATAGATTTTTTTCTTGCAGTTAAATTAAAATTTAGAAAAACAGTCTAGACAATCACAAAATGGTATATACAGAATTTTCTTCACAGAATGGAAAGAGGAGGGAAGATAACTAACTACAACTTTAAGTAAGGAAATAGTCTACTAATGATTCTTATCATAAATAATAGGTAATAAAGAAAATTCATCTATTTATATACATTTATACAGTTTCTGTCTATTTTTCAGGGCATAAATACTCAGAATGACTAACATAATGAGGGTTCAAAAAAAAAAGTATATTTACCAGGAATTTCCATGTATTTTTTAAAAATAAAAATACTGAATACAATAGTATGTTTTATAAAAACCGGAATCCTCATATCTTTTTTTTAATGATGCTGTTGTTAATAATTATTTCATCATAGGTCGTTTAGATTTTTTTTTAACAGATTGAATGCTACAGCAGTGTTTTGACTTCTCATTAGTGACAATCAAAGGGGTACAAGTGATTAACTAATTTTGATTAAAAGATGGTTAAATTTAAACATCTCCTTTTTTAATATTTTAGATTTTACCTTTAAAAAAAAAAAAATGAATGTTATTTTTAGAATGATACATTGCACTGAAGCCCCTTTTCACTGATGTGTTTATGGTATTAAAAGGGCATGTCAATTTATCTTACCTTATCAAATTTCTGCGATATTAATGTTCATTGGTTGATCAGAGATGTTATTTATGAAAATGTATTCCATTTCAATATTGAGGTCTCACATATTGTTGTATTTTAACTTATTAGATTTCTTCAATACATGCTAAGATTCATTATTGGGTTATCAAATGCACTTTTTATGAAAATTCTATAGATCTTGAAATTTCATCATTGTAAATTGATTCTATTGTCTTAAATAATTAGGTCTATTATAAGCGCTTTTAATGAAAATACTTAAGATCAGACTTTCATGCACAACCATTTAATTCAGGAGTCTCCACCTAAGTTCCACGAGCCATGGCTTGTGATGTAACTCGAAAATCTTTTTCTATAAATAATATTTTGATTCTGAAATGAGCTTTCTAAGGGGAAATATCCATGCAATAAATGTTGTAATAATCTCATGTGTAATTTTGCTAAATTTCATATTTTTAAATAGGCTTTAAAATTTTACCATGAAATCAAAGGAACTTATGAAGGTGCTTGCCAGCGGGATGTAGTTTGGAGACCCCTGATTTAATTGATAATAATTTTAAAAACTATATATACGACAATCAAATAACAAATTTGAAAAATTAATAAAGAAATCTAATATTTTAAAAAAATAAATATATTTTCTTAAAATTGTTTATAACTTGATAAAATTCACTTCTCATATCCGTACATATATTATTACAGTAAGGCTCGAAATCGGTTTTGTACCAAATATAAGCTCCTGTCATGCTCAAATACCATGAATGGGATACTGTTGGATTCAGAATTTCACAGGGGGTTAGCGAATTGTATTCTCCATTTTTGTTTTTCTTTCTAAAATAAATAAAGACGATACAAACATTTTGCTAGGCTTCAATACCTGAACAGTGGTAGGTCTGTAGATCGATACGGGACAAATTGGATCTAGAAGATTTTGATGCGTACAGCAAGACCCAGATAGTTCCTCCGGAACTATCGAATCCTGCGTTTTTAAGCCTAAAAACATACTATTTTCGAGATAACGCAAGGCATAGAGTTCGCATGCACACAACCATACATCAATTGTAGTACTGTCATTGAATACATGTCTCATTTCGTCGACTTGAGGTCTCTATGATCGAGAGAGGAGGGATTTCTATTATTTATCGATGGTGTTTTTGATCAGCAAGCCATATCATCATTAATTTTTCACCAAATCTCAAGATTGAGCCACCAATTTCGAAGGCTTCCTTCTCCTTCAGGCGGACAAAATAGTTCAACCATCCCGAAAATTCAGGCAAAAAAGTTATAAAAGAAAACAAACTTTATTTGCGAATACCTAAAAAATTACACACTTTTCCCTTGCCCGAGTAAGATTACTAAATACCCTACAAAAGGAAAAAAAAATCATTGAAATCAGACAATTTTTAGCAAAGATACAGCTTACTGAAATTTGTAAACATGTTGGTTCCAAACAAAAATGAAGATTTAAATTAATTTGTATATAGGTTCATTTAATTTAGGTAATATAGGTAAGGTATATTTAATAGGTTGCATTATTTTATTTTCTTATTAATCTGGCATTTGATAACAATATGCTGTGTGAATTTTTCGCACGGGCCTACTAGTCATATAATAATGGACCATAAATATCAAAGAAACATAAAAAGTTAAAATAAGTAAATATGCGAGTATGTTATCTTAAAATCAATATTTTCAATAACTAAGCATAATTTTATAACCAAGAAAAAATGAAATTGGTTTTATTAAATTAATCTATTTATTTTGTATTTAATAGTTTTTTTTATCCTTCCTCGCCTTTCTGGCTATACAGGATTTTCCCGGACCACGGGAAAGGGGAATTAATGCCAGAATTGAATGGCCGTACCTTTTGAATTTCATAAGGAAAACGAAAAGGTTTTTAATTTTAATTAATTAATATTTAATTTGGAGTTGGCAAAGAGGCCATCGCTCCAGATCCGTCCCTCTCTTTACTATTACCAGTACCAATAGTTTTTCCAGGGCCTTGCTGGATACTTTTAATACTCTGAATAATCCTGGAATTCGAAACAAACATCCAAAAGAAAGTTGTTGTAAACAATGCATTCAGAAAGAAACTGAGGGAAAATCACTATGAACAAAGGGAAGATATTTATTCAGTTCATGGTTGAACAACCATTAGGAACTCATCTTAGCTGGCCTATTTCCAAGACCCGTGAACATTTATTTCTAGAAAGAGATTAAGGTCTTGATAGAATCATATATGTCAATTTCGATCAGCTTTGACTGTACCAAATATTGGATGGAGAATCTTCCTCTAGAATACTTGCAGTTCCAGAGGAGAAATGTATGCAGAAACAAAGCCACCAGCATACTAAGGTATGTAAAACAAGTACGAAGAACCATTACCTAAAACTGTGATTACCATAAAACTAACTAAAATCACCCTTGGATTGTATTGGTAAAATCCAAAATTGATATGGCAACACCAACAGGAATAATTTACTATAGGAAATTTTAATTCAGTGTATTGCAATCTAGCAGAAATGTTTTGAAATAAAAATGATCTAGTAAATTGAAATAGTCAATAATATTAGTACGAAAATTCTCTGACAATTTCATATAATTGGAATCTCAGGTAAGAAATAGAATGTAACAAATACTTTGGACTAGAGTTAAATATTGTAATGACCATAGCTAACTGTAAACCACAACATAAACCAAAAACAGGAGTAGAGGTTTCATAAAAAATACATCAATGTCTTGTCATAATTATTTTAATTTTTGTACATGAGACTTTTAAATTGTTTATAAAACAATTGAATAATTATTACATACTCATCTAGCTACATATACATATATAAACTATTTTAAATAGAATACAGTTATTTACAAATATGGACTTAATTTATACAATTCAATTATCTTATATTTGTTCTAGATCCCTATTATATAATCACACATTAAAATATTTTTGGATGTCAATAATTAACATTCGCTTAGGCTGTACAAATGAAAATAATAATCTACAATAATACTGTGAGACTGTAATTAGGATTACAGTACTTTAGAAAATTACCTAGGCATAACAAAAACAGATACACAAATTGTACTAAAATAATAATAAAAAAACGAAAACAATAAAATTAAATACATGGGATCTAGAAGAAAAAAGAAAAAAAGACTAAAAGATGTGCTATGCTTTAGGGTCAGCCTCAAGCAGCCATTGTTCCTTATTTCTTCGGACACCTTCAGCCAAAGGATTCAGTGCATCTGAAAGCTCAGCGAATGCCTGAAAAACAAATCTATCGATAAACACAGATCCTAAGAGCCTTAGAGATACCTTATACTTGTTAGTTGATCAATGATATAAACACATGTTTACAAATGACATAATAAAGATGGCTGGTTAAATATTATATTAGACACATCAGTTTTCACCATATTATCTGACAGATATTTTAATTTTACCAAAACAATAAACATAGCATATATAACATTTTATTAGACAATTATATCATTTTGTAACAAATTATGAAACAAAATTTACTATCATTTTCAATTTTACCATACAAAATATACCTTTTTTTTTATAAAATAACTTTCATTTCTCAGCTTCCCAATGTTCAGGTGTTATAATTCATCACTATTTTTTTTCTCTCTTTTTATTTAAGTCTCATAAATATTAAAATAATTTTTGTAAAAAACTGACATTCCTTCTTCATCTATTTATTTTTCTGAGGATTTTCTTCACAACTAAATCTAAACAAGACCGCACTACATGAACAACAAGGCATTGCACCCACATAATACATGCAATAGTAACTATGATCTGAATCCCTGTCATGCTTTTTAGTATGACTATTTTTACACAGATGTGGGTCTTAAAATGGTTGCACACTGTACACATCCAAAGAGGCAAAGTAAAGGAAGTTGATGAAAATTACTAAGATTGATTAATTAATTAAAAATATCAAGATCATAAAATATTTCTGACAAAATATTTTTTATAAATAGTACTAAAAATATTCAAACAATATGCATCTAAATTTGTCAGAATGATCCATTATGCCACCCATTGAGAAAAAAAAACAGTCAATAGACTATTTTAACTTCCAAGCTCAAAGAATAAGTGCAATAAAAGGAGGATTTAAGAAAATGGAAGGTTGGAGAACCATGATAAAACAGAGAAAATTGGTAGCAATGGTTTCACACATTTTTGCTTTTAGGCATTAGTGCTATGGAATCCTATATTGCCAAAGGTAGGTAGAAACAGAAATAAATAAAAACGATGTTCAATAGTTCTTTATAGTTTTGTTTTTCAGTACTCATTCAATGTGTTGAGTAGTGTTCATTTAAGACATATGCTATAACAAGTCAAGAAAAATTAAAATCTTTTTAACTGCCCAAGCTATGAATGAAGAAAGACAGAATAAAAAGGACATTGTTACTAACTTTGGTATCTCTTGCAGGAAGGATTTTATATCATTGTCATATTATAAGTTTGATGTATATGAAGATTCATGACTTAAAAAGTCTGTCAGCAGGTGTAAATCTTAATAATAATCTTAATAAAGTACATGACTTAATAATAATCATTTAACAAAATAAGTACAATACTTAACATTTCAAATATTGCAATCCACAATAACACAGGTCTTACAAAACAACCACAAATTCTTTGATATATATATATATATATATATATATATATATATATATATATATATATATATATATATATAAAATCATAATATATACAAGTAGGTAAATCTGTAAAAATTACTTTGAAACATTTTTAACAAACCTTTAATGCACTTTTTTGGCCTAAAATATTTTTAAAAAGACAAATTTTCTTTATTAGGATTGAAACTGTTTCTTAATAAATAGCTTTAATAATTAGAAAAAATAATTACTAACACAATAAAATTGTTTATCACAAAAATTCTAAAAACACTAAAAAAGGAATAGTATCGATTTAATGAATGTTACCTCATAAATAGGAAGACAGATGGAGTCAATAAAGTTGACTTGCATCATTGGTAACTGATCTTCTTTTTCTCTATTCATTATGTCCTGGAAAAGAAAATAATAATAACAATATACCATTACTTATATCAGAGGTTTCCAAACTTTTTAGCCCAAATGCTGCATTGAGACCTCGACTTAGTCCCGTGGGCCTCATTGAGACCTCTTGCAGACCATAGTTTAAGATGAAAAAAAAAAACCTTGTTCTGTAAATTCAACTGTGAAATGAGCTTTCTAAGAGGAAAAACACATGCAATAATTGTTGTAGAAACCTTACGTGTGAGTAATTGGCTAAATTTCATATTTTTTAAATTTTACAATGTAATCAAAGAAACTTTTGCGGGACGGATTGAAGGTTCTTGTGGGCCAGATAGAGCCAGCGGCTGTAGTTAGGATATTCCAACATTATACTAAGAGAATGGAAATATAAGATAAATTTAAAATTCATTGTACATCTATAAATTTTACATACTGTTCATGAGAACAATGCCAAATGATTTTATCCTAGATTACTATTTAAATAGGTTGAGGAATTTTTTATGACATCTAAAAATTCTAGATGGGAAGAATGCCAAACACATGAACTATAAAAAGATGAATTGGAGTACTGAGATCTAATGTTTGAATTTTTTTCCCCACGGAAATAAATTTGTGAATAACAAAAAGGCCAATATAATTTAAAATAACATGGTCAATTGGAAAAAATCAACTAAACATAGAAACTTACTGGCAATAACATACTGTTTTGAATCATTACTGTTGATGTTTTATTTCACAAAATATAAAAACTTACAATTGGAGTAATGTTGAGCTCATGCCTCTCCAAATCTCCTTGCTCAAAGAATTCACTTGTGACCAATTCTGCTACCTGAAATAAATATATTTTGTAAAAAAAATAGAATTAATGAGGAATGGTTATAAAATAAATAAACTTCTTATTGGTGTTTATCCAACCTAAATAACAAATAAATTACGGTTAAATAAATAAGCCAGTTACTAAACACAAATCAGGAATTTTTTTAATTTTCCAATTCAGTTAGTCTTATTAAAGCTTTTCTTTATGAAACAATTCTTTATAACTATTAAATAACAAAGTTTTAGGGAATCATTTCAAATACACTGATAACATATGAAGACAGAAAATAAACTGTAAGCAGTTGATTCAATTTGATTTACGAACTGAATACTATTTTTATTTACAAACTCAAATAATTTAGAAGTTAATAAAAAAAATAATAATGTGAATGACAAGAATGTATCCTAGTACAGTATTTATAAAAAAACTATTTAGATTAAAATGATATGAATTACAAAAACCCTTTGTTGAAACATCTTGTGTAGAGATAAAAAATGAAGTTTTAAGAGAAAAAGTGGACAAAGTTAACAAAACTATATATTACCAGATTATTAAGTGTATTGCTTTATTCACAGGTTTTAAAGTGAGGTGCTTACTAAGGTATAAAGGCTAGGCCAAGACAAGTTCAAGTATTTTGAAACAGTAACAATAATATTAAATAAAAATTAAAAATTCATATTTTAGAATTTGATATTACACACGATATTAATAAAAAATTGAAGAAATGAAACATGGTGGATAGATCATTGGCTGGCAAAAAAAAAAAAAAATTAAGTTATTTCAGACAACTTAGCATCCCAAACAAGACCCTCACACCTACTTTACTGTTCTTTTAAGGCTTACTGTGGGGCCAAATTATTTATTTAAATACATAAAAATGTTGCATACCCTTTTTTCAATATGCCAAGGTTTGGTGATAGCAGCTAAATCACAAACAGTCATCATCATAGCTCGTAAAAGCTCTCTTTCTTCTTCATTTTCCCAACTCCATTGCCCCTGGTTGACTAAAGCAAGAAAACTACCTCGCTTCCTACAAACGAAATTAATTTAAAAAAAAAATTATATCAAACTCCAATATATTTTATGATAATCCAATAAATATATAAAAATAACATGGTGAGGTTTACATGAAACAATATTTAAAAAAAATCAAATCTACAAATTAAAAATTATAGGTTTGTTTTATTATTCAGCATGAAATTTAATAAAATTTATAACTATAGTGAAACAAATAACTTATTGGATATTATCTCAGGAGTTTAAGCAACCTGGAAAAATTAAATAAACCTACTCCAGGTATTATAAATAAATATTATAAACCGAAAAAAATAAATTATCTACCTGAAATATACTGCTAAATCAGTTGAAAGAATTGCTTCTTCTAAGACTTTGATTACTTTGGAATAGTCATCTGGAGACAAGTTTGCCAAAATTTGATTTCCCTAAGAAAATAAAGAATAGTTCATAACAATTAAATAATTATAATTTATAGTAATTTTTATAGTAATTTATAATATTTTTTTCAATAAGCAATTTGACAGTATTATGACACATTAGGCAATTTTAGAATAAATTATACAAAAATTTTTATCGAACAATTAACGTCCAACAATGGTAGATTGAGATTATTATAAAATAACTTAAGATTTCTGTGAATCAGCTTTCAATAATAATTAAAAAAGTGGTATTTATCATATATCCAGATATTATTTTACAATGATCATACATTTAGAAAATAAAAAACATCATTTCAACTTAGATCTAATAATTTATCATATTCAGTTGGCCAGAATTAGGCCCATTGAGAAAATACATAAAAGCCATTTTCAATTGTGAATATTAACTGGAAATTTTCTAAATAAAATCAAAATATTAGAAAAAATTTTGTCCTTAACTAGAAAAACAGTGACCAGAAAACCAACCGATTCAGAATAGTTCTACATAAATTCAATAGGTTATTGAAAATGTGTAATAAAATGAAAAATTTACCTGACTGTTAAGAATCATAAGGCATTGGTCAAAATGATGGTGTTCCATTGTTGATGTTGAATAAAGCTGTGCAAGTGGTGATGATGCTCTAAAATAAAATTGAATAATTAATTTAAAACAAAACTTTTTAAAATTTACTAGATTATTCTTCAATAACTTATCCCATTTATAACTCTTAAAATGTAATTGTAATCAGTAAATTTAAGTTTATAATAACAAAAAATATTTTGAAATGCTGAAACGCAAACAGCAATAATTTTCATATTGTACAAAATTTATTGAATATAATTAGCAATATAAATGTTTCAAAATGTATTTTATTTATCCAGCTATTTTTATTTAATGGAAGCATAAGGAATTTTATTTTATTTCAATGAAATGATAATTTTAAGGACGTAGAGTAAAAATTAAATTTTAATTTTTTTATAGAACTTCAGTATTTAAAATATTAGATTATTTTTAGAGTTAATTGTAAAAATTAAAGCATAGCAATAAATGTAAAATAAAAAGAGAAAATTAATTTAAAAAAATGGTTACATTCACAACATAAATAATAATACATATAATATTTTATTATAATAATTTTCAATATAAAAGTAACTTTTCCTAGTAAAATCAATTCTATGACATTTATATAAGTAAATAAAATAAACAACTACTTTAAATGAGTGGACTCTATATTCAGTAAATAAAAAATATATATGAACAATTTGAATAACAAAGTACAAAAAAATTACTTTATTTGGAAGGAGTTGTTTGTTCCCCTATGGTCTAGGTCATGGCACAAGCAAGCTATAATGAGAGCGAGGCATTCTATATCACCAAATATCTTCCACCACTGTGTAGCCTAAAAACAGGAACAATAAACAGAACCAATTATTTATAAAGTAAATTATAGAATACAATGAGCATTTATTTGCTAGAAAACTATTTATAAATTAGCAATTAATTATTATCGCAAACTTTTGATTAACTACTTTTTAAACAACCCATTGTTGCTGATGAGTGATACAAACAGATTGACAGTAAAAGATAACTTATAACAATAAAGGATGATGACCATTTTCTCTCTACATTAATGTAACTAGTTTTTCAATATATGTATATATATATATATATATATATATATATATATATATATATATATATATATATATATATATATATCCAATCATTAAAAATAATACCATAAAAAAGTTGGTTTAACTTGAAGCTATAATATTTATTCTCATGTTAGAAACTAAACAGAAAAGTAATATTTTTTTAGTAAGAGGGTGAAATTGGAATAACCAAATTAAATCATAATATTGTGTTTTTAAACATTCTAAAAGCTAGATTTATAATGCTGCAGCTGAATATAATGATTATTAAAAAATGCTTTGGATAAAATGTAGCAATTAAATAAAATAATTACAATATGAGTGATGATTACATACTAATAATATTATCAGGATAATAATATTATCCTTTTATTATTATTAAACAACAATAAAATGAACAAGTTTTCTAGTTGAACTTTACCATGAGAATAGAGAACATCATTTGGGCTACATTGAAAGCATGCCTCCAGTTATGATATGTAACATTTCTATAGTTTTTCTTCACTGACAGCAACCACCGACAGAGGACTTCATAGTCAATACTGAACCTTTCAACAAAGTCCAGTTCTAGGAACATTCGGAGGCAGGCCTAAAAAGACAAAACTTCCCATTATTAAATAGCCGATTAAGTAATTATCATATACAACTGCCATTCATTCCTACAGATAGAAAAAATATGTTTTTTTTTTTTAGAGAAATGTTAGCAATTGTTAATAAAAACAAGCTTTTAAAATAAGAAGAGAAAAATACATTTTAATTTCTTGAGTTTCTCAAACGATTATGGAAAACCTTTTAAGTATGAAAACTTAAACTTAATTATCCAGCATTTAATCAACCTGTTAAAAATTAACTAAAATAGACATTTATCCTTCAGAATAAGGATAATTTCACTGTAAATCATTTATTTGAATTTTTAAAAACATATTTTTTTAATACAATGCTATTACATAACTTGAGGAACATTGTAAAAATTATTATATAAGGTTGGCTATCAAGATATGAGTCATTTTTATATTTTGTGAAACATGTTTTTCTTATTGCTATGGTTTACATTCCATTATATTTTTTATGTATAACATGCTCTGTCAAACTGCTGACCATTAGCTTGAGAAAATATCATCAAAGTATGTCCGTTTTCTGTGACAATTTTTTTCACTTTTAAACCAATAATACTACAAAATACACTAATTTATTATCAGAAAAAAAAATAGTTACCGTCAAAGTATCATCATCTGACATATGCACATCATCAAACTTGAAGTCGTACAAACCAATACTTTGAGCAGATGGAACCCTCAAAGACTGAAAAAAAATTAAAAAAAAAAAATCAAAATAAAAAATTTACTTAACTGGCACAATTAAAAATAGCTATAGAACTTAAAATGGTACTAGTTACTTCAGTTTCTTAGTACTTCAAGATAGCAGTTGGGTTCAAGATTACCTCAAGCACATTGTAGATGGAATACCAAGAAATTTCAAAAGCAGCAGAATATTGACAATCATATTTATATATAATGAAAGAAGTGTCCTGATGAGATAATTTGGCCTAAAGTGTACTGGAAGTGATTTACTGAGAAAAAAACTTCTGTTTTTAATGTTTTTGACACTATATTATACACTATAAAATATTGAAAAATGAGCTAAAAATGTAACTATAATTTTGATTACAATACGGCTTCAATTGTTAATATTAATTTGATTTAATTTTTAACATTGTAATTATTGTTATTTTGCTTCATAATCCGAAAGAGTATAGGGTGACCTGATTTTTGCAGATAAAAAACATATAAATTATTATGTTTCTTTGAACATACTCACTGACCTATTTAACCATAACCCAATAAGGTCTTATCGCAAATTGTCTGCTAAAAAAGTTGTGAATTAGTTATTTCTTTTGACTATTGGACAAATTTGGGTAATATCAGTACTCTATCTATGTTGTACCCAAAGTGACCGAGAAAAGAGCCGCATGGAGTACCATTTAGGAACTAGTAACCATAAAACTTGTTAATCTAAAATTTACAATAATAAAAAAATGCAATCAAATTGAAGCATTTGATTATAATTAAACTGCCATTGATACTTAGTGCTGACATCTGTTATTTAACAGCTAAAACGGATTTTTATTTCCCATTGAGGCATTGATAAAAATTGAAAAATAATTAGTTAAATAAGTCCTTAAAATGTGGGTATGTTTCTGATGGAATCTTTTTTTTACTAAAAAAATTCAGTTAATCCTTAAATAATAATTAAAAGATAAATATTCACCACATCATAAAGGTTATTTAAAAAAATATACACCTTGGGGCATGCAGTAAACTACAATTTTGATGGTTGCTATCTTAAGTAATGTGAACCAATTAAATATACGCTGACAAACTATAATAGCTTCTGGAGAATTGTTTGGGATATTTCAGTGTTGCAAAGACAGGCAATCAAGACAACCAGTGCAGTTAAGATATGGTCTATTAAAAACCATAATTATTATTATATTCCATTTCTATCATTTATGTCCCAATCTGCCACAAAATCCCGTTGATTGTGCAATATCTGTATCGTTAGTTTAAAATTAAATTTTAGCAATCTGAATTAAACTTTTTCACTTAACAAGATGGATATCAAGACAGAATCACTTAATAAATATTTACAAATTGAAAGATTTTGGCTAAAGAATGTCAAATGTCATCTTTATGTAAAACAAAAGAGCAAAAATACAAAAATATACATCAATTTAATGTTAGGATATAATGTAAAATTCCTAAACAAAATCTTGAGTCTCTAAATTGCATGAAAACAATCTAAACCATTAGCATATGTTTGAATGTCATGGAGAGATATACTATTTCTAGCTCATGCTTTTTTTTTTTAATGTTGTTGCTGAGAAATGTGCTCTATTTTGTCTGAAAGTTGAATTAGGTTGTTTCTGTCTCGATGATGCCAGGATTGATTGTTGATAGATCGTTTATTTATTATAATTATATATTTTATATTTACTTTAAATTTAATATGTAAAAAGATACTCTAATAAAGCCAGTTCTAATATATGGCTGCGAGACCTGGACACAAACAAGCACCCTAGAAAAAAATGTTGAAAGATTTGAGAGGAAAATCCTCCATACGATAACCGGAGCGATCTGGGATCAGAGTACTAACACATGGAGAAGAAAGACTAATAAAGAACTGCTTACAGAAACTGATCAATCAACATTTCATGATATGAAAAGGTAGGGAGGTTAAAATGGGCGGGACGTGTACAATAGATCGTAGAAACCCAACTGGAAGCCTCTACATGACAATGAATGCCTCAATAAAAGGCAAAAGACCATGTGTAAGGTAAAAAAAGTAGATGGATAGATAGAATCAACAAAGATGCAATAGAGCTGCATTCAGATAAATGGGAAAAATAGCCCAAGACAGGCAGAAATGGAGCAGGCTTGTTAAGACGGCAAAAGATCTAAATATTCTGTAATGCCAACAGAAAAAAAAAATTGTATTTTATTTATCATTGTTTATATTGATAGCTTATTTTGTTTACCTGTATTTTAGAGACTATAGGTATAGGGTATTATTGGAATATTCTAATAGTATTTTACCAAAGGTCAGACAAATAATAATTGCACTTATTTATTTATTTATTTTTAATAAAAACAATTCCTAACCAAGAAGTATTTCATTGTAGTAGTGGCAACTATAGTTGGAAAACAGTTTCCTTATGATAAAAGTCCCATGGTATTATCAAAATAATAATAACATACAGTAACCCATATCAAATGTTGATTAGTAGGGTTTGGCATTTAATTTGTGGCCAGGGTATGTTTAATAGGTTCACTAATATCATCAATCAATCACATCAAGTAATTGAAAATTATAGATTTACAAATTGGAAAAACTAATAATGAATCTTAAGCATAAACAAATATAAGAAGAATAGTAGCATATGCAGTCCCCTAATACATGTTTTATGAATAAATTAATTTCTTAAGAATCTATTTAGATCCAAATACTTACTCTTAACCGAAAAGCATCTTCTAATGAAGCTGTAGCATGGTAGGATAGGACATCTAGGGTAACAGTTTGTTTAGCCATAGCTATCACAGCCTTTTCATACCTGTTAATGATGAATATAATTATGATCGGAATATACTGTACATATTTACATGAATCTAAATAGATAAGTGGAAGGTGTTGTTATGATTTTAGTCTAATGTTTTAAAATGAAAAGTAAGTTGTATATTGATACAAAATTTCCTTTAAAAACAACACAAATTAAATAGCTATCTACACCAACTGACATATTTGAATTTAAAAGTACTAAAAATATACCAACTATCAACATTAACATTTGAAAAAGAATTGAGAATTTAGTAGGAGAAAAAGTAAATCATATTTGAATAAAAAAAAGACTGTTTCCCCCCCTCCCCTTTAATCTCTTAGAAATTCAATAAGTAGCAAAATTTTATTTATTTTTGATAAATCTCATAGATAAAACAGGAATTCGTCAAACTAGAAGAGTGACGATGATGTTTTTAAAGATTAAGGAGATATCACTGCTGGAAAAATCAGTATTTATTTTGTTCAGGAGTGATGCTGAGAAAAAGTTATGCAACAATTGAATTGTATATTGTAATAATAATTAACTGTATTGAAGTAATTTAAGAACTTCTAATATATTGATCTACATTATATAAAGATTATTTCCAAAATTAAAAGATACTTACATGTGTGTGTTATGGATTCCCATTCCACAAAATATGGCAAAAGCTTCAACAAAGTTTTCATCATTTTTGGAAAATGGTAAGTCATCAAATTTATTAATGAGCTGTTGCATAAAAATAATACAACATAATTAAATAAATAGAAATAATAAAATTACTACAAGTAAAAATCACTATACAGTTTTAAGATGACCAACCTGTATAACTCCAATAATATCCCCTAACGAATTTTTGATTGGCATACAAAGGATTGTCTTGTGCCTGAATCCTGTACCTTCATCCACCCCTTTATCAAATCTACTATCCTCATAAGCTTCATCAATGTTGATTGTCTACAGAAAATAACTTTAAGTTAATTATTGTATATAATATGGGAGTAAATGAATGATCAATATTCTTAAACTACCGAGTAAAACACAAATGTATAGCACTACCTCACCAGTTGTAGCTACAAGACCAGTGATTCCGATGTTGATTGGAAACCGGCTCTCAAAAGGGCTAAAACATAAATAGTCGTGGAATTAGTTATATTTATTCATAAAATTGCTTAAAATATAAAAAATAAATACGTACAATAAAATAAAGTATCAAAAGCGAAAAAATAAAGACAATCATCAGCAGTAATGCAAACAGCATAAAGAACAAATATGTAATATGTACTTTGATGTTTGTATTCAAATTTTGTGTTAATTTATAAATCAGTAATTTTAATAAATTATAGCATTTTATTTGGTTTCACGGTTTAATTTTTGAGAATTTTAAAATATTGCCTTCCATAAGTGCATAATTACAAATGATATTGACAGACTGGATTGTCAGAGTATATATAATTAAAAATAATTGCTAATGTAATGATATTTGAATAAGTATATTCTAAATATACATTACTACGAATTCTTCATATTGGTTTTAACAGATATAAAAAATCTCCATAATCCTTTCTGTTTTGATCTGAAGACTACAGTGGACAAACCAGTTTACCTAATTAATTTAACCATTAAAAATAATTAATAAGACTTATTATAACTTTAAATGTATGAAAAAATAAAGATGGGCAGTGGAGGAGAAAAACTAGACCATAAAATGTTGAATAAATATTCAGCAAATAAGAAAAGAAACAGGTTATACAAGTGCTACCTAGAAGAATTCTGTACCCCCTTTTAAAGTTTATAACTTTAAGACATCCCATATTTTCTAGTAACTTTAAATTTTTTCTAGTAAATGATTAAGTCCTCAATTTCAAGTATGGATCTTAATATTTCACTGATTAAACAAGATAACCATGAATTAAATGGAAGAAAAACAACAGATAGATAAATTTAATGTTCCTTACATGCCTATTGCTTAAAATTTATGATTCCTAAATAAATGTGAGGTAATCTAAAACACTTGAAAGAGTTTGTGCAAAATCATCACAGAAACATTTTGCAAGTATTCTTTTCTTACTGATAAATACCAATTGGTTATTTATTAATAATCAATAAAATAAAATTCAATTATTTCTTAGGTCATTGATTTTTATGTATTAATCCATACCTTAAGATATCAATTCTTAAACATATATTTGATTCTTTTGGAGCATGTATCATGTTTGTAATATTTCTAATGATTCTTTATGAGCTTATCACTGAGTCTGAAGAATATTATTGCATTATTTATATTAAATTAGACACATTGAATTTTGTTGTCGAAAGTGGCAATCCATTTTTTTTTAATTATCTGATCCTCAACCAGAATTTATAAACATAGTAAAACTTCCTTCACAGTTACAGCAAAGTGTTTAAAGTAGTGATTTGAACCGAATACAACCATAATTTGAAGATTTTGGTGTGTATATGTGTTTCTACGAAGCGATAAAGCTAATTACATTTTGTGTCTGTGTCGTCACCTTGTTCTCTCCTCGTGATCCCTCTCAGATAGATCATTGGCTTCAAAATCGAATACTCGTGAAAAACTACCCATGTTTGGTTTGTGCAACAGCAATACCTAAAAGATATGGTAAATTATTTTAAATTCATATCATTAATAATATATTATGAAAAAACTGACTAACATTGTATTAAATAAAAAAATTAATTAATTTTACTTACTTGGACCCTTTGGCATTGAATGAGTGACTGTGTGTGGGTTAGGATACGAAATACCATGTGCTCAATTGTGCTTTGTTCCTCAAATATCATGCGCGCTAGATCTAGAAGAACCTTTAAAATCGATCATTATTTAGCGCTATTATAAAAATAATAAATAAAATAGAAAATTATTAAAAGCAGCAATTGATAATTTAGTAAATTCTATCTGTTTTTGAGAATTAAATTAGATTATCTCAAATTTATCAGGCTAGTATATCAATGAGAGAATGAGAAGTAAATAACAACTGTTTAAAAATTATTTACCTGATTTCTTTTGACTTCAAGCTGACTCTTTTCATACAACTGGGCATTGCGGAGACCAATACCACAAAACTGAAGGTAACTAGAGAAAACCTTTTCATCGTTTTCCGTGAATGGCAATTCTCCTTCTTTGTTAATGACCTACCATCATCATTACATTTGATAACAAATACACTATTAATACATTAATTTTTAATGATATTAACCTAAAAGAGACATATAATAACATTCATTTAAATAATATTATAGTCTACGAAAATTATAACTATAAAATAATTCTTTATCAATTAAGAAACAAAACAAATAATATACCTGAGCAACACCAATCACTTCCCCATGAAGATCTTTAATAGGCATACAGAGAAGTGATTTCGTCCGATAACCAGTTCTAGCATCCACTTCCTGATTAAACCTGTCATCCTGTACATACAATATAAATTTTAATTTAATCAGTATAATTTAGAAATAAATTTAATCTAGAATTTCATCAGTACAGCTATATTAAAAATAATAAATTAACTGAAAACCAGTAATGATAAACATTATTTAAAAGATCATTATGAAAAAAAATGACATTAAGATGATTTTTTTTTACAGAAAACTGATATGGAGAAAAAAAATTTAAAAATCAAATAGATAAGAAAAAAATCTGGTGCGTGCAACACACAACATTCACTTGCCGCTTAACTTTGAATAGAAATTATATTCTGGCCATGTTGGGCTATTATAAAATTTTTGAATTGCATTTTTTACTGAGCTAAAGCTAAAAGATTACAACTAACAAATCATAAATACTATTAAAATAACTAAAGTCCTATTTATTATATCACCGGTTAATTATGGATTGTACGATTCGTTGATTATGGATTGTACAATCCGTTGATTATGGCTTGTATGATTCGTTGATTATGGATTGTACGATCCATTGATTATGGATTATACAACTATTTGTTATTAAACTGTTATTTTCCATTGCAAAGTTTACTAAAATGGAATCGAGAGATTTGGATTGTCTGTCATAGACAGGTTGTCACACTGATTGTAATTGGATTCTGTTGGAATATCGCAAAGGGAAAATTGATCAAATTATTCACTAATTTAATTTTCTAAAAGATTGCATAAAGATTTTTCAGAATAACAGACGATAGATATCTAATTATTTAAATATAATATCAGATCTAGAGTTATTAAACTACAGTAAATATATTTAAGGTTATAAAAGTATTCATGAAATATTTTTATATTTCACTTCTTCTTTCACACAACTACAATGAAATAGTATCTTAAACAATGTCATTGCCTTGAATCGGTGGGTATTAAATACTTTCCAAACTTAAAAAAAAATTTAAAAGTTCACATTTAGTTAGTAAATTTCATTTAATTCCGTGTGATTTACGTTAAATATTATTAGTTTTAAACAAATATTACTTATAATTTTTTCGTCACTCTCCATTACCTTCTACAACTTTCTATATTAGATATTGTGCTTTCTAAAATTCTCCGCTTTCCAATGATATATATTATACATGTACCTTCTGACTGTTATTTCCAGAGATACATTTTTGACCTGGGTAAGCATTTTTTTTTTCTCCATTATTCAATTATCAAATTCTTTCAAAATTTAAATTTAGCATTTTTTCGTGACTTTTAATAATGAGAGATAGTTAATTATTTGAAATGAACCATATTAGTCCTTTAGAGGAAGACGTATATGAACATTGGGCATTTAGGCCCTGTAAAGTTACATCAAGGGGGATAAGACCTAAATGATATTAAAGATTGCTTAATTATACAATGATACACCGAGTTTAATCAAAATCGTTAGAGCCGTTTTTGAGAAAATTGTAAAAATGTGTTTCACCGTTGATATAAAGTGCCACTTCTGGTTAGCCAATTTTAAGAAAAAGTTGCTATGACATCTAAGGTATATATCTATCTTAAATACGTAATATCAGTTTTGTATGACTTTTTGTTTTCGAGCTGGAGTGTTCACATACACACAGACACACAGAATATTTTGCAGGACTTGGTTAATTGGACTCAAGGTACCTCAAAACGTGTATTTCCGTTGAAAACTAAGATTCGAAAATTTTCACAATCACAATACTTACCGTTACTATATATATATATATATATATATATATATATATATAGGTAAGTGAAAGTAATAAATAGATAAAAGGAATGTGATTCTTCCTCCCATGTTGACCCAATTATTTTGAACATCTACAGTTATATTTATACTCCTTTATAAACTTGAATTGTTACAACTTTTTAAAAAACTAAAAGTGGCAATAATCATTGCTTAAGACACACACACATACCAATATTCATTTTACATTTTTTTTTGTATTGACAACTCAAATACTAATTATAATCAGGAACATTCTAAAAGAAATAATAATTACAATTTTAGATTAATCCAAAACTTTTCAATCCATATTTTCATGTTTTTAATGGCATTTTGTTTTTTAATTTATCACATTGCCATCTTTGCACATGAGGTGATCTTCATAGTCTACATAAAATGTAGGTTTAAAAAAAAATATGATAATAGAATACCTTGTAGGCATCGGGAATGTTAAGGGGTTTGCCAGTTTCTGCAACATGACCAATGATACCAGTTCCCCAAGGAACCCGGATTTCTTCTCTGTTTTCGACCTCTTCCAATGTTGATCGGGAGCAAACATCAAACAGCTTTGATACCAAGCACCTAGAACAGCTACTTTAGTAGTTTTATGGTACAGTTTTTATCAACAAAGTACAGAAATAATGATATTGATCACTAATATAAAATTAAAAGAAAAGACTATCAACATACCAATACATTTTAACAAACTAAATATATTTTAAATCATATAAGAAAGAATTTATAAAAAAATTATAAAAGATGTTTTGATATGATGAATAAAAGTTTTGTAAGAACATGGGTTAATATTAAGTAACAATGATATACTAAAAAAACAACCTGTAGTGACAGCCCTGGGATGCTGGAGAGTTGGCAGAAATAGGGAGGCATCCAACGGGTCGGAAAGCAGAACCGGAAGAGCCGGCCCTCGTACCTCCTTGAACCAGGAACAGGGAGCCCCGATCAGCTCTCAGGAGGGTGGAGACATTTTGCAAGATCTTATGGCACAATGAGCGAACATCCAGGTCATTGCAGATGTCCTTCACCTGAGAAAAAATTTAAATTAACTTCATAAATCTACATTTATGAATTTAATGCTTAAATTTAAGCAACATAAATGTACAAGATTTCTTAAGATCAATATATAATGATAAGACTAAAATCCTTTTTGAGATTTTTATAAGATCTCTTTCTCTCCTAATTTTATACTTAATATTATACTTGAATTTTAAATGGCTGAGAATGTCTGCCTCCAACAGCTGCTTCTCATTTTTTTGTTTTTATTAAAATAACCAAACAAGTAAATATGAATTAATATAATGACTTGGACAGAATTGTAGTAACACTCCAATAGTAGTTCTATATCAGTAGGTTCTGAGGCCATCTTCTTTTCAGATGCCTGGGTGGATTTTCAGGAATCGGACAGGATGCAAGGTTAGAAACTAGTAGTTTTAAATGGGCCTGAAGTTTACTAAGGATAGGTATCTGAATTAGTCTAAATCGACAAAATATTTAACATAATGGTCACTATGGATAATTTTATTTGTAAAAAATTAAGGAGCGTTGAAGATTTTGTGAAGGATTAGAGGTGTCTGATGGTTAAGTAGAGCCCCAAAGCTCAACTCTATAAGTCCAAATAGGCATTATTATTGTCATGTAAATAAATCTTATAAAGTCAATTAGAAGCTTAGAAGGTTTTTCTAGTACGTGTTGAAGAAGCCAGAAATGTCTATCAGTTTCAGTTTTGTATTATTGATTAAAACCAAAATTTTTTATAACTAATATTCACTCTCAATCCTCTAGCGCAATCTCTTTCCAGCTCCGAGCATCCATACCATCCCCCTCGAAGGTTGAAACGGCAGTTGCCTCGAGATCTTTTGTAAATATGCCTTTGGAGTCGCTTCTCCACTCATGTCCTGAGCGTCTGTGGCTCTAGTGCCCTCTTTCAGTCTCCACTGGCTTCTAATACTAGTGATGCGACTGGAAAAGTCGCACTGGAATCTTCCGGAGTCTTGCTTTGCCTTCCACGTGTGGGGGAAAAAGCCTGGCTCGGAGATTCTTGGGCGAATGTATATATTGTATATAGTTATGATTGTGTTTAGAAGTTTTTATTTTATTTTATTTTTTTATTTTTTTTTATTTTTATTTACCTTCTTCATCAGTATTATTTATTTACTTCTTATATTTATATCTCTTTCTTTATTATTTGTATATATTGTATGAATGAGAACTTTTAGCCCTAATGCTTATAGCCCTCCAGCAATGGCTGGTTGTATTATTATTCAATAAATAAAAAAAAAAAAAATATTCATTCTATTCACCAACAGAACTAAATTAATTTAATAAGAAAATTCATCGCAATGAGTATATTTTCATGTAACCAAATAAAAAAAAATTAATCAAATAATAATAACTTGGCTGTCACGTACAGTTTACAATAGCTACTAAAGATCAATTATAATAAAAGTTACATTGAATAAAATATTTTATGGTTATTTTCATATAAAAGTAAGTATTCTTATTATTATTATATTTCTTCCTCATTAAGTGCCTTTCAGCAAGGAGGATCCTCCAGCAACTTTGGCCACAAATTTCAGTCTCTTACAAATTTCATCAACTGAGCTTGGGTTTTCTCACTTTTCTGACCTTGTTCTTGGATTTGTTTTAAGTATGTTATTCTAGGCCTGCCTAGTAGTCTCGCTTCCATACACTTCTTCAATTCTCAGTATTTGTCTGGTTATGACTGTAGCCAGATGTGAAAGGGAATATGAGAGATGTAAGAATGTTATGCGCTGGAGAACGTGGACCATTATACCTACCTTAGAACAATTTTTAACAAATCTGGGAAAACAGACCAAGAAGAGTCCAGTAGAATAAAGAAAGCAAAACGTTTAAAATGAAGAACCTTAAAGTAAAATAGAAACAGTTATGTAAAATTGAAACCTGAAATAAGCGTTTCTGTAATCTGTCAAGTTTTCTTTGATTATCTTTCAGTGGTATAGAAATATGAATCTTTTAGTAACTTTTTCATTTCTTATCAATATATTAACTGAAGATGACTCTCCGAAACTGATAGAACAAGAACTCACCAATTCGAAGAGTAGCTCCCGTTCTTCGAGGCCGGAGAGGTCTGTCCTCGGGCCGGATCTGAGGGGCTCCTCCGAGTCGGCAGGGACAGAGAGGAAAGTCGGGGTTCCGTCGACGCGGGTGACCAGCGGCTTCACTACCCTCTCGAACTCGTGGGCTGAGATCTTCCTGACAGGGGTTGCGGCTCCGGAGCCAGGGCGCTCCCCGGGGCAGTTCCCGCCTCCAGAGTGCGACAGCAGCCACGAGTCCACCATCGTCCGCGTCGCCTTCCTACAACAGAAGATCGAAAAGTTTTGTTATGGTAAAAAGATTAGGTTAGTTACGCACGAATGCAAACTCTAAAAAATCTAAGACACTTGTAAAATATAAATCCTATTCAATGATGACTAGGGACCATTCGCTCCCAGCTAAACTTACATTATCTGAAACAATTACTGGAATTATTCTTCTGGCAGGTCCTCCAGGGTATGTGTTGGTTTCTCTTTCAGTAAGAAGACGAATTTAATATTCTTGATTAATAATTTGACCTTCAGGATCCCAGTAGAGATGCATAATCTTAAGTACATCGGGGGGAAAAAAAACATTGCTTTGAATTTTTATTTGATAGTAGGGCTCTTCTAGTGCATGGATTGGCGCTTCGTTTCAAGGTCACATAGAAAAATCATGATTCATCAATGTACATTAAAAAGAAATAGATTAGAGCTCGTTGAAGCTGTGAAAGAGAAAGCGGAACGTGTCTTGAAGGAGCTGACAGGAAAAGACTTCCAGCATTTTTTTTTAGACAATGGGAGATTCGAATGGAGGGTTGTAGGAATAGAGGAATGGTGCATATTGAAGGTGATAAGTAATTACTTACTGTACATATTTATGTATGAAATCAAAATAAAATATTTTACAGGATCAGTCTCGTTATTTAATAGCCACCCACACCTATGATGTACCATATGTCTGTGTAATTATATTAGCAAAAATATGTAACAGAATAGATGGAACATGTAAGAAAAATACCTTGAAGATTAAAATAAAAAAAGGGAGATAGTCAGGAAAAAATCAGGAGAATTAAAAAAAAATTAAAATTGTTTAATAATTTATTAATCTAACAAATTTTCATAAATGGTTACAAAAAATCCCACCGCCCTAAGTTGCCGCCTTTTTGAGAAAAAAAACAGCTATATTTTTCCGTTTTTCCCAAAAGATCTTTAAAGCATCAGTTTGATATATTCTATATAATATATAAAACTATTCTGATAATTTTTTTTAATGTCAATAATTATCTACATTTTTAGTCCAATACGAAACTTGTAACCGTAATACATGCCGAAACAAAATACTTTAAATTATAATAATTGAACCCAGAAATATGAAGTCTAAATTCCAAAATGGTTATTGACCAGTTGCAACTAAATAATCAATCCTACGACAAAGTTTGACGTAACACTTTAGCTGTCGAGAAAAATACAGGAAGTTTAAGACGAAAGGCATTCTTCCATGTTGTATAGACACACAGGTATATTGAATTTTTTTAAATAAAAGAATAATTGGTTACAATTCAGCTAACATTACAAATGGCACATTTTTAGCACTTCTGTCAATTTATTAAAATGTAAGAATGAATTTGCAAATACATCATGAATAACCAAACAATATAAGTACACCTTGGTGACATTTTAAAAAAATAAAGAATGTAGTTCACTTATCTCAAGTAATTTTCTTTTACCATTTGCTCCCTAACAACCATCGGTGGGCTTCTAAGTTATTGTGTTTAACCAATCACATCAACCGATGTGTAGCATCAAAATGAATATGCAACATATCGTGTAGAAGATTCAAATCGGCAGATGTCGACCCAGATAACATTAAGTGGTCGGAGAAACGATAGCATTTCTGCATTCCCTCCTAGTCAGCAGTCGTGTCAGCAGCGGCTGGGGAATGTGCTACTGCAACTGTGAGAGCAGCATTATCAAAATCGTGTTTCTAGGTCACTTCCAACGATAGGAAAATAAGACTGACCATTGTCATACTCGAAACTACTTCGTCGACATAAGTCAGCGAGCAGAATAATGAATGGAGTTCTTATAGGGATGAAGTTTAAACGGTAAATTTAGTTCTTTTCAAACGTAAACGAAAGCCGCTGAAGAAGAGGATGATGATAAATAAAAATGTTAATATTATTTAGTTTCAAATTGACTCTAGAGAATATTGTTTAATTTAATATTTTATCTATCTATTCAGGTTATGGCCTCGTTTGAATTGAATATTTATTTGAATTTGATTTGAATATTTATTTGACACCTCGCTTAGTAGTGAGAACCTTTCGGTCTACAGAACTAAATTCATCTACTCGATTCTCACTCTTTATATAAAAGTCCTTAATAGGGTATTCGTAAGAATTTTCAATTTTTATTCGTCGAAGATTACGTGGTAAGAATAAAATCGCAAAAAAGGTCCATTTTTTAAAATGGATATTTGCAAACATAAGTAGTGTTAAAGAAAAGTTGTGGGGGCGGAATTACTCGACGGGAGTGAAAACACGGCTAAGTCATGTCTTCGATTATCTTATACTCCTGTTTTCAATTTCAAAATTTCCACCTAAGTTTTTCCTCGTACTTTGTCGTCCCCGAATAAAAAATGCTTAAAACTTATTTTATTAGCTTTTATTAAGTAGAGCTGAGATATAATCGAACAGCATCGTGCGGTATATGTTATGATACAGTCTCAGGCCACACCTCCAGTCTCTACTACACCTCCGAGTGATTTATATTTTAAAGTCTTTAGCTCATATGAACTTCTTTTTTTGTTTAAATGTGCAATATTAATTGTATATAATAAGCTAGTTATCACCTGAATTCTATCGCAGTTCACATTTACTCGATTTGTTTCGTATGCCTTAAACACCCTACTCTATTCGTTTTCGTCTAGCTTGTCATTTCTTAATATCTTGAGTGGACTGCGACTCCTCTTCACTGGACATTATAGAAGAGATGTGAAATAAATACTTGTTACAAGACTATGGCATATAATGTAAGTAATTAGAAATATTGGACAGATTAAAACATGCCAATCAATATTTTAACTATTTAACAACTAACCTAGTTGCTGGTCTTATTAATTTTTTTTTTATTATTATTTTTTTATTTATTGAGTAATATAACATTCTATCACATGGGCAATGGTTATAGTGAGATAAGGCTACATTCACACTATATATATATATACAGAAAAGACAAAATATACCGAAGCAAAATAACAACTAAATAATAATTAAAGAGTTTTTTATAAGATAAGCAAATTTAAAGAAAAAAAAACTAAGGCGTGTGCTTCAGACCTCACGATTGTGAAAACATCAACAAGGCAAGTTAAATAATATGAAACATACATTATAAATAATAGTTCATTACAAAGACGACGAAATTCTGAGCATTTTCCTCGCTTACAGTACACAGATCTGATTTTTAGTACCTGAAATATTTTAATCCACATGTTCAACTAACCTTATCATTTGGTTTTCAACACTATTTTTCCCTTTTCCCCTCCCTAACACGACGTCGCGTTAAGATACAATTTTTAATCATAGCCTATTACAGAGAGGATGAAATGCTGCACAATTTCCTCGCTTACAGTATGCAGGACCGATTTATAGTTTCTCAGATATTTTAATCCATGTGTAAAAATATTTTAATTAGTCGACTCTAGCCGACTTTACCCGAGCGTTAATGCCGAACGAAATCTGACAGATCAATCTAATTCACCCTCCACGAAAAAGTGCAAAACGTGCCTAAAATATTTTCACTTCAAGAGACATCGAACACAGACATACCTATATACACTATTTACAAACCAGCTTATACCTCCAACTATTGAGAGAAAATCAGGACTCCAGGAGAGGTTTGATTCAACATATTTTAATTATAATTTTTTTTTTTATTATATCCCACTTCCATTACGAAACTTTTTTTTCATCAATCTAAATTTTTCAACACTCATTGTTAAATACACAAAATCTGTTTTTGCTTTATGATCGCGAAAAGTGGACATATTTCGTTAATCACAATGATTCATTTAAAAATTATAAGATGAAACAAACACTTGTTCATAACCGTAACGACGCTAAACTGATCTCCACCCGTACTAAGAATGAATAAAATTATTAATAACAATATTATAAAAATTAGAAGTTGTCTGTATGTTTGTCGAAACGTAAAGTAAATAAAGTATATTAAAGCCAGACATTAGACAAATATGTAATAATGCACAAACTTATCATCTTATACAAATGAAAGTACAGGCATTATATAATACTTATACGTAACTGAATTATGTTTTATACCATATGAAATGTGTAATTTAAACTAAATGTAATTTAAACTAAAAAAAAAATGCAGCAAATTTAACAATAATAAAAATCACTATAATCAACACGTCCAATATTATTTACTTGAGAAGCATTTAATGTTTGGTTCAAATTAAAAGTCAATTTATTTAAAAAAAAAGTCACAATTGTCGACATTTTTTTATTTATTTTGACAGCTAAATAATATTCAGGGTTTGTTACATGTGTATCAAGGACTTGTAAAAAATAATTGTATCCATTTCTATGGCATCTTTGTTTATTCAATCTACCCGTTTGCTTTTTGGTCTTCCACGTGGTCTTTGCATTATAATCAGGCATTCGTTTGGATGCTCCGAGATACATGCCCCGCCCATCTTGTTCTCCGTGCCTTCATATCATGAGATATTGATTGATCAGTTTCTGTAAGAAGTCCTTTATCTCCTTGATCTTTCTTCTGCATGTGTTAATATTCTGACCCCAGATCGCACTGGTTATCGAGCAAAGGATTATTTCAATACTATTAAATTTCAGAGAAGCACGTATCATACAAACTAAAGTTAGATATATTGTCTCATTATACTAAGGGAATAAATTAAAAATTATTAATTATTCCTGCCAATTATTTATATTCCAAAGGAAGCCTAAAAAGTATATAAAAGAAGGAGGCAGCCAATAAAAGTTGGTTTATTTAGCCAATAAAAGAGCGGCTTTGTAACAAACCCTCAAAAGGAATAAATTACCGAGGTTTTTTATTCTCTTAGCGGGCTTATCCGACGCTCTAGAATTTCAAATTTTGCTTCATTACTGCCGACTTTTCTGTTTCCACAGGAGATTAACAACTTCTTTATGCTCGGCATCAAGAATTTCCACTCGTTTGTTACATTTCAGACATCAAGGAACAAATTTGGTTCCGTAATGTCTGCCTGCAGTAAAAATCCATGACTGTCATATCTACAATCAACTCAATTTACATTAAATTTTATGAGATTGTGTGCGGTGGTACTTAAATAGCCATGTTACACATATAATACAAATTGTTAAATTTAATTTAACAAGTTAAATATATAAGAACTGTTACAACACCCGTGAATCATTTCTGGAGTCAGGATGCGCTCCTGGGGCACATCTCGTCTCTATAAAGTAGTTACTTTTAATTAAATAATTGACTAAGGGAAAAAAAAAAACTTGACCAAGAATTTAATGAATCCAAGACCATGAGTGGGTTGTAGTGGTTCAGTTTTTTTAGAATAAATGAAATAAGTTAAAGCTTTTGGCGGCTATCATAACCAACAACAATTGAACAGATTGTTAAATTATAAATTATTTAATAGTAGTCGGGGGAAAAGAACACTTTTATTAAATTACTAACCTAAAAATTCTCAGAAATAGGACATTAAATTAAATTCTCATTAAATTAATTAAATGAGAAAACTAATTTAATTAATTAATTCAGCGAAAACGCATTAAATTAATTTAATGATGAGTTAAAAATTCATAAATGACCAATTGCTTTATACTTGAATTGTAAGATAATTTCATAATAAAAGTAAAAAAAAAGACCCACAACAATATTGGGCCGTTTGGATTATATAACCTCGTTATTTTGACATGTTTACGCTTAACGGCTCAATATTTTTGTTGACCACGTTTTTTCTCGATTTCGTGATCAAATTATCTTACGATTCAAGTGGAGAGCAAATGGGTGTTCATGAGTTTTAAGTATCTTATCAAATAAACATAGTTTGCCGATCTCTAGATTAAAAAGCCCCAATTTCGAGAAATGTCTTAAACAAACGTTGTATGTTACGATGAGATAAAGCTATTAACGAAGTTTTAGCCAGATGTTAATAATTTGATTTAAAAAAGGGTCTGCACAACGGACATAACAAGTTTATCAACTTTTTGCTGTTTTTAATGAGTTTAGTATTTTTATTTAAAACCAGTTTTGGGTTAAAATTTTTAAAACATGTGTACAAATTTTATCAATTATCATCAATAAGATTAGAGTTTTGTATTATAAAAGAAATTTAAATTTCGAGATCTTAGGTGTTTTCAAAGGTAAAAAATTGAGGTCTGGAGTAGGATCTTAAGGTACGCCTCTCGCCTGCAATTTTCATAATTTCTGTTCTATGTAACTTTGGTGCAATTTCTTTTGTAACAGGATAAAAAGAATATGTGAGAAAATAAATCTTGTAAACTAAAAATGGCGAATATTTAAAGGAAAATCACAAAACTTACAAATAAATTCTTTTTTTTTTTTTTTGTTTCCTGTACCACTACAACCCATGAAGGGTTTAGGGTTCAGTACTATTTAGGGTAAGTGCTGTTTCTAAGTCAACAGTTGTGCAAGGATGTGATTTGACTGAGATCACGCTCAACCGCCAGGTTTTTCCCTTTAATTAAGGGTACCCACTTTATAGAAGCTGGGTATCCCCCAGGGGGGTCTCGTAATCTCAGGGTCGCCCCACGGTTAATGAAACAGAATAAATAATTTTGAAGCCGGAATTCTAACCCAGGACCTCGAGCATTGAAAGATCAGTCGACTACCACTGAGCTACCCCACTCCCCTTACAAATAACTAAACATTTAATATTTACACAATATAGTTATCTATTTATATAATTTAAAATTTATTTTTAAGGTTTTACGACAACAGCAATTTTCATAATTTCTATTCTATCTAACTTTTGTACAATCTTCTTTAATGATTTATAATTAATTAGTTGATGAATCCAAAATTGATTGGGGACACGTTTATCCTGAAGAACGTTATAATCTTTTGGATTGATTTCATACTTTATCCAACATATTTTAATTATAAATAAGACAGAGGTCTATTTTAAGATGAAATACGCAATCATGGTTGAATAACGCTTTGTGAATGCAACAACTATAATACTACGTCACTGCTTCACATTTAAAATAAATCACGTTTTCGAATTCCTAAAGAACGAATCCGGTAAGTCACAAAAATGATTCCACAACTAAAGACGTCAGGAGGTTCTCAGAATTTAATTAGAGACTCCGAATCGTTGGCGTAATCATATTCCAGATAATGAAAATTTAATTATCAGAAATTAATGTGATTTATCAACAATAGCAACTTGGAATGTTTCAACTTGAATCATTGAATGGAAAAAATAATTGAATCGTGGTTTTAATGTTCAAAATGATCACACAAATGTTGAAATCATTACTTCATAAATAGTAAATTGCAAAATGGTAAGTTCAAAAGGAAACATTCGATATTAATCGATTCCACAAATTTACACAATGGAATTTTCTAATCCATATAGTTCGCAATTTTCCAGTTTAGATGTTCTCAACCAAATCCTGTAAAAGTCATAGAAAATTCAGTTGTTTGAAAAAAAAAAAATGGAATACCAGAGCAATGTTTTATTATTTACAGAAAATCCAATTTTAAGGTAATAAAATACATTTAAAAAAATCTGGTGCGCGCAAAACACAACTTTCAATTACTGCTCTACTTGAATATAAATTATTTTCTGGCAATATTGGGTTTTTGTGAACAATTTTAAATGTATTTTTAATCGAGCTAGATCTAACAGCTTACAGTTAACAAATCATTAAAACCATTAAAATAACAAAAATCCTATTTATTATATCGACTATTAATTATTAAACAATTTTTTTCCATTGCAAAGTTTACTAAAATGGAATTACGAGATTCTCATTGCCTGTCATAGATAGGTCAAAAGTTATCACACTAATTGTAAGAGGATTCATCAAATTATTCATTAATTTAATTTTCTAAACGTTTACATGATTATTTTTCGAAATAAACGGAAAACATATCCATGAAATATTTTTATATTTGACTTTTTCTTTCACACAAATACTATGAAATAGTAATTTAAACAATGCCATTGCCTTGATTCGGTGGCTTTAAATACTTCTTTTTCAAACTTGAACATTTAGTAAGAACATTCCATTTAATTTCCTTGGAAACATGTGATTTACGTTAAATAATGTTAGTTTTGAGAAATTATTATTTATATTTTTTCGTCTTTCTCCATTATCTTCTACAACTTTCTTTATTAGATATTATTTTTACTGAAATTCTCCGCTTTCCTACGATATATCTTTATTATTATTATTATTATTCGTATACCTTCTGACTAGTATTCCCGGAGATTCATTTTCGATCTGGATTATTTTCTTTATTGAATTATCAAATTCTTTCAAAAGTTATATTTAGCCATTTTTTTCTAGTTACTGTCAATAAGGGAGTTATTTTTTAAAAATAAACTAAACTAAAGGTACTTTAGAGGAAGACGTATATGAAAATTGGGTATTTCAGCCCTGTAAAGTGACATCAATGTGGACAAGACCTAGCTGGTATTAAAAGGAATTTAATAATACATTGATATACCGAGTTTAATCAAAATCGTTAGAGCCGTTTTCCAGAAAATTGTAAAAATGTGTATCACCGTTGATATAAAGTGGCACTTTCGGTTAGCCGATTTTAACGAAAAAATTGCCCTCACATAGGAATCATATACAAACCTTAAATATGCAATTTAAGTTTCGTACGACTTTCCGTTTTTGAGCTAGGCTACGCACAAGAACACGTAAGCACCGTTGAAAACTGATATTCGAAAACTTTCAAGATTGCAACACTTTCTCTTACTGTGTATTCCATATATAGTAAGTAAAAGTAAAACATAAGGACCGAGAAACTAATAATAAATGAAGGATACAAATGGAAATAAAGTAAACTGAATATAAAGAAAATACAGAAATAACAGAAACTGATAGAACAGCTGACCCATCCATCGGTGATTCCAATAATGAATAAAGGGATGCGATTAATCTTGTTGATGAGCTTATGGACTTGCCCTAATGTTGTAACAATTAGAAACCTAGCTCACAAATATCTTGCCTATCTCGCTTGATATTTTAAAAATGCATTTAGACATATTACTTAACTATGGAAGAAACAAATATATAAATGTCTATTTCACTATGCTGGTGTTTGTTTCTTCTTTTTGACGTTTTCATCTGATGTTGGTAACAAGATAAATAAACTAAAAAGTTCAGTTTAGCGCTAATGTACATTTTAGTTAAATTAGTTAATTATATTTCTCATAGTTTGTGAAGTATTTAAACGCACCTTAAAGATAATACCATCCGGAAAATCGGACATGATGAAGAATGACATTATAAGGACAACCCTAAAGATACTTTTTGAGGAATTTCTTATAAATATAATATCCCAAAAGTTATTTAGTCATTAAAATTTAATATGCAAGGCTTCAACTGTAGTTTTCGATTAGGAATTGGTGGAAGAGTATACTGAAGTAGTATCCAATACTGTCTGAAATTCCGAGGTTATAGGTCTGAAAAAAGCTTAATTTAACGATAAATGTATAATCTAAAAATATTAAGATCTTGAACAAGTACCAGGCCAAACTTATCACCCATACAAAGATAAGACAAGCTCTCTCCAAAGCAGACAGGAAGAGAGGCTTGGCTCGATACCAGACATAGACAAACAGCACTAGGATCAATTTGTCTTCAAGTTAACGACTAAATAAAGGGCACAGACTGCTACAAAATATATTTACGACTTTAATTTAAGAGTCTATCCACATGAAATCTACGACCATGATGGGTTACAATATAAAAATTACTTTTTTAGTATTTCGCTAACGAAATGTGAAGTCAAAAAAATTGTTGCAACCACGGCATAACTCCGAAATCCCGATTTGATGCATTTCAAATTATTAAAAATCTAAATTATTTTCAGATTAAAAAAAAAAAGATGCAAGTCTGGTCTTGAGAGAGAAGAAATAACATTCAATTGAAAATTCATACAATTGAATTTTGTTTTTCAACAAATTAAAAAAAAAAAAAAAGGATTTGAAAATGTTAAGTTGTGGCAACAACCGATCGTAAGGTATGTAACACATTAACAATCACACTTCATAAGTGTAATACATTATATATATTATAGTTACTAAAATTTATTATAATTACCTGGAATTCAACTTATATCATTTATGATTTTGTATTTACAAAAAAATTATTAATTTAAACACATAGTAAAATGTTGTAGTAATATTGATGATTGCAACAAGCAACCGATTTTATATTACTCATTAGACCGTTTAATATTTATTTGTACAGCAGTGGCGTAAAACCTGTTGGTTATCAACACCGTTAATTAAGATTATATATGATTATATCTTCTGGTTTTGAATAATAGGAATAAGTTATTTAAAGATAGCACGTTAAGACAAAAAAAAACAAAAATGTGGAGAGTAGGTATTTTAACTCTATTTGGGGCTAAAATATATCTTGAGAAAAATAAGCAAATAAAAAAAAAATAATAAAATAAATATAGAAAAATAATGAAAAGAAAAACATTTAAAGAATAATCAAATAACAAATATTTTTGTAATAATATAATAATTTTCACACATTGATACCCATATGCAATATTTACATTCAGCCATAAATAAACAAATAAACATGCTTTACCGCTCTCATTTGAAAGAAAATAAAGGCTTGCCAAGGAAAATGAGTTTGCGCAAGCATAAACAAATGAAAAGAATTGTTCAATATTTTTATCTGACCACCTAGATACCAATTCCTTGAACTCATGAAGTATTATACAATAGATATTATAATATATATATAATATAATATAGAATAACATTATACAATAATGTTATAATATACAATATATGATAGATTATAATCTATCGACTTTTAGATTGGACAGTAGACCACTAACGCTATTATTCTACTATGGTTAGGTGGTCCATACGTGCCCTGGTTTTATGACTAAATTAATATTCATAAAAATATTACTATAATACCACGTGTACTGAATAGTTAATATTGAATATTAAACTGATAAGTTACATAACTTGGGTTGGTGTGGGGCAAAAATCAGTTTAGTCTTAATTTTTCAAGAATGATTACTATTACAGAAAAAAAATAAATAAATGTATAATATCATTTTTGTGTTATTTCATTTTGACCATTTTGAAACTTAAATGATATGAAACCAATTCTATCACTACTGTTTTTTAGGAAACAAATAAAAACTTCTTATGTTACTATTTACTGTTTGGTTTGGATAAAATAATCATTAATTTCTACGGGTTCATTCATCCCATAGGCATTGTCTATGAATGATCGATAAACATTTAATGATTTTTATCTTTCCCTAATGATGGGCCATTGAAATGTCCATAGCTTAACTTTGTGGAATAGAATATCTTGTACTGCATAGATGGTATATATTATAAACGAATTATGAGACACCGAAATTTATAAAAAAATCAATGTGTGATGAATCGATGTTCTAGTAATGGGGATTACTATTTGCCTTACATTTTATGAAAAAGAAATATTTATATTTTGAAACCAAATATGTAAATTAATTTATTGGCACATCAATTTTTGTATGATGATATTTAATAAACCCTCATTATGAAATGAGAAGAACTTATGATAGTGGATTAATAATTGACTCTAGTAGATATATTAAAGAGAACTTGGTTAAGGTGTTCAGAAAACCAATCAACAAGGAATAATAAATAAATTAGTTTATTTTTATTTTTGCAGATTTTTCGGCCCAAGTTTCAGGCATAAGGGCTAAGAAACGACAAATAACATAAATGTAAGAAACTAGCATAGGCTGTAAAAGTAATAATGTATTGGTAAAAAGTAATGTATAATAAATGGAAAAAAAAAACAAAGGTAATAAAGTGGTGAAGCAGGCAATAAAAAGTTAACAAAGGAACGAAAATGAAATATGAAATAACAGTCCGATATATAAAATTAAATTTGATCAACGGTTGATATATAAAATAACGGTAACAGGGCAAAGAACTTGTGAAATAAACAATAACAAAATAATGGTAACAACATAATGAAATTAACAAAGAAATGAAAAATCAAATAATCAAGAAATATAATGGAATATTAAGAGATAAAACTCGCAGATGTTAAATACAAATAGCGTATTTGCTGTAAGTTGATGTTTTAATATGTTAAGAGGAAGTGAGATAAACATAGAATAAAAATAAAAAATAGAGAAAAAGAATATGAAGTTATATAAAGAAAATAATAAAAGTAAATAGAAAAATCTTATCAAAACATACTGTACAAGAAGAGAATTGTAAAGTTAAAATTATGTAAATTAAGAAAATAAGATGGAATGAGTAAATGTTAGTGTTGTCCAAGTGCAAGATCCAGACAAGTATTGGTCTTGCGCAGTCAGTCTTGATCTTGGTCTTGCACAAGAATCCTGCAGTTACCTATTAGCTTATTGCTATTTATTAAACATGTTACTTTAGATAAAAAAAAAACACCACAGGTTAGGTACATTTAGATTTGTATTGACATAAACATAGTAAAGTTTAATAAAATTAACTTGATAATTCATTTAAGGCATTTTCAAGAAAGATATTGATAGGCTCTCACCTTGGATTATTATTATTAATTATTTAAATAAACAATTTAGTCTGTGACTTTCCTACTGATTTTAAACAATATTCTTCAATTTTAAATGTGTTCATCAAAAATAACATATTTAATATAGGGAAACCTAAGCCCCGAATGAAAAATTATAAATGTTAAATAAAAAAGTATGTTGGCTTTACCAATTCTTTACATATAGTAACTACAATTTTCTAGTATTACTAAATATTTTGCATTAATTTTTATTTACGAAAACGATATTTTTTTTTATTTTTTTTTTTTTATCTGTCTTGGTATTGTAACAATTAGACGGGCTTTGTCTTGGTCTTGCAGAATGCAAAACCAATACCGATTTAGGGCAACACTACTTAATGTAAATATATAGCGGTATGGATATGGAAAAAATTAAAACTTACCTAAGCCTATTGTCAATTTATTGAACGAGACTACTCTATTCCATCTGGAACATTCATGGAAAATCTTCTTTCCCGAAGAGGAAATGCCCACAACAAAAGAAAAATTGAACATCACCGATAGATGACTCCATGAGACTACCAACTACACTGGCTACTACTGAATGGAAGAATTCAAGTTTAGGTTAAGAGAGGAAGAGAACCATTGAACGCTCATTCATCCAATTACAGATGACGCCCACAGGTACCCTACCCCCAATTGTGTCGTCAGGGTATCAGGGAAAATCCGATAACTGGGAGTATCCAGGAAACGGCATCATAGCTACCAACGGCCCAGAGATAGTCCTATGACGCAATTTATTTTATCCGCCATGTATAAAACCACAAAAGCCATATAATTAAAATTTTATAGGAATCAATAAAAAAATCTGGTGCGGTGCGCTCATCACACAACTTTCACTTACCATTCTCTCAGGAGAAATATTTTCAGACAAAGGGGAAGTGAAAATAAAAATTATAGACACTATATTTATTTTTATTTCATTGTGGGTATTTTTATTTGTTAAGTTCCCTTAAATTTACAAATTTTAATATTTATATCGCAGTATATATTAAATATTAAATAATACCAACAATAGCATTTATGAAAACCGCATATGTATATTTACATAATATTGTCGGAGTCCGAATAACATTAAGCTTACGTTAAGTATGGAAGCCTGTTATAATCTTTCGAGTGAGCTCAGGAGCACTCGTATTCCTTTGGTTCCTCAATTAGAACTATTCTCGGTTACGATCTCTTACTCCTCAATTAGTTAATATTCAAATTCTTTCATATTTCATATTTAACTACCTTTTATATAAGATATCAATGTGAAATGGTTAATTGTTTCAAATTTAAAAACATAAAGGTAATTTAGGAGAAGCTAATATTTAAAATTAGCGATTTAAGCTCTGTTAGAGAACATCAATCAGAATAAAACGTACATTTGATTTAAAACTGCTTAATTTTGCACTGATACGATGAATTTAATGAAAATCGTTAGAGCCATTTTCGAGAAAATCGTAAAAATGTGTTTAGTCCATGAGATAAAGTGCCACTTCCGGTTAGCCGGTTTTGATGAAAAAGTTGCTGTAACACCCCAAGCATATAAAAACCTTATATGAAATTTCACTTTTGTAGGACCTTTCGGTTTTTGAGCTAGACTGTTAAAGCACACAACACGCACGCACACACAGATCATTTTGCGGTACTTGGGTATTTGGACTCATAGGACTCAAAACGTTTATTTCCGTTGAAAACTAAGATTCGAAAATTTTTACAATCGTAATACTTTCCTTAACTATATATTTCATACATATGTAAGAGTGAATTTAAAAATGAATTGTTCCGAAGATATAAAAAAAAAAAAAATTGTTCCGAAGATATTTAAAAAAATGGTTGTTTGAATCATAGGATAATCTTCATAATTTACGAATCATAAAAAATATTTAATATAAGATGGGCAATGAAAAATTCCATTACCATAAGAGCCTTTCAGTTTAAAGAATGACAAATTTTTGAGTCATATTGTTTTAATATTGTTAATTATGTCAGAATTGTGAGTGCTAAAGTGTTTTGTATCGGTTTTGAAATTAAGATTCAAGAAGGTTTTTCTCACAATTTTTTTTTTCCGTTTCTATTATTAATAGTTTATTGAAATTGAGGTTATATTTCAGTTTTAGAGTGTGGTGTGCTAATGCTGTGGTGTTAATTTTCAACTTCTGCAATTGACCAGCTAAATATATTTTGATGAAATGGGAAATACTCACCGGATCTGAAAGAACTCTAAATGGCAAAAATTTTGTATAATACATGATATTACGGATTTCAAATCTAATAGGATGTATAAAAAAAAAAAAAAATGACTATTTTTCAACCAAATATTTGTAGTATTATTTTTTTGATATTAAATACAATTAATACTCACAGTACTCAAAGTTCATTGTTATATACCGTCATAAGCCATCTGCTCGATCCTACGCTGATACCATTCTTTGGGATGGCTGTCATTGAACTCTTGTACCGCAATTTCAACTTCCGTAAAATTATTAAATTTTATTTTCTTGAAGAAAATGGGCTATGGATCTAAATATGCAGCACCATGATGGTGCGAGGTCTGGACTGTATGGTGGATGAGGCAGGAGGTTTTCAGGCAAGGAATTTCCAATAAATTTTCACAAATTTCTAACCTCTTAGCTAATTGCTGAGGAGTAAGTCCGTAAGGGAACAATCTACTGCTCTTATTCATCTTCCCTATGGAGAGTAGATGGCGACTAACAGCATCCTTCGACACACCACACTCCCTGGCAAGTTCGCGAGTACTCGTGGACGGATTTGACTCGACAGCTTTCTGCAGAACCTCATCAATATCCATTAATGGTCGCCTGGAGCTCTTCTTCCATTCCACCGTTCTATTTTCACAGCTAAATTTTTCAAACCAACGGCGCGCAGTGTGCTGGTCAAGGACATTATCCCCTTCATATTTAATAACTTCACGAGTTCCTTCAGCGGCAGTGAATTTTTTTTTCCAGTAATGCCTAAAGATTATGAGAATTTTGTAGGATACTGTCATGTTTATACTTTGAATCAAATAACTAAACTCAGGATTTTTTTGAAGAAGTTGAATGGGATTAAACAAGCTTAGAGAATAAACTAAAGGGGTTATTAAGTAATGATAAGTATTAAAATATTTGAAGTCCCTTGAAATCTTAAATTGGATAATGGTAATTTTTTTTTCATCTTACTACATATTGAGATAGTATGAAATCCGAAATTAAGTTTTCTGAGCCAATTAAGAAAATTAATATTTAGGATATTGAAGAAAGTCATTAAGAAACATTTTAGTAAACTAAACCACTAGGCATGCACTTAGATGATTTTTTATTCTGTGAAATAAAATATTGCGCAGTTGGTATAACTCTTATTTTAATGTACTTAAAAGTTTATCTTAAAGGGAATTTAATAACTTTTTTGAATAAACCGATGATACTAATAACTTTTTTTATTTATTTTAAATCATATTCATTAAAAAATATTTGAGAAACTGAAGGGGATGATGGCCTGAGGGTTTTGGGGCTTAAAAATGAAACACACAAACAAAACAAATAAAGCATAATTAAGTTGATGAAGGTCATAAATTTTTATATAAGGAAAAATTAAAATAAAATATTGGAATGATGAATTTTATTTACACAGAAAAATAATAAATATGTGATAAATAGAAAATAAATGAAAAGCAGCAGATCTACGTAGTGATGTAAATAAATTCGCATTTTCCTATCAGTTTTGAATGGAAAACAGATGAACAGAATCTAAATCATTCTAACGTTTCTAATTTGATTTTTAAAAATATTTTATAAGTTGTTTTAGAGTTGTTTATCAAAATGGTAGAGGAGGGTGAAAGAAAAAAGTTTAAATCCCTAAAAGGCATTTCACTAACAGTAATCAATAAACATACTAATTTTTAAACATGAAACTTAATCTCATGGGTTATGTATTGTCTAATAATAATACGGAAAACGCTTGATATTTAAATGAAAAATGTATGTTATAAATAATTATCGTTTTCTGACAGAGGATAATAAGAAAAATACTTACATTGTTATAATTGTTTTGTAATTTCACCATGTTTAAATAAAAATTAATATTTAAGGGGCACGAGAATTTTTTTTAATATTTATTCGAACTCAACTTTTTAGAAAATAAAGTGTGAAAAAAGCCCGGTCTATTGGATTATAAAATCATTGTATCAAATCATTTTGCAACTTAAGGAATAATTACAAGAAGAATCGTATTTCAACTTCTTCAAACAACGTTGCGGTGCGCTTTATTCTACAACATAGTTAATCCGAGTTTGAAATGGCCAGCTCGTACTCTTGATCTAAATCCAATAGAACTTCTTAGGGATGAAGTTGGCAGACGTGAGTAGAAGAATCGAACAGTCCTCAAGATTACTTGGAGGAACTAAGAACGGCTTTATGGGAGACAAGCGGGAGGGTAATCAAAAGCGATTAGAAGTCCTTATTTGAAACCGTGTCAGAGCAAGTAATCCACTTTTGTTTCGTTGTTTTTATGATTGCTAATCTACCTTAATTGGTGTCAACAAAAGTTGATGATTTTTTTTATTTTTAATTAAAGTTTATTCGAAACGTAAATCAACAAATAGGAAAAATGTAAATGAATTTCAGTCACGTAGGAGAAAATGAAGATCGGAAATTACAGTGCGAAAAAAAAGTTTTTGATGACATTCTGGTTTTAAAAAAGGCCCATATCACTCGCTACCAGGCCTGATATTAACAGTGGGGAAGGTTAAAAGTCTCCCCTCCCCTTCCAAGAACACATTTTTTTCTTTCAGACTAAATTGGCTTGGGTGAGGAGAAACCCAAACAACATTAGGCCCGAAACAACAACCAAATAATCGAACTAGCATCCTAGTGGAAAAGTTTTAGGTTCCTTCACCTCTCTCGCCTCTAAAGGAAGAGGTCTGGTTTAAATATGACCTTAAGATCATTAGCGCTACTGGCTTTAGCACTAGTGATGTGGTTGAAAGAGTAGCGCAGGGATCTCCTTGAGTCCTGCTTTTCTCTCTGTATTCGGAGGGATATAGCAGGTTTAGAGTTCCCTCGCTTGATTATAAATAGTATATAGGTATCTGTATTTCCTTTTTAATTTACTTACTTTTAAATTATTTTATTTCTATTTATTGTATATATATATTTTATTATTATTTAGTGGTTATTTTGATTCTATTTATTTTATATTTTGTGTACATATAGTGTGAATGTAGTTTTACCTTACAATAATTATTGTCCAAGTCATAGAATATCATATTACTCGTCAAAAATAAATCACTACTCGTCCATTACAGACTACATTTCTAGAAAAATTAATTTCAAACTACAATTCCCACTCGATTTTCTACAAATCTCAGATAAGTATGAACAGAAGATGGTCTCATGTCCTTTTATTATTAGTGCATTACATTTAGAAAATAAGTGAAAGAGCTTTATACAATTTCAAAGCTTCGACTCATGTTTCAAGTCCTAAGGATTCTCTGATAATGGACAAATTGAGATATAAACGTTAGTAAAATATAAAATATTGCTGATTCCCTGATCATTATTACATACCTTATATTATAAATAATTATTACAGCTATCTTAACGTCACTGTAATCCCATCTACCTATACTATATCAGATAACTTATTGTTGTGTTTCTTATTCAGTTGTAAATATCAACAAATACTTTACATAAATCTAGAGTGAAAAGAGTGATTGAGGTTATTTAAATTGATAACGTCATAACTATAAACCATTATATATATATATATATATATATATATATATATATATATATATATATATATATAAATCTCTTTTTCTTTATTGATTTTTTTAAGCAGCTTTTAATCTCATTTAAATTTTATGTGATATTGCAATTTTAACTAGATAAGATATTCTCTTCTATTTTAAATGAAAAATCTGATTACCAGTAATTGATTTCATGTCTATATTATATATAGAACAATATGGTAGTATAGAAATTTTTTACAAGGTCTCAGGAATGATCAGTTTTGATGAATGAGGAATGAAAGGAAAGAGAATTTCATGGAGAAGTGACGAATCTCAATATTAAATCGTCTAAGCTTACTAAAAATGTAATGTAATAGATTTTTAAAAAATAGAATTTTTCAAAGCTCAGATGTTTTAAAAAGTTAATAGATAGAGACGGGATACATTATGTTTTAAATATTTTGACGCAGGGCAAGACCTGTTATAGTTTCAAAGAAAGTTGGTGGGGTTTAAATACATTTTTAAGTTTTAAAAATTATCAAATTGTTATTTATAATAATTTTCGAAGAATTGTATTAAAGTAGCTGACTATCTCTTGAGCACTTCGGATAACATAAAAAAGAAACTTTTTGATATTTTAAATAAATAAAACTAAATATGCAGGTATGGTTTCTATTATCTTAGTAAGTGAGAGAACAGCGCAAGGCTCATCCGAAAAGAAAAAAAGGTTTTGAGCGAGAACAATAAATGATTAGTATAAGTTCAGGTATATTTGTATTAACTTAAATTAAATTAACTGTTCAACTTATTTAACAGCTGGGATGACTTATTTATTGAAAAATATAACAATCTGTCATAATTGAGGACATTTATTTTAGTGTTCAAAGAGTACATTCACACTCTATTCACACTAAATAATACAGAAAATAATAATACTAAAATTAAATAAAAAGAAATAAACTAATCAAAATATAAACTTAAACACGAACATACTTGTCTTATTTGTTAACTAATAAATTGGAGAGTCGAGCTAATCAATTATTAAGTAAATTATTACTTTAACACTGGTGGTTAAGTATCAAGCATTAGCTGTGTGTGTGTGTGTGTGTTTTTTTTAAACACAATCTTGATATTGTCGATTGTAAGTCAAATGCGTTATAGAGCAGTGAGGTTTCCCACTGGTGTATAATAGTTTTATTATTATAAAGATATAGGACCAAACTAACCAAACCAAACTAAATGGTTAACATCTGGCACCTAAATAATATAATTGATATTCTAAAAAAAAGAGAGAGAGAGAATCAAGTTTAGAAAAGATTTATACCCAGAGATAAAAAAAAAAGTACTAAATGAAACCTAAAGCCAACCGACGGGGTTTTCGTTTTCAGGTGAAATATACCAGCTATGTATCATCAATATCGAGCCCCTGTCCTCTAATTCCACGGGGACCAAAAAACCACACGAGCGCTGAGCCCGGCGTCGATTTCGGACTTGCACTTTACAGCAGATGCAATTCTGCAGTCGTGATGCAGCCGTCAAAGCTCAGCGCTACACGACGGAAAGGTATCCCCCCATCCTTCGTCGCATTAAAACCTCATAAATCTGAGACGGTCTCACGTTCCCGTTTTATTAGCTGGCACTTTGCAAGGTTCGTTCAGGTTCTAATCAAGCGGCTAGAATATAATCCGACCGAAAATTCAGTCGAATTTCGAATTACTATGAGAATTTCGGGAGGCAATTACGGCACTAAATAAAACGGTAGAAAAGAAAAGAAAAGATAGAAGAAGAAATGCAAAATGCGTTTTAAAATATCTATCGACGATACGGGGTGACTGACTACCAGACAGTTAAAGTAAAATGCCCTAACTTTTTCCAGACATTTCCCTAATTAATGATAGTTTTCCCTGTCCACTATGCTTTGGGACACAAATATTAAAAAAGTATAATTGATAACTATATTTAATTATCAAAATAATTTCAGTAGAAAAAAATCAATCATTCTTTTAAATTACACATACAATGTTTTACAGGAAGCATTTTTTTTAGCTTGATTAGGATTTTTTATTTTAGAAAACTAAACTTTTAGTAATTTTTTTTTATAAACTAAAAGAAGGTAAAAATTTATGCTCGACTAATAAAGTGAGTTACGGGGAATTTTAATATGAATGTAGTATCTCATTGATACTACACTGAGTTTTTTTATTACTATAAACAGCACAATAATAATCCATATGATACCAACTGTGCAATTTCTGGTTAATAAATGCTTTTCTGATGAGGACCACGGGTCGAATGGATGAGTGCTTGCCATCCAGATCTTGGTCCAGATTTTTATATATATGTAACAAATAGTAAATCGTATTGGTATTTTTTTCTTCTCAAAATATCACTGTTTTAAAACCATTTTGCTTACATTTTATTCACTACCCTTGTTTGATTAAAACAGTCAAAGGTTGATGAATATAGTGACCGTGGTCGTTCGTAATGACGAAATTTACTCCTTCAAGTTCATTATAAACGATATCCACTGTTTATTTATTGTCAATTCGAAAAAAATATATATTTATGTACTGAAAAAATTCTCTGACTTTACCAATTTTTCCCTGTTCTGAAAATTACTCGACTTTTCCCTTTTTTCAGGTTTCAGTCGCCTCCCTGTGATATCATTCTAATTTCAGTTGAATAAGTCGAGTTTTTAATGGAAAATAAACAAAAGATTTTGAAATTTTCAGAAGTTATGAATACTTTAAAATTCACAGCAGCAAATGCTAATAAAGCACATTAGATATTCTGCCTAAAGAGCGAGAGATCCCATTAAGAATATGATGGAAAATTAATTCATTTTAAGCAGAGACGTAGCAGAGAAGTTTGAACAAAGACCTTGAACTAGGGAATAGTTTAGTATTTGCAGCCTTATTTGAATTTCGTGATCTCAACTAGTTCTACAATGCAGCTTTTATAAACAACGAAAAACTTTTTGATAATTAATTTCAATGAGTTTGCATATATGGCAAACCAGTATTTTTATAACTTATCCATAAATAATCTTATATATTATTTCTAAAAGATGTTTCTTTGTCGCAATACCATAACTTCGTCAATTCTTCATCAAATCCAATGAGTGAGCCCTTATTTTAAAGACCTTCTTCACCTCCTTCAGGTGCGAAAAATAGTCACCCCTCCCCCCCCCCCAAATTTTAGAGAAAAAAATTATGAAGGAAAAGAAACTTCATTACCTAATAACTCCAAAATTATTTATTTTTCTTGATTATACCCATGATAATTAGAAATATTACTATATTACCTACAATACAAACAAAAAATTTTTTTGTTTGTACATTCTACATTTTTTATAATTTAGAAAATCCCATCATATTCGTTATTTTGCATATTAGCTTTCCAGTCACCATTTAAAAATAGGCCCTACCAAAGCAATTTGTACAAATATATTGGTCTATTATGTGAAATGTAATATTGTAATCGACCCAGGAAAAACAATCAACTTCTCCCTCGCATAATACCTGGGATCAAATCATTTCCATATTGTTCTGCTATTTCTTCACTAAATAAAATTTTCTGTAAATTCTTAGCACTGGCCAACTAGTTTTGTATTATTATAAACACAATATTTGTGTGCTTGGTTTTTTAGAGCTTGTTTTATCTCATCACGAAGGCAGTTGCATGCTTACAACTTATCTTATCGCGTCCATTCGATTGATTTTAAACTTCATACGCAGTTATTTTATTTTTCTTTAAGTGCTAATTAATTTGGATCGGTTTTCCTGGTACGGAAAGCAATACTCACCTTACGGTCAACAGTTTTGTTTTCCGCAGTTTTGTTTTCCGAAAGTACACTTATTTTAAAAAGTTTAAATTCGAGATATAAGGTTCACACAAGACCTAGATGTTGGTATTGATTTTGTAAATCCGAGCTTAACCATTATAAATAATACTTTCAATCTTGTAAAAGTGAGGAAAAAGAAGTTTCAGATCTCACTGCATTGCTTGTTGTGGACTGAGGTATATCCTTATATCAGAACTGAGTAACTTTGATCATCAAGAGATATTATTTCTCAAATGACGTCAAAATGTTATAATATAATAAAAATATAAAAGAAAAATATTCCCTCGTAATATCTGCAGCAAAAATCATACGTACAGAGGTTCTTCAACTTCTGGATGACCGTATCTAAACACAAATGAAATCTTTGGATTTGGATTGAAATCTTGGATTAACATGCCCTATAGAGACAAGTTTGATAGAATGTTTCAAATAAAATATTGCCGATATAGTTATACGACTAAATTTATCAACAGCTTTCTTTCTTTTTCTTATGTGATACTTATTAAACAAATTGATTGATAGTAAATGTTTAAAGTAATCTGAAATATTTAAATGCCTAGAGACATGGTTCACCACAAGTATATGGCCATAAATAGCTTATTATAATAAAAACTGAGAACAATTAATAATAAATGAATAATAATAGTAAATAATAATAGTTATAATTAATTTACCTGGTGAAGTAGTCGTGGACGAATGCGGAATGTTCGTCTAGCCATGCCTCTATGGCGGCTTCTTCGTCCCCGTACTGACCTGACCAGCACTCCGCAGTCATCCGTCCTGCAAAAAAAAAAAATATTTTTATTAATATGTATGATTATATAATTATAAGTATTATACATCCAATACTAATTATGTATACATATAAATATTTTTCTTGAATTTTAATGCTATTTCAATATAATATAGTATTGGTACTGAAAACTTTTAATGATGCTTACTGAAAAGATGAACTGAGGAATAGGATTTAACCTAAATTAAATGGGAATATACCATATGATATTAATAGTATGAACAGAAATATATACTAATTTATGAGAAAAAAATATGTAATTTAAGTCGGATTTAAAAATTTCAAAAATATCATAAACACTAACAGACGAAAACAAAAAACACAAGAAACAGAGGTTTAATTCATTTTTTTATTTCCATAGAAACTAATACGGTGAACTTTAAAAATCGAATTTTTCCTGATCCATTTTAATTATGTCGCTAGACTTATTTCTGAAGTGAATTCTAAGCGATTTTTTTTTTAAATCGAAAAATATCGATTCTCATGTAAAACATCCAATGAATCCTATCGTACAGTTTTTGTTTTCAGTAACGAATCCAAGAATTAAAAAAAAAAAAACAACTAAGGTGGGTGCTTTAGACCATACGATAAAAGTGAAAACACCAACAAAACGAGATTAATAATAATATGAAGCATAAATTATAAATAATATCTCATTGTGAAGAGGATGAAACGCTGAACATTTACCTCACTTACAACACGCAGGTCTGATTTTTAGTTTCTGAGATATTTTAATTCATACCTTCAATAAAACTCGTTCTCTTATAGTTTTCGACACCATTTTTTCCCTTTTGAACTTATTGACACGGCGTCGCGTTAAGAAACAATTTCGAATGATAGCCCATCACAGAGAAGATGAAATACTGAACAATCCCCTCGCTTATAGTATACAAGTCCGATTTTTAATTTTTAAGATCCTTTAATCCATATGCAGAAATACTTCAATTAGTCGACTCCAGCCGACTTTACCCGAGCGTTACACATCGGAGATATGACGGCTCACTCTAATTAATTTTCCAGAAAAGAAGTGCAAACAGTGCCCAAAGATTTTTTGACTTAAAAAAAATTGGTGTGAAAATAAGTTTATTCTTATAAGTCCTTAATTTATTTGATAACAAACATTATTTGTAATATTGGTTTTGAAATTACAATTGGAATAGAAAATATAGTTTTAAGCGTTTTCTGAAAAAATTGTAAATTATCAGGGTCCACTTTGGAAATAAACGAAACCTGAAAAACAAAACAAAATAAAATGAAAGAAAGCGTAAAACTCGTCAAATGAGATGGTGGAAGAAGACAATTCATTTAAATTGTATTCGTTAATCCAAAACCATTGGATTCTAACTGTGTTGGAACTGCATCTATTAACCAACACAAACGGTAAACAAATCTCTAACAACGATAGTAGCGTTTACCCGAACTCCATTTTCTCTTGAAAAACCGATTGCAGATGAAACGGGCACAGACAAGAAACACAAGCGTAGAGAAACGACGGATTTATATATTTGTGTTTCAAATACGTGCAACCCTTAAAATTAAAAAAATAAATAAATATGATTAAGTAATCTTATGAGTGCAGAGTTTTAGCGAGGAAATGGACTACTATATAGTTTCCATTTTTAAAATAAATTTAAATGAGCGTTAAAACAATAAAAAAAATCGCTACGGATATGTAATTTTAAAAAATAACAAATGAAAAGACAGCTAATTAAGAAACAAAGGAATCAACTTTTAAACTTGAACTTAAACCATATTAAAAATCATCTAGAGAGACATAATTTTATAAACTTGTTAAATTTATATATATACATGATTATACATAAATCATAAAAAAAATACTTGCTGACGACAATAATCATAAAGAAAAAACATTATTCAAAAAAATTCCAAACCATTGTAAGGGAAATGCTAAACGTATAAGGTATAGAATAAGAGCAAAAACGTTGAGACAAGTCAACCAAAAAATATATTCATGTCAGGAGCTTGTCACATCGTTAAGGTTTTCCATCTTTTTTTACCGAGGAGTATGTAGATTACGTATAGCACAGGGAGGAGGCTAGGGAGAATTTATAAATATTTCATGTGTATAAAAATTTATAAACATCGGCAGAAAAATAGGCGGCGCTCAAATATTTAAGGATACGTTCCCACTACACAGTTAAAATACAAGAGTTACACTGTTATCAGTAATATAATACTGATCTTTTTAAAAGTGGCAATAATATTTACACATATCATAATCACATTTCTTAAAAAATAACAAAAATATAGATTTGTTCGGTTAGATTTAATTTAAATAATTAAATAAATTTTGTAATGATAATGTAACCTCACCTTTGCTTGAATTAATTTTATGAAAAAATAAATGTTAAGATTAGGAAAATTTAGTTGTTCATTTTTTACATAATGATCATTTATTATCACCAAAAAAGAGAATTGTGTAAAAAAAAAAAAACTATTATTATGATAAATAAATAAGGAAATCATACATTTTATTTTTTTTTAAATTATGGTTTTTATAAATTTATAATTTCGAATCATTTAATTCTTTACAACTCGTAGTGAATCTCAGTTTTCTCCGTAAAAACCTCAATCAAATTAATGTACACTTAAAAACTTATTGAATTAGGAAGTTTTTCTAAAGGTGGCCTATCTGAATTCCAGTTGGAGGGTAATAGACAGGCGTAGTTTAGCCGATTAACAGTATCCTTAAAATGGTTTTAACAAATACTAACTCTACTTAAATTTAGAGTAAAATTAGTCTCGTTTACTATTTTTTTTTTTTTCCTAAATTACAATTTTCAATTGCCTAAATTAAATATCTTGTTTGTTTCTGCTTTCTATTAATAAAAAAATGTGACACTTAAAAATATATAAATCTTAAATTTCCTAACTTTTCTATATAAAATCGTACCATTGTTTACATAATTTTATTGGCATCTGCTATTTATTTTATAGACGAGACAACATATATGGATGTATTTATAAATTTCAATTAAATTAATATAGACAACTTATAAAATTAGGAAGTTTTCCTAAAAGTAGGGTATCTGAAGTCTGGTTGGAAGATGAAAGAAAAAATTTGAATAATGTGTGATTTATCTTGTTTGTATCTGTTTTCTATTAAACAAAAAATGTGACACTAAAAATATATAAATCTTAAATTTTCTAAGTTTTAAATTTAAATGTTTTAACTATTCTATTCTTAATTTTACTATTTATTTTCATTTCTTATATAACTTCATATTCCTTTTTTACATTTTATTCTAAGATTAGCATTTTAATACTTATATCACCTTTTTTGTTTATGTTTACTTCATCATTGCACACTTTGTAATGGTTATTATTATTTATTTCTTAGTTCTTACTATTGTCATTATTCTACCCACTTCATTTTACTTTAATTTATTTTTTTTACCTATATTATTTATGTTTATCATACCTTGTTATCTGGTTCTTTCTTACCCCTGATGAAGGCCTGAACTTCAGGTCGAAACGTCGGCAAATGTTAAAATAAATATTCTGCCTATTTCTGACTGATGATCCCAACCATCCTTCTCTTTATTATTCACGACAGTCAACCATTCACCCACAATCATAGTTCATATATATTTTTTTTTTTGTAGCTCTTGAGATCTGCTATAGAAGCGACACTCTACATAGATGTATTTATTACCTGATTACGATGGTAAATAGTATGAATCTTGATCCGATTCTTCGTGCTATCGTGCTTATGTGTTATTAGCTATAGTAAGTTAAAACCAAACCTCCACTTGGATAATTTGTTGATTTTAATTTATAAGGACATATTTTCCTTCATTTAAACACTGTTAAATACATGAATTGCGACAACAGCAAATTTATAAGAAAATTTGAAAAAAAATATGGTCTTCGAACTTCCTCTGGTATTCTTCAATTAAGTAAACAGATCATTATCCTCTTTTTATCAATAATTTTCCGGATTCCGAAAGCATTCTTTTCTTACACTCCATTACACTTAAAACGAAAGTATTAAATATAAAATTAAAACATAATAATAACATTTCCCGCACATTTACGAAATTAATACCAGCTTGAACACGTTAATCTTAAATAAGCTTCTAGACTTAAACACATTTTAAAAGTTTACAATACTTTGCATTAATATTCCTATTGGAATAAATTTAATTTTTGAAAGATCACCTGAACAGATGCTGAAGTAACGTAAAAAACTGCAAGGTATCTTCATACTAATAGCTGAATGAGGGGCACCATCACCAATAACCTTCCACTATTCAAAACGATCCACTACACAACTGCTTCCAGACCCGAACAATGAATGACACTAACTTCCTCCAGCTCCTCTAACATAAACATGACTCGGAGGCAGTTGCTCTGTGTGGTCCACTACACTTCGGTATTTGTTTGCCCAGGTGGTCCACATTCTTCATCTTCCAAGTCACGCCTAACAGCACTAGGGTCTAGCCGGAGGAAGCACTCCAACCAGAGCAAACAATCTGAGGAAGTCCTGTCATCGTCTTTCTTTAAAACCGGGATGACTCAACAAGGGTCTGGGCCAACCAGCATGAGGAGTCCTGGAATCATGTTAGTGGATCGAGATAATAAATCGAGCCGATGTAAGTTATATCGGTTATACCAAAACGAGTCTTGGTCTTGCGGACTCAGTCTTGGACTTGCGCAGGAGTACCGCAACAACCTTACTGTTACCTATTAGCTTATTACTATAGAGAGATTACTGTAATTGTTTAGATAGGAGAAACATAACTAAGCCTGAATGAAAAATTAAAAGAGGTAAACGCAAAAGTATGCGGGTTATACCAATTATTTACATATAGTAACTAAAACTGTTAAGTATTAGTAACTATTTTGTCTTAATTTTTATTCAAAAAATCTTGCAAAGTGCAAGGCCAAGACCGATTTTGGGCAACACAAATGTAAGTCATTGATACGGAATAAAAATACAACATAAACATTTTTCAACTGCGGATTAAGGACTAAATAAGTACAGAACCAAGTTCAAATGAATTTTTTTTTTTCTTTGTAGAGGAGTTGGTTGAGGTGTGCAGTCACAAGTAAAAAAGTAAAAAATAAATAAATTATATTTATAAAAAATGAATACCTGAAATAATAATAATAATGAGTAATGAATAAATCAATTTGTTATGTAAAAAAATACATGATTTATTTATTTTTACTTTTTGGTACACACCCCAACCAACTGCTCTACAATATATCCGCGACTGTCAACTATTAATCCATTACCAATATTTGTTTCTTTGTTGTTTTTTTTATTTCCAATTTGAACAGTTTTGAGTAAAGTCATTTTAGTGATATTTCTTGTTAGAAAATTTATAATATCTGTATAGACAGTGAGTAAATTGACCACAGAGTATGTGATTGTAGTGTTGAAATATAGAACAGTTCATTCAGTTGTAGTGGTAGTTTTTTTATTTATTTTTTTATTTTTTATAAAAGATATCCTGATAATATAAGTTTTTTGTAATAAAAAATATATAGAAAGAACAATAGAAAACTTCCACAAGACCCTTTCAATATCCAAAACCATTAATATAGCAGTTGTCAAGTAATTTGTCATTAATTGTTAAGGCACAAACAAAAGGCTGACAGGTAGATTTTGAAGCACAATAGATGTTGACAAATACGACATGGATGGCTTCTCATACTCGATTATAGAACAAAGTGAACTCATCTTTATATTCCCATCATTAAATTGAGAAAAATATATTTATCTACTATCTGCGGGTATTTATTCAATAATTTTTTTAAATAATTTATTTTTCTGTCAAAAACTACAATTCAAATAAACGTCAAGAGATGATGAAATCAAAGCCAAGCTTAAGAATGTAAATGGAGCATTTCCAATATCTATTATCGCAAGACTTTCACACCGGAAATATAAAACATTTTATGTCTCTAGTTCTGAAAAGATAATGAAACGCGATTCTTTAACGAGCTGGGAAGATGTTTTAAAATACTCTCAAGAGACAAAACTAATGCCGCTTTTTTTTATGCGAGAATTTCATATTTATCTTCATAGTACCAAAAATATGGCGAGGTATGTGCATGACACAAGTTTTCACAAACATATCTTTAATAATTAAATGTATTCTCATATAGAGCTTCTTTTGCTTCGTTTTATTTAGAAAATTACAGGATAAAATTGGCTGTACTCTTGAGATCCTCCAGGATGCCTTTACGTCTTGGTCATCAAATCCGTTGGTTCAGACCATCTCTGTTTCCGTTGTTCCTCCATTAGGATACATGTCTGGAGAATGTGTTCCGCTGTTTGCTAACCTCTACCACATTCACATAAAGGAGTTGGACCAATTGTATTTTTTTGGAGAGATGAGAGTTAAGCCTGTTATTTACAGTTCGCAATCAGAAAATTAAAACTTGTTTGTTACTTGAAAGTGAGTAATACGGATTCTGGGGTAATGATTGTTCCACCTCTGCTGAATCGATATTATGCTAATAATAATAATGAACGATTAATAAAGCACCAGTTCAGAAAATATAACTATATATAATACAGAGTTATTTAAATCTGTTGTGTTAGAAACGACAGATTTAATGAATGATACACTTATGGTTTAGTCAACCTTAAAAATAAAAAAGTTTGGATTCAATAATATCAGTTTCCAGAAATTATTTAAAAAATGAAAAAAAATTTTTTTGTCTAAAGGAACAATTATCTATTTGTTGCTTCTGCATATTTTATCCTTTCTGTATAAATTGTGTGAATATAGTCTTACGTCACTATAACCATTGCCCATGATACAGAATGTTATATTATTCAATAAATAAATAAACATACAAAAACAATATTCTTAATATAGAATAGTTACTTGGTGGTTGAGCGTAGTATATTTTTGAGGAAGGATATAATCCGGGGAAGCGATCATTAAAAGATTACAATATTGAGAAAAAAAAATTTATTTCAAGCCAAAGTTTCGACCCGACTTTGCTGATCTTCTTCAAGTAACAGCTGAACGAACAAGATACAAAAGGATATGGAAAAATATTCTATTCACACTGTTTAGAATTTTAATAAGTTTATTCACATTAATTATAATTTGTATCTAAATATCATGTAACTTACACATTTTTCTATATATTTTTGTATCTTGTTCGATCTAGCCATGAAGAAAGCCAGCTAAGTCGGGTCGAAAAATTGGTTTGAAATAAAATAGTTTTTTTTGTGATAAATATTCAGGGCGCTGTCATTATAAATTTTTTATTGGTGCCGACGTTTCAACCCAAACATGTGGGTCATCATCAGGGAAGGTATTCAAGTAATGACTTGAATTCCTAAGTACTTAAATACCTTCAGTGCTGGAACCACTCCCTGATGATGACCCACATGTTTGGGTTGAAACGTCGGCACTAATAAAAACTTTATAAAGACTGCGTCCTGAATATTTATCACCCATGTAGAACAGTCGGCTAACTTCCGAATAGTTTTTTTTTTTTTAATATATTGAATATATGAAAATGTAATAATATGTTAATTATGAAATTCACAAAAAAACTTACTAAAAAGTTTTAATTCCGTTACCACTGCTACTGAGCAGGATCTAAGACGAATTTAAAACTTTTATTAAAGATCTCCAGTCAGAGATAGAACCGTTTCAATATTCATAGCTCACCGGAGCGCGGGATCTTGTTTAAGTTTAATCAGTAGTTTGTATGGAGTGGGAACTTGCCATGGCCTCTGGAATCCTATTGCTACCTGCTTCCACGGCAGACTATATCGTTTGAAGGCGTCAATCTTCGTTTTAGATCTTGTTTTTCATGAATATTTAATTAATTTTGTTTAAGAAATTATACAAAAAAAACTCTTAATTCTTATCAAAACTAGTTTACACCAGGTGAGAATTGACACATTATATAGCAACACTTTTCTCTTAAACATTCGACATATAAGCAATATCAGCGAAAAGTGTTTATTATTATACAGAGGTGCAGACTTCGTGGGAAGAGAGGGAGGAGGAAGCGATAAAAACAGAGATGGGGCGAGAATATCGTTTCGTTCCCCTCCCCCCCAATATTTTGAAGAAAAAAAAAGTCAAAATCAATAACAATTAAACTACACCAATGAATGAAATATGTAAGCTAAAATAAATCAAGAAAATAGGAAATATCGACCAGACAGTTAAGCTAAGACCTAGAAGCAAGGATTGGTTGGTTGTTGTATAGTAAAGGCGTAAAATCTGTTGGTCATCAACGCTAATTAAATTTGTATATTAGTAAATTAAATTAAAATTATATATTATATCTTCCAGGTGTGAATAAAATTAAGAAGATATAAAATGCAAGTTAAGGTTAAAGTTGATTACGGTTATTAAAGGGTAGTTATTTAAAGTTAGCACGTCAGGTAAAAGAGAAAAAGTAAAAGAAAAAGAAAAAAAATATGTGGGGAGTGCTGCGTGAGAGGTTCAGAGATTGTATCTTTTGGTTGTGAATATTAAGAATTGGATAAAATTAAAAAGATGTAAAATGCACGTTAAGGCTAAAGTTGTTTACGGTTAATAAAGTACAGTTATTTAAAGTTAGCGCGTAAAAGGTAAAAGAAAAAAAAGGTAAAAGGGAAAAAAAGAGGTGGGGCGTGAGAGATTCAGATATTTTTAAAGATTCTTTCTTCAGAGAGAAATATATGATTTTGTTTATGATTTTTTTCAACATTTCCCAAAGCAGCCGATTTTTTTTTTGCTGCTATTCCTCTTTTGCTTGATTCTCGGGTGTAAAGGCACAACTCTCGAAGATATGGACCACTGTCATTCTCTCTCCACACTTCCGACAAATGGGCGGGTTTTCCTTTGTAATTAAGTGAAGGTGCGTAAGCCTAGTATGACCTATTGTTAGTTGCGTAAGGACAACTTCCTCTCTGCGTTCACTACGACTGGAACTGCTCCATGGCTTCACTTCCTTTTTTTATCACCTTTTATTTATTTGGAGGGCTGTTGTCCCATAGTTTCTGCCAATCTTGGCGTATGGGCTCTTTCAGAGGGTACGCAAGGATTTTATCGCGCCCTATGTTCTATTATTGAAAATTTAGTATATATTCAAAGATAATTATATGTATCATTATATCCTAGGATTTTTTTATTCTTTCATTTGCATCGTTTAAGACTTTTATCACATTTCTCGCGTAAATATGTAATATATTCAATTTCTTGGTTAGCATAGTTTCAGATATACCTATACGCAAAAGAAAAAATAGGAAATAAAAAATAAATAAAAACATATATATACCTTTATTTTTATATGTAGTGATATATTGTTCGTTTTACAATAATTATATGGATAATGTTAATTATCATTCATAATTTTCATATATAATACACATTCCCTATACTTTTTTTGGTGGAAGGGAGCAGACGATGAAGCGGGATCCATCGCCCCCTCTCCCAACCAGAAGGAAAAGTCTGTACCTCTGGGTTATTTATATTTATATCGTTAGAGGCCGTAGTAAGGTTTGACAGTGCTAAAGGAAACCGCAACAATTCTTTATATTTTTATTTTAATTTATCATTAAATACACAAACCCATATACGTATATTCAACTCAATTCTATCAATTTTCCTAACATAAATAATTAAATACTAATTAATTATAGCGCTCGTTATATAATTATAGTATATACCAAATATTTAGCGATATGTGCCCATCGCACAGTTACAATACAACAGTAACAGTATTATAACAGTTTTCTTTTTTTTTTTACAGAAATACATACACATCATAAACAAATTTCTTTCAAAAAAAAAAAAAAAGGTTAGGAACTAACAAAAATATAGGTAAGTTCGGTTAAATTTTATTTAAAAAAAACTAAATAAATTCTGAAAGAATAATAATAATAATGTAACATTATCATTGCTTGAATTATTTTTATGAAAAAGTAAATATTAAGATTAGGAACATTTAGTCGTTCGTTTATTACATAATGATCATTTCTAAACAAAATATTTGGTGTAAAAAAAAAAACTTTCATTATCATTTTAAACAATAAATATCTGAAAAGTCAGTAAATATTGACACTAAAATAATTCTCTCAATTATTAAGAGTACAGAATTTTATACTATTATATAGTATTATTTTATAGAATTGTATACTATTATATACAGAATTTTATTGCTAAGTGTATTGAAGTATATTAATGAGAGTAGAGAAGCCGTACCTTTTAATCCGAATTTCAAAAGGGTCACCGAGCTATTCTTCCCCATTTACCTTTTCAGTAAATTTTTAGTTCGTCAAAGACTATCATAAATAGCTACATTGTTTAATTATTAAAACCTAAACTTGTGATAAATATTCCATGGCAATCATATCAACTAAGAGACTTTCGGAAATAATTATGACATAATTAGTGTTGCCCAAAACCGGTCTTGGTCTTGCACTCAGCATGACCAAGACCAAGACCGTCTAATTGTTGCAAGACCAAGACCAACAATGCTTAAAAAAGCAATCGATTTTTTGGATAAAAATTAAGGCAAAATAATAACTAATACTTGACAATTTTAATTACTGTATGTAAAGAATTGGTATAACCAATATACCTCTGCATTTAACTTTTCTAATTATTCATTCGGGCTTAGATAGGTTTCTCCTATCTAAAAAATTACAGTAATATCTTTATACTAATAAGCTAATAGGTCACTACAAGAATGTTGCGAGACTCTTGCGCAAGACCAAGACCAAGACTCGGTCTTGCATTTGGGCAACACTAGACATAATATTATTTAGAAAATAATATAATTTTGTGTTTTAAAACACAGGGTATAGTTTCAAAGGTCAGAAATGAAAAAATACACAAGACCCCTTAATGAACTTGTACAGTTAAACTGCCATCCACAATATACGATTGGATTTCATGATGATATTCGAATAGCTGTTTTTTTCTGTCCTGATGATGCCTGAATTGGCGAAACGTTGAGTTTTTCTTTGCCTGCATTTCGGAGACATAAAACTGTGTGATATGGAATTTTCCGAATAATAACCTATCATTTATGTTTTGTCTCTTGATTATTTGTCACTAATTTATAACAATACATTTACTTCATGTATCATTTATATCCGCAGTACCATCATCTGATAGATTTGTTCTGTAGAAATAGGGAAGGGCCTTCATCGACGACTTCCATTTCGATCATCTTCATCGCCAATTGCCGACTTTCCTTGAGAGGGAAGCCAATTGCACTTTCTAAGGGAAACTGATGCAGGCGGAGTGAGAGGCTGAATATATTACATTGGCCACAGGAAAAAAAGGAAAGGGCCCTCGTAATTTCAGAGGCTGGAGAGAGAATATCAGTATTTTTCTTTGAATTATTCAATTCAGCCAAATCTACTTCTTTGGATAACTTCGATTATCGCATTTTGTGATTGTGTTGTAGTATCCAACCAGACATTCCGCGCCTTTCATACATGCCCAACGATAAACTACATAATAAATGTAGTGGACTAAAAAGGAACTGGATGAGAGAATTAGTTATTTATAAGGTTGAGTCAATAACTAGATATGAGTAAGAGCAAGTAGTTATCGTATTTATCAATCTTATTTATCTTTATTTTATTTTATTTATTATACATTGGCAAATTGCCAGATTTTCTTAAACAAGCATTCGAATGGATCGAGCAATAAATCATTAACAACATAATTAATAATTCAGTTTAAATCTAGCTAAACGCAGTAAATAAATAGATTTTTTTTTTAAAATAAAAATAAAAGAATAATAAACATTAATATGTTTCATAAGAACATCACATCCCACTAACAGATGAAACCTCCAGAGATATACATGATGGACAAGTGTACGACGCAGAGCTGTTGAAGAATCTCGCCAGGTGTGTCACGGCGTGACCAATTTGTAATTGTTGTAACAAACTGGTTCAGGCAGCAGTCTAGATTGTCTACAAGTTCTCCTGCAGGTAGTGATGAACTAAGCCTGATCTTACTCACAAAGATTTTCAGAAAGGGACGCCTCTAAAACCAATTGAGATCTTGTCCTCTATACCGAAATGCTTATCCAAGGGAGAGGAGAATTTTATAAACATGTATGTATAAACATGTATATCAATAAATATATTAATTGATATTAACTCCATGACTTTAAATTTATAAAATTGACATAAAGCACTTTACTTTTTTTAATTATGACGGGTCCATTACATTTTTCTTTATCAAGACTACACAGCACTTATTGAGCTCCGGATGGAAGGATTTACCTCACCCGGCTCAATCATCAGACATCAGATTATAATATTTTTCATTCTCTCCAAAATTCTCTGCAATGTAAATTCTACACTATAGAAGAAGGACCTATCATTTTTCTTTGGACATAAAGACCGCGCCTGGTCATATTTCGTTCTAGGCGCCTACAACCCACGCTACAGCATTTCTCTCATCCTTCCTCTCCCTCTCCAACGACCTTTGATGCCTAGGGTAAGCAGAAATGTCTGACGAATACGATATGAGTGTGAGAGATTAATGAATCGCTTCCTAAGAATTATTTTCGGAGTACCCAGGTGACTTAATCATACTTTCGCCAAACCCTCCTTGATTCCTTCCCATAACAATACTTTTCGCTTTTTTATAACCGCTGTTACCATGATTGTCGACAGAGGGAAGATCAAGTGTCATAGCAAAATATTTTTTTATTTTAAGAACAAGAAATCTCTTTAAGATCTAGAAACCAACTTCTAAATATCAACTGAACTGATCCAACAAGTTATATAGCTCACTCACTAGTCTAACAGTTTAGTGCGTTTTATCTTTTAGTGTTTTATTTAATCACATAATTTACTTCATTACCAAGTCGTAAACGTTAGGCTCGACTCCTTTAAGCTAACTTATTTGATTCGAAACTTCCTCAACCAAACAACAGCATTTGAAGATTAGCGTGAGTACGCATCCTCTTCTTACGTCTAAACGCATATATTGTTATTTCTTCTCTAACAAGATAGAATTTGAGGGCTTTTTGCACATTTCTTCTTACACAAACAGGTGCACCAACTATATTTCTAAATTTTGAAAAGTTTGGATCATCTGTTTGTTATTTTTCTTGGCTCAAGCCAAAGCACACTTTTTATTTATATTTAATTTTTTTTTCACTATAGACTACCTAATTTTTAAAATGCTACCGTTGGCTAACAAGCATAGAAACTAATATTCCGTATTCTTTTGTTGTTTTTCCAAACGGTACTGCGAATTTTTCATAAATCACTTTATATCACGGCATATTTTATAATTAGATTATTTATTTTTAAAATTGTCTTACAAATGAATATGATAGGCCATTCAGCATGCTCTCACACTTGACGATATCATTACCCCGTTTGATGATACAAGTCTATTCGTCAAAGTTTATGACTCCATCTTGATAAGTTCTTTATTGCTGACATTTATCGTTTCCAACAGAAGAACCGGGTTTACGATACCGATCAAGTTTTCTCATTACTTTTATTGTCATACTTGTAACAATGACTTTAACGATCTACTCCCAACCCCTTCTAATGCCCAGCCATCAATTAGTTTATGGATAAAATGAACAGCAAAGTTAAAAAAAAAAGAAAAAGTCATAATCACTGCCGAAACACATTCTCGACATTTCTACGCAGATTATTTGTAATAATAATATTCGTTATAAGTGCAGAATAAGGGAATTAGAATTAGAAAAGCGGTTGGTTTGTCCAGTCCAGAAATACTGTGTCTATTCTGTACAGTACATCCTGTAGTAACAATGATCATACTTCAATAATCAAATTAAGTTTATTGTTCTTCAATAATTATTTAATATATATTAAATGTATATTGTGTGTGTGTGTGTGTGTGTGTGTGTGTGTATGTGTAAAAGGTTATACTTATTATCATTTTAAATACACCCATCCTGTATCCCTACAACGCAGCATGCGAATCTTCTTTTGTCTGAAACAGTCCCCGAAGTCTTCAGAAGGAAAAGAGAATAAACAGATAAAAAAGTTACATACGATCTCTCGCACTAACAGGAGCGATATATCTGACAATCTTCAAAAATTTGTTCAAACGTGAGCTGCACGTTGCATGTATCACATTTTGGTGTTCTCGTTTCTTCAATGAGGTAGCCACGCGTCAACAGAGTGTGGCCAATTCTTAATCGTGTGAGAGCAACTTCTCTTCTGCTATTTCGATTTGAACTCTTCCAGGCTTTAGTAGTTTATGTTATAATATTGTTGAGCTGATTTGATTCCTCGATTGTTTCCCAGAAAGTATCCCACGTCTTTTTAGTTTGGCGTTGGAGGAAACTGCATATATCTGATGTGGTTTGAATTCCGATGACTGCTAAGGATGATCGGCTGCTTCATTTCCATCCCTAGCCATCGTAGAATGAGCCTGGACTTTCTTTATCACCAAGTCTTTAGAATATAGGTTGGTTAATGACATTAAACCAGAAAGGGAATCGGTTCATATTACAAAGTTAACTTCTTCGCGTTGCATGATATGGCACAGTGCTCCACTAATAGCGAAGCATTCTAACCAGTAAAATTACTGGTTGTTGATGGGAGCTTATATTCACTTGCACTTGACTTTCTTACTATGGAACTGTCCACGTTAGTATTTGATTTAACGGGATCTAGCTTTGGGGCTCTACTAAACCATCAAATTCCTCTCGTATCCAATCCCTACAATCTAAAATCCTTCGTAAAACCCTTAATGCTCCCTACTTTGTCACAAATAAAATCATCCATAATGACCTTAATGTACCATATGTTTCCGATTTGGCTCAATCCAGATACCTGTCCTTTCATAATAAACTTCTGAACCAAGTAACCAACCTATTCTAACCAGTGTGAGAAGCTTGAGATTCATTCCGAGGGGCCGCAATTAAATAAATGGCAACCCACCTAGGCCGGATTCGAATCGATAGCGCTAAAATCGAGGTTGAAAAGGTGACACGTTAGCACTCTCGGCCATACACATACTTTATGTAAATATGTTTATATCAAAGAAATCTCCAAAAACGATGTTCTAGGCATTCTACAACGGATTCCCAATTCACTCCCACTCCGATGATATTAGATACAGCGCAAAAGTATATTATTTGACGGTATAAATTATATAGAGGATGTTGTAAGAGAGCTGCGGAAAGTCCTTAAAGATATATCAGAGTGCGCCACCTTATCAGTTTCTTTATCATCCTTCCATTCACTAGCGCCTTATCTCTGAAGAGGGAGAAGGTCAGTGTTTAGTCATAATTGTTTGTTGTTATTTATCTCAGTTAGTCAATAGAGGTTGTGTCTTTGAGGGAAATAATGTTGTGTGGCCGGGGTAATGAAACCACTATGTTTACGTCTATAAAGTTCGAAGGTCTCATTTATTTGATGTGACATACAAGTAAAAAATCCAATGGTTTAAATGTAGAAGAATGAAGTAAAAAAAGATCTTGAATGTACTCTGGGAAAAACCAAATAGACATCCTAGTGATAATATCTACGTAGAACCTACTGAAAATTTTTGGTTATCGAGTGTCGGGACAAACGACAAGGACAAGCAATTCCACTACACTAGTTCTACAATTCATTTCACAATTCACACTATTATACAAAAAAATGAAAACAAATCGAACATTAAGCTAGTTTGTCTATCAAGTTTAATTGGATTTAAAAGTACCATAAATAAATCTAAGGGCATCAGATGGAGGTAGGAATTTCATATCCGTTTTAGACATATTTTAAAACCAATGATGAAGTTTTCGAAGGTGTTATGTACATAATAATCATAGTAATTTTTAGAGCTCTAAGTTGTATATATTTTTTTCTCTCGCAAACATGTCGGCTTTCGAGCGGGTCCTCCGGATAAAAAGAACAATATCTTGTATACACTTGTACATCCCATCTAAATAATGTTCGAGTATAATTAACATTTCGTTTTAATATGAGGCTCAAAAACTTTTATTTTCTACAAAACGCATCACTAAAAAGGCTGAAAAAGCATCGAATGAAACCTGTCGTCGAAATCCTTTAAATATATAACAAACTATAGCCCCTAGACAGGCAGATATTGAGAAGGATACGAAGTGCTGAATCGAATAGACTACAAAAAAACAAAACAGAAAAATAGGCAGATGAATCTGAAAAGTCTATTTTCACTTTTCCTTATGCTTGACCGTCTATCATTTTCCTAGAGTTTAGATTCTTAAACTTTTTTGGACCAACGCCAATTTTGCATAAACGAATTTTGTAATGCCCCAAATACAGTGTTTTCACTTTGAAACATTTTCACATTCAAACTTTTTTTTTCTTATAATTAGTTACTAAATAATAATGAATAACTACTTAATTTAATAACTTACAGAAAATAAGCTAATATTATTTGTTTCATAAAATTGAAACTGTAATAACAAAATAATAAAAATATTTAATTGAAGAGAAGTTGGTTGGGGTGCTCAGTCAAAAATAAACAAAAATAAAAATAAATAAATGATATTTATTTTTATGTTTGCCGAAGTAACAATATGAGAAACAATTAACTTATGAAAAAATAATAAATTATAATAATGTAAGGAACATATGGAAAAAATTAATAACCCTAAAATAGAGGAACTTATGAAATAACTAATAACAATATTAGTTGTTTTTTTTTTTTTACTGAATACCCCAACCAACTTATCTTCAATTATTCACTCAATGACTGAGTGTTTCAACTGCCTCCCGCATCCTACGCCCTGAAGACGACCTGCAAAGTGGGTCGAAACGTCGGCAAAATTAAAATAATTAATATATTTTAATTTTTTATTTATTTGACCGCATCCTCGAATAACTCCTTCTCATATTCACTCAATGATTTTTTTTTTATCATTATTATTATCATTTGTATAATTACTCAAATTTGTTTCAATATTCAAAACTTAAACTAACATTAGAATTTATCTTATGATTTCATTATTTTTATACGTTAATTCCTTTCCATTTATTGTCTAATGCCTACGATTGATTTCCTGTAATGCTCTTTTTCAGAGAACCGTTCAAGGAATAAATGAAGAGATCATTATTACATTGATAATTCAACACATCGCCACAAAAAATAACAACAACAAGGAAATATAAAAACGAAACAATAATTTCTAGTTTACAGTTTCTTACCATCCCTTACCGACTTGGAAAAACTTTTTCTAGCTTTCATGAAATAAGGATGATAAGATGAGCAATCTTCTTTACTACATTTCATATACTTCAAGATAAGTACTAAAGAAAGAATGGATTTATCAGACTAAAACCTAAAAATGCCCACTGACTGTTTTCAAGAAAACGAATACTCGATTTCTAGTTGTCTTCAATCCCAAGTTGCTGATCTAGCACACGTCCAGTAGATTAGGAAGGTGAAAATAAGCTTTTAGGAAAACCATTAAGCTTACTTTTCGCTACCTGTCAACGGTTGAGGACGCTCCATTATCAACTCCATTTCGTGTATAAATAGTACTAGGAAAATTCCACACTTAGAGAGGAGGGGAGAATCACTGGATTTATTTCGGTCAAAACCAGACCAGAAGCTGATTCATAAACTAGTCTTGGTTTACAGTTCGAAACAGGAAAGTGCGTAACAAGTGATGAATATAAGCAAACATCAATGTTTTCATTCACAAACATCTATATTTTGCCTTCGACAGTTTTAGATATTATCCTCCGAAAATTCAAATACAAAGATTTTCCTAAATTATAATATTTATCAATACGCAAATTCCTTGAGGAAAATTAATGTAGAAATAGTGACAATTCTTATGTTATTATATTTTTTCGTATCCTACCACGCCAACGCTAATTAAACATTTACATTTTCTTAGTCCCCAGGGATTAAATTAGGGATTAAAAGGGATTAAACTACTCTACGTAACAATGAATACCGCAACAGAAGGCAAAAGACCAGATGGAAGGCTAAAAAGCAGATAGATTGATAGAATCAACAAAGATGCAATATAGCCCAAGAAAGGTAGAGATGGAGCAGGTATGTTGAGGTGAAAAAAGATTTACATGATCTTTAATGCCAATATAAAAAAAAAAAATTAAAATCTCAAGACTCTTTTGAGTCTTCCATCTCCCCGATGGAAACTCAAGACTGTTTTGGATGTTGATATGAACCGAAACAGGCAACGAAATATCTTTGCCAGGAGCTGTAATGTCTAGTGATAGGCAACCGACTATTACACCAAGTTAAAATATTTCTCTATTCATCTACTAGGAGGTTTAAGTAGATATGAAAGTCCATTCTCCTAGAGTGGATAGAAGTTCCCAATTGCTGTAGTCGGTATTTATGTGGTCGCATTTTTATTAATCGGGTAATAAAAGATTATAAACGGTCCTAACTGAAAATGGAAAATTAAAAGAAAATTTGTAGAAAACAGGTTTGAAATATTTTAGGAAAATTCTGCGGACGATAACAGGAACGATTAGATTACTAACCAATGGACCAGAAGGACCAATAAAAAACTGCTTACGAAAACTGGTCAATCAACATCCCATGATAAGGCATAGAGGTTAAGTAGCTCGGAGCGATCCATTAAGAAAGTTCAACACAATAATAAATGCCTCAATAATAGGCAAGAGACCACGAGGTCAAAAAATAAATTAATAGATAAAAAAACAAAGAGTCGGTAGAGTTACAGCAGATAACTGGAAATGAATAGTCCAAGATGGAAAAGGCTGATTAAGGTGGCTAACGATATACAAGTTAGGTTCTCTTTTATTTAAATATCGCCAGTTACTTTTTTGTCACTTATTAAGAACTGTTACAGAGCTTTCAATTAAACATGATTTAATAAATTATTACGATTGCACTAATGCGATTAAAACCTAGACCATAAACGTATTCTTTTAATTCAACGTGTGAAATTAAAAAGAGGAATTTCTTAAAATAACATTCTCCCATCACAAATGTAGAGCATCAAAATGACGGACATTATATAAAATATAGAAATATGGCAATAAGAAACATTGGGCCACCTGAAAACTAATATTGTTAAATATTTAGAATATTTGTTAATCTCAAAATTAACCTCTTTTGTGTGTATCTATTGTTTAATATTAATGTTTCATAAAACATTTATTCTTTTATGATATATGGTTTCTAAATAATAACTGCTATTTTATTAAAAGTAACTGTTACTAAAAGTGATTGGTGATACTTGAGTGAAAAAGAACCCAGCCAACATAAAAAAGATAAACTATATATTAAAGTATCTCAAAATGCATAATTTACAACAGCTTTCAGAGGACCGAAGTATCGGTAATGTTGATCGATTATTTAATAATTTTTCTGTCACTTGTTGCAACCATAATAATAAATTACAAGCGATGATATTTAAATAATAATATTTCATTTAATGGGGAAAAAACAGCCATTTGAGTTTCTTCCGCAAATTATAGTTATTTCTAATGTTTCCTCTAATAATATACATTATTAAATTTAGGGAGAGTCTAAGGAAACTTTTAAGATGAAAAAAAAAACTATAATTTATCTTTTACATAGATTTTTCAAACTAAATTTTGGTCATAATTAGAGCTCGAAATCAATTAGGGGCAATTATGAAAATACGTAAATTACGGACTTAAAAACTCAATTCAACATTCAGCTACATCTTTTCTTACTGCATATGATATCCAGTTCCATCTTTTTTTTATTCTGATAAAAAAGAATCATTCTGAATTAATTCTAAATAATAATGGTTTTACCTATCATTTGTCGATACTAGACAGCTTACAACAAAGTTATGCAGCTGGAATAAGCATCTCTTAGATTGATTTTTAAATATTCCAGACAGATATTTATAATTGTGCTCGAACCCAATGCCGTCATGATACTAAGTTATTTGGTATTGAAGTATTTTAAAATTTTAAATCAAATAAAACCAAAAGGAATTTTTAAAATATGATGAACGCATTTCTCGCCTTAGGCACGCACCAATACAGGAAGGCATTGATAAACACGTAAGATAACACAACGTGGTCGGAATATCAAAATGTTCTCTTAAATACATCATCACAATTTTCCAAGGGTACATATTACTAAATAAAGTTTATAATATCGAGGAAAACAAATATTTTAACCCTTATACATTTTATTAATGCCGTAATTCATTTTAACATCTCGAGGACGAATCGGGAAATTTTGCCCATTTTCAAGTCAAAAATTATATCCATAATATAAATCACAATTATTATAAATATAAGTTATTAAACGGATGAATTGTATAATATGACAACTTGATTTTAAGGAAACTTATTAGGAAATAATTATATAAAATTGAGGTTAGATGGCTCATGAATCATATTGTAAGTAAAGATATAATTCATTGTTTCGATATTTTGGATTTCCGTTTTATTGTTTTTATGTGCTGTTATATTTGTTTACATATTTATTAATAATTATTGTGATTTATATTTAGACATAATTTTCGACTTGAAAATGGTCAAAATTGTCCAAAACGTCGTCGCGATGTTAAAATGAATTAAAGCATTAATAAAATCTGTAAGCGTCAAAATATTTTTTTTTTCCTTCGATATTATAAACTTTATTTAATTATCAACATGTTCTTATTAACAAAGGCTGAATTTATTAATTTAAAATGACGATAATTGTACAAAGTAACGAAAATATATGAATTATCAGTTGAATATTGCAACAACATTGCAAACAAAAAAATATTTCTGAAAGTGACAAAAGACGCCTGATATCTCTAATTCCTTAAAGTGTCAGGCTTTGGTAGCCGACATTGGTCCACTCCAAGCCATAGATTATTGCTTGGAGTGAACCTAAAGTGGAAATATTAAACTCCAGTATGGCGAATAATTTTCAAAGAAATTTTCAATTGAAATAAAAATTAACATAAAAACGTATTGCATACCTACTTTTGAAATTATTATGACAACCTTTATTGACATTGAAATCAGCTTTGTCGTCATTATTTTAAAAAAAAATATCCTTCTTAAAGAAAACACGTCGACTTTTTAGCTGATATATCCTTGAAAATTGGACTTCATCATAACTGCTGCGAAGACCAAATATAGAGACATTTCTCAACTTCCGTAGATGTTCGTTTAGTTCTAATGTTTTCCGTTTAGAAGCACCACAAACGATTTCGATACTACCATACAAAGAAATTCCAGTAATAATAATTCATAAAGAATTATGAATGCCTGCGTAAGATTTGTTACCGGGACCCTGAGGCGTTTCCGTGTTTCGCACCACTTGCTGAATTAGGGTCTCTTTCCCTCCTGAAGACAATATTTCCTAGGCACATTCCTTTACCAAATAATCAATAATCATCGTCCGTCTTACGCATACAATCTCCTACAATTCAAATCATCTATCTATACCCTCTCCACAAGATCTGGTCCTTCAGACACAACTTTCCACAGATCTACCTTATTTAGACATTCCTTTGTTGCCGGTTCCGCTGTATTATGGAATTCCATCTCACTAAAAATCCGCTATGCATCATCCTTATATATATTATGTTATAAGAATTTAATTTTCTTTATACATTATTTTTCTCGTTGAACAAAGCATTGTGAGTAGGTAAAGTTTGTTTTTCTTAACTTCTAATTTTCTTATTCATAACATTGGATTTTTTTGAAATGTATTTTATTTTCTGCTTATCTAAGACACACTCCTCCCTACTTTATTTTATTTTTTTCTTCTTCTAATCTTTATGTGTATTCACTTAAACATCTTAGTGAACATATGTAAATAATTTTTTTTTGTTATATCAACAGTTATATTTTTTAAAAATTTTATATTCCATCGCTACAATGATGTGCTTATAAATTTGATTGAGCGTTTCTTTCAAATTTCATTTAGTTATTATTATGTTATTGCTTTAGCTCCAATATTGTAGTATTGCAATCCTATTACCCAACTGTTTTCGTTAATATATCTTAAGTGCTATTATTCTTAATTTATTACTAGTATTTTAGTTGTTCATTATTGTAATAGGTCTTTTGGCCAGATTTATGTGAACAATTCTGTTATTCTTAAGGGACCTAGTCCCAGAATAAAGACGATTTTCTATTTCTATTTCTACTTCTAATATGTACAGAGAAACGGAGCCATTTCTGAACCGTCACTCGTGTTCGGAATACCAGGGGGTTTCGGATTACTAGTTGTTCGGATTATCCAGACCCTCCTGTTCTATTAACTTAAAGTTACGAAACCTTGCAACTATATTCAAATTTCTTAAAATCCCCCCCCCCCCAATGAAGAAGAAGCTATCGACCGCCTATGACTAAACGAGAATGAAGAAACGAGAGGATTCTAAAAGAAAGAGGAAGACGGGAAGATGCGGACTATTAGAGATTCCGTATTGTCTGGAGCATTCCGTTGCTATGCTAATGCTACTAATGGCTGATATTAGGATAAATTACAGAGTAGAACCAGCCTTCGCTCAATGGCCATCCGATGGCGAAACAGCTGATTACATCTCACTGCTACACCTGACTGGCGTCTCCTCAGAAGAATGTTTATTTTTTAACATTTATCAAACAATAACCGTTACAATATGCTAAACCAGCAGCCAAACAACGCAAAGAAAAATTGATAATGGCTTATGTTACGTAAGTTGATTTTTTACGATAGTTAATATAATTCTAATGTCATACGTATAAAAAAGGATACATAATATTTTTAAAAAATTAAATATAATATAAGACACTTGCACCACAAACAAAATAAAATGTTCCTTTAATCTTTACTTAATTATAAACATAATATATACCTATATGAGTATAACAAACAAGAAGGTATAAAAAAATCAAAATAATTAAAAAGAATAACTTATTAAAGTCCAATCCAGCAGCAGATACAACTGGCTATTATATTTCGGTTTACTGATGTTGCAAAAAAATGTGGACATCAATCTCTCTACTCCGACTTCTAGATGATAGAGGATGACCGTGAACGTCCAAAAAGTATCCATGGTAAACTAGATCCAAAATATGAAATTACCCCCGGTAGGCTTGGTCCAAAATACAAAAATCTCCAGTACGATAAGACAGATAGTCGCTCCTTCGACTTTTCTTAGGTATTCTCAATCGCATTACGGAATTACAAAATAAGAACGCTATGCCAGAACGAAAGACAAGCAACTATTCAAAACCACCTGCTACATAAATAACTGTAACCATGAGTTGCCATTTTACAAGATGATGAGACTATGGTCGGAATAAGAAGTTTCGAGGTCTTTCATTTTTCGGTAATACACTACTTCGCCAGTTTTGGTATGCGAAGAGGGAGGAGGGACAGGCGGTTTTTTCTTAAGGTAAATCCAAACAATTTCTAACCAGAATGTTAAGGTCGGGGTACATCCCAGGAGTCCGCATCGAAATTTAACCAGCCTGGACCGGATTAGAACCGGCGCTGCTATACTCGAGAATAAGCCGGGCAACGCCCTAATACTCTCAGTCACCGTGGTCTCAATTGTTTTCTAAATATAATGCAATTCACACAGTTTGCAGTTAATATGGAAAAGCAATGCTTCCAATTAATGTAGAACGTCCCTTAACCGTACTATTCGCGACAGCCCCGCTGACGATTTATCTGGAATGCTTAAACGGAAAAAAAATCCAACACTAATTTATTCACAGGGAGATTTGATTTCCACAGTTTTTGTTTATTTTATAACTTTAAAATTCAATGTTTTCGGAAAGTAAAAGAGGCATTTTTAATCCACAAGTCAAATTTTACACTACTTGGTTTAGTAAAAAAAACTTCTAATTAGGGCTACATGGAGAGACTTATCACTACTGTTATAACAATTTTATATTTTGTTCTTTTTCCGCAAAAGGCGACATTTTGTAGTATGCAACTGCTATAAGTACTCTACGAAATAGGAAAATAGCAGAGGAAAATAAAATATGAAATCATACTAATAAGTCATAAAGAAATAATCGATTTAACATTGAACCTTTTGCAATAACGGTAGCGTTATAAGATGAGAGACCCAACATACTTCTTTTTTACTGAAACAAATGGAATCAAATTTGATACGTGTTTTGACAACAGATGTAAAAACATAAGATTTGAAAATGGCCCTAGCATTGGCCGAAACGCTTTCTTTTAAATTATAAAATAAACAATGGCTATTCTTGTGAACAGGAAAAATTAGAACACCATAGAAAATAAGGGATTATGGACAGAATTTATTTATATTATACTTTTGGACAAAATGAATAGCGTGTTTGTACTTCTCGTAAGTTTGGGTAATGGAAGTGTAAGTGTTTTTTTTTATCAAAAGATTGAAGGAAAGTTACTGAGAAAAATAATTGGGGTCATAATGAAAAATATCCATTAGGTCATTAGCTTTTGGGTGTTTCAATTGTTTATCCAATTAGTTATCTGCGCCATGAAAAAAACAATAATTGATTTCTAATTCGCTAATAAATAAAAAAACAAAACTAAGCAAATAAAATTTTATAAAATGGGGTCAACATAATAAATTAGTAAGAAAAATAATATATCACTTCCGAAAATGGTATGTCATAAATTAAAATAAAAAATAGATTAGAGGATAGATGGCTTTGAATTACAATCAATTATGATACATTTAGGTTCATAATATGTTCAGATTGAGCTTATTATATTAAGGAACTATTATCAACATTAAAACAATAAAAATAATTGTAAAAGTTTTCTTATAGTTTGAAATTTACATATTATTGCCATAAAATAAGATTAGTTTTCAGAAATTATTTTTAATAGGTTTTTCATCACTCTTCATTTCCTTACACGATTTTATATGTAAGATTTAAATGTTTGCTCAAATCTATAGATTTCCAAAGATATATTCCTAATTTTATTTCCGAAAATTTGTTTGGAAGCAGTGAAAATTTTTCTTCGTTTTTCTCCTTTTATTAACGTTCATATTTACTTTAAGCTTTTTATTATTATTACTAACCAATAGAAGCTGTTAATTATTCTAAATAAATAATATAAAAGGCATTTCGGACGAAGCTATTTTGAAAATTCCGCATTAAACCCTCTAATGCCATAGTCCGAAGTACAGACTCCTTTTTATAAAAGTATTAACATCCGCCTAAAACTTCGTGAATAACTTCATCCTATCGCAACCTAAAAATTTGTTATCTACGAAAATTCTCAACAAATGGGTCGCTTTCGCATTAAACTAATTAATTTAAAGAGGTAATAAAACCTCATGAAAACACATTACTCCAAATAAAAACGTCCCAGTTCTGAGCATTTTCGTTAATAGAAAAGTTACAAATAACCATAAGATGAAACTATTTACTAAGTTTTGGACGAATGTTAATAATTTGATAAATGAATGAGCAAAATATCTATCTGATAATAAAAAAACATAAAACTTTACATTAATATAAAGAGTTTAATTAAAATTGTAAGAGCTGTTTTCGATAAAATCATAAAATTTATATAATCGATAATTTTAGCAGCAATTTACGGGAAGTAGATGCCAATGATAAAATATCCTAGACATATGCCTACCTTAAATACACACATTTTTTTTTTCGGACTAGACACAGTCGCACACATAGACTCTTTTGTGAGACTAGGATATTTGGACTCAGGATGATCTTAATACTTCATGGTCCGTGGTACAGATTCCTTTTTATCAAATTATTAACATCCGCCTGAAACATTGTAAATAGTTTCATCTCATCGTAAACAACAACTATTTTATTAACGAAAACTCTTGGAATTGGGGCGTTTTCAATCTGGACGGGGGCGAACTTTGTCTATTTAATTAGGTACTAAAAACTCGTAAATGCACATTTGCTTCCTACTTGGATCGTATGATAATTTGATAGCAAAATAGAGAAAAAATGTGACATTGAGAAATATTGAGCTGTTTGGCGTGGCTTACACTTCCAAATTTTCAAAATAACGAGTTTATATATGACAAATGGGCCAATATTTTTGTAGGCCATCTTTTTTATCGATTTTGTGATCATATTATCTTACGATTCAAGTAGAAAGCAAATGGATATTTACGAGTTTTTAGTACCTAATTAAATAGTCAAAGTTTGCCTCCCTTCAGATTGAAAACGCCCCAATTCCCAGAGTTTCCGTAAATAAACTAGTTGTAGATTACGATGAGATCAAGCTATTTACAGAGTTTCAGCCGGATGTTAATAATTCGAAAAAAAGGGGTCTGAACCACGGACTATCATATTTAAGTAGAAAAAAAAAACTGATACTTTCCCTTATTATGTATTCCATATAAAAGTAAGTGAAAGTAAAAATACATGAAAATATATTGAGAATCGAAACAATTAAATATTTAAACCTACCGTATCCAACAGATAAATATACACAGCATTCAATAACAAGCTACTGGTCTGACTAGTATTATTTAACTGGCAGGTGATGCTGTCTACAATAGATATTTAAATTTTCAATAGATCGATAATAAGCACCCAAAGATTGACTGCGTTTCGGAAATAATCGATATTAATAAAACGTGCTTCTATCCGATACCGATTATCTTGCTCAATGCCTTCCGACTGTCTTGGGTAAACAGAGATGGGAAAACACTCGACCAATCCTCCCTCTATCGATTAGATAACATGACGATTTATTGATCGAATATTTAATTAATCAACAACATATAGAATAGAATATTATACTCATCTTGGAATTTTTTAATAAAAATTGTTTATTTCAAATAATTTTTTATTGTATGTATGAAATACCACGATTTAAAAAAAAAATATTATAGTCTTGCCGTGTTTCTAACTTGGTAAGGAGGGAGAGGGAAAGAACTGATATCAAAGAATTTTTGCTATGTATCATTATAGGCGCATTTTTCATTCTGGTTGGGGAGGAGGGGGGAGGGGCGATAAAACCCCTACAAAAAACCTCGGCAGTTTATTTTATGTATAAAAATTATAGGTGATAATCAACATAATTCATATTAAACGAACAATATGATAATATACATAAAAATAAATTTATACGACTGTTATATGAATATCTTAGTTTTTGTGTTTTTTTTTTTTTACTTTCCTACCTATACAAACAACTACCTATACGAAATTGTTTAGCCTGTTTTTTGAAAGGTAATGAAATTCTCTGCAAAATTAAATAAAAATCGTTCATTTTGTGGGAACTATTAACGATGTTACAGCTTTTCAATGTAAGATTACGGGTTCATATCCTGGTGTCAGAAAAGGGTGAATGAGAGAAAAAAAGATGACTAAGTGAAAGTAAGAAAATCTGTTGCTCGCAACACACAAGCTTCACTATTTCCTCTACTTTTAACAGAAATTATTGTTTGACAAAATTAAGCTATGACAAAAAATATTTGTTCAGCATTATTAGAGAGTATTTCTTTCTTTCCTATATCTCCTCTTTACTATTTTTAAACTGATCTGCCTTAAGTCGGTTTATATTTCTTTAGTTTATCGTACTCGAATTATTTCTTTGATCGATTTTCAGGAAAATAAATCTAATTCAATTTTTTTTTTTTTTTTTTGTTACTTCATGAACATATGTAAAGATATAAAAACTTTTCTGAAATCGGTAGGAAAGTCGTGTGAGTGGGCATACCAGATTTTTTTTTTAACGTACGGATATATTTGAAAATATGTCAACAAAGCGGTTGAATATATCACACAATTTTATTTTTATATAGAGGTTTGAGGCAGTGAGATGCACTATCAATTCTTCGATGCTTCAAATTTTCAGCAGGATATGTGATAAAATCAAATAATGAAATACGCATATGAATGATTCATAAAATTGCAGGATATGTAGCTAGCTAGCTACATGAGGAACATTAGGCCTAGTAAAATACTTGTACAGCTACTTACAGTTTATTATAGAAGGATAAATATCTGGAATTGGCCAAATTGGAAACATATGGAACATTAAGGTCTTTATGGATTATTAACTAAAATATAATTAATTAATATGAATAACTTAAACATTACATATTAATATTAAAATCTGATCAGTAAAATTAATCGTTATTTAAAGTTTTTTATATAACATTACTTTAAAATTTTGGCACAAGTGATTTTATTTAGCAGCAAATGTTGTTTACTCCGATTTCCAATTAAAAAGCTGATCATATGCCAAAATTACTGCTACATACTTCAAATTATTTTTATCTGTAATTTTCATTTAGAGTAACATCAGAATTTTCATTAAATTAAAAGAATATTTTAAATTATATTGCACGCCAATGTTACGATCAAAACAATTTTGGTGACCTCGCTATGTCGAAAGCAAACAAACAAGTAAACAGTACACAAGCAACGTTTTTTACATGAGTCACCAAGTATAAAAAAATATATATTTTTTTAAATGTGTGTCGCATCGTATTCCCTATAATTAAAATATTTTAAAATTTGCAATAAAATAAACAATAGTTGTTTTGGTACTAATTGATATCAATTTTTCCCAAATTACGTGGCCCTTTCCAGCAGATTATTTACGTTTGGTTTGGTTAAATCGCCATTCTTACCTGAACGTCACAAGGAAATTTCCCAAGAAGCAGTTAGATAGCATCAAAACAATGACACAAAACCGAATTAAATAATAACAAAAATAAAATAAAGGATTTTTTTTTCTTTGATGTAGCGAATGGGCGGGGCTGGCGGAAGGAGACACCGGGGGCGGAAGTAGGCGGCGGCGGAGGTGGCTAATGCCTCATATCCGGCCGCCAGGTCTGATTTAGCAGGCACTGGCCCGCTCCTGGAGGTCGTGGATACCAGAGGCTGTGGTATTTGATCGGAACAACCACAGTTAATAAAAAATAAAAGGATATATTTGAACTACACATTCTTTTTGGTTATTACTATAACACATTTTAAACCTTCGGAGAGAGTAGGAAGGAGAGGAGGAATCACTGGCAGACAAAAGAAATGTGTAGTTGACATGTCAAGAATGTTTCGATACGAAGCCCCTTTAATTATAGAGATCACAAATGTTTGTCTGAAATACCTAAAAAAAAATATCTGATTTTAGTGCCTTGCTCAAGTATATGTATCCAAATTCGGCGAAGTAAAACGGAGAGTTCGGTTGTCCAGCAAAAGGTATGTAACGAAATTTTAAGCGCACCGCTACACTGATTTTTAAATTTGATGGATCAAATAATTCTGTGTTTTAAAAAAATTAGGCCTGAAAGAAAATCCGGTGAGAAATACAGATTCATAGAAAACTTTTTTTTTTCTTTCGGTCTCTAGTTTATGAAATGCCAAGCCAGGAAGACCTCCAGATTCTGGAAGCCAGTCTTAAGCCTTCAAAATCTTTAGTAAAGAAACAAATGTAAAAGAATACGAAAGAAAATAACTAGCTATTTGCACTGCGTTGAATATTGTGTCATGTTTCCATATTGGCACGAGAGAGAGGAAATAAATAAAAATATATGTATAAAACACCTTTCTAACATATTATTCCTATTTACCTACCTTCCGTTTCTGTAATGTAACCTCATTAATAATAATAAACCAACTGAACTCAGGAAGCTGAGTATCTTCTGTTATTCAAAGTAGCGGGGTATAATGGTGCCAAATCAGTTCAAGATGAATACATGATAGTTTTCAAAAAGCCTAGACGTTGTTCAGTAGTGATTTGACTTCATTGTTGTTCAGTGAAAAAGATGTGACTGGACATTTATAACGGCTATGATACAATACAAATAAAACTATGGTATTCATTAATCTATAATATAAATTTAATTTTCATTGCAACAGTGTATTAATTCAATCACTATTAGTTAATCCCTAATTTAATGATCTTAAATAAAATCAGATATATTAATTATTGTTGGCCAAAAACATAAAAAATCATGTAAATTCCAATATTTATTTCCTACGAAGAAGTGTTTCAACGAATTACGTACAATCATTTCGGTATGTCATTTCGTCTGATATTAAAACACAAAAAGAACTGAACGTGATTTAGACTTATGTTACTAAAATTTTTAAATGGTAACTTAACCAAACCAAACGTAAAGAATCTGCTGGAAAGGGCTGTGAATCTGAAGTCTAAGGCGGAAACACTCGGGTTGCTTGGGAATTTTATCTGCGGTGTGCTCAAAGCAATTTTGAAACCAACAGACATCTTAGAATAACTGTTAGTAATAACTTAACTTCAAATGACTGATGCTATCCAGCATTGACATTTCCATGTAATCAATTCAAACCTCCGTAATATTACTGATTATAGAAATGAAAATATTATATTGTTTTCTAAAATATTATATTCAATATTATGTTCTCGACAACCTTGAAATGTTGTCGTTCAGCGTAAACAGTTATATTTCGAAACCGTAAAGAACATTAAGAACCATAATGGACTTTGTCTTGTAAATTATTACTTTTCAGCAAGGAGTAACGAATTGTTTTATGACTAGTGTTTTCGATCTTCAACTGCACCGCGATTTCTTATAAATTTTGTTTATTAAAATATGTCTCAACATTTGCAAACAGTATTTACTGATTTTCAGTAGAAATAAATATTGCTCACTAATATTAAAAGCTCGATGTCCCCCCAAATTGTTTTACCATATTTCTTTTTTTTTTTCATGCTTTTATTTTATACCGGACATACAGGATGAATCTCGGCCTTCCCATTCGGACTATGATAAGCTGGTCATCAGTGTTTGTTATGGTAGATATGGCAAGATAGGGGATCAAAAAAAATATATATCATAAGGAGACATTGAAAAAAAAAAAAAACTAAAGTTCCCTATTAAAAATAAACTGAAAATGAAAATATGAATAAAAGAAAATATATAATCCTACTAATTCTAATACTAATTAGTTGTTATAATTATACTGACATTAAAAACCATTAATTATTTAAAGCACATTTCTTATATAGAAAAAAAAACAATAATTTATTCCAACATTTTCCATTTTAAATCTCTATTGCTTTTGTAATGGTCGTGGTGGACTACAGGTATGTCTTTGGACTACAGTGCGTTTAACAATTTCAGCTGAAAGATTCATGTTGTAATTAAGTCGTGAATGAAATTTGTTTTAAATTTCTTTGGCAGTATTTAAAATTGTTGAGATGTTTAAATCCACGTGTGTTATTTCATTTGCGACATAGAACTAGGTGCGTCAACTATCCTCCGCAACACTTTCGACCGAAAAGAATTTTAATGTTGGAAGTTTTAGCAGAGCCACACAGGGGGGGGGGGGAGGGGAAGAGGCTTTCGGGCTGAAGCCCTCCCCCCAAAATGGTAATGGTAAAAATAACCATTTTTATAGAGAAAAATATTAAAAACCATCTCTTAAAGTGTTATTGTTCATGTAATTATTAGGACTTCAAGAATCACTTAAACAACATGTCATATAGGTAGGGAGTTTCTTTTTTTTTCAAATACATTGTCATAATATATATGAAAAAAAACTTTCGGGCTGAAGCACTCCCCCCAAAAAAAAAATTAAATCCTAGATCCACTAGTGCACAGTTCTACATCTTAAGTCCAAGGTTTTAGTAAAACGTTATAAAGGATTAGTTTGTTAGTTAAAGATTATTTTTTTACGCCTGTCAAGTAACCTGGAGACAGTATCGTCTGTTTAATTCCATACGTTTTTATGTGTGTCCACAATTGATAACCTTCAAAGGAAATAAAATGTATTTTCATCCTTCTTACCATTATTCATAGACTTAGCACATGGATAAAATATAGATAATAGTTTTAAAGATAAAAAAAAAGTTTTAAAGAAAGTTAAGATTGGCTTTGAACTAGATTACAAGCTGATAAACTAAGTTGAGATAAAGCCATTAATCAAGATCACTCTATGCTTCGACACTTTGAGGAATAGTGATGATTCTTCCATTCTTCCCCCATCGAATTCCAACGGCTATCGGACAATCCTCACCCCACACTTCTATGTCCGGGATATTACATAGAGCGGGTAATAAAATTTATATCCAATATAGGAAGGGATCGGAGAGTAAGGAGTTACAATCCGAGATTGGACGAAGACGAAGCTTCACTTCCTAGTAATCAACTTTTCTTTCTCTTTTTTTACCCCAATAATAGTTTTCACCATTTCGTAATGGTTAAAATATTGTTATTTGAAGATAGTATCTGGAGGTTCGATTTATCACTCCATTTAAAGGTATACATTCTAAATCGTCAGAAAATCATAATGTAACTATTTGAGATGTAATAAGAGTCCCGTAAGTAAAGGAACGACAACAGACCTCAAGATCTACAAAATAGTTTATATAAACACTGCTGCGATTATACTGGAAAATTTTAGCTAAGTATTTTTTTTTTTAAATAAGTCACGATTTTTAATAAGGTAATCAAAAAATTATTAATTAAAGCAATTGAAAATTTATGCTTAGTAAACTAGACAAAATGAACTTAAAATGTAAGGAGAGTTTATCTTTAAAGGAAACTTTTAAACGACTAAACTACGCTTAACTCTCTGTTTGATATTGAATTTGCGATTTATATTTCAACGCCCTACAACCCGATTACATTTACCCAACTTTTAGAAAAACTTTCTCGTTTATTAAGCTTTAAGTTCATATTAATTAATCTGAGGCTTGTTACGGAATTAGTCCTGGATTAACTTCTATTTAAGTAAAAAGTTATTTAATATTCTGTCCTCCCAATGTACCCAGCCAGCTAAGATAGCCATGAAAATTTTGTTAAAAAGCTTTAATTTATCTTTTCTTTTCTGAGATTTCTAATGTACTGTAGTAAACTAATGACAAAACACATCTTATATATATAAAATAATACTTTTTTTTAAAAAATATACCACTTCATGTGGTTTTACACTGATATCCATCATAAGAATTGATCTTTAAGACAAATGGCAACAAATCTGATGACAGTTGAAAAATTATGGATATAGAGCAGCTGATGTCATGATTATATTTTCAAGCAAAATTTTTTTTTATTAGTTATTTATTCAGAAATATTACAATCTGTCACCATTAATAATAATGTTCAGAAAGCATATTCACACTCTATTATAAATAAATATAAATAAAACGGAAAATAATAATAATAAAAGTGAATGTATATAAACAAAAGAACTAAACTAATCAAAATAACAACTAAAATACATGCATACTATACAATAAAAATAAAATAAAAAATCTAATACTAAATTTCAATATCTAATTAGAACAAAATTAACAACAATAATTCTAAATAAGCAATTAAGAAAAGTTATAATACAAAAAAAATGTGATTTATGTGTTTTTATAAGGTTACTCGTTATATTTGAGACAATAAATATCGCAATATAATTAATAAGCGTAAGATTTGTGATCGGGGCCCCAAGATACTCCCATATCTCTCACCACTACGATGAGTTTAAGTGGCTCTTCCCCTCCTTCCGAAGACAATATTTCCTAGGTACGTTCCTCTACCAAATCATCAACGTCCTTCTTACGCCTACAACCATCTCCAGTTTAAATCCTTAGTCCATTCCCTGTCCACAAGATCTCGAGCTTCTAACCATTACATGCCTTTTCACAGATCTGCCTCATTCCAAAACTCCTTTATTGCTCGCTCTGTCAATTTTTGGAATTACCTCTCTATCAAAATTCGACATTCCCCATCCATATCTACATTCAAAACCGTCCTATTCCAATTCCTATCCCAAAAACAGTCACATAGTTGCTAACCATTCGACAACATACATTTATTTCATGGCATTCATTGTCAAATATCAATGCTAAATGATTATATATGATAGTATTTATATATTAATCAGGCACTTTATATTGTCAGATTCAGCTTTCTGTTTTCTCAACAGAAACACAAAGCTTATTTTAATAAAGAATTTAATATGTTTTTATTTTTTAATTCTTTATTGTTTTCTTAAAAGTGTATACTGGTCAATCAGTGCAAATAGCTTTAAGTGTCTTGTCATAGTGTTAATTGTTTTGTATATAGTTTCGTTTGTTTTTTATATAGAATGTTTATATTTTCTTTACATTATTTCTTTTTTTCGATTGATTTTATTTTGGCCAGATGTAATATTTTAATTTTGCTCTATTTAGTTATTCTCAAGGGACTGTGTCCCAGAATAAAGTTATTTTCTATCTATCTATCTAATAATAAAAAAAAGATGATTATAATTGATATTAAGATTAAATTTCGAGGATTTTTAATCCCAAGAAGACTGATAAGAATTCTTAACAAATTTTACTCATCTGAAACGGATTCGAAATCATGCTCGGGAATGACGAGTACAAAACTTTACTCACTGTCCTACCCACCACATAAATAAAAGACTTGATGTATAACTTTAGTTTTTCTAACTATACTTATTCAGAAACTATACTTATTTTAATATGACGTGGAATCGCTAATAAAATGACAAAGTTCCAAAAGGACTAGTAAATAATGTAATTTTTAAAACATACAATTGGTATAAGACCTAAAGGAATAAAAGGCTTATCTCGTGTGTCTAAATAAATATTATAAAATAAGCCATGACTTCATAGCATATATTACATCAACAGTGACCTAAACTCATTAATTATCTTTATCCAAGCCAGATCCTGGAATTCTAAGGACGGAAGTAGGAGGGTTCTCTGAACTTCTGGAGACATGTTTTATGGTAGTGGATCAACTCCAGTTCACATTTATCGGCGGAGCCAGCAAGATAACAGGAGGAAGAATTTTCATTATTAAGAATTATCATTATTCATTATTAACATTAGAAAGAATTAGAAATACTTTCTAATGTTAATATGAAAACAAAAGTATACTTTATACTTAATTGGTTAAGGAATTATTAATTATTCCAAAAATTTATGTCCATTCAATCAACACTTTTATAGAATTATGAACGTAATTCAAAACCACTTGAACGATATTGTTGATTGAGCGACAAGGTGGAAAATTAAAATGAAGGATGATGGAAAAAAAAAGTGTGTACGTAGTTTTCACTCTTAATTATACCCCTTCCCCCGAAATATATTTTAATGACATTGAAATTCCTGCATCCGAGGAAATTAAATATTTGGGTTTTTACCTCGACAAAAGACTAACTTGGAGGACACACATTAGACAAAAACGTATGGAATTAAGCAGACGATACGGTCTTTTATCTAGGTTACTTGACAGACGCTCAAAATTATCTTTTACTAACAAACTAACACTCTATAAAGTTTTACTAAAACCAATTTGGACTTATGGCATATAACTGTGGGGTTCTGCTAAAACTTCTAATATTAAAAAAATCCAGTCTTTCCAATCCAAAATTTTACGAAGAATAGTTGACGCACCATTTTATGTCGCAAACGACAGATTACATAAAGACTTGAACATCCCAACAATTTCAGACACTGCAAAAATAAACTACAACAACCTTTTCCAAAGACTAACTTACAACACAAATCCTCTGACAGAAAACCTTAAAAGCACCAGAAACCCGTACAGCCCACCTCGACGATTACGTAGGCGGTGGCCAAGAGACCTGCTGAACTGAACTATTTCCTGGATTGTAATGGAACGCTGAGAAGCTGCCAAAAAATTTGCTCATTGCAAAGAAATTTGCAGATCGCAAATTTAATTTTTTATGTCCAATTTTATGTTAATAAATAATAATAATGCTAATCAGTTTATTTTTCCACGAATAAATTATTTAAGAAATAAAACGTTTTTTTTCATTGGAATAAAATTTGCCCAAGTGTAGCTTGTATTCATTTCTTCCAATGCTAAGTTACTGCAGTGGTGGTGTATTAGCCTCACACATCACAGACTTTTGAGTTGTTTTCAGATAAGAATGTTTCATGCATGTAGCTCACAATGGTTTGAAATTATGATTTGAATTAAATTATTAAGGGTTATGAACAAAATTTTAATTTTATAAAGATCTTCTGTGTCCCAAAAGTTGCATACATAATATAATATATATCTTTCATTCAAAAATATTCATTTAAAAAAATATACCTCTGCCACGTTGTTGAGGGAAAACCGTCTTAAGGAACCTTTGAAACCGAGCCAGGATCCGCAGCGTACGTGGCCAAGCCTATCGGCGAAGTAAAAGACGCCGTCATATCCAGGATGGGGCATAAATCGCGGCGATAAAGGGGAGCCCCAGTCATAATTACTTAGGATGCCCTAGCGTGACGGAAGGCACTATCACTAAGATGCCGTGACACACTGCTAGTAGGATGCCTTCCACTCAGTGCTCCATTAGTCCGGATGAGTTTTCGATTTGGACAATAATAGTCCCTTGTGGCTACGTTTAATGTTCTATTGTACTCGAGGGAGGAAGAAGAAAAAATTATTTCAGTGTCTAAAAGGGTCTTATTTAATTGTAAGCAATTACGCAAAAGATCGAAGTCAATCTGATGCTACGCAATTAAAAAGTAGCAATTAATTAAGACTAGGAAAGGGAGAGAGGATTCTTGACCTCATAAAATGTAAAGACGATCCGCTCATCAACCGATTAGGCCAGTCAGTCGGCGTGATTCTAGACAAAATATCCAATAAAAACGTTAATTTGATACAAGAGGCGAGTCCAAATGTATAAGACCAATTTTAGGTGGTCACATTTTGTACTGAATAAGCAGGTATTTGTTTGATCACGGTAATTTGGTGTGAGCCAAGTATTACCCATTGACCTATAATTAAGTGATAGTGCGCTGGTTATTGTGAGAATTGGTGTGGACTGTAGGAGGTTGGACCACTGAAATTTGATACTTGATTAAATTAAATAAATGATTCGAAACATGATTATATGAAATTGAATATAAACAAAAGAAATAAAAATTTGCGCTTGTACAATTTTGTTGTTAATGACAGATGAAGTAAACATTTAATAATTTAATTACCCCCATACAGACTGAAACGACTAGAATCCGCCCGACGTTTTTGACTACTCCAGCACTTACTAGACAAACGCTCTAAACTTCCAACTATTTACAAAAGAATCGTATATATTACTATAATAAGGCCTATTTGAACTTACGAGATCGAACTTTGGGACTCTACTAAACCATCAAATTCCTCTCGTATCCAATCCCTTCAATCTAAAATCCTTCGTAAAATCCTTAATGCTCCCTACTTTGTCACAAATAAAATCATCCATAATGACCTTAATGTGCCATATTTTTCCGATTTAGCTCAATCTAGATACCTGTCCTTTCATAATAAACTTCTGAACTATCCGAACCCTCTTGTTTCCAACCTTGCTCCCTCTCTATTCCTGATAACCCTCCGAGGCGTCTGAAACGAAGATGGCCTAGGGAACTTCTAATATAGAAATATAATTGGAGTGCTACCAATGGGTAGTTACTCTTCATGTTGTATATGTCATGTTGCTTGTTCATATTTGCTTGTTGTAGTTGCCATTTAATACAATTGTAAATTTCTATAGTAAAAAAAAAAAAATAATATAATTGCTGATGGTTAAATTACAGTTTTGTCGTATGGCAATTCCATGTTAGAAGTGATTTTGCTTCAGACTAAAATTTTATTTTTGATTTGGATTCACTTAGTGTCTAAAATTGAGCCTTATTTCTTCGTCTCCTCTTCTTCCTCCCCATACTTTCTCCACCAGGCTGTTTTCTTGGGGATTAGCAATTCATTTTCTTTTTTTAGGACGAGTTTCGGTCAAATAAAAATGAATGTGCACACTTCACCAATGACTAGGATTAACTGTCCAGGAAAACTTTGCATCAAAATGGAATTGTTTTCTTCATTTTTTTGTGTGAGTGTGTGTGTTTCAGGGGTTGATCCCTGTATAACGAATGTTAATATTCAATATCTTTATGTTATTTTGGAACTAAAACTATTCGCTTTGAAAACTTTCAAGTAAAAGTTTGACTAAATTAAAAAAAAAAAAACATTTATTGAAAAGTTATGTAGGTTTTCCCAAAAAGATGATCTAAAAAAATACATTTATTGTTAGATGTTCAAACAAACAACACATTAGAATCAAATAATTCATTTAAGATAAATTACAACTGTATTATAAGCCTAATTACTGATTATTTCCAATTTAATTAACTATTTTTTTAAAACTTACATAAAAACCAAATTTACACTTTTATTATAAACTTATAACGTTCTGACAAAAAAGTTTTTCCCAACTTTTATTTTAAAACATTTTTTCCTAAAAAGATTCACAGAACGTGTTTAATGAAACTATAAAAAAAAAAATCATAAAACTTTTAGTACCTCGAATAAAACAAACGGTACCACTTTTTTCTTTGAAACAAACCAAAACAACGCATCAAAATTAACGCAAATTGTATATGCATATATACCTCCAAAGGTATAAAGTTGAGAAGTATATTAAATAATTTATGACCTCGGTATTTACATAAAAAAAAAGAGACAAACGTAAAAAAGATCTACGCCTCAGTAACAGAAAAATGATTATCAAACCTACCATTTTTTATTTGCTAATTGCCAAGTAAATATTTAATAAAATAACAATTTAATTTATTAGAGCTATAAGTTGTAATCCATGTTAAGACTTCCGCATGACGCAATATCTTATCTCCTGCATGATCTGACATGCAACGAATGTAGTCTATTGATAGATTTCAAAACGAATTTTTAAGTTTAGAATTATTATGGCAAGAATATGTTGATATATAATAGCTTTTATGTTTTATTTTTTATTATTCAGAAGACGTTAATCATAAATTATGACTCACCGTTTATCAATACGTCATCAAACTTAAAAAGAGGCCACACGGGTATTATTGTTTTATTTCTTATATATATTGTTTTTATTCAACGCTTATGACATAAGCCTCATGTGGTTGACTATCAAGCCATTCGGCCTGATAGCTTATAATTTTGCCATAATGAATTTATCTTAATATAAATAATTTGACAGTTTTATTATAATAAATTAATTATTCTATTATAATTTATTTATTTTATTTTGTATCCCCATTAGCCCACAGTATTCCACCATCCAACAATGTATATTGTATTAATTTGAAAATTTAAATAAGCAATGTGCAATTATAACACAAAAAACAACAAACTCAACTAAGTCCCAATTATTTCTACCAGGAAACATTTATTCAAAAAGCTATTAATTTACTTTAACATATTACTAAAGAATTAATAGCCAATCTAATGATTATGGAAATCATTATGGAATTAGATAATAGTGAAATATTAATTAATGCCTACGTACTTAATTTAATATAGTAAAAAGATTTTCTAAGTACTCACATAATCTAACATTCCCTCTTTAAATACAAATTACAAGCTGCATACAACTTACCTGCAAAACGAAAAAAACAAAATTAGTAATTATTATTTAATGTATTAAATATATTAAATTTACATATAACTATATAACTCGGTCACTTATGAAAACGATTAATTTCATAAGACGAATCAGTACTAAACTATTTATCGTTATTAATATAATTTTTATTTCACGTTCAATATTTAATAATAAACAATTCGCATAATAATATGAAGTTGATTAAATTGGTTTATGAATAAAATTATTTATTATTCAATAGTAAAAAAATAAATATATACTTCGTAATGATAATCTCTATCGTGAGGGAAATTTATTCTGTAGACCAATGGTTTACAGATGTGGTAAATAGAAATTTCATAGTGTTGTTTAATTTATACTAAACAAACACTATTTTACGAGGTGTCTCCACTTCTCACAGATATATAGAAGTATGACTTCATAAAATTCTACGAACATTGAAAAAGGACACTGATGATACCAGATGCCAAGTGCATTTTGAAGCCATGAGTGATGTAACAAACCAAACTGACCGAATTCTGGCTGAGACTATCAGACGTGGGTAAATAGCCTAGGATCACGCAAGCTGTGCATCGTAAACTGGAAACTAATCGCAAACAAGTTTAAAACCAGGCAAGTGTCAAGTTGCAGAAATATTCAGGCAATTTTAAATATTGTGAAATAATAATTTTTAAAGATATTCTGTATTTTATAATGAAAACAATATAAAATGAATAATAGGAACAAAGGAGGACTCAAAGATAATTATTGAGAACTCTTTTGGAACCATTACCTCAATGAAAGTGATGGAATTAGGCTAAAAAGAATTCAAAACCTCCAAAAGTAGAAAGATTTTCTAGACGGTTTACATTTAAAATCAAAAGAAAATTTGAATAATGTTTTTACCCTAAAATTTGGAATACAAATTTGAGTGCCGAAAGTTAATAATAATTGAATTGATTCCGTACCTCACATGACCTAGTCAAAAAGAGATTTCACATTATTAAAGGTTTATGTGTGCTCATTGAATAATGGTAAAATCCAAAATATTATAGTTATTTATGAGAACACATAGGTGCCTCAATTCTTTATGACCAATTACTGTGGGATGATTATAGACTAAATTTCCAACAAACAAGTTCATTTGAAACATGGTCCTTTTGGGAACGGAAAAGGAGTTAAAACCATCTTTGATTTCTCTTAAGGCAGTCGTGATTTTTTATTGAATAAAAAAGAATTGCTCAAAAACTATTCAAGGTAATTAAATTCTAAGTACACCATCGTAAAACAGACAAACATTTTTTGAGAAAACAGTGATTAAATTTACTAAGAGAAAATTGACTTTAAATTTACTAAAGTAATTTATAAAAGTGACTTTCAGGAGATCTAATACTGCTATATTAGTAGCCACTATACTACAGTATTCACAGCAGCATATATCTGTACAGCGGCCGTATTAGACATCCCGAAAGTCCCTTTTATCATTAATAATAATAAAAGGCTTAGCGAATCCGAAGGTTCCATGCCGACACCACCAATCGCTTATTACACAGTTCCCTTCACCGTTCGCCGCCTAAACCCAGTCCCTTCAGAACGGCATTAAAGCAATCTTCCCACTTTCGCTTCGGTCTACCCATCGGTAAATTTCTAATCTAGAGCTGGATTAATATTTTAAGTGAACATCAAATACATATAAAAATAATCCGGTATCAAATAACCCAGAAGAATTAATAAATAACGAATAACAGGATGCGGAAAATCTTAAATATTTCGCTTCCTCGCTAACCATGGGCGGTGAAGCTTTGTATTCTTGCGAGAGGTTATAAAATAATTTTTGTTTAGAATCTGAATTTGCGTTTTATGATTTTAACTTCATAGGATAAATCTATTTCCGTGTGTATCTATAGTCAAATCCATATGATGAGTATATCTTCTACTTCCGTAAATCTGATTTTCATGAAATCTATAGTTATGCGGATTGACGCCTAGATGGTCCCAAATCACTTTTCATCAAAGGCATAACTACAACTGATTTATTGTTCACAAACCTATGGTTACAAGGTTATAACAAAGAGCTAATTGATTGTAACTATGTTAACTTGACAAATCCTACAGTCCTCCTCACCAAAGATCAGGTTCTTGGGGAGGATAATGAGCTTCTGCATCCGGAAGTGCTTCAGCCACAGCTCCCTCTCGAAGACGGAGTTGGTCGCTATGCTTTCTTTTTGTTTCGCCTCCATATCGCATCTTGTAGGAAGGTTCCGCGGTTCTCTCTTCATCTACTCCGGGTCTCCAACTTTTACATTTATCGTTCCTGAGCCAGACTGCTTGACCAGGCAGGAACCCCCTAGGCTTAATTAATAAATCATGATACTGTTTCTGTCGCCATATTCGATATTTCACTTCTTCTCTGAAATCCGGCCTCATTCTATCAATAACTGTTGGTAATTTTCTTCCCATAAAAAGAGGAGACCTAGCAGAATCAGTAGTTTTTTGAGGGGTGTTTCTGTACGCCAGTAACAGTTGCTAGAGAGCTATTTTTTATTAAATAAAAATTAATTGCTTACAAACTGTTCAAGATAACTGAATGTTATGTACCCTATGTCATCATTAATGAGACAAATGCACAGACATCATTAATTAATTTCCTTTAAGAAAACTGTTATTTATCATTATTAAGATCGTTGATAAAAGGGACTTTCTGGTGGGCTAATAACGCAAAGTTGTGTTTCTCTTAAAAATGGAATCAGTGTTAAAATTACCTCTAGTTGCAGCCTTCAGAGTACATTACAAATAAGCTAACATCATTAAAACTTTTGAAAATTTCAGAAATATCTATTGAGAACATTTTTGTCAACTTATTAGGTAATTTCGGGAGCAGAGAAGTGGTACAACTCGTTAGTAAAAAAAACAAAAAGAATTTTGAAAAATCAAGAGGGAAAGGTGCATGTTGCTACTGTTTGTGCAAAAAGTCGTATGTAACAATCTTCTATGTTGATTCTATTTGTGCTAAAGGTAACATTTTTTAGTATCTAACTGTAACAAATAGTCTGCTACAATGGAAAATAGAACAGAGAAATAAGATATGAAATTATATTACTAAATCATAAAGAAATAATCAGGTTTGTAAAACAGCGATACATAAAAACAAGTTTCTTTTTCTTCTGTTTCAAATCAATAACTAATGTAAAATAAAACAAAATACCAATGATGTTAGAAAAAATTTTCCAATTGCAATTTCAGAAATTTTCAAGTTTCATTGGCATCAGCCCGTTTTAAAAGTACTCGGAAGACAGCAAACTACATCATCCGAAAGGAAATTCCACATTATTTCAGTGTTAAACTCTTTCGGTTTTACAGCACAACTTTAACTTTAAAATCGAGAAACACAACTTTGTTTATTTAGCTCTCCAGAAAGTTATTTTATCAATGATCTTAGTAAAGATAAATCAGTGTTCTCAAAAAAAAAAAAAATATTTTTCTAATTTACTGTGGTGTACTTAAAATTTAATTATTTTGAAAAGTTTTTCAGCAACGACTTCTTATCCGTACATATATTATTACAGTAAGGCTCGAAATCGGTTTTGTACCAAATATAAGCTCCTGTCATCCTCAAGTACCACGAATGGGGTACTGTTGGATTCAGAATTTCACGGGGGGTTATCGTATTCTCCACTTTTGTTTTTCTTTCTAAAATAAATAAAGTCGATATAACCATTTTACTAGGCTTCGATACTGGAACGGTGGTAGGTCTGTAGATCGATAGGGAAAAATTGGATCTTAAAGATTTTGATGCGTACAGCAAGACCCAGATAGTTCCAAAGGAATCGGATCCTGCGTTTTTAAGCCGAAAAACGTACTATTTTCGAGATAACGCAAGGCATAGGGTTCCCATCCACACAACCTTACGTTAATTGTAATACTGTCATTGAATACATGTCTCATTTCGTCGACTTGATGTCTCTATGATCGAGAGAGGGGGGAGTTTATATTATTCATCGATGGTGTTTTTGATCGGCAAGCCATATCATCATTAATTTTTCACCAAATTTCAAGATTGAGCCACCAATTTCGAAGGCTTCCTTCTCCTTCAGGCTGGCAAAATAGTCCTATCACCCAGAAAATTCAGGCAAACAAGTTATGAAAGAAAATAAACTTTATTTGCGAATAACTGAAAAATTACACACTTTTCCCTAGGTTATGCCTATAATTATATCAAACATTACTAAATTTCCTACAAAGGAAAAAAAAATCATCGCAATCCGGCAAATTTTTAGCAAATATACAGCATACTGAAATTTGTATACATGTTGGTTCCAAACAAAAATGAAGATTTAAATTATTTTTTGTTTGCTTTGTGGATTATATTTATCGATAAAGTAACATTTGATGTCTTAATCTTTTGATAAGTTGCATGTTCTTATTTTCTTATTAATTTGGCATTTGATAACAATATGCTGTGCGAATTTTTCGCACGGGCCTAATAGTTCAATAAAAAACATCAACACCTTAAGAAAAGACAAAATTGGATTTAACTCTTTTTCGGTTTGGAGTTGGGCTCAAGCTAGCGTTTTTCTTTGACAAGAGTACATTCCAGTAAAATATATTAGGCTTCGAAATACAGATCATAATATACCCAATAGAAACGGCGAGGAAGCTATATCAACCCCACAAGACTTTTCAACTTAAAACTATCAAACTTGCACTTACATCTGTGGAGTTAACATTTAATATTTATATAAACATATACATACATACACAAGGTATTATTTCATAAATAATAATAACATTAAGGTTTTAAACATTATCCAACAAATCCTTGGACAATATAAAGAGTAAAATCATCTCCTTCTTGAAATAATTTATTGTCTTTCTGCTCAAGACGGCCCCGTAATCCTAGCTTGACAGGTGGCTTATTCTTAAAACTAGCTGATCAATATCAATAATTCCAGCCTTCAACTGGATTGCACGAAATAATCCTTTAATCCTATTAGAGAGAAATTGAAACGGACTCTTATCGATTAAACACAAATCGATTCCAATAACTTCTTATTAAGTGATACCCAACGCTGGTGTTCACTCACTTATATTATTGAGAAATAACAACATATGTTTTTTTTTTTTAAATTACTTATTAGTCATTAATAGTTATTTTAAAATTTATTTATTATGAACTTTAATTTATTCAACATTAAAAATAATTTACTTTAAAAATTTTAGCTTCCAAATGGTTCCAGCCATGTAATTTTGTGTGTGTGTGTGTGTGCTAAAGCTTGTCAACTAAGTCCTATTTTTGCCAATATGGCATTAATATTGTTACTGAAAAATTGATCAAAATATAATCCGAAACCCAAAGTAATATTCTGTGCGTAACTTAATAGTTATATCGAACCTAAATTTGAATAATTCGATAGTTTAAAACTAAAGTAACATATTAGTTTTATAAAATTGAATGAAACTACTATAATGGATAAACGTTCGAGGAATAGGCGGGCATTTTATATTTTTTATAAGAGTCCATAAAAGTGAAGGCCCCTGGTTTAGAAGGTAGCATTGTCGAAAAAAGTTTCTACAAATGAAAATAGTTATATGAAGAAAATAACGTATCAGTGACTCGCTAACAGATAGGTTCAGTATTAGCAATTATACTCGTCTTCAGAGGACTATAACATTATTTTTATTACAAACAAATTTCGATTATTTGTACATACTAGTTGGCCCGTGTGATTAATTCGCAGAAAATTTTGTTCAATGAAGAAATAGAAAAACAATGTGGAAATAAGTAGATTCTATGTATTATGTAAGGAAGGAATTAATGTTTTTTCCTTGGTCGATTACAATATTCCATTTAACATAATAGCCCAAAATATGTTTACTAATTGCTTCGCTAGGACCTATTTTTAAATGCTGACTGGAAAGATAATAAAAGTAATAAAGACAAAATAATGCCCCGATCATGAGATTTTCTAAATTATAAGATGTAAGAACAAACAAATGCCTTAAAGAAATAATAAAATTAATATATCAGCCAGGAAAAAAAGTGTAGTAGACTATTGTACTGCTAAATGAAATATCTTTAAAGAGGAAGACATTATTAAGTTTACAAAAATTAATGGAGTGCATCTTTGTTATCGGATAATTTCGTTGTTTTTTAATTGTCGGATTTTTACGATTTTTTTTTATTTGTAGGTAATTTATTTATCTTTCTAATTATTATGGATAAAAAAATGCATACTTTTTTAGTTAGTCGCAAAAAAAGTTTTTTTTCCGGCATACCTTTTTTTCCAGAAATTTCGAGGGGATTGGACTATTTTTCGAATGTGAAGGAGAAGAATATCTTCAAAATGAGTGTCAATCATTGGATTTGATGAAGAATTGACGAAATTATGGCGTACCGACAAAAAACACCTTTTAGAAATAATATATAGGATTATGTGAGCTGAATATGGAATCAATTTTAAAGGTACTTTTGAAACTTGCATTTTAATAAATATCTATATATACAAGACATGTTTCACAATCTTTAAACGGTGTAAGAGGTCAAATAACGAGGTAAAAAGATCAGACAATCAATCAAAGCAAATAATGAACATGAAAATGGGTTTTCCTTGTATTCAGTTGAAAATAATTACCTGAGGCGACACCTCATCGAGCATTCCGAACAGAGCGTTGACAATAACCTGAACATTGCTTCTCCGACAGCAATTTGCTACAATGATTTCATGCTTCAGCGAAATTCTGATGGCAATCTAACAAGGTTAGGATGAAGACGTTAATCAAGATTGCGCTCAAACAAGACATTAATTTACTCGAACAATTATCATTCCCGATTATTGAATCAGCGAACAAGGAAACGCTGATCGGAGATTGCATAATGTCCGCCGCAGGACGTGCAGTTGATTTGCTGTGTGGGGTGAATCACTTGTGCAAGCTTCTGGTACAGCAATGACTCAGTGCTAGCTAGAATGTTTGAACATAGAAGGAGTAACCAAGACCAAGACCAATATGTATCTGCAGTGGAGACTTTATATTCATGGCTCCAGCGCCCAATAAGTGACCTCATCGCAGGCGGAGGCTCGGATGAAAATTACAAAAAGTATCTGTTATTCTAAGCAAAATGAAACTTGTCTGCTATTCCAGAGCCGCTGCTTTCGAAAATGGCACCCGATTTAAAGAATATTAGACCAGAAACTTGAAGATCGAAACGGGAAAATATTGCGAAAAATCTGGGAAATGTTTTTATTTTTTCACTAACGCGAGCCCGTAACGGAAAACTTTTTAAAGTTAAAAAATCCCGATTTTTTGCATTTCCATTTTTTTCATCTAGAATTCTTAAACAGCGTATAGAAGCGGGAAACGGATTGTTTATGAAATTAAAGAACGTTAAATTGTGCTCGAACGAATCTAACCTAAACTTAAAAATTTAGTTAAGTGGTATGGTAGAAAACCACGGTCAACGAATAATGATGTTTACCAAATTTGTGAGAAACTGAGACAAATTACTATAAATGGCAGCTTGGAAATGACTTTCTTAAGAGGTAAGTTCATAAAATAAAAGTTGTGGAGCGTTAAAATCTGCGCCCACTAAGTACTAACATTTTTAACGCATGTCAATTCTTGTTCTTCTACGTTCTTCCTTATATGACTAGATCAGGAACTAAAATGAAGAATTCGGTAGTCCTCCTCAGGTCCTCCATACTTCCATATAGTTTCTTTTCCGCTCCAGTTGGAGAGGGCCAGATCACTCTCCTTTTCCTGGGAGTAGGCTATGCACGTTTGTAGGATATGTTCCACATTTTGTACTCCTTCACCGCACTCGCACAGGGGACTAGAGCCAATTTTGAACTTACTGAATAGGTGAGCTTTGAGCCTGTTGTGGCCAGTTCGTAAGAGAAAGATCAACACCTGATCGTCCATCAAGACCTCGTCGAGTTAGTCCATACATCGCATCTCTGGGGGTCGTGAAGTGGATGATTTCTGAGCCAACGTTGGTTAATAATGCATACTAATTATATCTCTCGAAAATTACACCTTGTATATGAAAATATGCACATCGTTCTAGCGAAAAAAATTAATTTATAAAGAGAAAATGTAAATAACACGTATATTAAACGCACGTAAAACCATACATAAAAGGTATCAAAGAAAATGAGCATTCGTAACTTAAAAGACCACAATATTTAAGTGAAATTGAATTGAACTTATGATTGAAGAAATGCTTAAGATTTAGTTTGTTATTTTACTATATTTATGTTACGTAGAACACATATAGTGTATTCCTTGTGAATAATGTTCTATATTCCGTATACTGTTTTATGTATTTAGACAATTTTTTAGAATATATTTGCATTTTGTTATATTATATTTGCGTTTTCGCAGAGAGAAGTAGTTTATGGAATTTAATGGAGGGAAGGTATAAACCATGATAACAAAGCATCTTAAAGCGTTGGTCGATTTATCATCCTAGATACTCGCGGCGACGTTTTAATTTGGCCTGATTATGTTAAAATTTATTTTTTTGGTAATACTAACGGAATGAATCTATACCTTCCCATTCTAGTTTGGACAGGTTTGATTCTACCTCTAGAACAACTCCCACTCTTTACCCTATATGCCAGAAAAGGCGAGTTAGAGTGTAAAAAGACCGGACAGGAGCGGTGCTAAAGTAGTTCCTTAAACATAAAAGGCGTATAAACATTTTCGGCTTTGAGAGAAAATATTTTTTAAAACTCTACGAATAATTCCCTCCTTCGGTTAGTGACGAGGCACAATAATTGATATGATACATATTTTCCGTATCATTCACGTACCAAACACGGATCAACATTTAGCATGATTATAAAAAGTGTATGCCTTCTTATTATGTCATAGGCACATTAATGGTTTCTTGTAGCCCTAATGAATGAAGGCACGTCTTTTTACGCCAAAAATTGTCTCTTTATCAGGTTATAAAAGAATTCTACAGAAGAAAAAAGTTCTCCTCTGACATAAACCCTTGAGTTAAGTAACAACAGAGCAATATTACCATAGCGCGGTGCGAAAAGAGGAGCCGTCAACACGTGGTTGGTTCTTTCACCCTACAGTCACGTGGATTATTCAGGAATCCAAAACGTTACAATACGAACATCGCCGATGGGGGATCATTGTACTTTTTCGTAAGGGGGTTTAGCTTGTCCTTGTATAGGAGTGGAGATTTTTATATTTTAAGCCTCTCATTATTTTTCACGCTATCAAGCATACAGAAAAGGAAAATAAATAAAAATTTTCCATGAAAAAAATAACAATAACAATAATTAAAAAAATAAATGTGTTAAATAAAATAAAAAACTTGAAAACAACACTACATTTTCTAGAAAGAGCTTTGATCGATAAACTTATTCAATTAGCAAATTCTCTAAAAGTTATATTTAGCCTTTTTTCAGAATTATTAACAATGAGAAATAGTTAATTATTTAAAATAAACTAAATTAAAGATACATTAAAGGAAGACATGTTGAACATTGGGTATCTAAGCCCCATAAAGTGACATCAATGAGAGCCAAATGATATTAAATACCACTTAATTATACAATCATAAACCGAGTTTAATCAAAATTGCTAAAGCAGTTTTTGAGAAAATTATGAAAATGTGTATCACTGTTGATATGAAGTGCCACTTCCGACTTTAAGTCGATTTTAACGAAAAAGTTGCTGTCACATCTGAACGACATAGAAACCTTAAATGGATAATTTCAGTTTTGTACGACTTTTCGTTTATGAGCTACACTGTTAACACAAAGACACAGACCATTTTGCGGGACTTGGTTATTTGGTTATTGGTTAGGACTTGGTTATTTGGTTATTGGTTGGGACTTGGTTATTGGACTCAGGTGACTTCAAAACTGTATTTTGTATATCGTTGAATACTCAGATTCGAAAATTTTTACGATCGCAATATTTTCCCTTACTATACAAGGTGTTCCGTAAGTAGAGTGAAATTTTTATAGGAGTGATAGCAACCTCAAGAGCTACAAAAAAATTCATAACAATGGGTCAATTTTCAGCAGAAAAGTAGGAAATCCACGTTTTCTGTTTTTTTATGTGAGACATGTTTATTATTGAATAGAAAGCAATATTTAATTTCTATTAACTAATTAATAAATTTATTTATTCCTATTTACATCTAAGAATTAAATAATTTCTATTTTAGCTAAATTAAGCTAAGTTCTGTTTTTCATAAAAAAAAAAAAACCTAAATTATTCGCCATTTTTTTTTTTCATTATACAAATAAACTACAGTTTTCCCCCTCTTATAGAAACTTCTTCGTTTAGTAAGCTTTAAGTTTGTATCAATTAAGTTTAGATTTATTGCGGGAAATTTTGAGATTCAGCTCAAGTTCTGTAAAAAAAAAAAATATTTTTTAACCTGACAAGTAAAACTACCCCTGTTTTCAGCAAAAATTACTACAATTAATTGTTGCAAGCTTTTATTTCTTGTTTATCCATGATCTGGGATGTATTTTAATAAACACACTTTATATTCGTAAAAAAAAATTAATTCGAAAAATACTGATTTACATGTATATATATCGGGCTGAAGTCCCCTCCAAAATTAAATCCTGGACCCGTTACTGTTTAGAAAAAATTCGACAATAAATGTTTTGATATCAACAATAAAAAGGTTTTTTTTTTGGTTTAATTTTTATATTCACACCTGTCATAATGGTAATGACAACCAGTGAATGTGAGGTTGATTGGAAAAAATAATGTCTTGAAAGGCATTACGAGGATCAGTACCCAGCGGCACCTCACTCGGCGTGATATCTACGTTAGGCGAGGAGGTCCCTCATCCAGCTCCTCTTCAGTCTCCTACAGACGTTACCTGGCATATTCGTAGTGGCCATGTCATTTATAAGTGTATTAGGATGTCCTTGTAAGTTGTCATGGAATCGTTTGTAATGAGTTCGTATGTGTTCGTTAACAGTCGGCATATGGAGGTCAGTATGTAAGGTTATGTTGCTAACGTATCAAGGTGCTTTTGTGATAGTCCTGAATGTTTTTGCTTGAAAGGTTTGATGTTTGTTTAAGTGAGTCTTTTTAGCAGTTCCAAATATTTGTGATGCGTAAGTCCAAATAGGTTTTAGTAAGTAATTGTATGTGTTCAATTTCTGTCTAAGTTTTAATTTTGAATTTTTCAAGTGAGTTCAGAATTCTTAATCTTTGATTTAGCGTTTTTCGTTTCTTGGTTATATGTGGGCCCCACGTCATTTCTCTGTCAAATGTCAGACCAAGGTAGTGAACGGTGTCTGTCTGTGAAATCTGTGTATTGTCAAGGAAAACTGGAGGGCATGTTTCATGTCGAAGCGTAAATGTGATGTGCTGTGATTTTTCTTGATTTAGTCGGATTTTCCAAATTTTGACCCAGTCATGTAATTTTGTTAAATACTGTTGTAGGGCCTGTGAGGCGTATGTTGGATTTTTGTGTCTTGCTAAAATTGCTGTGTCGTCTGCATATGTCGCTGTTAAAATGTTGGGACTGCAAGGTATGTCATGGGTGTTAACAAGTTTTTAAAATCTATATTTACTTATTAATGTATAAAAAAGTTTTTTCAAGCCTAAATATAATTAAATGTTGAGTTAAGTAACTGGTTGTTATAATAAACAAAGTCTATATAAGACAACACAATCAATGCCTTCTACAATGGAATCTGTTCAGGGTCAAAACAATAATTTCAGATTTGCAATTACGATCATTATTTACGATGGCTGAAATTACATGCATAGTAAGTAATTTTGTATCAATGAAAACTGATTTAAAATAATGACAGAGCTCTAACTTATTGTCTGAAAACGTATTACACAACGGCGTTATAAAGAATCGTGTTATAGTATTCATTTAAACTAACTATAAAAATCATAATGAAATAGGAACGACCTTCGATTTACGATTAATTTAATGATTGGTTTACGAATCAGTCCGCAAATTGTATTTACTGCGTTATTCCTTTGTCAAAGAACTTCAAAAGGAGCTAAATATGAATTACAAATCTGTGTAGCGAATCATCTGAAAGATTTACCAATTTATATCTCAATATTACAACACACATCCTTGAAGTTTCAAGACACGTGTTGAACGGACTACTTTCAATTGATATTCTGTTTAGTATTAAAAAAAAAAAAAAATCCGGATGGAAAATTATTAATTCAAAAAAACTTAAAATCTGAATAAACGTAATTAAAGAAGACGTAAAATTTGAATCTAATAATCCAGCGCGTATTACTATATATTTCCCAGATAATTCATTGTCTAGTCAATATCGTAAAAGGAATATACAATCTCCAAAATATGTTGTATCGAAACATCATACTGACAAAATCTTTTGGGTTGAGGCCAAAATGATGAATAAATTCAAAATTGACATTTCAAATGGTGTTATTATTAGCAGCGACAACCCGAGCGGGTAGACGGCCAACAGCTAAAATTATCGCACGGCCAGACAGACAAAAAGCCAAAACAAACTAAAGGCATTACAAATGTGGGAGTCTTCAAGATTCACAATTATTTACCAACACTCAACCTAATCTGGAATTGGTGGAGATAAGTTAATTTTACCATAATGGAAATTGGTCTGAATTCGATATGAAAAAAAATAAGAAGAAGAAATTGAATGAATAAATAAATAACAGATGGAAGATGGCTTTGAGTCAAATTTACCACAATTCTTACAACTGTCAAAAGCCACATATTGATTGAATCCACATAATTAAAATTTTTTAAATAGAGAGAAAAATATTTTAGGAATAATAAACGTGTTAACAATGTATTACAAATTTTTAAGAAATTTAACAAAAATATTTTTTTTTCACATAACTTTGGAATTTTAAGTTTTTTTTTTCTTCAAAAGCCTGCAAAATAGAAAGCTTTCTTTTGTTTTGTTTTTTTCTTTGTGGAAATTCAATATAAGTAAAAATAATAGAAATAGTCAAGCCTTTATTTTTTTTTTTATTAAACCCGTCTGCTTATTGTTAAATGCATGACAGGTATACATTAGGAATCAAAGGGAAACAAAATAATAATATTAATAATTTTTTATATCAATTATAATATATCTAAGGTCTCAAACTAGAAACTTAAAAGATTTATTTATTCCTCTTCATCTCACACCATTGAGCCCTATGTCCTAGGACCACAAGATCCTATCAAAATCCTTCTACGTCTTTTTTCCAAATCAAAATTGAAAAAAAACAGACAAAGACTCAATACACACTTTAGACCTACACTTACGACAATTTAGGCCTACTCAAACCCATATGGACATACGCCTCACAAATTTACGGTTCTGCAAAAAAGACATACTTACAAAAACTACTGACATTTCAATCTAACATTTTACGACTTATAGCATGAGCTCCTTGATACGTAAACAACAAAACTTTACATAACGACTTACGACAACCAACTATCGACCAACACATACGCGATCTTTACTCCAGATTTCATCTTAAACTACACGGATATGACAACGGACTTATTAACGACATGGCCACAGCTGACATGCCTACCAGGAGGCGACTAAAGAGGAGCTGGATGAGAGATCTCCTTCCTTAAATTAAGGAAATAAATCAAGACCAGGAGAAGTGCTGCTGGGTACTACTTTTTTTCCTCTTGCCTATGTCAATTTTTCGTATTAGTTACAGCTCATCTGCTTATTGTCAAGCTAATGACAAGTGTGGATGGAAACATGTAGACAAAAAAAACTTTTAATATAACGTCGGTATACAGCAAATAATCATTAAGATCATTTCATAACCTTAAATCACTATTAACAATGAACTTTTCCTTAGTAAAATAAAAAAATTGAGCGCTTGTTGTAACAATATTTGATTTGCAAAAAAAAATTGGTTGTTTAATTAGAAGTCACCGTTTCCAACAAACAAAAGATATGCAAAAGATTTTTGTCAACTCAGTGCATTTACAATGTTTATTATTCAATAAATAAGGGAAAAATCCACAAAAAAAGTTTCTAAAAACCAAAATGTACTTAGTGACTTGTAGCAATAAACCGATATTACATAATTGAAATAACCAAGTTCGTGTTCGCGAAAGCTTTTATAACACGCAAAAATTAAAGATTTATATCTTGATAAAGATAATTAAAATATTTTGAACAGTTCTGTTTTGACGGAGTACCGAACATCCAGCGGATCAAGGTGAAGTTTCAAACTACTGAAACTCGATCCTGCCCGAAGGAATGTGGCATTGGGGAATCTCATAAACAAGGGGGTGCAAAGAAGTGTGAGGCTTCAAACAAACCGTGGGATGAAATGAGTACGCTGGCCGGATCGTCAGTGAGAGGCGTGAGGAGAGACGCGCGTGACAGACAGATGCAGGCTTCCCGTCACCCAACCTATAATTAGTTCTCGCGTCCGCCTCAGGGGATATCCATTCTGTCCTCAACTTCCTGGTAACTTCTTCGAAGTAAAGTCGATCGCTTTGGGAGAACTTGTCGAAATTCAGATGGAAATAAGAGCTTTCTGAGGATGATGGATCCTTTCAAGAAAAGGAATTTCTTTTTATACTAAATAACAAGGTATCAAGATATAAATAAAATAAAATATAAGAATTGTACACCATCGATAGGAAATTAGTGAATACCTGTAATAATTATTCGATGTTATTTTTTTGCTTTTTTTACTTCTCTCGTTAACAGTCATCGGTATCATTCATAATCTGTTGTAATACTTTGTAAATAATAAAAGTTAGAGTAACGACCCGCTCTCCACTATTCTGTAGAATTCATCTTAATGTGTTTTTGCATGGCCTAATTCTTTTTTTTTTTTTTTTTTTTAGGTATTTACAAATTAGGGCCATTCTTCCAGTAGGTGTTTCACTGTTTGGGATATATTATTGCATTTCTAGAACCTCTTAGAAGGTAGCCATGAGTAAACTGACTGTGTCCAATGATAAGTCGACACAGCATAAGTTCTCTTCTCAAACGTCTGGAGCTAGTGAGGTATTTGCCACAATTAGGTATCACATCTTTCAGTTTACACACTTTGCTTGTCCATTCTTTCTCCCGCTCTGCTAATTGTTTTCTTTGCTTGGTGTACTCAATATTGTGAGGTAACAATTTAAATCTAGTCACCCACATTTCTTCTCCTCTTCTAGCTTAATGGGTTGCATAGTCAGCTTTTTCGTTTCCTAAAATTCCTAAAGTAGTCGCGTATCCTCTCTCTGTACAACCCAACTACAAGAAATTATAGACCAAGTAATTTACTTTTCATACCTTTTTCATTTAGACTACAACTAAATCGGGAAGCAAGAGTTATCCGACAAATCACATACTAATAATATCATTTCAGTCCAATGGCGATTTATACTGCTTTGAAAAGAATATTTAAAAGAATGTTATTTTTTGAAAAAACATTTCTCGAAAACTATTGAATATAAACTCTATCAGAGATCCAAACGAAAATTACATAATGAATGGCAAAGTAGTTTATAATAATTATTTTCATACAAACACAAGTCTCTATAATATTTGAAAAATTCCATAAACGGACGAAAAAACCAACAGAATTTATAATTTTGTCTGCCAGTTCAGTGCTCAAGTAACTAAACCCAATTGATAATAATTTTCATATGAATGTTTTTTACAAAAATTTAGCCAAAAGTTAAAAAATCTAATAAAAATCTGTTAACTATATATCATCAAATAGCATTTAGTTAAATATCAATATTTATGAATTTCAATTTTGTTTTACAACCATTTGCGCCCTTCATATTTTATTTAAATAAAACTAATATGCCAAATCCATTAAAATACTCTTGTAAGAAAAGCAATGTTGTTTTGGAATGATAATCATAAGAACACATTTTCAAAAAATATACTAAAGAACTATATATCTCACAACTTTTATTATGATACCGAATTGCATATCAACTTAAACAAACCCCTAGGGAATACATGTTTTCTTTAACAGTCTGAAAGCTAGTAGATATATTTATATAGTTAAAAAATTTGTTGTGTATAGGAAAAGGAAGAAACACAACTATAGATCTTTTCATATAGGTTAAAAATTCAAAGGAACCCAAAACGCCAAAACAATGGAACTTTATGCAATTGGTTTTAACTTATATGATCGATTTGTTAGTTATTTTATCGAGTTCAGCAAATTCTATATTGTCTACTCAAGAATAAATAACATAGGACGGTTAAACAACAGCTAACAAAGGAGAGAAGCGTGAGAGATAAGAGAATGAATTATAAGTATTCCCGACAATTCTATTCATGCCAGAATTTATAACATACGTTTCAATCATAATTTGCATGGCATCAGAAAAATAGTAAAATACACAAAATTACTTACTCTTTATGTTCCATTAAATAGAAAGATGAGTAAATACATCAAAGAATAAAAACGAAATAATTTGTTCATAGAATGAAATATACGTGGAACTGTTGCGAGTTATCAAGCGTTATTTTTTGTAAATAAGAAGTTTAATCGACAATATTAGATCTCTGATGTTCAAAGATAACTAAATATTAAACAAAGGGAATTTATAAATATAGAAATAATCATAATTGGGGAAATAATTAAAAAAATAGATAATTTGTCTTATTTTCGGTTTATTATTTTAAAAATGAACCATTATAATTAATAACAAAAGAAAATTTAACCACTTCAAACTTCGAGACTTTTAAATACACAGCATCTAAAAATTATGCACAAAAATTTCTTTATACACAATCTAATGTTTTTCTCCGAGACTTTTGTTTAATAATAAATTTAACAAATAAATAATAATAGAAACAAATCGTGGTGTTATAATTTGGTTGGTTAAATAATTAATAACCATTCATTATAGCAAATATTCTATGCTGTTAATTAACTACGTATTCGAATTAAGTACAATCAATAAAACAAATATTTATTAACTATTATTATAAAATAAAATTTAAAGCTAATGCTTTAAAAAAAAAAATGCTTACCAACAATAATGAATATGATGCAAATATTTAAACTAGTTCTAATAACCTAAGATCAAAATATATTTTCTAGTTGTTTATTTAGTTGTTTTTTTTAATCAATTTTATTGTTGTTTTTTTCACCCAGGCATTATGAAGGATATCAAAACTGTTCGAAAACGGATCACGTTTCAATTAGGAGTTGGACAACGCATTGGAATCCCTGACTGACATTCAAGAACTGAGTCAACGAACCGAATAAATTTGATAAAACCGTCAAATTAAATTTCTGTTATCAACGGACAGTGTAAATCGATTGCTGTAAGTCGACAATTCGATAAATCGACAGTTCAAAGGTAATATAAAATGTAAATAATATGGTATTCAATTTTTTGTTAGATACTAACTACAAAAAGAACATTCTGTTTTTTAACTAAATAAACATTTCAAAATATTTTATAAATTATATTATTTAAATAAATTAAAAACAGGTCTTAAAAATAAATGACAGTTTTTTTTTCTCAATCCATGCTTATTTAATATTATACTAACAAGGTGTAGCTATAGTCAGTGGGTCACCGATTTAAACCAATTTTTTTTATGGTGACACTAAATCCAAATATATTAGACACATACCCCACCACTCGTTCCAATAGGAGTGGTAGTTTTTTTCGAGAAAAAAAATAATATAATTTCAAACAAAATTTATGTGATACATTTTTGCCCGAATTTTTAGGATATTTATTATATATCATTTTATAGGGTATTACAGTTTATTTTTTGTGTAGAATAAGAAAAAAAAATTGATGATTGTATTTAATGAGTTACAATATATCATCAATTACAAAAACCAAAATTCTAGTAAAGTAGGCCAAATAAATTTTTGTATGAGTTGAAGCTCTCAAGTGTCGATTGTTGTAGAAATCGAAAATTGCAAAATTTAACGCTTGATTTTCATGCAGGATTTTTTAAGTGGCCGATAACTAAAGCATTCACAACTCCTCAGGATTTTCTCCAAATTTGACATAAGTACAACTGTTGCAAAGCTGAATCACTATAACTTTTAGAATTCATTCATTTTTAAATTAGAAATTAAGAAATACTTATCAACCATTTTTATTTTATATCTTTGGTTTTGTATCATATAGAGCTCTAAATTCCTAATATTTTTTATGTTGAACGGTGGAGCTGTTCCAAAGTTATTGCATTTTTTGTGGTTGTATAAATTTCGTGCAGAAAAATTTAGTTTCAGTTAGTATAGAAAATCGTGTTTAAGGGCTTTTCGGTAAAAAACGAATATCAACTTTGTTTCTTCATTAAATCTCAATAAATAGATGAACAGAAATATTTTTTTACTTCATTTTTAACCAAAAAAAAAAAAAAAACACATATAATATTCACTTAGTTTAATCAAGGTTAAAGGAATGAACGAAAAAAAAAAATCACAGTTATGTTGAGCTGAATAAACATTAAAATGAAAATGTAAATATAATGAAAAAAATAATATAGGCACATATTATAAAGAGATCCAATTTTAAAATTGGGATATATATTTTTTTTAAAATGAAGAAATAACAATAATTAAATTGAGAATAAAAAGAAATAAAAAAAATATTAATCAAATAAAAACTAGTGGGTAAATTAATCATGATATATCAATAATGATATAATTTATTACTAATGATAAAATTAAAGCAAATAATTAAAATACAAAGCCTAAAAATAAGAATATATTTGTTAATTTTATATACGTCTGACGTTTCTTATCTTTTTTAAATAAATATAAAAAAAAATGAAATAACTGAAATCGTTATTAAAAGAGATCAATGAAAATGAGAAAACGAAATGTTTATTTTTAATAAACTATGGTTTTCTAAACATTTAAAGGTATGTATGTGTTCTTTTTTATTTATTCATTTTTATGTTTATTCATTCATTTTTATGTTTATTCATTCATTTTTATGTTTATTCATTCTTTTTTATTTATTCATTTTTATTCATTTTTATGTTTCATTTTTATGTCTTTTTTATTTATTCATTTTTAATAAACAATGGTTTTCTAAACATTTAAAGGTATGTATGTGTTCTTTTTTATTTATTCATTTTTATGTTGTTTCATACTTGTTTATTGTATATATATTATTTTTCTGTATAATTTATTTTTTCACTGTACATAGAGTGTGAATGTGATTCCTGCACACTATTATAAATGTCCTTTGAGACAGATTGTAATATTTTCAATAAACAAATAAATACAAAAAAAATTATAAATCAACAGTCAATAAAAAAATGTGGTACATTAATTAATATATAAATTAAAGGGTTTGGAAAAATAAAATAAATTATCCAATGCATGTTAAGTGAATCAATTTAATTAAATTAATTATATTGTATTATGTAAAATACTACGTAATTAAAAGTATTTAACTACATTAAAGGGAATAATCGGAGTGCAAGAGCTGATAAGAGAAGACACCCATATACTAAGGAAAAATAAAACTGTCCAAAAGGTCACGAACTGTAAATATCAGGCGGTTAGATCTTTTTGCTGACCATGTTCATAAAATAACCAGACCATCTTCATAAAATAACCGCTCTCCTAGAAAATATTAGATTATACTGAATCATGTAAATTACCTATGAGCTCGTTGCTGTCGAGTTCCCGGTCCTTCTGTACTGAATTCAGGATGCATTTTCGGACCATAATCGAACTCCAAAAGATATAACGAACTTCAAAACTTACAAATTAAGTTACACGAAACCACTGGCTATAATAGAGCACTTAGTGTCAAGTCACGATAGGATACAGCCGGAGTACAGTGTAACACTGATAACATGCCAGTAATCCACTACACCTGCATAACAAACACAGCTGTATAAATATAGAATATTTATATATACAAAACTATGACGGAATACTATTGTTTTTCAAGCATCAATCGAATTTATTAAATCTAAATTTAATCACGGTGAAGGACCTTCAGTTTGCGTTTTTAAATTATAGATTTAAATGTTATGAAGTACAGATGGGATATCCAAAGCCCAAAATCGGTATAAATATTAAATCGCTATAACTATCGATAAAATCAAAATATCGGACTTGAAAGATCGATAGTCGATATTTTCTTCAATATTATAAACATTTTTGAAATATTAATATTGATTCTGCCAACATGCTAATTCAATCGCATAATACGTATATTTCTTTAATATAAAAATAATAAATTTATGAAAATTATTTTCCCTTACTGATTATGAATGAAAAGAGTCCCACGCGCTCTACTAAACTCTACTTATGAATGACCATCTATAGTCGATATTATCGAAATATCGATATTTTCCTCTGCTACTAATTACATTCTATATGAAACAGGCAAGATGAGTATAATTTTTTTTTAAATATTACATTCATAGATAATTTTTCTAACGCTTTCCAACAAAATTTTAATTTTCAAAATAAAATATCGAAAGGTCGATAATGACATTCAATAATATCGAAGTAGATACTACATATGGTGATATATATCGCAAGGATAATATCTACTATCATCGGCCATACCTAATATGAGGTCAAAGTATCTTGTAATTAATATCCTATATATTATTTCTAAAAGGTGTTTTTTTTTTTGGTCGATACACCATAACTTCGTTAATTCTTCATCAAATCTAATGATTGACCACTCATTTTGGAAGATATTCTTCTCCTTCACATGCGAAATGGTCCTATCTCCCTGAAATTTCTGGGTAAAAAGTTATGAAGGAAAAGAAACTTTATTTGCTAATATCTCAAAAAGTATGCAATTTTTTCTCGATTGTACCCATGATAATTTAGAAAGATTACTAAATTACCTACAAAATCGGACAATTATTAACAAAGATACAGTCTATTAGTTTTGGTATACTTAATAATGTCTCCCTGTTTAAATATATTTTTAGGAGTAGAATAGTCTACTACACTCTTTTTCCTGGCTGATATATTAACTTTGTTATTTCTTAAAGACATTGGGTTGTTCTTACATTTTATTTTATTTTTTTAAGAATTTAGAAAATCCCATGATCGGGGCATTATTTTGTCTTTATTACTTTTATTATACTTCCAGTCAGCGTTTAAAAATAAGTCTAAGCAAAACAATTTAAAAAATTATTTTTTTCGATTATGTTTAATGGAATATTGTAATCGACCAAGGAAACATTATTAATTCCTTCCTTAGAAAATAAATAGGAACAACTTATTTCCATGTTGTTTTATTGTTTCTTCACTAAACAAAATTGTCTGCAAATTATTCGTAAGGGCCAACTAGTAATATTATATTAATGGATTAATTTTTCAAAAGTTAAATTAAATTAAATTATTACCATTAAATTAAATATTGGTTATTAATAGTTATTCATGATCATTTCGACAGAATTCTAATAAGGTCGCAGAAAGAGGCAATTAAAAAAAAAAATCAACAATAGGGTATCTTTTTTTTTCGTAATTAGTTTCTGTAAAAATGTCAAAATACTTATAATTGCAAATCTATAGCAATTAATTCGTTGTTTATATTTGCAGATTTTTTATTTTTAAATGTTAGAAGGGAGAGGATGATCCACGCCCATCATTAATACAACTTCCAATTCGTGAATGAGAATCTTCATTTCACCTACTGCTATGTATTGTAAAGACCGCCGGTGGTATTCATTTAGTTATTTTAAAGGTATAAATAAATAAATATCATAAGTGGCCACATATGGCGCTACCTGACCGAGGGTAACGACCCACAAGCCCAACCTTTTGTAAGTGGTAATAAAAACCTTTAAGAACCACCGACCAAGACCGACAACTGAGTGTTTAAACAGGATCCCGAAAAACCTTTTCACACCTTCCACCAGAAATAGGTAAATCTGTACCTGCTGCTTTACCTTGGCCTGGGGGAGAGGGCGTGGTCATCCCTTAGGCTGAGAATATTCAGCCAATCAGGAAAAAGACTAGCAAAAGAGAGGGGGATGAAGAAAGGTGGGAAATAGAAAATTGGGACTGAGGACTTCCTTTTGGGACTCAGAGGAGGAGACATCGTTTTGGGACTCAGCGGAGGAGATTTCAAGCGGGGGAGTCGAGGGAGGAAGACGAAGACAGCCGGAGAGAGCAGATGGACGGACTAGACGCTGAAGGAGAGCAGAGACAGGGAATCCAGATATGACGGCTAGAAACACCTAGAAACACTATGAAGGACCAGCTAAGTGGTAACAAGCATTTAGTTATACTAATGTAAATTTGTGTTGGCAACCATACATCATTAATTAATATAATCAATATAACACATGTAACTTTAATCAAACATCAAGCATTCTCTTCCAGGATGATTCTCAACTATTCATTATGTATATAGGTTTAGTTATTATTTTGTATATAGATGTTTTTGGTTTTATTTAAGCTTGTAAATATAATAGTTAGTAAACCAACGTAGTACTTTTACCATCTACCTTGCATGCCACCAGTTAGATATAGAACAAATAGTAAATTTAAAAACATGATACCTTTAGAAAGGAAATCCAATAAAAATTATATGGTTCAATCTAGGATACTATAGTAGGGGGTCTGTGGTATCTTACCTTTAAATACCTAATTAATATATTTTTCTGTAGATCGGTTCTCTTCTGGAACCGATATGAATACAAATATAAGTATTTAATACAAATAAATGCGATTCCTGGAACCCCCTACTCGCCGTAGAAACGCGAGGCCAGGAACATAGCACTACGGATCCAATGCTTACAAGTAACAGTTCTTTAGATATGTACGTTGTACGAACTAAGTTTTCCATAATTAGTTGGATCAATAAGATACATATAATAAGAAATAAAAAACAAACATTAACACCAAAATACAACAAAACCATTAGTACTTTTTTTTTTTTTTAAAGAAATACATTTAGTAAATTTGAACATATGGATATAATGACGTGAAAACGATTGTTAGGAACTACCCAATGGTAGCACTCTAATGATATGTCTACATTAGGAGATCACGGGACCATCTTCTTTTCAGGGTTATTAGGAATCGAAGAGGAAGCAAGACTAGAAACAAGAGGGTTGGGATGATTCTGAAGTTTATTATGGAAGGATAGGTATCAGAAATAGGCCAGATTTGAAACATAAGAAACATTAAGGTCATTATGGATGGTTTTATTTATAACAAAGTAGGGATCATTAAGGATTTTACGAAGGATTTTGGATTGTAAGGATTGGATACGAGAGGAATTAGATGGTTTAGTGGAGCCCCATTGCTCAACTCCGTAAGTACAAATAGGCCTTATTATAGTCATATATATGAGTCTTTTGTAATTAATTGGAAATTCAGAGCGTTTGTCTAGTAAGTGCTGAAGTAATCGGAAATTGTCCAGGTGGAGTTCTAGGTAGCGGATTTGCTCGACAGGGATAAGTGGTGTATTGTTAAAGGAAACAGTAGGACAGGAAGTCATAGGTATATGACGAAGGATAAAGTACTTTTTTTTATTAATACCGACAAATACATTTCCGTTTAAACTCGATTCACATGTATTTTATATAATGCTTCTTTGTGTCATAGTAATTGCTAATAAAATCCACTCTTACACTGCTTTGAAGATTTTATGATTAATACTAAATTCTCATTAGGAAGAAATTCAAAGTCTATTAAAGTCAGGCTGGCATAAATGAACCTTTGATAGCCTCACTTAATATGATTTACGCTAATAAGACTCTTCTTGAATATAGGTTAGCTAAAAAATAAACAGGCAACAAATTTCATCAACATCGTAAACCTAACACTTAAGTTCAGGAATAATCAAAGGCCGTAAAAGTTTGTATTTATGGAGAAAGTGTCAGTACCATGTACACGACATGCAAAACAGTATATAAGTAGTACGTAACTTACTTGAATAATGTTTATTAGTAAATAAAATTGTGCAATTACAAGATACAAGTTAAGGATCACTATATATTCTTTTGAATTTATGATAACGTTCAAGATGTCGTATTTATTTATGCTGGCTATGATTTTGTTTATTTTATTGTATACTGTGCATATGTTACTAATACTAACACTATTAAACGATTACGTATTATCAAAGGAAGGCAGTTGTGTTAAAGGAAAAAAAAAAGTCAATTTATTTACAACACAACAATTATTTAAAAAAAAACAACAACAAAAAAACAGAACAATATTCTTTGATTATTTTAATAACCAGAACCTTGGGGCATTGCACGTGTGGACTATTAAACACTAATGTGGAGACCATGGTTTATAAATACATCAAAGTAAGTTTAAAATATTCACAACTTTAAAATAAATATAACCATGCCCGGGTTCTAGACATGCATATATCTTTAAAAATTATTGCACGTCAATGTGTTAACAAATTACCGAAGTTAAATATTTATTTAACTATTTATTTCTTGGCTCACATTTCTTGAACACTGAGCTGTTTTCCAACATGATTTATTACTTCGATAATATTTCAGAGCTTTGTGTTAAAAATTTAAACTTTTACTTAATTTTTTTCTTATGCATAAAATTTCCTGGTTCTGAATCGCCAAAGTTTCTCCATAGTAAGTTATATTTTGATTCTTTAATTGCCATATAAATTACAAAAGATTAATCATAAATTACAGTATATACTTTTACACATAAATTATGAAATAAAATGATATATTATTTCGAAAATTTGTTGCTTTTAATATTTAAAAAAAAATTATTATAAACAACTTTAATCTTAATTTTTCAGGTTTACCAATATCAACCCTTTCCGCACAGATTGGTTAAAGATTGTTTATGAGTTTATATTGGATCAGTACATATTTAAGAAAACATAGGAGAGACTGATGCCTATTTAATTATAACTGAAAAAGGAGAGAAAAAAGAAAAAGAACTATCATTATTTCAGATATTTCATACAATATAAAAGTTTCATACAGGACGCAAAAATAAAAAATAAAAAATGACTTTTATAAAATTAAATTTTTTCCCGGCTATACATTTCAGGGTACAACAGATCCTCACTTACAACTAGTGGAAGTGGAAGACATTTATTTTAGATAAATCATACTTTAAAAAAAATGATGTAAACAATTTTCTAAATCTTTTTCAAATAACAAATATCTTTTTAATATCACAAAGTTAGCATTTTTTGTTTTTAATTCAGTTTTTAATTTATTTGTATCATAATAATTATTATGATACAAATAAATAAATCAGACGAGCAAAAACAATCAAAATTTGTTCTCTGTTTATGCACGTAGTTCATATACTTAATGTATAAAAGTGTCAAGAAAAATAATTCTGCTGAGATATTTACACCAACGGAACAAATTAAGTTGAGACCAGAGAAAACTTGAGCATTTTTAATTTATATTAAAAAACAAAAAACTTATACAATTACAATCTATCAAGGGTCATGGATCCAATAATTCGTAAATCTGTCCCTTGGACAACAGTTTATCAAGGAGGTAATTTGACCTATGTTTACACATACAACTCCCATGTTTTCCTGCCTTAACTAATTATTTATTTAGGAGTGTCCACTTTATAAAGGCTGCTTGGTGCTCCAAGAGGTTCCTCAACCCCCAAATCCACTGCAGATGTAATAGAATACCTTATCACATTGCACAGCCGGGTTTGAACCCGGTACCTAATACCTAACACTGAAGCGTAATACCTTAATCAAAGATGCCGATTTCCTCCATTCTTAATAACAACTATAAATTCATGTACACCCACTATATGATTCGAGGAGAGAAATAAATGATATAATAGATTTATTATCGTTTTTCCAAGTATACGCCATTAGTTGAAATGACAAGGTGAAAACGCCAAGAGAGTTGATTCAGGTGCTAATGTACAACATTAACACCTCCTTCACCTCTGGTACCTACGTACGCCGGGTACATTACTTGTGCAACTGGGTACAATAAACAAAGAATGTGACGTATGGTACTGTAAAAGCAAACCTTATCATGATATGAATGAAACAATACACGGTAATTTACAATGAGACAATACTGTTAACACAACTGATATATTTAAACTAAGAGAATGAATCATTTCCGAGTCCGATTCATATTTTTAAAAAAATTGAAATAAGTATAAACAATCTTATAAAAAATTATTTATTCTTGGAAAAGCATTGGTCTATATACCAAAGATGGAGAACCTATCATCATACCTATTATCATCATAAGCCGCAATGCTAATAGAGGTCGCAATATTTTTTTTAAATTTTACTGCTCATATTTTTATTTGTCACTAAATACACACAATTATAAAAATATATTTTGTTTAATCCTTATAATTTTCAAGATTTCGTAACCTGATTAATTAAATATTATCATTATTAATTTATTTAATTTTATTAATTCTTTTATTTTTTATCTTTTTTTTTTTATTTTATTAACTTTTTTGTACCAGCCACTTGTGCTGTATAAAAGTAGTGTTATTTAGTTGATCGGGCGTTGATGACCTGGATATTTTAGGCCTAGACATCGAAACAAGCAAACAATTAAATATTAATTAATTCTAGCGCAAGATTGATAAATATCGCGCAAAAATGTTGGGAGACCGCAGCAAAGAGGTGTGTCCTTCGAGCCCTACCTGTGGTCTATACCAACAAATGTGATGCATTTCGCCCATCATAGAACTTTCATTTACCACCCTCCATCGAGTATAAACAGATATTTTCATTATGGTTTTTATACAGTATTTTTCAACTAAAGAAGAGAAAAGAAAAATTACTGACAGTATAAGAATTATTTAAAACGGTCAATTTTCATCCCATAAAAATGTTGACAGTTTCGAAATATTGAAGGAATATACAAATTTTAAAAAAACTGACTTGTTGAATGTGAATTAAAAAAAATATCGAATAAAAAAAAAAGTTTGATTTGATTTTTCGTAAAAATCGTGAGCTTTATTCAAAACAATATACAACGAAAAAAAGGTAAACATAATTTTTTTTTAGATATTCAAATCTGGAATAATTTAAAAAAAAAATAAATAGGTATTAACAAATCATAGAAACACAATGATTAACTACATATATAACAAAAAAGAAGCACACCTAATTTACGTATTTTAGTTTTAATTTAATGTACACAAAAAGTGAAAATTTGCTATCATAAAATTATTTAAATAATGTCAGAATGTCGATATTTAAATTTTATAAAATAAAAAAAAAATCAATATAGTGCAACTTACTTTAGAAAATTATACATATGTTTCCGTAGCGCTTACCTAAAAAAGAAGACAAAATAAGATTAGAAACGTACAAAGAAAATACAATAAATAATATGTAAGAGTAAGTAATTGTAACTAACAATTCTAAAACTGAAAATATGTATGGATGAAGTATGAGGATCTTATTGAAACTATGTTTGGTTAACAGTTATTAAAACTTAGGTACAATTGTACATAGTGATTTACTAGTTAATCAGTAATCTATAAAAAAAAAAGATCAGTGATCCTCAGAAAATAAATATTTATACTTTTTTTACATCCTCTTTATTAATTATTATTAGAATAATATTGAGCAGATGTATTGACCAGTTTTAATTTAAGCAAGAATGCATAACTGATTCTATTGTTAGAGCTGTAAATTTATCGAAGGTTATAGTGAAATTCGAAGAAAACGTAGAAGAGAAGCAGGAAAAGTCGCTATTTTATTTTTAAAGATTATTCAGAAATTTAAAAGAAAGAGCACAACTGAATTGTTGAAAATATAGTTAATTCTTTTTTATAAAAAATTAATTGAAGAACTAAACAGAACGGCAAAATATTCTATATACTATCAGTTTTTGATCGTATTTTCAAATAAATTATTAGCTGTATTTTTGTCGTATTAAAAATAAAAATTAGTTGGTATATCTTATATATTTCTATTATGTTAATTTTTAATTAATAAGGCGTAAATGTTGTCTATTTTAAGTTTTTGTTCAAATTTTTATCTCGGTTCGGGTCAATTTTAAGTTTGTTAATAATTTTCTTTATATTTGGTAAAAGTGGAGAGGATAGACCAACCACGAGGCAAAACTTAGAAACTTCATTTACCTATCGCTAACTTGACAATATTGGATCCAAAGTTGGAGTTTACTTTGCGAAGGAAAAGTTTTGCCATCGATTATGATTAATTACTTTTATTACTTGGTAAAATTATAAGGAAAAATCCAATAACTTATAAATGAGAGAGCACTTGATTTAAACTAAATCATCTCTCTCTCTATATATAGATTCTGTCTCTCTCATATATAAATAACGAAGGAAATATTTGGATTGAGAATTCGTCTTATAATTCTATACTTGAATGATCGACCGGTGTCAATGATGAATAGTATACAATTTACGATGAAATAGCATAGTTATGAAATAGATCATTTAGACTGTTAACTAGAAACAAAATTAAGACATCATTCTCAAGGTGCTTAGCAGTTCCGAAGATTAATAGCCTTATAAATTATTAATTAGTACATAAATGATGTTATGAAATTCCATTTCCTATTTGGAGAGTTCTCTCACGGTAGAAAACGCTGGAGTTTGAATTTTAAACAGCATCGTCAGATCTCTTTTCCATTTATTATATAAGTCAAATAATTTACAACTAAAAATAATAAAAACAATTAAAATGCATCATGATTAAAGACCGGATTATCGTGCATTGAGAATTTGATATACGTGCAGTAAAACTTTCAAAATTATGTATTTAGCTTAAATAAAATGATATTAATATAAAACATCTAGGAAATTAACCTAAAAGTTTCGTCATAGGTTTCAGTCATTTCTCTGACTAATCCCTACATTATCTCAATAATCTGCCAATTCTATTTCATTCGACTGTAAAAAAAACAAAAAAACACTAAATACATGTGATCAGCCTGAAATAACGATACTCCCAATGCCATAGAAAATCCATAACAGTCCTTTAAAAATTTCTACTATCTATCTACTAAGCAAAGTTCCTACTATCTTCTAGTAGTTCATACATCGATTTCAATTCTCTATATGGTCTTCTTAAATCTTCTTACATAGAACTCCGCATTTTACTTTACTATACTCCTAGAATATAGATCCGGAACTATTTATTTACATATCCCCTCTGATAAAATTACTTCTTTCAGCAAATATTTTGTCATACATCTCTATTCGTCAACCCTCTCCTCGTATTCCTTTTAACCAAATTCATTCTTTCAGCTACTTCATAACCAAACCACTGCATTTATATAAGGAATATTATTATTTCTAAAGAATTCAATTGGACATTAAGTCATGCAATGCACTCTCAAACTAGAACACTTTAAGCATCATTATTTTTTGTCCAACACAAAAATTTATTTTTTTCATTTCATTTAAAAAAAAACACTTAAGAATATGAAAATTTTTAGTGCAAAGATGAAATTTTTATAACTTATTTACTTAGAAAATTCATTAAGAGTCATTTTTAGTGAATTTTTATCGATATAATGTATGCATGTAGATCGATATTTAAGAAATGATGGCATGTATAAATGTATGGTTTATTGTGGTAAATTAAGGTGATAATTTATTAATAACTAGGGTTATTATAATGCTTTAGTTATTGTACATTTGTTTTTTGTTTTGTTTTTAAATAAAACGGTTAACAACTTGTTAATTTGGACAGTATTGCTCAATAAATTATATGTTTCTCTCTCGAAGTATAGTTTTCTCATTTTACGATGACGATAGGATACTTCAAAAATTTAATTAATAAATGCGCCGCTATCGTTTGTAACCTTAGTGTTATCTAAAGGAAAAAAATAATTAAAAAACAGTTGCATTCTGCACTGATAAGACTGTTATTCATTTCATTCAGCGGAACCAAGATAATAATTACACAAGAAATAATATATTAAATCCATCATACCACTCTACGGTAACAATCTATCTGTTGTCAGAAGAAGAATCAGGATATTATAAAAAATATTTTCCCAGGTGTCCCTCAGTGACTTATACTCAACAACGTTCTTTCACCCTATTCTCACATCAAGAGAACAATAGGTCCTTATACTCAAGCCGTTATGAGTCTACGTCACAGAGCTCTAAAAACCTTAATCACCCAGTGAAAAAAAAAACTCATTATCAAACAAATAAAAAAACTCCAGATAATCACAGAGACAATGGCAAAACAATGAAGTTGGACTTTACAAGAAATACATAAATTCATACAAAGTTATGTATGTGTACAGAGTTTTTTTCTATTAAATTCTAGAATTGAATTTATTTAATTTTATTTCAACCATTCCATATATAGTTCAGCATAAGAAATATAATTTGTAAATTAATCTGTGGAATAAATCCGAATTTGCATTTAAAGAAATTAATCTCCATTAAGTTTGTTTTTTTAAACATTGTTTTTATTTCAGTATAATGATCTGACAAAATTAAGGGCTTTAGGTATTAGCGCAACATATTAAGCTATCAACAAAACACCTAAATGACACGTTATGGTATCACACCTACTGTCCATGCGCCTTACGTCACATACGAAATTATTTAATAAGAAAAAAAAATCCATTGAAGATTCGACACGCTATTTATATATGATAAGGTATAGTCATTTTGACCAAAAGTAAAATAATTTAAAAAAATATATTTTGATTCAATGAAAAAGTAAATCCATTTTATAATGGAAAACGTGACCAGAGCCATGCCGGATAATGCGTAATTATTCAAAACTTTTATTATTAACGGCTTTATTTCCCACTGAAAACATCGCAATGCCGATTGATCGAATTTGTCTTAACATTGTATTCACAATATTATAACTATCTGTCCAATTTATTTTTTTCTTAACTGGTATATACATTCAATATTTATCAGGTATAAATAAAGTTAATATTCGTTGTAGGCAGATCAAAACGATTTTTTATTGAAAAATATCTTTTTTCCAAGGCTGTTTATAGTACTACAAAAATTGTGAGAACTTCATGACGGATCCATCCGAAAAAAAAATCTTGGATTTCTTATTCTGAAAAAAAAATCCATTGGTATATAACATAAAAATCCGGGAGGTTCTACAACATTGATATTAATTGATTATAGATTATACTTATAAATATACATTTCTTTGTAATTGTAACAAGGGGAGAAAAAATAATGAATGAATGAATAAACGCCGCCTGAGGAGGCTACGCGTGCCATGATTGAACAAGGGTTGTTATCAGTGGTAGATAAGAATATATCAGAGGGTGCGGAGTTCGGGCCCCAAGGGAGAAATAATTCAACTTTTTTCTTAAATAAACTAAATACAACTTAAGTTAAGAGTACTGAGTATTAAGCAATATATATATAAAGAATAATAATATAACAACTACCGAACATAGTTGGTATTATTAATATGATACAACATATTAATATGGAATAGCAATAATAAATGAGCGAATTTCTTTAATATTATCTTATTTCATAAGAGATAAATTTTAATACAGAGGAAAGACATCCCACTTACCAAGTAGTGTTTTGTGATAAATGTATGTTTCAATTATATGACCACAATCATGTTAGAACTCTGAGACTGCTTGATAAGTAATGACGGAAGATTTCATGGAAGCTTAGGACAGAAAATTGATACTACTAATACAGGCTATTAACTACAGAACGAAATTAACGCTTCGCTTTATTAATGTAACAATTACACTGTATAGTTTTAAAAGGGTTATAGCAACCAGTGTTAAGTATAGCTAAATCCCAATACATACAACTTTCTATCTTTTTAACTCTTATAGTCGCTGTAATGTCAGAATGTTTCTTTACTACCAGTTTTAATTTGGTTTTCCAGTAACTTAGTGGTTCATTTCTCTCATACCAGGATTTTTTAGAAAACATCAACCACCGAACAAGAATTTACACTTATTTTAGGGATTAGCTTCGTGGTAAAATTAACCTCCTAAATTAAAGCTCCGTGAACAGTACCGAAAAAGAATCCACTACTATTAGTGAAAAAAAAATCCACTAATAACCTTGAAAAGTTGGAAATAAACATTACTGAAGAGGCAGGCAATATACCACAGATAGCAGAACAAGGCGATTGATGTAATTCTTACCAGGCAATAGCAAAAACTATTAAGTTAATTTAAATACCATGTATATTGTTTATTAGTTTTTTTTTTTTTTTTTTAGTTCTTTTTTCAATTTTTGCTTCCTCACTGGGAGTACTGAATTCCTGCGAGGTTAAAAAAAATTTGCTCAGAATCAAAAATTTCCACTCGCGTTTTACTTTTCAGACAGCAAGGATCAAATTTGGTTCGGCGTCTGTCTGTAGGTAAATCAATGTAACAGGCATATCACCTATAGTCCGTGGTGCAAACCCCTTTTTATCGAATTATTAACATCCGCCTGAAACTTCGTAAATAGTTTCATCTCATCGTAACCTACAATAATTTTATTTACGAAAACTCTTGGAATTGGGCGTTTTCAATCTGGAGAGGGGCAAAATTTGTCTATTTAATTAAGTACTAAAAATATCCATTTGCTTTCTACTTTGATCGTAAGATAATTTGATCACAAAATCGATAAAAAAGATGGCTTTCAAAAATATTGAGCGTGACCTACACCTCCAAATTTTCAAAATAACGAGGTTATATACGATCTGGAAATGTGGAACCGCGCATTTTATTATTCGATGATAAACAAAATTCGTTGATATCAAACTCGCGAATGTTGAGATATTACTGTATTTCCGAAAACGGTTTCTCAAGGAGGTTTTATTCTTATACGAAAAATTAAGGACCTTGAAATATAGAGCCTATGAAAACGGTGAGGAAGCTATACTCACTCTATCTGGCAGACATTTTTATATTGTACTATGTTTCCCATAAAAAAATGTTTTATGTTAATGGTCATTTATTAACTGAAACAAATAAATAGATGTGAACCCTGGTGGGAATAATTATAAATTTTTCTAACTTCAAACAAAATGCTCCTAATTTATTAATAATGGCGTTATTTTAGAGTCAGAGGGTATGTTATAAATATTGTTATTATGAATATTAAGAAGATGTAAGTGTTGGTACGTTATTATATGTATGATATTATACCAAAGATCCGGTCAATGTTAGAACTCGAATGAATATTAGACACTAGTGAATATTATATCATTCCTAGAAGGGACTAGGCAAAAATCTGACTGGTTCTTCGGCCTTGTAATCTTTTTTTTTTTAACACGGCCGTATTATGCAAAACAGAAACTAAAACTATTTAATCACCAACGCCTGCTTATCGGCCAAACAGCAAAAGTATTTTATAATCTTTCCAAACAAGGAATTGTCTCAAACGGATAGATTTTAATAATGGTGCTAAATAGTGAAACATACAAAAAAAAGAAAAATGATAAAAAAAGGTTTCACAATCATTAGATGAATAAAAAATACATACTATTAATATCGACATAATTTAACTATGATCTAGCACGAATTTATTTTGCGAACGGGTAATTTTTTTCCAACAGCAGAATAGTATAGTAAAAGTTTAATACTCTTTCGGTTAAAACACTATTATGTAAATGTACAAATATATAGTAGTAAAAATTAATTATTTATTTGTATTTTTAGATATAATTTATTATAGTTAATTAATTCTATATTTAATCAGATAAATTAAATGAAAAACATACCGAGAGAGAGAGAAATATTTTATTAACAAGCGATGCTATTTTACTGTTTAAAGTAGCTGCTAAAAGCACAGACAGCATACTTGTCAACCCATTTCGAAAGTAAATATATAATTCTTCCTCCCCCCTCTCCTTTTCATAACAAATATCATACAACAGCATTATTAAATAATCCGTATGCATCTGGAAGTGTATATACACAGTATACTGCTGCCAAATAATAATTTGTTTCTCTCTCTCTCTCTCTCTCTATATATATATATATATATATATATATATATATATATATATATATATATATATATCAAATTAATCAATTAATCAATTGCTAAATTGACAAGAATGTAAACATAATAATCAATACAGACTTAAGAAAATAAACAAAAATATTGTAATAAATAAAGACCGTAGACAATATATATATATATATATATATATATATATATATATATATATATATATATATATATATATATATATATTAAAACTGAATAAATAAACGAATAATAACAAATTTCCTCCCTCACAGGATGTACTTAATTAATGCAGTTGCAACATTTTTACTACATTATTAAATAAGCAAATATTTTATATTTTTTAAACATTCAACCAGTGAAGGCTCGCAAGCGGTGGGTTTTTAGTTAAATTCTCATAATAACTAGCAATATTTTATTTAACTAAGTTTATTATGAGCCAGAAAAATATCTAACAATTGTTTTTAAGAAGTAGTAGTCAATGGAATTTATCTATTTTAATATAAATATCCCTAATTATCGGAACTCTTTAAGGGGTGCAAATAGATTTATTTATTGATAATTTTACTATTATTAATTGTAATACATTTTAATTAAACATTAAAGCCATTAGTATTCAGCAGGATATTTTCAACGACAAGATACGCCTTTTATTTTAAAGAATAGGACTTTTCAACTAGCACTAAGTAACTCCCCTTTTCAACAAATTAAAACTTCGGGAACGCCGCGAAGTTTGGTAAGTTCAATCAAAGTTAGCTAGCTAGCAGCCTGAGAATTCGACCAGATACCGAGAACGGTACTTAACAACTTAACGAAGCTGGAAGGATCACGGCAACGCAGGATCCGGCTAAGATAAGTACTTTAACATAAAATTAAAAATGAACATTACATTGTAAAATGTTAATAAAACATTTCAGCTTATTCTTGAAGAAATTTCAACGCAAGTAATCTGAACTAAAAGCTTTTTATTTATTTGTTCCAAAAGAAATAGTTTTAAATAGGTCATGGCCTAGGTCTAGTGATAAAATAATGGAAAATAACCTACGATTTTACGAAAAACAAAGCATACCACTAATGTGATCGCTCAAAAGCTCTTTTAAAACGGTTATAAAAAAGACAAATTCTATTTGTTTTTTAAATAATTTTTTTATAGTCTACGACACTGCAATTGAATATTAACTGAAGTAAACAGATTTTTAATTTCGCGTCTCATTCAAGCAAAATCGTGATAACCTAAGGTAAACAATACTTAAATTAGAATCGAATTATAGTCTAAATGAATTTTTATTTTCCAATTAAGGTCTTCTTTTTTACTTCTTTTTCAATAATTGAAATTCTGTTAAATTTCTCTAAGCACAAATAAAACTATAATTTTTCGTTTGTTAAAAAAAAAAGAATAAAATACAACCTTTAGCGGCGGAGTTTTGCTATCCAAGTTTATTTATTTTAGTATCTGTTTAGTTCGGAACAAATTGACCCATATAGATCAATATTTGGTTTGATAGAATAAGATTACTTATTATCGATAATATTAAAAATAGTTATTATCAAATAAAAAGATTGTTTCATTATAACCATTAAGATTAAACAAATGATGATTTTACCAAGAAGTGTCATGGTTACTATCAACGGAAATTGATACTGTTTCGTCTAATAAATACTTACACATTAATAAATATAATCTATGAAAAAATAAGGGAATGGAGTTTCTCAGTGGGTGAGTACTGACTTCCAGAGGTCCCAGGTTCGAATCCGGTTGATGACTAGTACTTTTTCATTAGCTGTGGATCGACCCTGAGGTCAGGAGAACCTCCTGGGGTACACCCAGCCTCTATAAAGTGGGTAATCTTAAATATATGAGTAATTAAGGGATAAAACATGATGGTTGAGCGTGATACCGGTCCAGTCACCTCCCTGCACAATCGTTGCCCTTGTAATAGTACTTCCTCACATTGTACTAAACCCAAGACCCCCTTCAAGAGTTGTATTGGTACAGGCATTTATAAAAAAAAAATGATGAGGAAGAATTCATATAGTAATAGGGTAGAATGCAAGAAAATTAATATTTAAAAAAAAGTATCTAGAATCTAGTAGAAAGCCCACATAAATTTATCAATTTTATAAATTAAATTCATCTTAAATAAAATAAGTTTGAGGAAATGAAAAACTGATGATAACAATGGCCAAACATTAACAGAACAAATCACTAAGCAAGGTGTAAATCATTAAGATCTATTCAAGAAAAAAGTAACTCCCTTTAAATAAAAAAAATATTTAAAAAACAACATAGAAACTAAATTGAAAATGTATAAATTGGACAAATTTTAATTTATCTTTTATAAATATTGGCGATTTTAATGACGCTAAGCCATCCATGTGATAGTGTCATGATTATTTGCCAAATTTTACGTAAACATTCAATGCATCCTCGTAAAAAGTATCGCCTGATCACTTTGAGATAACATATCATGATATCCTTAAAATTGTCTTTAAAAAATATTTTTCGTCTTTATGGAATCCTGACAGTTGTTTCATTACATTTTGCAAATGTATAGATAGATATGATGAATATGTTTTTTTTTCAGACCGGAGGAAAAGAACAATATAGATAAATTATATTTTTGAACCGGTATAATAGGTAATTCAACGGAATTGTCTAGGCATATGAACAGTTCGATCTCGATACCCTATGATAAAGTATTATTTCGTGGGAGACCGACGAAAAACATCTGTTCAGAACAAAATTATATCCGTCGCATAACCATAAGTTTCTGTCCTGCTAGATTTCGTTAGATTGTTTTAGAATAGTTTTCGGTATCAATATTACTTGTGAACAAATGGCATATATTTGCAAAATTTAAATAACTGATAAATGGTAATATTTTATGTATCCTAATTTTAAAAGTAAAAAAATACAAGCCATCTAACTATTTATTTATTTAATTATTTTTTACAGCAAAACTGAACAGTAATTTAGTATTTGATACAAAGGTAGATTCTGGGGGGGAGGGAGGGAGAGAAGGGAAGAGGAAAGGGTTGTGAAACTATAAGAGAGATCAGAGTATTTCTGACAATTTCAGAAATAAATTATACATATATATCTATTCCTAACTACTTGCGAGTTCAAAAATAATTTTAATATAGATACCGATATCATACAAATGAGCAGATAGCGGTGTAAATTTTTGAGTTTAGTATTGAAATTTTAGACGTATTGGTTAGCGGATATAAGCCAACATTATCAATTAATTATAGTTTTATTCCAATTTTCAAAACCAAATATATTTCTGCTTATGTTTCAGTTCCTAAGCTTATCAAATGAGAATCAACAAATTCAGTATTCGTAAATAAATTTCTTAAAGAAAGAACTATACATCAGCTTCAGTTTTTGTAGGAGTCATGCGAGCAAGATGTCATAAAAATATTAAATTATTATTTTTGAGGAGTACACGAAGCGCACAAGGAATACACCTTCAAACCATGTTTTTTTTTTTTCTGAAGTTGTCAAACGAGCATCCATTATTTTTCTGAATCACTTTGAATTTTTTTTTTTTTTGGTCCTCTCACCCATTTCTCGACTTTTAGGCTATAATGGCTGAGTTAAAAATCTTCCCTCCCCAGCATCAATACGCGAACTCGAAATTATTTTATCATTTACTTTGGTTTATTTGTGGTTGCTGGGCAGCGCAAGTTTTACACACGCGTTATCCTGCTCGGCCATCCCACCCTGAATGAAGGTACCTGAAGGCTAAAGCAGGCTAAAGCAGAAGAATAAATTAATGCCATTGGTGTATTTAAGGCGTGTAAAATACTTTAATTTCCCCTGCTTCTGAATGATAATTTATTCATAATTATCGACAAGTATTGGTGAGTATTTTTTCTCAATGTTCTATTTTGAAAAGGTAAATTTCTCAATTTAGGTAAAATTCATTTCCTCTTATATGTGGATCCGACACTGCTTACAAGATCTCTAAAATTTTATAGTAAAAGTAATTTTCATTTATTTCTAAATTATTACCACAGTTAACTCTATTAATTATTTATCTGTATCATTTTTTAAATAACAATATCGAATAATAATCCATTTCTCAGTATGCAAACAAACAAAATGATACACGATGACTATCTGCCAAGCACATACAGCAAGTATATATGATGTTTACCCCAGATATAATAGATGGGAGACGGCTTAAGTGCTCGGACAAAATAACCTATACTTTGCAGGCGGTGAAGACTGCCTGAGAAGATTACTGGAGGAGCTGATTGCAGGTTGGACTAATCGACAAAGAAGCACTTCTTGCAGCACCCACTGACCTCAATCCGCCGGCGCTACGCGAGCGAAATATGTATTTTTTTAAAAATATGAATAGCTCAACAGCTCGCGTGTGAATTCGTATGGATGTCGGACACGTAATAAGCAATGAATTCGTCGGTCACCCAATTATCTAGATGAGAAATTATTATCAAGCACTTATGTATTTCTTAATCGAGGTTATCAAGAACGAGTGAAAGCGAGCAATTTAAGTTTCACATATGGTCTGAGGTTCCATGCACTCTTTCATAAATGAAACTTGTGCGACAGCCCAATGTTTTTTTAACGGTTTCACGATAAACCTTAAAAACGCGCAACACAATTCCAACCTTCCCACACGCATTCGGACTTGTGTGGAAACAAAACTAATCTCAGCACGTCTTTCGATACGTGGAAAAAGGTATGGGTCCTTATAAATATGGTAAAAATAACAATCAATAACAAGCTTCTATACCAATCACTACATGCAAAAGACCTTTAAAACAATGTAAAATAAAAAAAAATTGTCTCGGCTTCTAGGGTTCATTGGAACAATGAAGCATGTGTCTAATATTTTTCGATGTAATAAAAACATTGGTGAACCACTTCTACATTGACTGTAGACTCACTTCCCTTTTTTCATAATTTTTTATTTTTTATTTTTTATTTATAATTAATAGAATAATTATAATAACGTGGACAATAATTATAGTGATATATGAACACTTTCACACCATATATACAGAAAACATAAAATTAACAAAAGTAAAATAATAATCAAAAACTATGTACAATAAAAAAATAAAATAACCTAAAGATAAGCAAATTAAAAAACATAAATACACAACCATACGTATATACAATTAATTACAATTAACAATAATTAAATCATAATTTTATAGTGCCTCTGCTCATTCTTCACTCGTCCTTAATACCAGTAATGCGGCTGAGTGAGAGAGAGGCGCTGCTGGGATCTCCTCAAGTTCTTTCTTTCCTTCCACAAGTGGGACTGGGGGAAAAGGCTTGGCTCGTAGTTTCCCAGAGTCAATGAATTTTGTAAATATTGTATAAAAATATATGTGTATTTAAGTTGTTATTTTATTTAGTTTATTTTATTTTTATTTATATACATTTACTATTAGTATTATTATTTTGCTATTTAATTTATTTTTATTTATTATACATAGAATGCAAAAGAGCTAATCTATGACTATTACTAGTGTCCTTGGATGTGACAGATTGTAATATTTCTCAATAATAAAAAAATCATAATTATATACTTATTTATAATACATACATAAAAGTTTACAAAATATTCCTAAGATGATGATTTCCCGAAACTTTAATTGATTTACTTTAAAAATAAATTCATTGAGGAATTGTTGTTTGCCGAATACAAATATTATTAGGATCGGGTGTAGAGCAACAAACTAATGTAAACTAAAAATATATATATATATATATATATATATATATATATATATATATATATATATATATATATTTATATATATATATATATATATATTTCTTACCAGTGCATTATCGGACTCTGACGAAAGGAGATTCAATCCCACTCAACGAAGTATAAATTGAAAACAACCCATTTAATATCAAATGTGATGTAAAGTATGTTGTAACACTAAATACTCTATTAACTTTGAGCAATCGTAGAACACTATCGAAAAATAATGTTGCATTATTTGAATAGTAGTATAACAAATATGAAAATTACTTTATAAAATTAAAACGGAAAGACTTCTGCATTAGCTCCGTTGGCTGAACATGTTTGTATCTACTGTTATATTAAGACAGACTAAGTTAATAAACAATCAACAACCATCGACAATAAACACCGATACAATATGTTGAATAAAACGTAAGATCTATCATAAAGGTGGTTTGAAACATTTGATTTTACATAAATACATTTTACATAAGTGTGTGAAATACATTTTTTATCTGGATTCTAAAAGAATTTTTTCGAAGCCTGTTTATTTTCAGATCTGATGGGTACTCGTTACTGAATGACAGCGAAGAATTAATACTTATTATCAAAACCCACTGTCTGAAAGGAAAAAAAAAGTCACTGTTTGAAGGGAACTGAATGATTCAATGTAATCTTCAGTTTTTGTCAAGAAAAATAAACGGGCGGAGGGGTAAGTTATTTTAGTAACAGAACCGTTCACTTTAAACGGAAGCGGTTGTTTACCTCCGGTCAGTGAGATGCTCGGAAAGTGACCGGTTATTTCTCACTATTCTCTCATTCGCTTAAAATCAGTGAATTATAGATCTTTTATTAAAAGTATTTGATCTGTCACTTGAGGCACTTCAACAAGTTATTTATTTAATAATAAAAAATCAAATTCATACAATTATGGGTCTGATGGCATACAATAATAAAATACAGATCCATATTTACAGCGGAGTTTAAATAGATAAATAACAAAAATTGTATTATTATCAATAATTTTTATATATGAACATTAGTATACCTTATTGAAAGGAAGAGTATGTAATTTGGTACATATATTTTTATAATATTCCGGCAAAGATAGGTATAAAAGCAAATATATCAGAAAAAAAAGTTATTTACTAATCAGCCTATTCCCGGTTGACAATTTATATTTATTGCGATGTAAATTATTTTTAACTAGTTAATGATTTTTCAAATGTTTTTAAATGTATTATATGACTAACAAAGTGTACGTAATGTATATTATCGCTGTTATAAGTTCACAACAAATTATTAGATTATAATTATATAATTATCATATGTAAATTTACAGAATATTCCAGACGAAGATTCTCCTAAACTTTAAATAATTAACTTTAAAATAGATTCATTAGGAAGTGTAGTTTCCTAAAATTTAAAACAATGTAATTTGATACACACATTATTATGTTCTGGTATAGAATAACAAGTCAATGTAAACACAAATTTTTAAAAAAAAATTTGCTCACCTGCGCATTCTCCGAAAATGATGAAAGAAGATTCAAGACCACTTAACGAAGTCGAAATTGAAAACAGTCCATTCAATATAAATTGCGATGTAAGAGATTTTGCAACATCAAATACTCCACTAACTTTGAATGAGCAAACATAGAGCACTATCGAATATTTATCGAATTTAACAAAACAAAACGCGTTACGAATTCCTAAGAGCTATCTTCAGCGGTCTAAACGTTCTGAGAAACACTAACAACAAGTTAATTTATGATTTGTAAATGAGAGAATGAGATATGAGAAATGATTACGAATGAGGCAACCATTAATCAAAATTGACGATTGACTGAGAAGTATGAATAAATTTAGAGCAAAAATTATGACTATTTCTCATGTCTAATATTTTTTTATTGATATGTTATTTCCTGAATACAGTATGATCTACATCGAGTTAATTTTTTTCTAGTATATAGTAATACTGGTTAAGTATGGGAAAAGGGAGAGACAGATGAAGATTCAAAATCACAAGAACAACGGGAACTTACGTCCTCATTAAGAAGAAGTTTCTACTGTTGATCGGTGGGGAAAACTTCCCACAGTTCAAGGAATCCAGACTGAGAACTGTGGGTTCAGCCCACGTTGAACATTGAAACCAGGGAAGAGGAAAAAAGGCGGTGGGTGATAACCCCCAAAGGATCTACCTTGAGGAAGTACTTCCCCACCGTCCGGTCACGTTTAGAAGCAAGGTGGATCGTCCCAGACTATTGGATCTCGCGATTTCTCACAGGCCATGGGGGCTTTCGAGCAAAGCTTCATTGCCATGGGATGGACATCAACCGACTATGCCCTAGCTGCGGTGTTCCGGAGACTGCTGAGCACATCATAGTGGACTGCACCGCCTTTGAAGAACTAAGGGCTAATTTACTGAGGGAAACCGGTCTATACATTCTCACAGAGAACGATTTTCCTCAGTTAATCACTGCGGAAAACTACCCGTACTACAAAGATTTTGTGTACGGGTGGAAATTCGCTGTGGGGCCAGCCCATTTTAATTTAAGAAGAGGAGGAAGAGGTACTATACCATTGGCGTGAAACGGATGAGGAAAGCAACCATGAAGAAAGAGAAAAAAAAATGAAGAAAGAGCAAAAGAACAAGATTCATTTGCAGCAGTGAGATGTTGAGCTGACCTGCCTAACATCTTACTATTGCAGACACCCGTATTGCCTACTAGGTACGGCAGGGTTGATAAATAAAAAAAAAAAGGCCAGGAAGACAAAGGGAAAATAAAGGTTATCTTATACCACCAGAGCTTAAAGAAACGATAAGCCCTGTTAGTGTTCTACTTGCAGCAGTTAGTTTTCAAGCAGTCATTTGGAATATCCTCTACTAAAAACATTTATATAAAAGACAGCGAGAGTGGCGTAGCCATGAATAAATAAATACTTATATGATATAATAGCCATTAATTCGAAAGTAAAAACAGAACTTTTTTGATCGAGTCTCAAGAAACTTGTATATCATGCAGTCAATTTATCTACAATAGTCTACATCACATTCTCCTTCACTGCCCAGCATGCAACGACTATAGACAAAAATTCCTTCAAAACTTCATCTTATCTTTATAAGAATCTTCTGATAACCACAAAATCGAAACCATATTCAATATCGATTGTATACATAAGTTAAATAAAGTTTACTATTATATGATGGGAGTACACAAAGTGTATACACAAAATTGTTAATCATAGCCCATTTTCTATTAAGTGTTCGTTTTTAGTTTATCTTAAAAGTAATATTTTGTTTATATATATAAATATTTTAATTTTTTTATTGTTTCTACCATAGAATCAGGTTCATATAACTATTATTATGCAGTAATCGTTTTTTTTGTTTTTAATTTCTATTGTTATTCATGTTTTGTAAAACCCATTCCAAACGTAAAATATTGTAAATTTTATTTATTTTTTTTAATGATATGTATGTAACTTGTAAAACCATATTATTCTACAATAACCAAGCTATGCTCTATTTGTATGGAGAACTCCCCCAAAACAAATAAATTTCTATCTATCTATCTATCATTAATTCGAAAGTACTATTATTACCTGTTCAAAATTCCCATTCTCTTTTTTTTTTTAATGAATGTTTATTCGTAAGGAAAGTGCTTTCAAAATATAACTAAACTAATATAATTATTTATATCAGACATAGTGAGAGATCAGACATCTGGATTATGTCCCAACCGCTTTATTTATTCCTTGTTAAACAGGTGCCAATTTTTAAAAAAATTTAGATCAGAATAGGAAACTTCCGTCAAATCTTCAGTTTCCATCTTGATAATAGGTTCTACTAATTTTGAGTGCGAAGTTCGTATTATAGTTTTTTATTCTGCAAAGAAGGTCGTCTAACTATAAAATAGTTTAATATCGAAAATAGGAGACAAATTATTGTAAATCAAAATTTACTTAAAAAGCACCTTTGTTTTATTCTTTAAATATTTTACTAAAAAAAAAATATCTATAAAAAAGTATTATTTGTAGCAATGTGAAATTTAATAAGATAAATAAAGTTTATCAACATCTTTTACTGACAAAAATAGCAGAGAGAGACTAAATTCTAATCCTTACATTAAAAAAATAAAAATAGATAAACTTGTGATACAAACCCTTAGCTGCCACTTCCAAAAAAAATATATTAATTATAACACCATTACAAAATTCAAACTGTCCGAAGCTTTCTACTCTTTAGGTTACAAGTACTTGAAAGAGGTTTTTGGACGAAGACATAAATAATAAAAATTAAAATACCTAAGTAATCCTTTATTGATATATATTACAATCAGTAGCTCATTCACACTATGTACAATAAATAAACAGCAAAACAATAATACTAAAATAAACTGGATAAAGTACATGCTGGTCAAAAAATATATGCCCCATATATCAATAAATTTCAATTTTAACAGCCTATCATGTTTCTGTTTATGTACTATATGAGTGGCTCCATATCGAAGACGGACATCATTCATTCATAAAAAGTCAAGAAAAACCCAATTTTTCTTACAAAGCTTCAATTTAAAAAAATCCTTAATGACTTTTCATGATTTAACATGAAAAATCTTAGATATAATCGTCATAAACAGTTTTAACAGAAGATATAAAACAGGAATTGACTTCTTCTCAGATTTCTGAAAAATGTCCATTTTTGATATGATGCCACTCAGATGTTGTGAAATTTATTAAATAAATATTGACATATTCAATTTACACAGAGTTATTTCTTTGAAAAAGAACAACGTTTCAGCCTAAGTTTTTGGGTATGATAAAGATATTTTTCAACAGTCAAGTTTAGCAACTCTCAAATTATCAAGAAATGGGATTTTTTCCCAAAGCTGTCAAACGACCATTCATCATTTTTCTGGATTACTTTGAATGGACATCTTCCTCGAAGGCTAAACCTCACCTCAACTAATCGGTTGCTGGTAAAATTTTACTAAATTATTATTAATAATTTGATAATACTTCATGCTCTACTGATAGACGAATAATAATCAATCACAAACCATTAGGAGGTGAAGCGTTGGAGCAGACGGTGTACAGTTAGCTAGGAGCAGACACCGGAGTTCATTGTGACAGGTAATGGAGTGATTATAACAGCGAGGTCATGGGAACCGAAAATCTTTCGAAGGTCTCTCTCTGTTGCAGCATCTCCTCACATGTAGCTGTAATAATGCCATTCCATACTTTTCCATAGGCGTCATCGAATCTAGATTCACTAAGCTGGAATATGTCGTCAAAAATCATTACAAATATTGATGAATCGCTTACAAAATGATATTCGTGAAACTACCACAAATTATAAAAGTCGTTTGAAGTGACTATAATAAGGGATAGAAAAATTCCTTTGTGGAAAGCTTCGGCTTAAACGCATCGGAAGCCGAGATAATAACAAAAAGTAGGAAAAACATTATTAGCAATGGAAGTTAACTTGTAGAGAAGTAATTGTGTCATTCAGCATACTCCCAGTATCAGACAGTTGATTTGGCAATTTACAAAGAATGACAGAGGAGCAGTGACCAAAAGCAATCTTCATCCGAAGAGAGACAAAAAAAAGGAGACGAGTCGAGAGACATGGTTGCATGATGTAGAGGAGAGTATGGCTGCTAGAGGGTTTCAAGAAGACTAGCAAGACCCAGAAGGATAGAAAAACTTTTAGAAACTACAAACGAATAAATATTGCAAAAAAAGTTTTAAAAAAATACAATAAAGCAAACTTGTGCACTAAAGGGATCCCAACAGAATAGTTGTTGAGCAGTTTTGATTTCCTCTATTTTGTGTATTTTTTAAAGTGCTGAACTGAATAGGATGCTTTCTTGCGATATTTCGTGACTGAGGATTGGAAAAAGTGCCAAAAAAAAAAGGATTTCAAGAAATCTTATTTTAAGGCTATTTTTGTTTTTAATAAGAAAAATTATTAACTTTTTGTATATATAGCATGCTTCGTACAAAACTCCTCTTATTCTAGATAGAACAAAGGATCACTCTCTGGATATTTTTTTTGCGACGAACCATTTTGACTGACGCTCTCGTTGAAAATTGACTTATTTCAGCTGTCTTCGCTAAAACTCTTATGACCTCAACAATCCATTATTGGAAATCGTCATCAGAGATTTCATTCTACTCATAAATTTATTACAAAATAGGCTGGTTTGAATTGCAATGACATTTACAGTACTACAAATAGTAATAAATAACTAAAATAATTTTAAAATTTCATTCATTTTAATTCTGTGCCAAAATTATGTGGTTTAGTACACATTTTCATTTTCTCCCGGTCGCTTCGAACGAGATTATATAATGACGTTTTGCTCAATAGTTTACAAGAAATAATTTCAGAAGGTTCTTTGTGTAATTGCAATGTAAATACGATAACCACAAACCATAACTTCTTTTCGAAAAAACTCTTAGTATTAAATACTTCATGGTTAATATTAATTGAAACGTAAGCTTTGTTGAGGACTATAGAATGAACCCATTAAATTGATAGGAGAACTGTGATCGGCTTGTGAAGTCCTGAAATAAACTTTATATGACCAAATAGAGATGTATATAGAATATAGTGATTAATAGGAACTTTTTTTAGCCAATAGGGAAATTCAAAACCTTGGTCAAGTAAATGTTAATTCATCGAGGAAGGGTGGACAGTTATACAGATATCGAAATAAGGACGAAGATAACAGAAAATATGATGGGCTTTTAAACCAAATAAAAAAAAAATGTGTTTGATGTAAGACCTGATCAGTGGATACGATGATAGGATCACACTATGGGTCGGAATCTAAATGCATAAAGAATGATTTTAATATAAATAAAATAAATTATTGTTTTTCAAATTTAACTATTGTTGAACATTCTACATAAAAAATACTTAGTCCATCCCAAATTTACATCTAAAAGAATAGGTACTCTCCCAATAATTTGGTGACGAATGGCCACCAACTAAACACCGGAGCACACACCCTACTACTTATATATAATGTACATTTGTCAAAAAGAATAATCTAAAATAAAGTCACAAAATCAACTGCATTTTTTAATTTTTATATGGTTTGAAAATTTATAAAATTATAAATTAATACTTCTTTAATCATAAATAATATCAAATTAATAATTCATTCTTAAGCTACAGAATTCCGCAAACAATAGTTTTCGAAGAACTTCATTAGTCCATTATTCCTTTGTTAAAATACTCTTTCTTTTCTTTCCAGAATTGCTATTGAGCTTTCTTCGAGCGGCAGAAGAAAAGTTAATCCACTCAAGGAGAAGCATTACGTAGGAAAATTTAATTTAAAAAAAAAATTGTATTTTAATATAAAGCTTTATGAATCAGGCGTTGAATGATTAATGAAAATACGCACTATACTTTCTCTAACATTATTTACAGAAAAGTAAACACAGTAAAAGTAAAAGTTAGGCCAGTTGAGGTCAAGAACTTGTATGGAAAGCTGATATTTTTATTTAAGCAATAAAAATGTATTTCTAGAATAAAAGAAGTATTATTTTACATTAGAATTGCTAGATTCAAGAAAGAAGACGGGATACCAGAGCACGTTGGGGCCTGGGTTCTGGACGTTGTGTGTTCGATTCCCACCTGCATCGGTTAATATTTATTCCTCGGCGGTCCCAGAAAATAGATCTTGGCATTCCCTCTCAGGTATTACACGGCGGCAACTGCAAGGTAGCTAATAAATATCAGTAAGCCGACTTAAAAAATATTGAATATCAAGTATACTTTCCAAGAAATTTGAAAATACCGAATAAATTATACAACATTCTTGTCTGATTCAGCATTCGTCTGATAGGCACGGTATTGAAAAAGTTTGTTGCAATAGATTACATACAAAACGGATTTCACAACTGATTTCCGATTAGAAGCAGGATGGGGAGTGCCTATCCGGAGGATTTCAATCAACAATTATGGGTGTGCAATTGAAAACATGAATGCTACAGAGTAGGTAAGTTATTCAATGCATTGCGACTATTCACTAGATTTGAAACGTCAATTCCAACCGTAACAAAAGCAAAAATATCTTCAAATCAATAAATAGTCTATACTTAAAACTGTTTAATTTTTATTTTTGACATTAAAATAAACAACTATTCGATGATTTCAATATATTGTACACAACTAAATAGTCATGGTAGATTGTTTGAAATATTGCGTTCAAATGTTTTATAATCTCATCATAGCGAAAACCTACGGAGATTCAAATTTTGGTTTAGAATTATTTCTGTTGAAGAGAAAATGCAAAAAAAAATATATATAAAAAATTAAAATTGGCAGATTTAATTCAAAATAGTATTTCTTAATCATTTAAATACCATTTTTTTAAATATATTTTTTTTAAAAATTGGACATATCCATATCTAATTCTGTTTGCAAATTGACTGCAAAACCTAATTAGAACTCTACCTGGATTTTTAACATTGGCTTGAAAAAAGGAATGTAACAATTCTATCCACTAATCAATAAAGAAAAAAAAACTATTGTTGATAGAAGTAGACAAAAATATTATGTACACCTTTGGAAAACACAAAACCCAAATATCAGTTTCGATAAAAAATGAAAATAAACAATTGTAGTTAAAACCTGCTCAAAAATATACATATAAAACGTAAAATTGAAAACAAAATCTAAAGTTCAAAATTGTAAGTCAAGCACTAGATTACTTACAGTTTTTTTTTTCTTTTAAAATTAAACGAACGCGAGTTAACATATTGCCAATAAATCCGGTACAAGAATTTAGACAAAAAATAAATAAAACTGTATTCCAATTATACATAATCGAACAGAACTAATTCATAGATTTTGAAATTAAATTTTCCAGAAGTAGAGCCTTACAGGTTTCCTACTGTGCGTTACGCAAAAGCCCTTAATGGTAAAAAATGACGAAAAAATCTATAGGCTTATAAAATTGTCCGTTATAGGGAGAAATTAGCTAAAGAGAAGTATCCGTTAAGATTTCACTATATAAAAGAAAATTCGATATTTGCATAGTTTTGCTAGGTATATCTTAAGATTTGGAAAAATACTCGACAATGAAAGAGACTTATCGGCGACCGATCAGCTAGCCTTCCGGCAAGGATGTTCCGACGTGGACGCCCGCATCCTGGCTGATCTTCGGCAATAGGAAGGTCACGAGGAGACGCAGGTCGCATACATTGGCCAACTTCCTCGATGACATGAGAGCAACTTTTCGTGTGTACGATGTCTGACGTAACCGATCCTGCCCGGCTAGGATCTTCAGACTCCTTCAAAGAACTATAGAGGTTACCGAAGGAATATCTTTAAAGGTTAGCGAAAAAATACTTACAGCTCATGCGTGCTTTAGAATAATTCAATACATTAACAAAAATATTTTAAAAAAACATAATTTAAAACATTCTCTTAGCCATTATTCAAGAAAAACGAAACCCAAAATGAAATATCAAATAAGCAGTACCTGCTTATATTCAACAAAAAACCCACTACGATTCCCAATCCTCATTTCCTCCTATTTTTATTTGCCATACCCATTTGCATGCATAATAAATAATTATTGTCTTGAATCACACCACTCTTTTGAGTCATGAACTCCCGAGGGATTCCTGAGATGCTCATACCACGTTTGGTTATGTGGCATTGAAATGGTTACTCTTTCCTCTGTTAACAATACTTTCTTGACATTTACTATAAAATGTCATGGGACATAGCAACGTTCAGGTTTTCCTGGCTACATAAAATGCCTAGATTCTGTCATTATTTCAACTTTCCAACACCCATTTTATTTTCTAATCACAATCTCATATGTTCTTCATATTATATTCTTTACATTTCCAGTCAAATTAATTCAAAGAGGCAATCATAAAATAAGCTCAATACTCAACTTTTTTACATAATAATATGTCAGGCATGGGATTAGGACTCTTATAAGAGAAGCAGAGAAAATATGCTTACAAGTAAATTAAGAAATCATGATCAAAGATCAGAAATAGATCAGTCCATAACTAGCTATTTTCTCATTAACAAATGTATTCAAATCCAAAAAATTCTAGAAATCTCAAATTAGGTGTATATAACATAATAAAGACAGTTATGATAAAAGACAGCCAGATCTGGAGATTAACCAGCACCCTATGTATTGATAGATTTGGCCGAGACGATTTGGAAGCAAAGTAGATTTAGAGAAGAAGGACCAATAAATAACTGCTTAGAGAAACTGTTCAACCCATATCTCATGATATGAAGGCAAGGAGATTAAGATGAGCAGAGCATGTAGCTGAGTAATACGTAAGGAATCCTCTATACAGGAATAAACGACTCATTAGTAAGCAAGAGACCTATCACGTCCAAAAATGAATGGCTAGAAGAAATCGAAAAAGTGCAATAGAGCTGCATGCAGATAACTGGAAAGAAATAGCCCAAGATAGACAGAGATGGAGAAGGCTTGTTAAGGCTGCAAGAATTCTACAAGGTCAGGAGAGACAAAAGAAATAACTTAAGATTTAGATTTTTCAAATATGGAAGCTGAATAAATTTACTTTTTTAGCTTCATTAGAGTTTGAAAAAGAAATTCAACATTTCATTCAAGATATCCTCACATTACTTTATTAATTTTATACTCGTTTAACTGGATTCTAGTACATTCTTAAATCTTTACGCAGTTTTCTTAAGTAGATTAAAATCATTATACGATATAAATATAAAATAAATGGTAAGATCATAACTAAAAGCATGTTACGAAATTTCCATAGAATACTATGATTCAATAATTCTCATTGTTTACTCAATTTTAATTAATAAACTCTTTGTTGTAATTTTCTCGTCATGGTAAATACTTGATGTTTATCTGATTCTCCAAATAAATTAAAATATCAACTCAACAAACTGTAAAATTCAATAAAAGAATCTATTGAGTATGAAATATAATTCTGATAAAATATACGAACAGCCAGTTTCCTAGTAGAGGAATCCTAGAAACTACAACGACCTATGATTATTACTTTCTATGATGACCAATTTCCAGAGGAACTAATGACGGTAGCACAACTACCTATTGGCCTTCACAAAACTTTCCGACATTCCTGTCAGGCAACGTTCACCTCAGATGATAAATGTCAAAATATATCAATACCGACACTCCTAAACAACATTCCTACGTTTTAATAAATACGCTTATTTCAAAAGTAAAGGCTGTCGAATAACCTTAAAATTCCAACTGGTCATCTTTGGAATGGAATATTATCAGTTTGAGGTTTAAGGTTACATGATACGTAAAATAAAAACGTAATAAAAAATAATTTGTTCTGTGGTTTTTCTCTGGAACTACTGGAACACGGTTTATTTGGAAAGATGTCACCCAAGGATGATTCTCCCAACTTGACGTTACCATCAGCTTTTTTCTTTCAGAATTGAGGACGAAAAACCTGTGTCGCTTCATATAACCACCGAAACGGCTGTAACGATTTTAATGAAACTTGCCTAAAGTATTCTCCTTGAAGTATACATTAATTTACTCAAAATATTTCCACGAAAATAAGCGGGAAAAAAGTGACGATGAATGCGGAAGTTAGGATTGGCGAATTACCCAAAAAGCACAAGACCATCATTTTGATCATCTGTATACTTATTTAAAAAAAAAAAAAAATTAAATTATCTAAAAGATGTAAAGAAAAGTCTTCAAAATCGGACAACTTTCAATTATAGATCTTGAAGATGTTTTGTCGTCATCACAAGCCTACTCCATCTCTTGGACCATTTCTTTCCAGTTATCTAAATGCTGAGTTAGCTCTATTACATTTTTGTTGATTCGATCCTGGCTGCTTTTTGGCCTTCCACGTGGTCTTTTGCCTATGAATGAGGCATTCATAGTTGTGTATAGGCTTGCAGACGAATAACTCCGAGCCCATCTTAACCTCCGTGCCTTCATATCAAGAAATATTGATTGACCAGATTCTATAAGCATCTCTTTATTGATCTTTCCATAGTGTAGAAATTTGGCGTTTTGAACTTTGTTCATATGTTCTGAAAATTCTTAATATCACAATCTTCTTATTTAATTTTTCCCAGAAGAGGTAAGGAATATAGTATGACGTTTGATTAATAGATGTTTAAAAATTATAAATTTTTGTGTAATAATTTGAAGTTTTTGTCATTCCAAAACTCTGTAAAGAATAGAATAATAGATTTTAGTTGCACTGGTAAGTAACTAGACATAAAAGTAACGCATGTAAAATAAAAAACTAGTTTTTAAAATTATTTTAAAGTTTGCTTTAGTCATACTAAAAAAAAAATCATAAATGTGTTTTCTACCAACTTATCCTTGACCTTTTAACTTTAACTAAATTGGAACTTTCATCTCCATAAAGGGATTTTCGGATAAAACTAATAATAAAACTAAATTGAGTTAAGATACCAGGTTGGATAAAAATAGAAATTTGCATTATCTATCCTTATCACCATTACTTAGAAGATGATATCTATTATGTTAGTCATTTAATATACATGAAATAATAATAAATTATCTCTTCTTTGATATATATATATATGTTAATGAAAATTAATATACAAAAAAATAAATTCCATTCATTAATCTGTGCCATTTTGTTTTTATATCATGTAATGTGTACTGTATGTTGCATCTATTACCTTATCATTCAGGCATCAAAATCATTTGATGCTGAGTAAACAATTATTACGTTGATACATTTGATGTCTGACATATTGTAGAACTGTTATTTATGTACTCTAATCCTAATGCAAAAAAATCCTTGAGTATAAATTAAAAGAATAAATAACGAAACTGTATAGTTTGTTTCCAAAGAGGATCCTAATTATCATAGATATTTCTTTAACAAACGTTTTTTTTTTCTTAAATTGTCCCGGCTCCTAAAATATAGCCCTGAGGAAGAAAACTTTGGGTCGAAACGTCGGCTAACATAACATAAGTTCTTGACTGTAAATACTGACAATTTTATTCATCCTAATAATTAATCAGTCGCCTAATTACCCATCTCTAAAACTATGTTTTCTATTCCAATAATAATATCAACAATAATATTTTTTGCCATTATTTTATTGTCTAATATTTTTGGTTTGTCAAGATAAAATTTATGATGGAGTTTTATTGAGTGATATACCACTGATGTGCTGTCAGTATTTTTGTTATGACGTACTCGGTTACAAGTTAAAGATCGAAATTCCCCCCCCCCTCGTTGACAGCGATGGGGGAACCCGAAAACCCTCTGACGTCCTGAAGACATGCCAAGAAGTGGAAGACCGTTGTAGATAAGAGCGATAGCCGGAGATAGGTGAAGGGCAGGTCCGCGGCGCCGGCTCTTGCGTAACCGAAGGAGGCGCCGTGCAAGGCCGGGTACCTGCCGCTGCGTCACCGCTGGTTCTTTGCTCTTTGGCTTTGTCGGTGTGTGTGTGTGTGTGTGTGTGTGTGTGTGTGTGTGTGTGTGTGTGTGTCATCTGCGATCTGTTTATCTCAGTGATGTGGTCAGCACGTGCAATATAATGTCAACGTAACAGCTACATAAAAAAAATTAATAATTTTAAATAAAATTATACATTCATCGTAAGTTTTTCCAGCTTCTTTTCCTGGAAGTATGATCAATTCAAATATCTTCAAGAAGACTTCAGGCAAGTTTAATCAAAATCACTAGTGCATAGCGACATAGATTTTCCGGGCGCCATTTTGAAATGAAAGATCTGATGATAAAGTTGAGTTACTAGGATCATAACCCAAGGATATTGATGACGAATCTTAAAATTATCGGGTCAGTAGACTCGGAGAAAACATCCACAAAAGAAGGACGGGCGTATTGTTTTATTCATTGCAGTATTGTGATATTATGCAATGTTATAATGCTTAACACCGCACTGCTGTATACACCCGTATTGATATAGTGGCGTGGGAGGGTGAAAACAAATAATAAATGGATTGTTTTATTCGATTTTCGGATTTTACGTATGTATCTTCAAATCTTTAGGGGGTTCAGTTATTCTTTTCTATGTCGATTACAAAGGTTCTTCATTGCAAAAAAAAAAAATCCTAAATTAAATATTTGTGGATTCCTCTACGATACAAGTCCACATATTAAGACTAAGAAATCAACATGTCTTAGTACCTGAAACGAAACGGTGAAACATCCTTCAGTATTTCTTTTTTTTTTTTTTTTTAAAAAGAATATAATATAAATCAAATATAGAATGATATAAGCCTGGAAGTCAAGGAGTGATTTTATCTTGTTTTTATGAATCGTTGATGAGTTCTTATTGTTCTTTACCTAAACTTCAGAGACACAAGGCTATGCAGTTGGATTTTCACATACATAAAAAAACATTTAATTTCCGTTTTTTGTTGATTTTATACAACATTTACTATAATTTACTCGTTTATACAATTTTTTTCACACTCCTTAAAACTATTTCTAGAATTATCCTATGAGAACTATCTCATAGTGTGAATGCCATCATACCTCACTATAGTCAATGTCCAAGAGACAGATTGTTGTAATACTCAATAAATAAAAAATACAAAAAAGAATTATCTCGGGTTAGGGTTAGTATTATTAAGCGATGAACGTACATATTATGTTGAAGAAATTTCAAATATACCAATATGTTTGTCCTAGGACTAAATCAGTACAGTATTAAGTCCAAGATACAAAAAATATATACAATATAAACAAACAAATACAATGTACAACTAATATCAGTTTAAAATAAATTAACCAAGAAACATTTTAATGGTGGAAGTAGTTATTAAAAATTAAGTAACCAAAGTAAAACAAAAATGTTTTAAAATTAAGTTTTTAAAAATAATAGAATTTTGTTTTCAAAACTATTGCATAGAATGGGTATTATCGACTTGTATAATTATCTTTATAGTTAGAACAATTTTAGGATAATTAATAATACATAATTTTCTAGAAAATCCAAGTTCCCTCTGAGCTTCATTTAACTTAAAGGCTTTTATCTGATACTGTAGGAGTATTAATATAAAAACTTAAAAAAATAACTATAAACCGAAATACAAGAACAATTTTTTCTCTAAAACGGAGCAATTCGAAGAAGTTATCAGAATTTATCAGCGTCTTACAATGTCGAGTGTAAGAAAATCATGGGTCGCATTTCGGAATCAATACTGTAGCTGCATCAATGTAATATAGTTACATCAATGAGGACATGTTTCACCACAATTTTCTTTTTATAATCTTTAAGATAAATTAAAAATTTCTTACTAAAGATAGACGATCTAAAAGATTTTGAAAATCCTCAAATAACGTTTATTAATATTTTTTTTAGGTAATGAGCAATATTTGATACTATAAAAAAAATATGTGAACTGTAAGAAAATAATTTATCTCTATATTATTCTTATATTAAAAAAAAGAATTATCTTCAGCTTTTAAAATTTCGATCTTGGGACGAGAGAAAATCTAATCTTAGTGAGATAGGGGCTAATTTCTATTTAATGATAACTTGTCATCCGACGCCAATCACAGATGATATATTACATCTTACTATCGCTTAAGTTATTGGTTTTAATAAACTGAAATGTTTCTAGTCGGGTAGGCTTGGTGGAAATTCAAAACTAACGTCTATTATTAACCATAAATAAAATAATATGAATATTTTAGTATATAAAATCAGAAATTATTTATTGTAAATCAACAAGAGATGTGTATAATATGAAAGGAGAAATAATTCTAATATAAATATAAATCTATGAAGTACATTGAATAAATATTACTACTAATAAATATAGGCAAATGCCATAATTTTATTTTAAAAATAAGAGTAAAAGACCAGTAAGAAGTGGTGACTGATTTAAAATATATTAGGCCAGCAACATTAGGTTCAAAACTAGGATTAGGTTTCGAAAAATATGATATTTTTTTAACTTTTATATTTAGGTTCAAACATGGAAAAATTGAAAATTCTAAACGAGCAACCTCAAGAGGAACTTTTCCTATGCAAAAAAGATTTTTTTTTTGCCTATAAAATTTTATTTAAAAAAAATTAAAAATATTTTCTGAACTTTATTCAATTTTTTTCTATCTGTATTCATAAAGATTATATCATTTTGCCTAATTTAAATACTTGGAAGTATTGAAGCTACTGGTCCTGCTCAATGCAACTATCAATACTCGACAAGAAGCAGTTGCACTAATTTACTCAGGAAGGAGACGGAGCTGCAACCTCAAGGAGGTACATCAGTCAGGCAGGTGACGGAGGGCCCAGGCCCGAAGACAAAGAAAGTGGAGGCAGGCGGCGGTCAAGGACGAATGGTAATAAGTATTTACATCACTTCGGCTCCTTCGGGATTACACCGATCTTCAGGGTATCTTGTATCATTACAGTCCTTTCGTAACAATACAATCGTATACAGAATCATGCATAACATAATTTCGTACAACATAATTGTATAATGAAATGTTTCATTAAAATGTATATTTTGCTATAGGAAGAAATATCGTGGGTTCCACACCGTACTCTTCTGCATCTTTATGACCTGAGTGCAAAATGGATCATCTAAATAATAATTAATCCTATGGAACGAATCAAGTCAATCCCTTATATAAAGGTGTGAGGACTTTCCTAAAACCGGAAGAAGTAATGTTAGTTTAGCTTTCGATTGAGTCTGATACCAGAGACTGCTTTCAATTCAAGACTCCGTCAATTCCTACACCCTACATACTTGCTCATTATCCGTTCTTACCTAACTGACATCTACTTCAAAGTAAATCACAATCATGTCTATTCTTTCTCCGGTTCACAGTTTGCTGGAGTTCCTAAAAGTAGTACCCTAAGTTTTATCCTTTACACAGTTTATACATCGGTCATTCTACCACTGTCAACAAGACGGTTTCAGTTGATACACGTGTCCTATCAGGAGATAATGACCCAGCAATTGCATCCTCTTCAATAAACGCTAAAGAATTGTGTTAAAACTGGAGGATTGAAACCAATTAAAACATTCCAACAAGTCGTAAATTTGTAGTATCTTTTAATAATACCTCCCTGCTAATCAAATTCGATATCTAGGACTCCACCAGGACAAACGTCTAACTTGGAATCCTCCAACAAATCTAAAAAGACAAGAAGCCGTTCAACGTTTCAGACTACTTCAGAACTTACTAGACAAAAGCTTCCAATTTATCACGAAATTCTCATACACATGATTACAAAAAGGCCTAATGAGACTAAGGGAGTTCATCTTTGGGATTCCACTAATTCATCGAATTTCTCTAATTAGCATCTAATCTTTATAATCCAAAATCCGCAATATTCCTTACTTTGTAACAAATTAAATTATCCACACAACATTAATATTTCATAAGTCTTCCATTTGGCCCCAATTCAGAAACCTATCATTCCATAGTAAACTTCAGAACCATCTTAACATTCTTGTTTTTAACCTTGCTTCATTTTCGTTTCCTGATAACCCTTAGAGGCATCTGAAAAGAAAATAGCTAAAATCTCCTAATGTAGAAATTTTATTATAGAGTGTCACTGAAGGATAGTTTCTCTCAACAAGTCGTTTCATTTCATTATAAAAATCTGTAGAATTGTAATGGATGAATTTTTGCTTTAGTACCGTTGTAAATTTCATTAGTAAAATGGTTCGAAGAGAAACTCACGTTGCACAATACAATATTTATTGAAGTTTTTTGAATTAATAAGTTGTTTTGAACAGAGAGTATTTACAATCTTACCCAATGTTTTCGTATCAGTTTATTAAATCAAATGAAGGAGCAGTAATCTAAAGTGTTTTTGTTTGGCTCGATTATTCTTTTTGTTGATGTTGCAAGCATTTTCGTCGAGTTTTCTCTATATTATTTTAATAATAAATCAATTGATATATTTATTACGAGCGGTATAACCTAAATAAAATTCAAACATCTATGTTTCACTTATTTGGAAGTAAACTAGTCAGATTTATGAGTCCAAATGGTCCGGATGTGTTAACTTCAAATTACTTAGTCATAAACTTTAAGAGCAATTACAAAACATGCAATTAATTATACATCAAGGTTAGCGAGCTAATATGGATTCAGTACAAACGATTTGATGGTAAACTAAAACACACACTCTGAAAATTCACGCTGCTTCTTGTTTGACATTTGAAGTAAAAGAAATGATAACAGAATGGAAGAAGGATAACGCTCAGAAAGACGAACTCATTTGCCAACGGCTTACGCTTTCTTCACATAACTCTGTAATGGAAACTAGTCCACGGTCCTCCACACTACATTACTCAATCATATGCCCTCTCCCATTCCAAATCCGAATAGGACATACTTAAAAATTATTCATATCAGAATCTCATAATGTCAATTCTATCCCAAACAGCTCAGATCATCTCAAGAGACTTTCCTTTCCGATTCTCTCAATTCTTCACCCACTACAGATATTGATCGTCACAGTTTCCTATAGCGGTAACTGACAATAATATCTAGCCTTCCCATAGTTATTCCTAAACTATATCAGGTCTATAACTTGTGTTGGAACAACTCCGTTCCTATTTTATTGCTCTGTTATAGACCTCCGTTCAACATCCCTATGCTGCTGACCAATTTTTTTCAGGTATCTTCTGACTTTTAACAACCAGAAAAAAAACTTCAAGATGATTTGTATCGAATTAGTAACTCAGGCAGTACTTAGCAAGTTAAATTTAAACGCGGATAAGACAAAGACAACCGTAATAGACTTAAATCAGCTCTTTAAATGTAGTCCTATATTTCAACTCCGTTTCTGAAATAATAATCTCATAAAATTTTAGCACGAAAAAACACGACTCCAATATCTCTCACCTTATTCTTTCCATTTTCACCTCAAAGATATTAAATTACTTTCATAGAATATTTCCATTTGAAAAACGTCAGCTAATAATTACTTCAGTAATTTTCCCCTACGTTGAAATTTCGTCTGATCTTTTAAATAAAATATCCATGAATTACTATTTATGAGATGTTAAAACAAAAATATAACACAAGTGCATTTATTTATTTTATAGTTATAAATGAAGTAATGAATCAATTAGTAAATATATTTAAAAATAAAAAGAACCAAAACCTTCAAGCTTAATGATGAAAGACGGACCAGGGTCAAAGCAATCAAGAATTAACAGAACCTTTTAAAGATCAATTCAATAAAGTAATCCTATAATGAATAGAGGTTTAGAACGCTTGACCTTAAATTAAATCACTTAATATTATTATTAACTAATGACTAATTTGATTGGATAATTATTAATTTCAGAACTAATAGTTCTAATTTTATTGTTACTAAGTTATTTAAATAATTCTATTGTGTATATATATTTATATAAATTGTATTAATATTATCTCATCTCTTATTGGTCTGTTTTTTGAAGTAAAAACTTCTTTATGCGCGTTTGGCACTTTTTTTGTGGAGAGTGAATTAGATTGAGAGGCGAATGTTAAAGAGGCGAAAAAAAACCAATAGTGCCGAAAACCAAATGACAAGGAGTTTGGTGGATTAAAAAATCTCAGAAACTAAAAATCGGACCTACAAACTATAAAAGAGGAAAATGTTCAGCATTTTATCCTGTTTATAATGGGTGATTATTAATAATTTATGTTTCATATTACTAATCTTGTTACCTAGTTGAGGTTTTCACTTCTATCGTGTGGTCTAAAATACACACCTTAGTTTTGTTTTTTTAATGTCATAATAATTTTGATGCACTTTGTAGTCCTTAACTTTGAAAATTTTAGTTTATATTAGGGATTAAAACCAAACAATAATTTATAATACAAATTGATATATAATCCTCAATCTAGTGAACATTTTACTAGTTAGTTTATAATATAACAGAGGCTATTTGAACTATTTTACCACTTCACAATTATTAAGAATTAAACAAATAAGCAAACTTCTAGGAACATCGCTCAGAAACAAGGCTGTAGATGCCTTTCGGTGTGTGGACAATCTATTATCAAATAATGAAAAGCTTGGAACAAACATTGATTAACTCGAAAACACTATCTTATCACTACGCTTTTGTCAAGAGTTACATCACTTACGCAAAATGTTGTAAGGTGTGATGCATCGTACAATAACGTTGGGATTTTTATCATACAATAACCAGCATTTGAGTGGGATCTGAGGGAATCGGAGATACGCTGGCAGACACTAAAACTGATCTAGTCGGATAGCTATGTAAAGTGAAATAACACTAAAAACGTTTCTATGATACATTATATTGTAGAAAACTACGGGATTTCAATATTACATGTTTGGGAAGTATTTCGATCCATGAATAAGTTCCATCAGACCTGAAAAGTTTTTAAAAAAAATTATTGCCCTAAATAGTTGTAAATATATATTTACCAACTTATTCCTTCCAACCGCTGATAAATAATTTTAAATCTCTAATTATTGATGTATTTTAAAAGAGCCGAGATCCAAACCGGCTTTCTTTTTTACTATATTAAATCATTCTTATTTATTTTACCTTATTTTTTAAATTGTTATGTAGGTATAAAAATTAAAATTAAAAAATATATATATATATATGTGACATTAGTATACAACAATTACATAGGTCAAGTAGAAATAGTTCATAAAATTCATCTTAAATCCATTTGACATTCATTAAAAAAAAAATTTTATTTTTAACAACTGAATTTAACTTTTCACAATTGCTATGGATTCGGACAAATTTTAGTCAAATTCATTTTTGTTTTAAACAAAATATAATAATAATAAAATACAAGTAAATGTTATCAATGCAATCATACTTTTAGATATTTTAAAATAATAACAACGATAAAGAAATATTTTATTCAAAATTATTTCATGCCGAATCATCTGAGGAAACACTAACGAATTTAGCAATTCCCAAAATTTGCTAAGTGGGAGAGCTTCAAGATAATATTATTTTTCGAATTTACACGAAAACTGTATTTCGTCTTTAAAATAATAATTCAATGACATAATTAAATTAATCTCTCAAAAAAGTAACATAAACTTCTCACTTTAGTATGAAGATGAAGTCGGTTCGATAATATATTTTTACACCAGGAGAAACAATCAGGTACACAATTTATAGACCCTGGCTTAACACGAAAAGGTCAGACTTAGAAAGAGCTCATTTCCTACAACTTATTACTTTATCGATGGGAACGATGTTGTACTTTTATTATGGCCTTAGATCATAAAAAATGTATTAATATATCTATTGTTGTATTTTAATTATTAGTAGTAGACGAAGAAATTTCCCAATAAAGTAGAAATAATATTACAGCACATAAAATTATAACAATATTAATTTCTATGTTAAGACACTCTATAATGCACGAGTTAATCAAAAGCATATTACTATGCTACAGTCGGTACAATGCAACACAACATAATAAGTGCACGCTTAATATATGATTTGTACTTACAGCGTGCAAGGGAAAAATTTCCCATCTGTCCATCACTGAAATAATATATATTTTAATCAGAACCAATAAATAAAAATTATGCTATGAAAATGCATATAATTAACATTAATAATTTACTGCCTTATTTATCTGAGTAAGAACTAACTGCATTTACTTCTATGATGCTCGACTTTGAGGTAAGGTATTACAAGAAATTATATTTAAGAGATAAAATGTATTTATGTTTGTTAACATTATACTTTGAAACTATTTATTTTACATTTTTTTTTAATCCATTTTTTTTATTAATTCATTTCTATTTTTTGTACCTTCTATTTAAATAGTTCAGAAGTAGTGTTATTTAGTTGCGCTTAGACATCAAAACAAACAAACGATTTATTTCATGAAAATGTTTAATATAGTAATTTTAATTATACTTTTTAATTATCAGTTGAATACACTAAATAATGGATCTGTTGTAAATTAACAGTTAGGAGAATTAAAGTAGAATTCAATGTTTAAAAATGCACTTTCTTTCAACCTTTTACAAGACCAGACTTGGTGCCACTTACCCACAGTTGTAGGGGAGTTCCTCTTATAATTTAATATTTTTTATTAAATTTCAACATTTTGCCAAAATATTTGACCGACCAGAAGTGTCTTTCGGTAAAAGCAAATTACAGTTCCAATTAAAGAATAAAATAGGCGGAATAAAATGAAATGATAGATATTAGAACTTAAAATCTCATATAAAAGTTAAGAATATTACATATATTTGTATTTTTGAAACATTTACATTTTTTTAACTTATTAATTATTACTTATACCCACTGAGGTTTTTTTTTCTAAACTATATGCTATCACTGTAAATCATATATACATTGGAAGTATATAAAAATAAGAATTATATGTATATGTATATAATTATATATAATATAAATTATATACATGAATATTTCTCTCCAGGAAAATAAACAAAGTAACTACGAATGTAAAAATAGACCGAAATACAATGATATAATGTAAATAAGAAACAGTTATCAATGTTACTAAAATTCATAATATAAATTTATTTATGTTTTTTATTTCTATAATTATCGTGGTATATATGTATGTATAAATATAAGTAATTTTTAAAAGACTGGACAACGTTTCCATCTGCCTGATTAGTGATAGTTTAAATAGTATATTAGCTAAAAACTTCAATAAAGTTGACATAGCTCAACCTATAATATAAAAAATAATTATTGTATCTAAACGAATACTAATTCATTATTAAATAATGAATGAATCAGTATTTCAATTGAATTCGTTATTTTAATAGCTAACCAACATTTTAGTAGTACGTTGAGAAATAATTGAAAGAATATTTTAAACCAGGTAATAAAACAGCTAATACAATGCAAGTTCGGTGAATAAATTCAGAGTAAATAATGAGAAAGAATAGACTTTTATAACTATTTTACTATAGAGATGAAAAATATTATTAAAAAAAAATTACAACAGATACACTCAGTTCACTATTAACACAAAAGGAGATACATAAATAAAACCTCATGATTTTTCCACATTTAGTTTGGTATTGTGTTAACATTGCTTTGAATTATTAAGCATTAGATCAAGATAATAAAATCACTAATGTATCAATCGAAATATTAAGAACTGTACGAGAGTATTTTTCCTTGCTTATTACTTATTCCGTATTATTAGTGTAATTAGAAGAAAATATTAATAAAAAATAAAGCAATGAGAATATAATGAAAGAAGATTCATTACCTGCGGGAATAACAATTCTTAAAGAGGAAGACATCCATGTGTTTCAAACGTAATCCAGATCACATATCACAACACTCACTCGCCACACTGACTAACACACTTGATCTTTAGCTCGAGTATATCTCACATCCGCCGATCGGACGGGTTCTCGGTAAGCTGCGACGTACCCCTGGAGCAGAGCTAGATCCGGACCGTAGTGCGTACTCCTCCCGTGTCCCGGCAGACTGCTTGCCCTGACTGCGGCGCTACCAGAGCGGCCATATTACCCCGACCGCAGGTGACACAGATCTAAATTTGTGAATGGAGTTGGTAAGGACATGCCGCTGATAAGATTATCTCTTATCAGCAGCGGCTGATTACCAACATCCGCATATGCTGCCTTTTAAAGGCGTGTTACCAAACCAGCGTTTGGCATCTGTAGAAATAATGGAAACACCATCACCAGTTGGCATACAAGCATTCCTCATTACTTACAAAAATGGCATTATTATTATTAACAAAAAAAAAAAGTCATGGTTCTGATTTTGTAATGAAAATGCTGAATTGTAATGATGGAGCTTCTTGATATCGACATGAAATCGCCTACAAACAACAAATACTTTGATAAAGAAAGTCTAAGAAAGCATAACCTTTGTAACATAATTTGTAAAATCGCAATATTGTTGATCAAAATCGAAATGGAAAATTGTTTGTAGTTTGATTAAAAGGATTAAGACATGCGCACTTTTATTTTTATTTTATTTTATTTTTTCACCTTCCATGCCACGAGGGCTATACGGGTGTATGCAGTAGTGTAATGTTATGCATTAATGCATAATAACACAATACTGACATAATATCGGTTCACAAAATTCTAAGCTGTGCACACAGCTCTTCTACTTTTCCTCATTCTTCAGCATAAGACATGCGCACTGAAAATATATATTAACATGTACGCGTGCAATTCCCAGAGCTGCACATTCTTCCTCTTCACCCACAGGTCGATGGCGTATGAACCTTCCTCCATCCTCCTAAGATATTTTATTGGTGGAGTACGGCGGTTTTTAACTTTTTGCACACATGAAAATTCTATCTCTTCTATTTTGTAATGGTGGAGAAATTGTGGTCTGTAGATCAATTAGTAGATGATTGAAATTACGAACATAAAGGATTTATTTTATTGTATGCCGACGTGTCGAACTGAATATGGAGCTTTTATCAAGGGCTGAAATTTTCAAAATGTTTGAATTTATTTTGTGATTTGTTTTAAAAAATTTTGATTTTTTTTAATTTTTGACGGAACCTTCAAGCAGCTTGTCATATTTTTTTTTAATATCTGTAAACTAAATTATACAGCTATGGAAATATTCGGATTGGTCTTTTTAAGATTAATCTAATTGTCCATTGTTCATAAAAAAAAATCTTAATTGGGCCAGTTTCTGTATTATTTTTTTTTTTTATTGTAAATAGAGTGTGAGTGTGCTTTCTCTGAACACTATTATAAATGTCCTTGATGTGACAGAATGTAATATTTCTAAATAAACAAATATAAAAAATCAAAATTGGGCCAGTTTCAACATACAGGTTTTACTTAGCGTTTTCTTCTTAGATGTGAGAAAAGAGTGTGAGAAGACAGGCGGTACAGATTTAATATGCAAATATTACGAAAAAAATAAACCATTGCGTAATAATTACAAAGATTTTTTTCATTTTAAAAAATCAATTTTTTTTTTTTTTTTTTTTATTGATACATTCCTCATCTACCCGAGCGGGTCATTAGATGGAATTAAATTAGGTGGACAAATTTTATGTATTTTATGAATTCAAATACTTTTTGTATCTTCTGCTCGTCATCAAGTGCGTCAGACATGTTGGAAGGTATATTATGTTTTGTTCTGGTGTTTTGATTAGTCATAAAAAAATAGTGATAAAATGACTGAACCGAGATCTTTTATAGTGAATCTCACGACCTTCCTTCCCCCGTCCTACTGACTCAGAGCTTAAAATTTTATTAGTGAGGCATAGAGTAATAAAAACGATGCGGTGAGCCATCCTGATGGAATCCCTAAAGAGCGGTTCGGCCATCATCACCTGGCAAAGATACATCGATGGCGTAATTCTCATTTAAACACTGATATAAAATTGATTCTCAATTAAATGCTAAATCACTTAGAAGTTGACAGCGAAATTCAGAGTTTAAGATGAAAGTAGAAACAAGGCTATGCTCCACTAGGACACAAGATCTAGGAGAGACAGATGGTCTCAATATATCAAAGAAAGACACAACAAAAAATAAAACAATTAACGCTGCCATGAATCAAGCAGAAGCTCCATCAAGCTGTCGGGATCCTCCTACTTTGCAAATACCCTCCGATAAAAATAGGAAGAGAGACGACACGTTTTCGCAAGGATAGAACGGCCCCTGCCCTTGCGACTGACTTGGTCATATTCCAAGTGAATTTCCTTACATCCTGCATCCTTAATTAGCATTGCTTTCCGACGTGAGGCCGCAAATCCAAGGATCCACCTGAGAGGAGGTCCTTGTATTTATACATTTCTAAATCCGTAGTGGCTATTATGAGTACGCTCTTGGCAGGGGATCGCTCATGCTGATTAATGTTCGAGAGTGAATTAGTATGATCATTACTAATTTAGAAAAAAAAATAAGTAATATGAAGTACATGAACCATCACGATAATTAACTTCTAAAATTATTATTACAGTACTAAAGATTTTTCTCTTAATTAAATTTACAAATACAATTAGGAATTATTAGATATTACAAAAAATGTCAATATTAACTTGTTTATTGGAAAATATTACAATCTGTCTCAGAGGACATTTATAATAGTGTTCAGAGATCCCATTCACACTCTATGTACAATAAATAAAAAAAAAAAATATCCAGAAAAATAATATTATATACAATAAATAAGAATAAAGTAACCTAAATATAAATGAATAAAAAAGAACATATATATATACACTTACGAAAAAAAAAAATCTACTTTGCAATTGTAAAATTGCGTTCTTTGATATGCATAGATCAATGAATAATTACATATTCGTATTGAAATGCATCCGTTTGTTCTGAAGTCTTCTACCATATTAAACAATATATATATATATATACATTTTTCTCATCTTTACATCTTCCCACAGCTTAAACTAAAACCTTTGAACATTCCGTTATTGCTCGCTCTACTGCCTTCTGGGTATTCTCTAGCTTTTAATATCCACTACGTTCCTTCCCTTTCTTCATTCAAATACATCCTTTTGCATTATCTTCTTAAATTACAAAAATATGTTTTTCAATCTCGAAATCTTAATTTAAGAATAAAATGTTGATTTGAAGTGGATAATAAATAATATTGAAATTTATTTTTGTGTGTGCGTGTTATTGTACTCTTTCTTTATTCTTTTGACGTTATTTGTTAATTTTTTTTTCAAGACAATTTTTTGTACTTTCAAGATTTTTTTTGCGAATATTTTTTTACTGGAGGGAATACATATACTGTTTAAATTGTATTAATGATTTTTTTTTTTTGTTTTATGTATTTATTTATAGAAAAAGTTTTATTTTATTAAATTGTACATACACTTTTGTTCTTGTTATTGTTTATATTGAATATTTTTAAACATCTTAATACATTTAGCATTTTAGAGAGATAAAGAGAGAGAAGAGGGAATGGAAAACAAATATAATAAAAAAATAAAGTGCTTGAAAAAAGGAAACAAAACAATATATATACATACATATATATATATATATATCCTAAGATATGGACCACTATTCATTAAACCACACAAAGTTTTGCCTAATATAAGCCGTCATCGAGTGCATTATAATTATTGAAGAGCCATTCTGCTTCTTTCATCCTTTTAATATTGATTAAATAAATATATATAGTCGATGACGATAATACCAACAATTAAAAAATACTTATTTAGTAATAGAATTTTTAGTCATACGTAAATTATTTATCTCAACAAATTTAAATGCTGGTTCAATAAGTGTTTATTTTTATCATACATGATACATAACAATATTTTTGAAATTATGAAACTAATTTGTGACTATGACCTTTTGTTGAACCTTTCGAACTTTTCAATATTTTCAATCGATTCCTTCTTGAGAAATATTTCATTCTGTCACATCTAAGGTCACTAGTACTAATGAAAAAGTAGTTCATTCACACTCTAGGTACAATAAATAAAAAACAAATTAATAATAATAATATATTTCTATATTAAAAACTGCAGACAAATTACGATCGGCTTCAGACAGATACAATTAAATACAGATGAATTCTACAGAAAACTGATACTAAGAGCAGTTTACAGTTTACAAGACTAAAGGAGCCAAACATTTCTCGTCTGAGGCTAGTGACGTCTGATGAATGTTTCACTCATTTGTTAACCAACGTTGGACGTAAATACGGCATTACTATTGCGCAGGATGAGATTTGTAATTCGATGTAAAAATTCGGTAAGCATAACATTAAAATTATCCAAATTAATCAAGTATTTATTTATTGTACATAGAGAGTAAATGAAATCTCTGAACACTATTATAACAGTACTTTGAGATATATTGCAATATTTCTCAATTAGAAAAAATATATATATTTAAAAAAAAAAGGTCGGAATACAGAAAAACATTTTAAATGTTCAGCTTCATGTACATGGTGTCTTATTATAAATTTTATGAGGAATAATTTATCAGGAATTTTAATACATTACATAATATTCTGTTACACCTAATTTCTCATGGCAGAATAGTAAAAAAAAAATGATTTACGGATGGCATATTTAATTTCGCTTGAAATAGGCGGATTACTTAAAACATTTGATAATCTTTCAATGTTTAATCAATAGGTTATAATATGTAATTAAGTAATACAACTATCAACTGTGTATATATATATATATATATATATATATATATATTCATCAGAGTGAAAAAGAAATCTATAGAGTTCCTAGAGCACAACACATAGTTAGTTATATCCTCAATGTAGGAATTTACAACCCACTTGATCCTTGAACTTACGTCATGGATGATAGTAAAACCTACATATTATGTTCAGAAATATTCGAAGTGATAATCGGTTTTAAAACACCAAAATTTAATAGCAGAAAGCATGACAGAAAGCATCGCCTTTTTGGGCTAAGCGAACAATTGACTACAAATCCGAAAAACTACAATAAGCAGTTTGGATTGATTGGGTTTACTCTACATTGGATTAGAAAAACAACGAGCTACAACAAGCGACAAATGGCGATATATAGCTACAATGAATTATGGCTTTTTTTTTTCAACACCACAGTGCCACAATGATGGATATTGAGGAATTGATAATTTTTTTTTCTGTCAGTGACAAGATTTTCTCATGAATGGGTGGTCCTATTTAGTTTCATCTTATTTATTTGATTAGGTTTCGGTAGCGCCTGTGTACCAAAATGGACAACCTGTGCGCAAAAATTAAAAAAGGTATTTTTTATTGACTTTATAGGCAAAACAGCTAAAACGATTTTGATGTAATTTGCGTACAGTTTTCTCCTCAAAGACTTTTTTATTCTTATTTGTGTAACGCATCCCGAGGAAAAGCAGGAAAAGAAAACATAATGAAAAGAAACTGTATTACTCTAAAATTATATATTTTATAGCATATTATATCTATAATAATTTGAAATTAGATTCTATCAAGAATAAAAAAATCATTGAAATCTAACCATTATTATCAAATGTAGGGCATGCTATAGTGCGTATTAATGTTTTTAAAAGTGTATTTTAAACAAATTTAAAAGTTTCAATTTTTAATATATTTTTTTTACTACTAATGTGCAGGGGTGCCCATCCCCCCAAGGTCGATGGCGCATGAACCTCTCCCAGTTCTAAGATATTTTATTGCTCTCCCCTTCTTAAAAACAATGCTAGAAAAAGAATAATTTAATAAATAATAGATCATATACGATTACATTTGCTGTGGTCTGTTCCATATTTTCACCTTGTCCACAGGTTTGAAACTTTTCATTCCAAAAAATTTGCTCTCCTCGAAAATTCAAAGCACCATCAAAATGTGCCTCCCCCCCCAAAAAAAAAATTTGAAGGTGCAACTTGCGCGACTTGTGTTACAACACAGTTTCCTACTGCAATTAGTATTAACTAGTATCCATGTTTTTAAAAGTACCTAGTGCAAGTTTGTAAAGAAACAAGCTGACTTGTTTTAATTCTTCAAGTAAATGCAACACTCTTTCGAAATATTTAAGATACTTATTTGAAATATAATTAGCAAATTGCTAACAAAGCTTAAAATGTTTATAAATAGGTTCGTGCAACTCTGCGAGAACTGTTAGGAAGTAACATGTCTGATTTTTTAACAGATTTAAGATATCGAATATATAATATTATATTTACGATACTCATTTGAAATATAATTAGCAAATTGCTTACAAAGCCTAAATTTCAAACGGTTTCTATGTGCCTACAATCGGGAGCGAAGTCGTGTTAATGGACACGTAACATATTTATTTTAGTAGTCATATTATGAAAACAAATGTTTATAAATAAGCTCGTGCAACTCTGTAAGAACTGTTAGGAAGAAACATGTCTGATTTTTTAACAGATTTAAGATACTGCATAGTGCGCTAACCACATACCTACTTGTAAGAATAGGCTGAGGAGGAAAAAAAAGGAAAAAGATACCGCATAATAAAGAGAGTGATTTTTTTTTTTTTTTTTTTGCGTAATGTTCTGATAATATTTCTGAAACAAGCTCACCAAATGATTTTTTTTTTTAGTGTTAATAATCATACTTCATAAAAAAATAATAATAATAATGAAAACCTATTCCCTCCATGAGATATATAACATACGCCCTCATAAAATAAAATAAAAACTTTTTTAAACTGCATTATTAGGACTAAGACAGAGGCAAGCAATCACAATACGTTAAAGGGAGGAGGTGCCAGAAAAAAGGCCTATCTGGTTGTCGAGATAAAAAGATAAAATAAAAACGTTGTTCGCAGCGGTTCCTCATATCCATCCGGGATCATATCATTATGAAAAACTTATTCATCGAGTTCTTTTTTGGTCTGCCCGAGGTCGCCGGCGCCTACCTAAGCTGCATTTCTTCGTTCTCCAGCCAGCAGAAAAATTATATTACAACATATTCGGGGTTTACGAATCAGTATCAACGTATCGTAAATAATAGTATAGTAAATAATAATAAGTGAACAATTCTCGTCAGAAATCATTTTAATAGATTTTTTTTAATGTAGGCCTTCATTGTTATTATCAAGACTTATGTTAGAAAGGAGTACAAATCTAGAATTATGAGAGTAATGTGGCAAAACTAGTATCTTACTTTAATGATATATATCGTATCGATATTTTTCAATTACATCGAAATAATAATCCGAAACATCGAAAAATAAAATCGATGCTTCGATATTTTTAATCTTTGAAAATAGTAAGAATGAAAATATTGAAATTTATATATTAAACAGATTAACGTCTCAAAATTGTAATAGTAATAATAAAACAATATATTTCTAAAAGGATCAATTTATTAGAATTAATCAATAAATAAACCAATTATTATTTCTAGAAACTAGAAATTTTGAGCAATAAATATTAAAAAATCAATTAAGTAGCTCGGAAATAAAAAAATAAATAAAAATTTATTTCAATTACTAAAAAAATGTATGAAAATAATAAAATTTATTATTAATATGAATTCGTAATAAGAACAAGATAAATATTAATTAAATTTCAGAAGATAAAAAATGAAGAATATCGAAATTAAATTAATGTCTGAAATTAATAAATATAATTTTAATTTTAATTACAAAAAATGTTACATAATTCTAGAAATTAATAGAAAATTTAATATTCAACATAACATAAAATATGATATCAACCAAAATATGTCACTAAATGATTTAGCAAATGATGTGACCATACTTGTAGACATTTTTAATTATAATTTTTTTTTTTAATTAAAAAACAATATTTTAGTCAAATTTTAATTTCGATACATCGACATAAGCATTGGAGCAATATAGTTAGAGTATTATATTAGAAAATCACACTGTACGAAGGTATAGTTACCCGGAAGGTTCGATGCCGATACGCATCGATACACCAATATGCCGCACGCATACCACTCTGCACAGTTCAAGTAAATCTTTATTATGGATTCTTTGGCTATGAAGCAAACCATTCTAGATACTTTACCGGATCAGAACTTTTGGAAGATTTCTAATTTTATAGTATAAACGTACTTCTTTTTATAAGCTATTGCCTGGTTCTAGTTTCAGTAATGGTAGGTTTACAGTTGGGAAACATATTAGAGCCGAAAAGGAATGACGCTGACCCTACGTCACTTGAGTTGTTCTAGATCATTAGGGCCTTGTGCCAATGGTCCTCTTTCTGAAAACGATCCATTGCCAGGTTCAAAGAATTCTTCCCAAGTCGATTCACAAAACATAATTAGTAATCATGATTCTTCTTTTTCTTTCTTAATAACTTGGTTATTTATTTTTTTAAATTTAAATCGCTATTCTCTATGAATTGATTTCTAGGACAAAAATTAACAAAACACGCAAATATAAAAATATTTCTTATAGTTAATGTTTATCTACTTTATTTTACATATCTTTTTTATTAAAAACTTAAATACCATGCTACAAATTCAAAATTCATCGGACAATTTTCGATGCTTCGTTCCATGTGACTAAAAAAACTTTTAAACCATGGCTTTGATATCCCATGTGTCCTAGACTTTATCCAAACTTTTGTTTTCTAAATTTCATCAGAACCTTATATATCATCTAAATCCTCTTGCACAATCCCTATCTAGCCCAGTCCATCCCTACAATCCACCCTGAAGGTTGAAGCGGCAGTGGCATAGACACCTTTAGAAGATAAGCATGTATTGAACTTTGGGCAATGGCCAGATACTGTACATAAGCCATGTACGTCAGTGGCTATAACGCCGCTAATCATATTCCACTGGTCCTTAAAACCAATGATGCGATAGAGAGCAAGGCGTTGGGATCATCTCAAGTCCTGCTTTTCCCTTCACATTAGGGAGGAAAGAGTATAGCCCTGTCAAATTAAACATGTTACCTTGCAAAAGGTCGAGTAATTCAGATTTGTTTTTTATATTGTTAGATATGCAGCGAATATAAAAATTCAAATTTCCGACCTTCAATGCCTTGTGGGCTCGCTGCAGTGTTCCAAAAACCATTGAAATTTCTTACTTTTTTATGGATTACGCTAATTATCTTCTTTTTAGAGCAAAATAGATAAAAATGGTTACATCCAATCTTAAACAGCTTAAAACTATCTAACATTTTTTTCTAAACACAACAGGCGAACTATCGAGTTCTCAAAATTTATCCATTTCGATTTGTTCACAATAGTGCATTCAATTTTGAACGGAAGAAATCTGTAACTCTATTTTTAACCCCGTTCAAAGAATTTTGAGGATAATTAGCCATTGACTGGAACGGTAGGCGGTAGTCGGTAAATGTTTTGAAAAGGATGTGCCAGACTCCCCTACCGTGTACCTCCCCCCACATCCCAATAAATTGAATATAGTTGCGTTTCTTGTAACTATTTATTTAAAAAAAAAAAGCAATGATTCCACACAAAAAAGTGGCCGCACTGTCCCAAAATGGTGTTCAAACATATCAGATTGACATCTTTGACTTTGAGTTAGTTTTTAAGTCACTGAGATTCAGAATTTGGCTTAACTTCGCCATAATTGGCCCTTTATTAAAGCTGGATAGTTAGAGAATAATAAAACATGAAAACATATTTTTAAAAAGTTAGCTTTGGTAATAAAAAAACACCAGTAACTGCAACTTGTTCAAGTCGTTTGAATTAATGTAGATAATCTTGCGTCTTTTGTAAATAAACTGCCAACAAGAACGAAAAATGCTTCGAAATAAAACACCTGTAGAAAACTTTTTTATTTTTTAAAAACTGATCACTTTTTTAAATATTTGAAGCAGTTACTTAGGAAATTCACTTAATCGACGAAAAGTGGCACTGGCATTGGCGTTTAGAGTCCTCTGTCACTTCATTAAGTACCCATAAATGGTACAGATATAGTACTATAATGATTGTATTAATATTTGATTGTATTGACGAACAAATATTAATACAATAATTTGATTGACAATTTTGTTTTTTAAACATTACCCATTTCGAAAGATCGATAGTCCGCTTTCTGTTGGGTTTAGAAAAAAAAATGTTATGTTCAAAGAAGGTAGATAATTAAGCTCTTGAAGATTTCATATAGCCATTTGTTATCTATGTCGCTTTAAAAAGGAGATATTTAGCGTAAACAAAAGTTCGAAATTTCAATTTTTTTTAAGCACTGCAGAGAACTCACAAGGGTGGAAACTTGGATTTTTTATATTTACAGTAAACCTAAAAATATAAAAAATAAATTTGAATTGCCTGACGTTTTGCAAGCTAGACCCCTTTTCGGTGCTGATTTGACAGTTTATTATATATCTAATCTAGAGGAAAATTACAAGCCATTCATAGATATCCACGATCATCATCACGACTTTGTTGAAGGGTTTCAGGAAGACTTATTAGACATATAATAAGCCAAATTGAAGTGGTAAGCAATTGAAACTGCTGAGAACACGCTAATATAACGAACAAGAAATTGATGATAAAATTAAATGGAAAAACCAGATTTAAGTTTCATTGTAAAGAGAGTAATGAATGGACAGCTATGACTAACGGAACAGCCACTCAAGACGAGTCCGCTCTTAAGGAATAGACTCCAACCCAGTCCTTCCTTTTCTGGAATTCCTCTCATCACTCTCCTCTCCTGTCTTCTTGAGAAGAGGAGGTCCCTAAAGAGTACAATGGACTGCATCATATACGGTTATGCCACCGAAGAAAACCATACGGGGCACTTATACAATTACGACTAACCCTTATCGAACCAGGAAAACCACGCATAATTGACAACTATGCAATATATATGCACAGCTTATCCGCGAGAGATAAAAGTAAATAAATTACTTTTTCTGAAAGGAACTAGAATCTTGGTGTTACTTAATGTAAAGTATCCGATTCGTTCTAATTTCTACAAATATCTATTCAAAAAATTAATAATCTAGGTAGGGATAAAATTATGACCGACTCTTACACCAATACCAGTGGTCATAGTTTATTTTGGCTATAAATATTCCAAAGAAGGACCTCATATATGAAAAGAAAAAAAAGTATGACTTCTTTTAACTAAATTCAGAATAGCTTAGAATTTTTAAAAAAACCGTTTGTACACCATAGGACCAGATAAGACAGAAAAAACTAACAAAATACTTATCTATTTGATTTAAATAAATAAAATAAACCCTCAAAAACAGGAAAATCGCTGACTCATTATCGAACATGAAGTAAGAGTAGCAACAGGTAGCTCCTCAAACATTATATTACTGAATTAGGAACATCTTCATTCATAAATCAATTTTACTAGTTCAACTGTAAATGGGGCAATTAATAAATAAAAATATAGGCCTTATATAAAAAAAATAATTGTTAACCTTATACGATTTAAAATTTCGTTCTAATTTTCCTTATGTCTGTACATTATTCCATCTATAGTTCTAAACATTATTTTAGCGCTATTGGTTATGTTATACATTTTCTTTTAAATTTTATTACTTAATTGATATCAATCTGTTGAGACCAAGTATAAAAAACAAAAAGAAATAGATTAATATTACGTCATGTAAGCGATAAATGTAAAATATAAACAGAAAAATGAATATTTTTGTGATTAACAATATAAAATAATACGGATATCGATAAAACAATTATTATTTTTCCAAAAGAATTTTAATAAAAAATATTTTATTAATTTATATATATCGTCTTCCTTTTATGATTATTAATATTTTCTGATATTCTATTTTTAAATAGATACTCCTTTATCTCTATAATAAATATATTTAAAAGGTTAAGTAGCAACAAATACTTATAAATCCATTCCATTGAAAAACTGTAATAATAATCATTTATTAATAATTAATAAATTACCTGAAGGCCTGATGGGAGACCATGAAACAGGTGGGGGCCTAGAGCGGCCCCGTCGAGACGCCACCTTGCAGACCTCCCTCAAACCTGGAAATTCATTATATAAATTAAGTAATATAATTACAATAAAAAAGTACAATAGAAATATCAAATTATAATAAAGCTCAAAACATGAGTTATCTCTTACAATAATTGATCTAAAACCATCCTATCCTGGAAGCGTATTATATTTTTAATTATTTTTAAAAAATAATGATAATCATAAAGTATATGAATGACTTATATAATAGACTGATCTGTTATGAGAAAAAATTGTTGTAACATTAAACCAATTCTAAAGATTATTTTTCTTGATTCTGTTTGAACATTATTAAATAAAATCAACAGAAACAGCTTGAGTTAAACCTATGAAAAAAAAAAATTGACTTTTCCCCCACTTTATGAAAACTACATATATAATATCCCTTTGATATAAGGACACTCGCATTACAAAAAAAAAATTATATATATATATATATATATATATATATATATATAGACTAAGTTCCACTTTTAAAAAAGCATTGTAATGACGAAAAAAAGAAGTAATTGCTTGTTGTTTGTATCCATTTTTTTTTTCTATATACAAGATTTTATATATTTGAGAGGTATTTCATTTTTTTACATTCTTCAATATGTATGTATGTATATCTTTTCCCCTCTTAATCTACGTTTTGTATATAGTTTACAATATCATTGCGAGTACTCATTTTAAGTTCTTAAGTAAGATATATAAATTTTTTTTTTCCTTTTTGCCGCTAAAATGGTTTTCTCATAAAATTAATTTATTGCCCCATTCAAATTGTATTTATCTATTTATTTCTCTTATGATAATGCAATATTGTGATCAAATTGCTCACCTGATGTCGTTAATATATCTTTAAGATATTTATATATTTTGTATGTTTTAATATAAAAAGTCAATACTTTTTCTTTACTTACTTTTGACATTTTTTATTTTCCGAAGGTTTTGCATTTTTTTTTTCTATATATGCATTTTTTTTCTAATACAACTATTAAGGTATTCTTGAGATTTTATTTAATTATTATTTATTTATTTAAATTATTGAATATATTGTTAGAATCTTTAATAAATTAGTTTTTGGCCAGATATGTATTTTTTCTTTTGTAATTAGTCATTATTGTTAATCGTACTTCGTCCCAAAATATAGTTCATTTTCTATTTTATGCTATATATATAAGAACAAGAATTAAATTTGTATTCATAATTTTATTACTTGAAACTAAAAATAATTATAATATATAAAAGTTGTGTATATCTTTTTAATGTTAGTACCACATACAAAGGATACAAGAAATAAATAGTGTAATGAAAGCTGGCTTCAACATGTAAAAGTATGCATCAGTGTTTACCAATTTCAAAATTTAAACAAATTCTTTGAAATGCTAAACCCCATTTTCATCACGCCGTCTGTCAAAATAGGAAGCATGAGTCAGTCCAGTCTAACGAGGACGTCATAGCATGGCACGCATTCCTCAGCCAATACTCAGATCATAACAATTCTTACATCGATGGTGTAATAAGGAATTTATTTAAATATTACTTAATAGATTTGAATAATGGTTAGATTATTATAAAATAAAGGAAAAACAGGCAGATGAAGCTTTTTTAAGAAAGAAACAATTTTTACCTCAAGACTTAAACAAATTAATAACAGGATAAATCAATAGTAAGTTGGCAGAACGACATTTTTATTTTTATTCTTAATTCTTTAAATTCTAATTGATTATCGATATCTAGTAATTATCACTAGGCACTTGTTTTTAGTTTTTGTGTGTGTCTATGTATGTGTATATATATATATATATATATATATATATATATATATATATATATATATATATATATATATATATATATACACTTGTTTTTAGTTTTTGTGTGTGTATATATATGTGTGTGTATATATATATGTGTGTATATATATATATATGTCTATGTATGTGTATATATATATATGTGTGTATATATATATATGTCTATGTATGTGTATATATATATATATATATATATATATATATATATATATATATATATATATATATATATATACACATACATAGACACACACAAAAACTAAAAACAAGTGCCTAGTGATAATTACTATTTATTTATTTAAAGTATAAATTAAAGAAATATTTATTTTTTTTTTTTTTTTTGGTTGTGGAAGTAACTATTTCCTTTTTTTTCCGGATAAATAATATCGTGAAGAATTACGACTTCAAAAGCCTGGAAAAATTCCCAGAGAAGTGCAAGGAGAAGATTATTTAAGATAAAACTCTCGTACCGAAAACACCGTACCTATATGAATCATTATTTTAATTTTTTCTATCATTTTCAGACATATTCTGGATTTGTTCTTAGATTTTCGGATTCTTAGATTTTTAATTCTACTCCTATTCTTATATTTTTTAGTTATAGGAGTAGACGGACAGACGTACAATGTAAATGTGAAAATATTATAACCGAAATATAATTGCTGGTTATATCTGCTGATAAATTAAATTAGTGAAAATTTAAGGTCTTATAAATTATTTTGATTGTTTTATTATTCCTGTTCATTTCATATGTATATTTTCATACACAAAAATCAAAAGACTACATCATCTTTCAATATTTGTATTTATATGTAAATATTTTGTAAGAAATATCGGAGTTAGAGAAAAGTTCGCCTTCGGGTATGTAATCGCCGTAAAACTACAGTGTAATATATGTTTATAAGTATTAAAGTCTCCCTTTATTGTATACTTATAATTTATAATTTAATTTATAGCCATTTTTAAACTTTAAAAAGAAAACTAGATTTTCTAAAAGGATTTCGGTATTTCATTTATTTATTTTATAATTAAACTAAGTTGTTTTTTTCCATTAATAAACGATAAGTCACTTATATGTTAAATAATTCAATCAATCGACAATTAGAACGTAATTATTGTAATTGAAATCTAAATGAATTGTAAATTAATATAGTAATGTAAACAATTAATCAATATATTGCACAAACCTCCTTCGTAATTTCCTAAGAAATCAAAACAGCAAAAAAATAAAAATGATAACGTTTGCAGACATAAAAAATTACGAGAACACTTGAGATTTTTTTTTTCGAAACGTTCAAAGAGATCATATTTCCTGTTGCTTTAAAGCATTGTCTTCCTGTTTGATATCCAAAATTTACTATTCCCAAAAAAGTTATCATAAATGAATATCATAAAAAGTTTAATTTGGGTGGGTTTTGGCCTAAAGTAAGTTTCGTAATAATGAGGAAATTACGATGTGAAGGTTACTATAAGTTGAATATCAACCGCATAAGTCAAAATGGTTATTTAATGAATTAGCATTCACTATTAGTTAAAAAAATAAATAAATATTTATTTTATAAGGGCCATAAGAGTTAAATATATATATATATATATATATATATATATATATATATATATATATATATATAAAGGAAATAATAAATTTTAATGAATCAGACTAACTTAAGACATAATTTTTGGCACCGCCATTCACAAAATGTCGGTATCTCTTTATCTCTGTTTGATAAAAATAAGAATTTAATTTATTTAGAATTAAAAGAACGAGAATCAATTATTTGATGTTATATACAAAGGACGGTCTTTTGTCTTTTCCTATAGGTGATGGTTTACGAAATGTCGAATTTCCGTAATATGGACGAATATGTGTTAATAATTTTGTATTTATTAATAAGTTCAAAATGTTTATAAATAAATAAAGAACCACAGTTCCACTAATTAATGTTAATTCGGTCAAAAAAACCTTACAACATACGTTCGATTTAACTCTGATATTAATCTCACGCCCACAGAGGAAGGAGACGATAAAAAAAAAAAATGTTCGTAAAAAATAAGTAAATTAATAATTACATATACTTATAATGAAAGAATTATTAAAATAGCAGAAATAATACTATCCACAATTTATTGACTAATATCTCGAATATTAATGATTATAGATAATGAATCCAACGTACACAATAGTGGACAAAGAAAACTAAAAATCAAAAAGATATACACAATATGGTTTATAAATATGGGTCTATATGCTATTTTAGCAATAATTAAGACGAAAAATATTAATTGAATAATTTTATAGTTAGCAGCTTTTGAAAATGGGCAAGAAAGCCGCTAATGTTAATAAACAATTCAAAAATAATATGAAGGCCTTTAATAAACTTTCCCAAACCATTTTTATAAACACATTTTGATTATTTATAATTAATTAACACAACCTCTAATATTAATAAAATAAGCATAAACTTAGGGAAAAAAAAATAAGGTGACTATATTATAAATGGAAAAATCCAAACTACACAGGCATGATTATCCAACATATGAAATGAAAAATAATTTTATTCTGGGATTGAAGTCCCCATAAAATAATAGTAGAGTTCAAAAATATGTACATACAGGTGAATATTACCTTGCCATAATATTATAGTGCCAAGTTAACTATTAACATATATGTTGGAGGCTTATGGCTTTGTAGTAAAGAACGCATACAGCGTGCATAACCCTCTTACCTTAAAATGCCCTTGGGCAATAAAAGGAAATTGAAAATTTATGTATATATAAATTTATATATATATATTGTATTTTATAATCAAGAAATTCCTGGGGGATAGGAAAAAAAAAATTGTAGTAGGAGTTTTCTATTTATAACATCATAACTTCTAATATTGTCCTTTCATGTTATTTAAACAAATAAGAATAACTGAAATAACAAGTAATTACTATCGGTTTTTTAACAAGAACAAAACAAAATTATGCAAGAAATATATTATAGCAATAATATAATATAATATTATATTATATAATTAAATTATATAATAGAAATATAATAGCAATAATGAACAGTTGGGTGAGATTTGTAATTGGTGCCCCGAGATGTATCTCACCATTACACGGAGTTAGAGTGGCTCTTCCCCTCCATTCGAAGACAATATTTCCTAGGTACATTCCTCTATCATATCATCAACAATCATCGTCCTTCCTACGCCTACAACCTTCTCCAATTCAAGTCCTCAGTCCACTCCCTCTCCACAAGATCTCGACCTTCCGACCTTTACATTCCTTCTCACAGATCTGCCTCGTTCCAAAACTCCTTTATTGCACGTTCTGTTAGTTTCTGGAATTCCCTTCCTATCAAAATTCGACATTCCTCATCCTTATCTACATTCAAAACCCTCCTATTCCAATTCCTGTCCCAAAAACAGTCAGGCACCAGCTAACCTTTTACGTAAAATTACATATTATCTATAAGACCATATTCACATATAGCTCATGATCTGAATACTTATTATAGATTCGACTTTCTTTTTCTCTTTTTTTTTTTTTTTCAACAGAAACAGATTTTACTGTTAAGAAGAATATACATTTATTTTTTCTGTATTTTTTTCTTTTTTCTAAATGGGTTTATTTATATTTTAACATTTTACATAGTTTTAAGTATCTTAGTATGGTTTCAAGAGTTTTTTATATAGATTTTTTTATTTTATTTTGTATAAAGTATGTATAACCAATATTTTTTTCTTTTCTTTTCTTTAATGACCTATCTTTATCTTAATTTGTTATGTCTGTTTTTATCTGGCCAGATGTAAAATTTTAATTTCTGTACTTTTTTGTATTCTGAAGGGATTTCGTCCCAGAATAAAATTATTTTTCTATTCTATTCTATTTCAGCTTGTGATCTAAAATACTGTTCATACTCCTGTGGTGGAGAAAAATCATTTCAAAAGAAAGCAATGATTGGTGTTTCCATAAATTCTGTGAGAACCGCCACCGTTAAAAGAAACCTATTTGAATTTTGGGCAATATAAATATAATTGCTCTAAACTTCAAAGAGGTAGGACACGAACAACACATAGTTTGTTAACATTTTTTTTTTTTGTTAGTCAATTCAGTTTTACTTTGTTTAAAATTTCACATAGCAAGAAACTTCAATGTATTTGGAGGACAATGGTATAGAATCGTCAGCTAAAATAGAACCGATTTCTAAAGAGGCTCGTGGCATTGTATATTGTTTCCTTTAATTCCCAACACCCCTCCCCCACTTTGCTTATATTCTTAGATCCAGATCAGGCGCTTTTTTTGGTAGTTCCCCTTCTAGGCAATGGATTCCTTCAATGAAAATTGATTCCAGTAAAATTTATCAATAGAAAAAAAATAATATATTTATGTAAGACATTTTTCTTATTATCCACTTATAAAGAAGGATGAGGTGCAGGACCACACACATTTCAAGAAGTTTGATGAAATGTTCGCCAATATCGACTAACACAATACTTTATAGTCCGTGGTACAGACCCCTTTTAGTTAAATTAATAACAACTGCTTGAAATTCGAAAATAGCTATATCTCACCGTAACCTACAAATATTTTATTTACGAAAATTCTGGGAATTTTAAATCTAGATGTCGGCAAACTATGTTTATTTAATTAGGAACAAAAACTTATAAATATCCATTTGTTTTCCAATTGGATCGTAAGGTAATTTGATCACAAAATCGATGAAAGGAAAGTGGCTTACGAAAATATTGGGCCGTTTGGCCTACGTAGCGTCGTTATTTTGACAAATTTGGAGTGTAGGTCACGCCAAACGGCTCAATATTGTTGAAGGCCACCTTTTTTCTTTATTTTTTGCTCTAAAAATTAAATTGTATACAAAAAAAGATAATAGAAAAATATATAAATAGAATCACTTGAAAAGCGGTGAATTATTGTAACATTCGAAGCAAAAACAGAAACATAAACAACTTATGAAAAGATAAAAGAAATGCACGTACAAGATCCAAACTGAAACTATGTGAATAAAATACTGTTGCATAGTACATGGTTCGATGGTATTTATTTTAATTTTTATTTTTTTTAATATATATACATTTTATTTTAATCCGTTTTGGTAAAGGTTAACATCAGTTTCATCATCTATAGTGTTGCCCAAAATCGGTCTTGGTCTTGCATTTTGCAATACCAAGACCAGGACTAGTAAATAAAATCGAATTTTGAATAAAAATTAAGGAAAAATAGTTACTAATACTTGACTATATTAGTTACTATACGTAAATAATTGGTATAACTAATATAAATTTGCATTTAACTCCTGTAATTTTAACTAGGTTTCTATTATTTAAAAAATACAGTAATATCTCTATAGTAATAAGCTAGTAAATAACTACAACACCGTTGCGATACTCTCGCGCAAGACCAAGACCATAATCAAGACTGAGTTTGCAAGACCAAGACTCGACTCGGTCTCGCATTTGGGCAACACTAATCATCTAGTACCACAATTTTTAGCTTTCACGATTTTCCTAGTCATTCTAGTAATTTTTTATGAAATTTTAATAACAATGTCCCTACGTTTTGGTTAGCAGGCGACATAAGTTAATCAATACAGTTATCAGGTGGTTGAAAGATACTAGTTCTATCATCTTAAAATTTCTACCATGCAATTTAATTGATGAATCTTAATTACTTTTTAATAGCCTTAACTTGATTCAAACAGTAAATATACAACAAGGTATGCTCAAATTCTTTAATCAAACAGAAAATCACAAATTCTTGTAAAAATGTTTTGTTTTATGAACTGTGAAAACATTTTTTTTTTGTTTTTTTTAATACAACATTGTTACCAACGGCTGCATTAAACCCCAGGCTTTATCTACTTAAGCTAACAAAAAATGTCGGGGCACGAGGCAAGCGTGTGCAACAGGAAATTTTCCATGGCTGGGGTTCCCGACGAACAGAAAACAGCTGATAACATAGAAATCTAGTAACATTTCATTTACATCAAAAGAGTAATATTTATAAGTATATAATAGGAAAAATAGTAAATCTGCGAATTTCAACTATTTTCTATAGTGATGTATCAAAACAGACAAACATTCTAATCCCTAATAAATAAAAATTAGCTCGATACTCCATCCCATCTCAGCAACACTGTGGATGGATTAGTTTTGCAAAGATGGGTTAATAATAATTTATTTTATTTAAGTAATTGGATATAAATATTTATTTATATTTAATACTTATTGATAGCGAATGGCACAAAGGTCTTTTATGAAAATGAAACCGTACATTCCTTCTACTTACTTTCTGATACTTCAATACTTCTTCCTTGACAAGTTCTTCTGTATTTCTGTAGATACCTCTATTTATTCCTTTTTCTCCCAACTGAGTCCAAATAACCAAGGTCCGCAAAAAGGCGAGCCTGTGTGTTTAATATCTTATCCCCATTTATGTCACTTTACAGGACTCAAATGCTCAATGTTATGGATCTTATGGAAAATCGGAGAGGGTAATGGAGAGTGACAAAAAAGTATAAATAATAATTTCTGAAAACTAATATTACTTAACGAAAATCACACGTTTCCAAGGAAATTATATTAAATTTACTTACTAAGTGTTAAATTTAAACAAAAATTTAAGTTTAAAAAAAAAGTATTTAAAATTCACCGAATCAAGTCAATGTTGAAATTTGAAAGGTTATTTCATTGTACTTGTGTGAAAGAATTTTTATTTTATTGAAATTTTTAACAGTAAACATATTATTAGTAAATAAAGTAAAGATATTATTACATAAATATTAGTGAATCTGTAATAAGAATACATAATATGAAAGTGCTTGTGAAGAAGCTAACCATTGGTAACACTTCAAAGAAGATAAATTAATTTAGGAGGTCCTTTGGCCATCTTCTTATCAGACGCCTCGGTGGGTTGTCAGGAATTTTATTGGATGAAAGGTTCCGAACTAGAGGATTGGGGTGACCAAAGAGTTTGTAATTAAAAGAGGTATATCTTATTTCGGCCAAATCTTTCACATGACGAATGTTGAGGTCTTTACGGATAAATTTATTTGTTACATAATAAGGAGCATTTAGGATTTTACGGAGGATTTTGGATTGTACGGATTGGATACGGGAAAAATTTAATGTTTTTGTAGAGCCCCCAAAGCTCAATACCATATGTCCAAATGGACCTGATGATGTTCATGTAGTGTAAATGAGTGTAAATGAATGTAGTGTAAATGAGTTTTTTTATAGAACATTGGAAGTTTAGAGCGTTTGTCAAGTGTTGTAGTAGTCGGAATCTGTTGACAGTTTTTGACTTTTAAGTCTAGAATTCGAAAAACGAATAAAAGTCTTTTTGTCCTTCCGCCGTCCGCGCATTTTCACTGAAACTACTGGACCGATTTTTTTTAATTTGGATTTAAAATTAGAGATCACCCGAGGATGATCCTCTTTCATCGACATTTCTATCCGCCTTTTTCTTTCAAGATAGCGACCAGAAAAACTGCGTTGCTATAGGCTGTAGTGCCTTAACGAATGTACCTATTTTAATGAAACTTCGCTAAAGTCTTCTTCTAGATGTCCTTTAAAAGATGGTTATTTAAAGTTTAGGGAATTTTCTAAAGAACAAAAAAAAATCGTTAAAATCGGACATTTAGGAGCAAAGATACAATTTCTAGATGTTTTTTATATGTTATACTGCAAAGGTTATATCATTTGTTTTGATTTTTGAATGTGTTATTGAAGTAATGCTAATTATTTTAGCATATTACTAATGATTAAGAAAAATTATTAACAAAGAACCATTGTCACTAGGAAGCTAATGTTACTTTGGATGTATAATTATAATGTAGAAATAATAAACCATTGTGAAATAATTTGCAGCGTTTTTACTATGTAGTACGATTCTTACTTATTCATAATTAAATATATGTACTTTCAAATTTCTCTTAGCCAACAGAGCTCAGAGTCTAGAGTTATGTGATTCAAATAGACTGATTATGACACTTACATCTAAGGTTTTCATAGACTACAATCGATATTATAAATAGGGTATATGTTATTATGACGGCCTTAATGAGTTTTTGTATTGATGAGTATGACCGAAATAAAAAAATATGTTGTTTAAAGTTTAGCTGCATTTTGTTTTTCATTAGTGGCGATAGTGAAGCATTGTTTCGAGCGGAAGGTTAAAAAAAAAAAGGTTTCCCCTCAGAATTGAAAATTAATTTCGGTTGTCTAAAAATTTCCACACACGTCTCACAATTAGACACGCCGATATTTAAAAAGTTGCTGGCTTGTTCTATTCGGAAGACATTTCAGGGATAGTATAAAAATGTTCTAGTATCGATTTCATCCAATTCCAAACGTTTTATAAACAATAAATTAAAAATAAATAATTTTGACTGCAAACAAAAAGTAATAGTTTTAGAGTAAAATTCATTTCTCAACAAATCGAATCTAAATCATATTTATTTTTGTTGAAATGCGGGCCTTGAAGTTAAATTCGTTTCAAAAGTAGCCCTAAGAAAATAATAAAAAGCTTTATTATTATTATTATCGAAATAAGCAGTGATTTATAAATATGTACTAAACATAAAACAATTCTTAATTTATTTTTTTTAAAATGTTGGTTGTTATTTTATTATTAGAATATTAAAAGTAGTTTTACGCGTTTTATGAGCAATTGTCAATGATAATTAGCATTCACTTATGAAATAAACGACTCTTTTGTGAATTTATTGTCAATCGGCTACCAAATTGTGAAATAAAATATTACACCCCCGGCTGGCATTAACTTTTAACAAGCAAATAATAATTTGTTAATACTCAATAGGAATGAGTCCCTAAAACTTCAAATTCGACTAAATGTAGCTCTCACTAAATGGTTAAAGTAATGCTGAATTTAATGATAGCAATAGTATTTATTTTTGCATTGCGGTAATATAGAAGTTTTAAGAGCTCAAGTCTTTCCGCATTGCAATATGAACCTGTCACGTATGAGACGAAGGAAAATCATCAATGAAAATCAATGGGTTTTTTCCACCTGTTTATCAGTAATCCTTATGAATGGAAAGACCAATATAGGTTGTCCAATCAACCAATGATTACGTTTCAACTACAGGAAAACGTGCTCGAGTGCAGACACAGAATACATCTAGGGAAAAAAATCCTTTCTGAGTATGAAAGAGGACATGGCGGCAGGGAAGATAAGCTATCGAGGAATGGACGTACTATGACAGCAGATAGCATCTTATCTGCGGCAGTTGGGAGGAGTCTGCTGCGGCATCTGCCACATCCACGGCACCAACAGTTCGCTCCAGCTTTTTTCTGACTTCCTGTTCCAGTCGCCTGTCAGCTGGTGAGTTCAATCTCTGCGGTGAAGCCATTCATAAATCAAGCGAACATCGAAATGAAACGATCACTAACCCAATGCTGTCATAGGTGCAGAAAGTATTTAATCAATATAACAAAAAAACATTTGCTCATTTCACGAAAAAATGCAATTTTCTTTATTACCATGGATTACCTATAATATATATATATATATATATATATATATATATATATATATATATATATATATATATATATATATATATATTAGCCCGCAGGACTAAGGCGCTTGCAATAGGTAACCAAGTGGTTAGCACTTGGATGGGTGACGGTCCACCAGTGAAAGCAACGCTGTCCTAGATCCCCCCTCCCCCCTGGGTATGTGAAACCCGTCACGCTACTGGAGGAAACTCACACCGACCGGGCGTACGACTGATGACCCTACTCCCGTGTATTCAAATTGGGAATTGGGATATGGTCTACGAGACCTCATCTCGCGGACAAAGATCTTCATTGTATGTACCGTTAACCGAAAAAAAAACATATATATATATATATATATATATAACATCTGTAAAAGGGCGAATCGGGAATAACGGGCCAAAATCCAGGAGTGGGTTGCGCTAAGGAAAATAATTTATTTTTATTAATTTATACATGTACAATAATTAAATTTACTAAAACATGGTAAAAGCTTGTAATGAAACTACCCATTGGGAGAACTTCAACAATTTAATTAATTTAGAAGGTCCCTTGGCCATCTTCTTTTGAGACGCCTCGAAGGGTTGTCAGAAATTGTTTCGGATGGAATGTTATGAACTAGAGAAGAAGAAGAAGAAGAAAGTAAATTTTATTGTGAGACTAAATCTAGAGTTAGGGTTAATAAGAGACCTAATAAGAGGGTTAAGGTGACCAAAGAGTTTGGAATTAAAAGAGGAGTATCTTATTCAGGCCAAGTCTTCAACAAAGGGAATGTTGAATGCAGGACCGATTTTTTTCAAATTCGGATTTAAAATAAGAGGTCACCCGCAGATGATCCTCCTATATCGACATTACTATCCGATCTTTCCTTTCAAGGTGGCGACCGAAAAACCTGTGTTGCGTGTGTGTGTGTCTGTTGCAAGAAATATCTTGTCAAAGCACAATACTTACAACGTATTATGGGGATGTATAATTCCTACACCTAGCCATTGCAATAACCATTAATGGAATTATAGATTGCAGATGATCTACAACCAGCAGGCAAGACATCTAATCAGAACCAGTAAATAACTCCTCAACGACATGTAATAGCTTTTCATCAAGTCTATTAGCCTTTGAACATTAAGGCTGGCTGGATAAGAATCTCAAATCGCCAACCTGAAGCCAGTTCTCCTTGATAAACCTATTAGTGACATCAATTTTAATGTTTAAGATCGTATGTGGAACAGTTTCACTGCGAGGAGACAGAGAATTATGTTATCTGGAATGTTTCTTTTTTCTTAAAGTGGAAGAATGCACAGATTATGAAAACAAAATAGAGGCCATTCTTTTTATATTTTTCACATAATTAATCAATCATAAATTAAAATATCTGGCTTTGTATTAAAATAGAATACAGCACAAATTTGAACTCGATACAGTCAATTATTTCTAATTATGAAGCCGATATAAAATAATCCAACAAAGTAACTATAGAATTATTCGATATTTAAGCGAAATAAACAACCCCAAAATTAATATTTTTTACATATATAAATATTTTAAAAGAAAAAATATAAATATACTCTAATTTGATAGAAATGAAACTTTGAAATAATTTTACTATTTTTGATTCTGAAATCTTATTTTATATTCTACATAACCAATATTCGATAGGAGAATAACATGGATCCATGTATTAAAAATAAAGGAAGACGTGGAAATACATTCTAAATTTTCTAATGCATAGAACATTCACTGTTATGGTTGGTTCGTCCACAATATACACGACAGAGAACGGTATACCCCAAGATTCTCCACTCAGTGCGACCATTTTCTAGGTCTTAATAAACGACATAGCAGGGTTTTTTGTTAAACCAGCAAAACTTATATATGCAGACGATATATTGCTTTATGCACAAGCAAATGTATTAAATTCCTAGAATGAAAAATTCAAGAAGCCTTTGACAACATAAGAGCATGGTCGTCTGAGAGTGGTTTCAGACTGTCAGCTAACAAGACCAGAGCCATGCACTTTTGCAGGCTAAGAGGATCTACACTCAACCCCATAATATGGATCGAAGGTTTCAAAATTACATTTGTTGATAATTTCAAATACCTGGGGATACAATTTTTTGGGGAGGGGTCCTCCCTTTCCTCTTCTTTAAGGCTATACAAGGTTTTTCCGGACCAGGGAGTGAGAGTGGAGATTTAAAAGACTCCCCCGGCACCGGGATGCGAACTCGTGACTATTTTTTATCAACGTCTTATATATCAGGTTGCCGGACAATGGTGGTGCATTGCACACTCCTCAGCCCGTTTGGCCACCCCAACCACTACCTGGTGATACACTTGGATTGATCGCTTCAATAGACACTACACATAAAAATATAAAATTAAATAAGAATGTTTAAAAAGAATCGCCCTGCTCAAATGTCTTCAAAAGTCCTTTCAGATTTTCTGTTTATTTTTATGTCACTATGATACAATTCTTATCTGATGAATTAATTTCTAAGGTGGATTGTTTATCCTGTTAATAATATGTCAACAACTATATCTGTTAACTCTTGTTGAAATTAGCTTAGTATTGTGTTTGCTATTGCACTGTGAATATGGAAGAAAATATCATTCATTATCGGCTTATTTTGTTGCAATAGTTTTAAAAGGTTAGCGCGCTACAGAAGCTCATAGAAAATTTTGCTGTGTTATGAGGATGATGTCTTCACCGAACGCACCTATCAAAAATGGTTCGCCAAATTTCATTTGGAAGTTCTGACATCAATGATGCTAAACGATCTGGTCGTGAAATTGAAACGAGCAATGTTAAGGCCATTGTTGATCGAAATCCCACCCAATCAGTGCGAGAGATTGTTATGGCCCTAAATGTGTCACATTTAAGCGCAGAAAACCTTTTCAGCTATGTTCCATGCTTACTGTTTGGGTAACCCTCACATCATTTATTTTCGAAAATTCACTACTACTTTACCTATCTACAAGAAATTTAGCAGGAATTTAGGGCCACATAAAGTACATAAAATGACATCAACAGAACATTTGTAAACAAACTACAAATTGAGAAGAAGAAAAAAACCTATAAGGAGTTTTTGTTTATTTATTACTTATATAGACACTAAATCAAAAAACCATTCATACGGATTTGAAGAGCAATAATTCAGCTTTCCAACAGATACAGTAACGTCCAATTTGAAGAACATCCTGATGAATTATGAATGATCAGAAGGGTGTTGTGTTCCACCAAGAGAACGCTAGGCCCCACACCACATTGGTCACTCACAATAAGTTATTGAGCATTGGATGGGCATGGAGCATTGACCTTTTGCCCCACCCTCCCTATGTACCAGACCTAGCTCCAAGTGACTACCACTCATTCCGGTCTCTGCAGAACTCCATGGATGGAAAGAAATTCTAAAAGGAATACGACATCAAAAACCACTTGGATCAGTTTTTTAACAATAAACTCCAGACATTCTATGAGCATGGCATTATGCAGTTAGTGGAAAGATGAGAAATAGTCATCTTAAATAATTTCTATAATACAATGAGTTTTATTTTACCCTGAAAAATCAAAAGGACTTATTTGCCAACCCAATATTACGAGTAATTACCTAAGCACGACGGTACGTGAATAAGCTGATGTACACATGTTACTTGTCAATGAACACACACGAACTTACTACAAACGATTTATCAGTATGTTAAATAGACACTACAACCAGCTAACCGAAGAAAATGCAACAATTATAACGGCGAAGAAACTTGAGAACGACTGAAAAGGGTACCGATAGGCATTGTTTTTCTCATGCTTATCAAACATCTCTTATGCTTTTATTTGTTTATTATTATTGCTGTTCCCGCTTTTTAAGGCAATCCATCTGCTGATTGTTGATGGTTATAAAAGACAGGTTTCGGATTAATAAATGAAAGATAAAAAATAATTGTTGTCTACATAATCAATAAATCAGAAAACCAAAAAAATAAATAAAATAAAAACAGCTAACAAAAGGTAATACCAATAGCGTTTATATATAGGAATACCACTGTTTTACTCTCTTCGTTAGGTTGATAAACGAAATTGAATATTCCTCTGGAGAAGAAGCAAGAGTGCTAAAAGATCTGCTTGGTCAGCATAAGGTAGTTATGAGACAACATTCGGCGGGATTTAGACCTGGCCCCAGCCACAAAACCGACTTTAGTAGGGGGGTCGTCAAGCCCCATCATCTCAAGGGGTGATTACCCCCACACCCGGAGGGTTCCGAACCCCCTCTCCTTTGGATGGGACCAGTGGCATTCAAGGTATATATTTACTGTGAAACTTCCCATAGAGGAAACTTCTCTATAGAGAACTTTTCTGTCTTTAAAAGTTGATTTATAGTTCCCATCTGATTTCAAAAATTTTACAGTATAGTTGACTTCTTAACAACGAACGTTTTCTATAAAAGACGCATCAGGCTTGATTTTGGGAGTTTTATTGAAAAGTTTCTCCATAACAGACAGCAGGTAGCCAGCGAGGATCATATTCTGAGAATATTTATCTAATTTATATTAGCTTGGCTCAATTATGTATGCTGGTAATTCTGTTTTAAAATAAAGGGTTACTAGTTCCGTTAAACATAAAAAGGAAAAGTTGGCGTTATTAATGAGCCTATGTAAAAAACTTAGTATTTTTTCACTCAATTCCAGTTAATTATTTCATCAAACAATACAATCTAAAACAGAAGACCTGCAAGATAACGAATTGCCAAAGATTCACAAATTACAGGCTTTAAACAATTTTTTCATTAAGAAAACATTTAATAAGTTGCAAATTCGGAAAACAAAATAGTAATGCTCCTAAAAGTTCTAACAAAAATTACGTATAGACAAGAGACTTTCATAATTAGAAAAATTGTGTTTCTCATAAAAATATTTTTAATTTATTAACATTTGAGTTCTACCAATGGGTAGTTTCTCTTCATGTTGTACATGCCATGTTACAAATTTCTCATTTACTTATTGTATTCTCTATGTAATACAGTTGTAAATTCCATTGAAATAATAAAAAAAAAAAAAAAAAATTTATTAACATAAGTATTTAAATCTGTCATGGTTAGTGAATTTTCTATCTCCTATTTTTTAAATTATAAAATATTGAGATATGTCCGTTAAAAAGACGCTAGAAGTAAAAAATGATACGGAATAAAACTCCGAGATTGTATTTTATTTTACAAGTCATTAAACGAGATTTTATTTTACAAGTCATGTAAATAAAATCGTTTATTCGTTTGAAAACGTTTTTAAATGGATGAAAAATTAGTGAAATAGCATTTAAAATACAATTTTAATCCGCTAATTTCGTTGTTTTATTTTTTAAAATGTTTTAATTCCAGTTTCTCTAAAACGTACATCTCTCTATAGAGGAAAAAAAAAATTTATTCCCCGTTTGTGTCCGCTACTGAGACGTTTTACGGTACATGGGTGTATATGTCGAGTTCTGTACCTCTACGATACAATAATACATTTCAAAATTTATTCTTCACGTATGAAAATCTTCAATTACAATAGTATCATAAATAAAATTATCATTAAAGCTAAAACATAAAAAAAAATTCAATCTTCATGATTCCTCGAGGCGTTTGAAAAATTAACATTCGGATCTCCGAACTTATGACATTGGAGTCCTTCCAACGGGTAGTTTCCACACACAAGCCAATATCATAAAAAACGGACTGCACATTTACAGATCCAATTGTGGTACATGCAGTCATAAATATCAATAAATCGACTTATGAGCCTTGAGACTTGACAACTACATTCAAAATCATAGAATAGATAATCGAAGATTTCATTGAAATGTTTTATTAGAAAGAAGATTACTCAAGAATTTAAGATTTTTCAAGAAAGAAGAAAGACTAAAGTGGTTAAAATTTACGATATAATCCATTAGCACGATTTCTTGGAAGCATCTACGATTTTGTTTAATTGAATGGTAAACCTTAACAGTTTAAGGCGATATAAACAATTCTTATCATCATTATCCAGATAAATATTGAATGGGACAATTGAATATTGAACTGAATCAGTTTATACTTTGGAAAAAAACAGAGTGTGTTCTAAATATGTTTCTTAAGTCATAAATATAGGACAATTTAAAATTAAGTTTTAAATAAATTATAAAAAGTTATATTTTAAATATTACGATAAAACTTTTCAGGGAAAATATATTAAGATAAAAAATTTGAAGAAGAAACTATTTTGGAATGAATTTCTACGCATATTATCAAAGCTTAACAATTATCACAAAATTTAATAAAACAATTCATTGAATGAAAGAAATTTATGGTGTTGAAAGAAGCCCTTCTCCTAAGATTAGAGAGGAGAATATTGAAAAGAATTCAGGGCCCAGTTTATGCCAATAGAACCACGAGGATAATGGCAAATGCCGAGTACAAGACCTTACAAGATCTCAGATATCGTGAGGATGATAAAAATAGGACTTCTTCAATGGGTGGGATATATCATCAGGACCCGAGATAGAATTTATAGATCGTATAGTCCTAGATGAAGAGATTGAAGGTACAAGAACAGTGGGAAGACCGATGAATCAATGGAGTAGCAGCGGATGGAAGACTAGCGGACCAAACTGCAAGAGGCCTCGACTCTGCAGAAGAATGGAGTAACGGATGGTGATGATGATATACCTCATATATAGATAAGTGGAAGTAATATGAAACAATTAAAACAAAATAGATAATTTCAGTCGAAAAGAGCTCTAAATTCAAGTTTGATAACTGACTTAACAACGAAAACTTCAAGTTCTGTAATAGTCACAAAGCTGCACAGAAATGATAACTTTGACAATTTGTATTACATTATAAGCGTTTGGAACAGTTTTTGGTCACAATTTAAAATTATTCATTTGGCCGATAAAAGTAATCAATTCTTAGTCATTGGTATCTGTTTAAGTTGATTTCGTTTAAACATGTATAAGGATGAATATAATCGACATAACGAGCAGATTGCCTCTTGCATCTGACGCATGATTAACCTCAACGCAAGGACTCGTTGACGACACTATTGCGCAAATACATTTCGATACCCGCTGTATCGGAACGGTAGATAAGGAACACTTCATGATTGCTGGAGATATTAATTGCTACCATTTCATTGTGTCGCGATATGTCGCAACGCCCCAGGAGGGACCTTATAAATATTAAGCAATATCCCTTCCTTTATCTCATCAGCTGGTAAATGGAACTCGCGTATGGATTGTGGTCATTGTACTTGCAATGTTATCTCTGAATATAATTTACATCTGTTTGGGTGGGAATCGAAAACAATGACTCTCACGGTCGGATAGGAGGCCACAACTGCTGCCACATGTCAACATTACCCAAGTTGCTTTTGATGAATTTGAAGATTAAGTAAAGCAAGCAAATACCACAAAAAGCAAAAAAAAAAATGTAATGAATCAAGAAAAGCTAACATTTGTTCTCTAAAATAAGAACTATTGAGAGATTAAGAATATTAATAATTTACTAATACACCACACCGGTATCTCTGTAGTTCATAAGCTATAATTGTTCGCATATGCATATGAATTATAAGTGACATAAGTGGAACATATTTGAATAAAATGTAATAATATCAAGGTGATCAAATCAAAACATACGATTTGTTAAGCTTTGTACTTTACCACTGGTGTAACAATTTATTTAATAATTGATTAACCTTTCACAAATTCCTGCTTTCGATCATCGCTAATTAATTAATACATAGTAATGATAATAATGATTATTATGAGAATTATACTTTAATGAAATAATTACTGAGTGATCTATCACATAAAAAAGTACATGGTGTACTGGAAGTAGCATGATGAAAAAAGCTACTAATTTTATCAACATATCTTACAGTACATCTTTTTTTACTTTATGTATATGAGTTTCGAACATTTGCCAAGAAAAATATTCATTTCCTTAAAGCTTAAAACTTACTTAAATGTGATATTAAACAATTAAATAATTATGTGGAAGAACAAGCCACATGATTTTGTAAGGAGAAACATGAATTTCTGAATTTTCATCAGAAATTTGGAATTGAGTGATTCGATGTGAAATAGTAATATATAATCATTGAATTATTCTCAAATATTTGTAACTTGCTCAGTATATTCTTACAAGAGTCTGTAGAACGTTCTGTCAAAAAGGAATACTTTTATGAATCAAGATGCAAATAAGATTGCAGAGACGTTTCTATAAAACATTAGAGTTACCACTTTTACTTATTCGATACTCAAGCAATACTTCCTCCCCAATCTGTTTACAACACTGTTAGCAACTGTTAGCAATACTTCCTTCCTCCCCAATATTAAGGATAAGAAGAAGGGTCTCTTCAATTAAATTGGCTGAATTTGATTCAGTTTTTTTCATTCAGTTTCATAAAAGTATTTCTTTTCGACGAAGAATTCAAGTGGAGTTAGGGAAACGACTATGTATATCACCCTTACCTCTCAAAGAATACACAAAACAGTGTATGATAAAATAAACTGCATCATTAAATAATTTATATCAAAACATCTAAGCAGATGTAGTCTTTGATCTTCCGTCAGACAAATCAATTCCCCTGGAAGGACTTTATCTGAATCAGTACTTGAAAAGGACGCCCTACAACCCTAAATGAAATAGGACTGCACTTAGGCATCGAGCCAAGGGACTAGAACTCGTGCCCTTTCATGTCGAAGAAGTATCCCCAGTGCCCTTCCTATCCATTCAAAAGAATTAGAGTGAGGTTCAATGCTAAGTTATTTCCTTTAATATAAACATTTTCTCGCTGTGTATTTAAGATAAATTCGTCAAGGCATGTTTTTGGCGATCACTTTATCCTACCTAGGAGTATCTCAATTTATAATTATTATTAATATGGGTTATTCCCAAACTGATTATTTGAAAACGTCATTCTATAATTCTAAACCTAATTCAGAGTAAAGGTAAGGACATGAACATATTGTAATATAAAAAGTAATAACATATTTGATACTACATAGTAAATTATCCGAGTAGCATATTACTCAAGCACAGAAATTAAATACATGTGGGAATAAGTAAACGAAGGTAATAGAGCGTACTGGCGATTTTGGTTGGATTACGATGATTTTTTATTTACTTTTCGGCAGAATTTAATTACTTTTCGAATATATGTTACATATCATATCATTAATAGGGCAGTGATCTAGGATGAAGCAATAATCTGGGATGGGGTAATTTATGAAGCCGTGGACAGACTAATAAGATTATTTCTGAAAAAATCACGAACGGAAACGACTTTAAGCATGTTTATGTTTCATCTATAGCTGTTTGGTAATACAGTCAATAAAAAAAGATGTTTTTCGGCTACTCCGCACAAGGTTGGTTTTTTTATTTTTCGTCATTAGAAGTGAAGGTAATCTTCAAAATGATGGCTCAATCCTTGATTTTAAATAAAATATGCGGCATACCAAAAAAAAAAAAAAAAAAATACTCTTCCGAGAAACATTATCATGATGTGTAACAATCATTAGATTTTAAAAGTCTACTTAAACTACTTTGTTCAAATGTAATACAAAGGATGTAACAACTAAAGATTATTATTAAATTATATAATTTAAGTATAAAAATAACTTCTTGTAATTTAGACAAGAATAAAAAAATAAAAAAAAAATATGCCAGAATGACTACTCAACTCAACTGTGTTTAGCTGTTACTTTATGCTGAACGCTGATCAATCCAATATACAATATCAAAACAGCAAACAAGAGGTGAGACAAAAATACAGAATATTTAATTCGAATTAAATTTTCAAGCTTCTTAAACAATAATATCGCTCATGCTTTAAAAATACCACTAAAGTACAATTACATTTATTCATTATTACTCTTTTTAAATAACTTTCGCTAATATTATTATTTTTACGAAAAAATAATTTCGACTAATTAGTAATCTAGGCAAATACCGACAACTACTGGTTTCTGGGTTCGTCAAAAAATATTATATTAACTGCTCTAGTCATAGGTCCTGGCTTCGACAAATAAAACTGTGAATTTTTAATTTATTTTTATTTTATTTATTTATTCTTTTTGTAAATATTTACAAATGCATATTATCTTGAACTTCCAGGGGTATTCTCCCTTAGGTTCAACAATATTTTTTATTCATTAGATACCTACGCAGTTATCAACAATATTTATTCCTAGTGATATGTAACAATATTATATTAAATACTACAGTTATACGTTCTAGCTTGCGGATTTCCGAAATTTAAGTAAGTGTGAATTTTCTCTAAATGAAAAATTACGTATTTTTTAAAAATGAAAATTTTATTTAAGAGTGGTAAGCAGTAAATCTGATATATCTGAAAATGGTCAAAATAAGGAGAAGACGTTACAGATAAATAAAAATGTGATATAATTTAATTTACTTTTTGCTTTATAATGTTTTGAGGTAAAAAAGGATTAATAATTAATTAATAAAGATCAGACAACTCTTCGAGATCACTTCGATCAATAGCGATCAGCCCTGATGAAGGCCTAAACTTCGGGTCGAAACGTCGGCAAATGTTGAAATAAATATTATTATTTATTTTTTGTAATTTTATTTTTGGCTGATCATTCCAGCCATCCTTCTCTTCATTATTCACTACAGTCAACCATCAACCCACAATTATTAATTAATTAAATTTAAAAAATATTTGTCTTCACCGAAATGAAATTATCCTAAATTAAGTCTTCGGTTTCACTCAATATAATTCACTGACCTATCAAATACAAAATTCCATAAAAGAAGAAAAGAAAATAATGACGTGTAAAGATTATTTCAGATAATAATAAACAAACTGAAAGGACGCCAAGGTCGATAAATCAGAGATGGTCCGAGGGAAAGAAGAGGGCAGAAGATGCGAGGACGACATTGAAGGGGCAATTGGTGAATGAAGCAGAATCCTTTGTAGTGGCCTACTCATTCATTGGTCACTTCCTGCCGGGCGGGTAACGAAGCAAAATGGCCGATAGTCATTCATTCTACCCAAGAGCCCGGAGGAAGATTGGACTAATGAGGACTGGCCATGTGTACACGTCTCAATCTGTCCGGTCCGTGTAACCTCATTGTGTTAGTGTCCTCTTCATCATTGAGATTGTGCTCTCGGGAATGTGTGATGCAATCCAATAATGGGGCCTTATAAAAAACTGGCTCACAAGTTTAAAAGACGAGATGTCGCATATCTTGCCTGAGTGTTCCGCGTACGAAGCTCATCGGAATGAAGTTGATTTGGACAATGATTGTAAAAGTTTGAAATTTCTCGAAAAAAAAACAACTCATCTATACTACAAAATTTGCTTCTTATTTACGTTCAACTTTGAATTATGTATTCTACTTTTTTTTGTAAATTTTAATATTTTGTACTATCAAAATTATTGACAATTTTTATATCGTACACAATATAAATATTGTGTAAGGACTAAAACCATCTTATTAGTGGTCAAAAAGCCTACATTTTTATAAATAAATACATTTATGGTATTAAAAGGGAGTAAATTTAAGATTTGATGGCGAGACAAGAAATTGTCCATAGGACCTGTGGTTTCTGTCCACTTGAATTAAATATTTGTTTACAGTCTATACGATGTAGGTATTTCGGCCGCCCTCATGAAAAGGCGCTTTGCAAGACCAAGATCACCTGACTGTTGCAAGACCAAGAATGGTAAAAAAAAGTTGTTTTTGCGAATAAAAATTAAGGCAAAATATTTACTAATACTTGACAATTTTAGTTACTATGTGTAAAGAATTGTTATAACCTATATACTTTTGCTTTTAACTGTACCAATTTTTCATTCGGGCTTAGTTAGATTTCCCCTATCTGAAAAATTATAGTAATAGGGTAATAGGTAATTGCAAGACTCTTGTGCAAGACCAAGACCAAGACTAGGCTTGGTCTCGCATTTGGGCAACACTAGGGTGACAGTAGTTGGGGATTTGGATATCAGATATAGAGCATTACCCAACAGTGACTTCTTTTACTGGAATACAATTAATTGCTTATAAAGACATATTTATTACATTGTAAAACGTTTGCCAAAATAAAAAATGATACAATATTTTTCAGGAATAAGAAAGTTATTCCACACTGAATAGGACCCACAGAAATATTACTTGAGCTGTGAATGAAGTGAGGAAAAAAAATTGACCTTTGTATATCCAATATCTCGGCGATTAGAAAATTATCCATGATCAATTGATATGCACACTAATTTAAACCAAATTGCAAAGGTCCTCTAAGATAGATTTTAATTAATTTGATCAATCAGAGTTCACATCTTACAATTACAAGGATCATAATTGGACAATTACTCCATAAAAAAATTGTATACAACAATTATATAACTCTTTGGGCTTCATCAAGACTTAGAAACTTGCATACCTATATATATATTTTTCCTGAATGGTTCGGTATTTCAGTAGAACTAAAGTTAGAAATAAAATAAAAAAAAAAGAATGGCACAATATTTTAACGTAGAATTAGGTCTCGCCATCTCGGGTGTTAAGACAATATATCTTAAGAACTATCTATTTTTGTCATTTTTTAACGCTCATAGCTTCGGTTCTATGAATGCTAAAGTAAGAATTAATATAACTTTACACAGAAAATGTGCCATCGGAGATTGAAATAAGAATTTTCGAATTTACACTTACTTAAAGCGAAAGTACGGTCAAGTTGAACAATATTGGAGACCCTAACGAGAAAATTAGTTTATAGGGTATAAACATCTATTATTCCATTTCCATATTTTCTCAACCTTAGCAAGTCCAACAGGATATTGGATTATGCAATAAATCCAAAATCTTGTACAGACAAAACCCTAGTAACTTCCATTTTCAAACATAGTAATAGTAGATAAGAGATTAGAAGAAAAAAGTTTATTTTTGGTTTTAAAAATATTTTTTAGGATATGCTTTTTTTTCTGAGAATTATGGCACAACTACAGCATAAGAGGAACTACCATCCAGTATCATTAAACATAGACATCTTTCTTATTTATATATACATATACTGAGTTATTATGTTTTTAATTTACTTATCCTTAGGCTATTTTATTTTTGATATCAACATTCATTTTTTAAGTTATTATAAATAATAAAATAATTAAATAAATATTGAAAGCAAACCTCATAAAAATAGACAATATACAAATGGTCGGAACTGCATATTCTTTGAAACGTATTTTTATGCTGGAAAAAAATGTTGAAAATAAAAGGCAAAGTTTTACCTAGTAAGTACGTGCTCTGGACTAATGCACTAAATTACTCCAACTGGTTTTATAACATTGCTACGAATCCATTATAACATTTCCAATGGGAACATACTAGTTGACAATGGACTTTTGTTATATAGACTTAGATATTGGAACAATAGGTTTTAAAATGACAGCCAGCTGTTACAACACAAAAGAGATGTTGATAAGAGAAGCATGTGGTGGGGGGAAGAGAGATAAGGAGATTGCCATGTGTTGTCCACATATCGCCTCCTTCCAGATACCTTCAATAACAACAATTTATTCTGTGACCATTGTTCCAGCGTTAACACAACATATAAAAGATAGATCAGAAACTTTATTGTTAAAAATAATATAATTATGCAGATCTATGAGAAAACCTGATACTGTGAAGGGCTTAATGAATGTACTAATTAAGGATTAGTTACACAACAGAAAATAAGACTATGAGCATTTAAATTTTCATGATTTAAAAATCTAATATATAGATAATAAGACTATGAGTATTTAAATTTTCATGATTTAAAAATCTAATATATATATATATATATATATATATATATATATATATATATATATATATATATATATAAAGTTTTTTAGGTTTAAGCTGAATAATGAGTTGCTTTAAAATAGATAAGTTTTTAATAACGATTATTTAAAGCATCTCATTTAAAACTTCCAATTAAAAATATATTTTTAATTTAAAAACACCTGAAAATTAAAAATTCAATAACTGATCAAAATTAAAAGTAAACTTTTCACTTCAAGCCCTGAAAAAAATATTTTACGCCAAATTTTATATTTTTCAAAACATTATATGAAGTATGATGGTTAAATAAATCAATTTCAGTAATTAAAAGAAAATATTAATTGAATTTGAATGGATTCTACATTTAAATATGATGGCTAGATGTAACAGTTAATTGCAACAAAAAAAAATATATTTTTTTTTTAAGCAAGTGGATAAAGCAGAGCATGAAAAAAACTATATAATTTTTATTTTAGATTGTTCTTCAATCCTTTTGGAACTAAATTTTTTTCATTCATTAAGTTCATTTAAGACTAAGAAATATTTTTTTAAAGAAGGTGTATCTTTTTTTTTATTATTTTGTTGTTTTTTGCTATGGTTTATTTTATGTTTTCTGCATATGGAGTCTGAATAAATGTTTTCTTAATTCACTGTAATTATTGCCCGTGTGACAGAATGTTATATTACTCAATAAATAAATTTAAAAAAAAATTGTTATTTAAAAGTCCAACTAAAGAAGTTTATTTCACCGAATATTAAATCTAAAAAAATGTAATTGATGCATTTTAAACTACTCAATCAAAAGCAATATAAGAATCAGAGAATTGATTCAACAAACAGTATACATGTAATATAACTTCGGATATAAAATTACTTATTGTTTATTTTTCATTTAACGTAATTTTTAATAAAATAAAAATAACTAAAATAAATGTTAATGTATGCAATAAATCCAAAACCTTATACAGAAAAAACACTAGTAACTTCCATTTTAAAACATAGTCCTAGTGGATAAGAGATTAGAAGAAACATTTTTGGTTTAAAATATTTTTTAGGATATGCCTTTTTTCTGAGTCCAGCATTATGGCACATCTACAGCATAAGAGGAACTACCATCCAGTTATATATATATATATATATATATATATATATATATATATATATATATATATATATATATATATATATATATATATATATATATATACTGAGTTATTTTTAATTTATTATTTGTTTATTGATAAATATTACAATCTGTCTCAAAAAAGGCCATTTATAATAGAGTTCTGAGAGTATATTCATACCATATTTACAAATTTAAAAAAAAATAAGCTAATTTCAAATAATATAAAGCTATAAAAGAACAAAATAAAATATCAAAGTGAAGGAAGAAAATATAAATAATAGTAATAATAGAATGAAAATAAATGAATAAAATAGAATTAAAATTATCTTAAAAAAAACAAAAAACAATAAATAAATAAAAAAGAGTAATGAAAATAAACATCTTAGATGCAGGCATACTATATACTGAGTTATTATGTCTTTGATTTACTTATCTTTAGGCTATTTTATTTTTATTGTAAATAGTTATGGATTATTACTTAGTTATTATTAATTTTATGTTTTATGTATATATGGTGTGAATGTGTTAATATCTCACTATAATTATTTTCCACATGATAGATTATTATATTTCTAAACTTAAAACAAAAAAAAAAAAAAAAAATATATATATATATATATATATATATATATATATACATATAATACGAGTTGTTATAGTGTATAACAAATAAGTCATTAAAGATATGAATAATTGATACGTTAATTTTAACAGTTCCAGTTATTTATGCAGTTCCAATAACTTTTATTTTTCTCGTAATGACAGACTTCAAAATCACAAGAAACTCGCTACCTTAAACACAATATCGCAGTTACTCTGTTCCTACCCGCGGACCTTCATGCTCCTCTAGATCGCACGTGGCCTCCACTGATTTATATCAGTTGGTTTGAGGCCGCACCAATTGATACCACTTCACAGATTTCTTCATTATAATAATTTTACGCACCATTCCTAGGGAATTTTCCACTAGACGAGTCTTCTTCATGAATAAAGATAAGTCAAGACGACAGCTTTTCCGCATAATTTTATATTAACATCCGTATAAAACATGGATGTTATAGTTCAACTGTTATAAATGGACAGCCCGAGGGCATCATTTATTTTGAATAATAAATTGTGTTTAATTTTCACAAGTAAAAAGAAACGTTAATATAATGGACAAAGAGAGCACACCAAAAAAAAACAAAAAAAAACTTAATATCAACTTTAAATAATAGTTATTTACAATAGGGTAAAAAATATATTTATCATTTTTTATTTATTAGTTATTTACAATAGGGTAAAAAATATATTTATCATTTTTATCAATACCTATATTGTAGAAAAGAGTATGATAAAACCCTTATACTCTTGATGATGGCAAAATATATCCCCAAATCTCAACATATAATGGATAAGGGACAAATAAAGTTAAGTCACAAAAGAAGTAATATTTGGCAACTTCACTAATATATAAACTTCACAAAAAAAAAATAAACAGTCAAAAATGATAATTTATCAGACAAAAACTCAGTATTTAAAACTTAATACAAATAACTGCTTTATAAGAAAGTAATTTTTGGTATCCAATAAGCGTTGTTCACACATTCAATCTGAAATCCTTTGCAAAGGCTGGTTATATTAACACAAATATAACTTGGAATGACATTTTTTTGTCTTCAAATAGACTCTATACCAACCCAGTGTTTAATTTCCTTTCGCATCCGATACCAAATAATCAGGAATGGCATAAAAAGGTGATAGCATCGTAACCTTCGAAAAGTAAAATGTTAATTATTGTGTTACAAATGAGTCGTTTCTTCAACATTCATTCTTGCGCAATATCAATCAGCCTCCACATTTACTTATATTTTAGTATTGTTGATGATTTCAATAAATATAAGCACTACAAGGACAACAGCGCTTGCATAATTGAAGAGAGAACTTCAGAGAATTGGAACTTCCTTCGGGGCTTATCGGACTAGCTGTTTCAAGTATTACAGTGTTAAGGAAAATACGTGTGATTAGATTTTAAAAGTATCCATCAAGGTAGCAACCCCTAGCAAAACTCTGAAAACTTAATCAAAATAGAAAAACAGTAGTTGTTAAGTCCGTTACATGGATTGGATAACTGACCGGGAGGTACCAAAGTTTCTTAATGTCCAAAATGTAAAACGAAAGTGTAAATTCTCGAATCTGAGAAGAAAAATTTGTTAAATGTCTGCATTAATACAAAACTCTACAACCTGTGAGTGCACAAACAAACAAGTGAGAGTGCAAAAATGTATGGTATCCTAAAATCATAATAAAATAAAATTTCTAACACTGCTACAAAACAGATTGGATTTTTAATTATCTATCAAGGTAAATTTGGTTGTGATGGAATTCATTAGATATACGTCGAAAAACGCACATTCCACATCAACTAATTTTTCGATGAGTTAATGACCGGAAAAGGCCGAAATCAGATGACGTCAGAGCTAATCTATGGGTGAGGCAAGACGCTGACTCCTCCTTCCTTTTCTGGGAAATTTGACTGAAGCAAACGTGAACGATGTGCAAGAGCGTCGTCATGTTGAATAATTGCTTCCTTCCAGCCGATGGCACTTTATCGAGCTGTTGAGTATAGAGCTCAAAATCGATAGCTAGAACACGTTACGTGTACACTACACTCAGTAATTCTTTTATATAAAAAAAAATATATATATATATATATATATATATATATATATATATATATATATATATATTTATATATATATATATATAGATTAAGGAGTTGGAACTGAAATTCTACCATATTACTAAAATCGGTTCAATTTAGGTTTAGCCCAACGTGTTTAAAGCACTAATTTCGGATGAGTTCGCTATATAATTGTAATAAGATGTATACTGAGGAATAATTAGTAAACAAAATCATTTAACAGGAAAAAATTAAGTTGCTAATTACAAACATATCATATCGAAGAGTTTTGTTTGACTTGAGACCGAAGTTCTCTTAACATCAACCTACCCATGACGGCGCAGTGCACAAGGCCGAAAAATATCATTTATTCCCATCTTATTATTAATGTGATCACGTGAATCTAACCTGTAAGCAATTTAAACGTTTGTATTTGTAATCCCTTTTAAAATGTCAGAACTGTCTGACCACCAGATTCTAGAGCAAGTTGTAGTTGTACCATAATATATAAAACTGGCGGAAGTATGGCTTTTTAGATCAGTTTTATAGCAAGAACTGGCATTTGAATAATTTAAAAAAGGAAATTTCAGTCCGGGGCGATGTCAGAATACATTGTACAATAGTATATTTATTGCAATGTCCAACGTTTCCAACTTTCTCAAGGTCTAATTTCTTTCAATCTAATTTCTTCTGAACCATCTACACACGAAAAAAAAGTAAATTTTCTAAAACTATTTAATGGCGTGTATTTTAATGCAGTTATCTATACGTGCCCAACCTTTTCATTTTTATTTTTTGTTTAAAATAATAAAATAGCTATTGGTTCCATCCTTACAGGCGATTAACCAATAAATAGTATCCAGTTTTGATTTCCACACAATAATTTTACAACTTTGCCTATTTTAGTACCCGAAAAACGGTGTCACTGATTCACACCAAAAACGTTAACAGCTATAATTAATTATGGAATATTCAATTATTACTTTGGTATATCTATAAATAAAAATTGATATTGTGAGAATCATTTACGAATTTGATTTCTTGTTTTTTTTTAATAAATATAAAAATCATAAATAAATTAAATTACGTGTATATTTCTTTATTTTCCGATTTGGCTTAGTGGGACTTATTTGGGTGTTTTAACAGTTCATAATCCATTCAATATTACAATTTTTTCTTTTTGACTTTTAAAAAAATAAAAATGTCACTAAGAATAATAGTAAGTGAATACGGTTAAAATGCATTAATACATGCGCAAAAGTCACAAAATGCCAGTACTGTTAAAAAAAATTTCAACGCAAACCCGGGTAATAAAATAAGATGCGAGCATTGTCGGGTCAAGGAACCTTCAGAAGGAAAGAGCTTAAGTTTCATGGGCCTTCTTAAAAAGCAACAAATAAAAGCTCAAGGAAAAATATGGCGTTTAGGAAAATATAATACTCAGCAGAATAGGAATATTTGTGGGATAACATTTTAAGATATAGAGTACATAAAAATTAAAAATCAGTGTTAAGAGAATTTAATGAGTTTTTTTTTGTCAAGCCCGATCAAAAAGTTCATGGGTTCCATGGGATAATCTGTGAGAAACTTAAAAAAAAAAAACATTTCTTTATATGTGTATTGGTTTATAATACATGTTGTGGAAGACGAAATAGTAAATTGCTAACCAGATGCACGAAGAGGAATGCAAACGGTAAAATCTGGACGACCTTGCCAAGACCGAAGGAGCGGGAAATCCGAAACACAAACGGGACGATTGATACTGCCAGAGATCTTGTGTCGCGGTCGACCTTCTCAAATGGAAAAGTTCTGAATCAGTTTAAGAAAAGTTATGGAGTTGCGGAGGACTAATTAGTGGCAAACAAGAGAAAGTTCTCCGTCTTCTGACAAATTAGGGGTTTGTTATTGTGCACAGCTGAGGCTGACAAACATTTCATTTGCTCAGACCTTGACTGTTCGAATATCTTTACAAAGTCTGCCATGCGAAACGAATTAGAGACTGAGGATGTCAAGGTTTCAAACCCACTCGGAATCAACGTAAATAATAATAAAACATCTTCGAGACAAAGACAAATCGTTCTGATTCGACTTAAACGAAATACGCAGTAGTTGAAGAAACCTGAATCTTGCATCTAAGTCAGGCCGATATATTTTTTTTTTTTTTATTCAGTTATGTATTTTTTTATAATCAGCCAAATCACATCCGAACACTCAACTACAAGATGTAATGATATAATAAATAATTTAAATAACAAAATGATTTTATAAAAAGGCAATACAGAACTGTTTGCATACAATCAATTCCAATCATCCCCGAACTCTTAACCTATTCAGACTGATAACGACCTGCTAAGCTATTCAGTGGCCCAGCAGAAATAATCATTATGTATGAAGCACCCCAAGTATCAGCAATACACAACATTTTTCGAGGCAAGGCCAGAAAACTGTATTTATTAGTTCATGGCTCTCAGATAGGAACAAAAGAAAAAGGGATTCAATAATATAACAATTATAAACGCGAAAATCTTTTCGTACCAGTTATTTCAGGGATCCTATTAATCAAAAATATTTACCCAACAAGAATATTCTTCGCAGAAAAAAAGTGTTTTCAGACAAAGGGAGGGTAAAAGTAAAAATTATAAACACTATATTGATTCATATTTCATTGTGGATATTTTTATTTATTTAAGCAACCTTATATATATACAAATTCTAATATTTATATCACTGTAATCTATAAAATTAAATATTAAATAATATCAACGAAAACATTAAGGAAAACCGCATATGTATATGTACATGATATTGTCGGAGTCCGTATTATATTAAGCTCATGTTACTATGGAAACCTGTTTTAATCTTCGGGTGAGCGCGCCTGAGCTCTCGTATCCCTTTGGGTCCTTCGTTAGAACTATTCTCTGTTTTGATCTCTTATTTCTCCTTTAGTTAATTATCAAATTTTTTCATACTTCATATTTAAATATTTTTAATATTAGAGATCAATATGAAATGGTCAATTGTTTCAAATAAAAATAATTAAAGGTACTTTAGAAGAAGCTAACATTGAAATTAGCCATTAAAGCCCTGTCAGAGAACATCAATGAGGACAAAACCTACATAATATTTAAAACTGCTTAATTTTACACTGATATATCGAATTTGATCAAAATCGTTGAAGCCGTTTTCAAGTAAAACGTAAAAATGTGTTTCATCGATAATATAAAGTGCCACGCCCGGTTAGTCGATTTCGACGAAAAAGTTCGTGTAACATATGAAGTACATACATACCTCAAATGCGCAATTTCACTTTCATACCACTTTTCTTCTTTGAGCTAGTAGACTCGTCACACACACAGACCATTTTGCGAGACTTGATTATTTGGAGTCAGGAGACCTCAAAACATCTATCTCTGTTGAAAACTCAGATTCGAAAATGTCCCATGATCGCAATACTGTCCCTTACTATATATTCCATATATAGATAAGTGGAAGAAAAAATCCTTAAAACTGAGGCATATAAATTGTTGGGGAAAAAAGCACATATGGTGGGAATATGAGTCCTTTGAGGAGTTTCTTATAATAATAAAAATTCAAATGTTTCGTAGAATTCCCTGATTGTATTCTTTGTTATTTCTCATATACATATTAATTTAGAAATCAATTCATGTTTGTCTCTTGTGTCTTATAAGTTTTTTTCACTTTTTATTTCATTCAATAAGTGAGTTATGTAATGATTTGTCATAATATATAACCCTAATGCTGATTTATTACAGATAAAACGGTAGTTAAGAATTTCACTGAGAAAAAGAAAATAAGATCCGACTATTTTCTAATCATATATTTTAACTATAAACACTTTTCAAATTGCAAATTTCTTCGTCCATAGACAATTACGTATACCACAACTATGTTAACATTTATATTTATTTCAACATTATATTTCTAAATATCATCGATATCAAGTTTTTTTTAAATACTGACAACCGTTTCTCTTGTTCGGAATTCTGTATTAACTGCAATACCACAGGTTACATTAAACGTAATTATGCTGTAATGGAATCCTAGAAAATATCAATAAATCTTCAATATAGAATTTTCGTATAATATGTTACGAATATTCGTAAAAATCATTCGAATAAAATTCCGTGAATTCGCTCATAATTTCAATCTCTATTTTTAAAAGCTTTGGGGAAAAAAATGCTGCCGCATACATATATTTCTCTCACAGAAACCTTTCAATAAAACTCAAAATTTCAGCCGGAGTATAAATTACAAGAACGAATTCGAAAGCTTTCGAATTCTGACAAGATGTTTTGAGCAATATAAGGCAGAATTTTAATTGGACTCGAACGTGGCTAGAAGTCCCACATTTTTTTCTGCAGTTAGTAAATAAATTATTTTTTTAGCACGACAACATTCCGCATTTTTAAGGTCGCTCTTGAGGGACCCTGCCGGCCTTCGCCGGTCATTCAATGCAGGAATCGTCTCCAATCCAACTAACTTACACGTGTCGGAATTTTTCAGCATTCTAATAATAAGATTTCTCGGGAACTGGAAGGAAGAAACTCCTAAAGTTTAAAAAAAAATACAAGCGTATGATTAAAATATTTATATAAAAAATCATACATGTTTGGCGCAATTAAGAAAGGAGAAAGCACAGATGGAATCTCAAAGAAAAGAAAAAAATAGTATAAAAAATACAACAGAATCTTGGAAAAAAATTGATTTTTTATTTGTTTTATTAATTCAGGATATTTGCCACTGTATTAATATAAAAATACATCTAGTAAATGTGCACAAATGAATCTGAAGGTATGAAAAGATTTGTTGAGAAACTACCCACTGATAGCAATCTAATTTACACTAGGAGATCACGGGACCACCTTCTTTTCTGACACCTTGGAGGTTTATCAGAAGTTGAACAGGAAGCAAGGATAGAAACGGGAGGGTACGGAAGTTTATAATGAAAGGTAGTGTTGCCCAAATGCGAGACCGAGACGAGACTTGGTCTTGGTCTTGCGCAACAGTCTTGCAGTTACCTATTAGCTTATTACTATAGAGATATTACTGTATTTTTTTAAATGCAAAAGTATATTGGTTATACCAATTATTAACATGTAGTAACTAAGATTATCAAGTAATAGTAACTATTTTGCCTTAATTTTTATTTAAAAAATCGATTTTTTTTACTAGTCCTGGTCTTGGTCTTGCAACAGTTAAGCGGCCTAGGTCTTGGTATTGCAAAGTGAAAGACCAAGTCTGATTTTGGGTGACACCAAAGGAAGAATAGGTATCTGAATTTGAATGAGGAACATTAAGGCAGTTGATAATGATTTTATTTGTGACAAAGTAAGTAGCATTGAAGATTTTGGATTGTAAGGATTCGATGACTTAGTGGATTCCCAAAGCTCAACTCCGTAAATCCAAATAGGTCATTTGATATTTGACTTATGTGAGTCTTTTTTTAATTAATTGAAAACAGTTTGGTATAGTTCCTCCTATAAAAAAAGCAATATTTCTCTCCTATTCTGTTTCCCACCCAAAAACTACATCTGGATGAAAATATCTTTTATTTTTGCTTCTAAAGTTACTATCTATACCATGGCATTTAAAAAAATATTTTTTTTTTTGCTGAATACCTAATTTGTTTGACTGATCACCCAAACCAACTTCTCTTAAATACATAATTTGTTTTTTTACAAAGTAAAAAAAAATTTTTCCTTAAAGAAGAGGCAATCTAAACGAACAGTTGTTATTAAATGGCTCATAACAAGTAGCAATACTAGTTTTTAATTTCTTTTTTTTTAATAGTAGTTTGTTATACAGTCGCGGTGATAAAAATTGCATCACCAAGTAAAATTTTTATTTGATTTACCAGATTGCTACTGCAAGATCTCCGAATATTTCTTTGCCAGTTATAAAACGATATTCAAACGAAAATATCTCACCATTAAGCGATTAAATTGTTTGTTTGTCTTTCTTTCGCTACATGTTGCTTGTTTTTTTTTTCAAAACTATCATTAGCGCTGATTGGTGGTACCCTATCCTCGTTAATATTTTTCTTGAAAATTCATTTACTTCATGTAACATCACAATTTTAATGTTTTTTGACGAGGACGGTTTTTGATACAGGTCATAATCATAGCTTTTGCACAGGCATTAGTTAATACTGAACTGAGAAACATCGTTAAAACTTTCTTGTAACGTTAATAATTAAACCAAATACATGCAATGGATTCAACGCTATCAGCATAATAATCAAAATAATTAGATATAAAAAAATAAAATAAATAGATACAATTTACAGCGGCAGTAGGACGTTTAATATTTGACTCTGTTTCATATAAAATAAATCATCTGTTTCAGTATAAAATAAATATATATATATATATTTTTTTTTTAACCAAGATAAAGGTCGAAACGTTAAGACAACAAAATGCCTGTTGATTATTTATACATTATACCTAATGCTTGCATACCTCCAACTGAGAGCTAATGAAAAACCTAAGGAATTTTACTATTAAAACATCCTTAAACATTTCCTAATGATCATAATCGAAGATTAAAAATGAACTTTGGCATAAATAAAGATAAAGATTAAATTGTAATATCTCAACGATGAGCGTAGAAATCAGCTTAGATACAGAAGAAAGTAAGATGTTGGCAGGTTCCTTATCAGTGAGTAGTAATCGACAGTACAACATAATCGATATAATTGGGCTATTAAGATAAGAGAGATCATTCAAACAAACAATGAAACATCAATCGGAGAGATGAAAAGGATTTAAAACTGAGCTTTCCTGGTTTCAAAAATTTTCTTTATGTGATGGGTATATAGTTGACTGTTGAAATTAGAAGGCTGAAATAATTTCCAGGACGTGCAGTCAAAAATTTCTTCATTGAGTTAGCCGACGTTTTGACCCAAACATGTGGATCATCATCCAGGCTAAAAAGGATTTTTTTTATTTATTATTTTATTGAAATTTACAACTGTAAACACATACACAACTAGTAAATCTGCTATAGGAATATTTAACATGAAGGCACTTGTGAAGAAGCTACTCCCTGGTAACACTTCAAAAATAATTAATTTAGTATCATGGCCATCTTCTTTTCAGAATTCAGCAGGAGTTGTATTGGATGAAAGATTACGAACTAAAGGATTGGGGTGACCAAAACGTTTTTTATTAAAAGAGGTATATCTAGCTTGGGGCAAGTCTTGACGGATAATTTTATTTGTTGCATAATGCCCATTTAGGATTTTATGGAGGATTTTGGATTGTAAGGATTTGATACGGGAAGAATTTGATGTTTTTGCAGAGTCCCAAAGCTCAATACTCAATGGGCCTGATGATGGTAATAAGTTTTTTGTAAAATATTGGAAGTTTAGAGCGTTTGTCAAGTAAGTATTGTAGTATTCGGAATCTGTTGGCAGTTTCTTGTCTTTTAAGTCAACGATGAGGATTCCAGGTAACACTAAAAACAAAAAAATATAAAATAACATCAGAAAAATGATAAATGTAAGAGTAATAAAAGTGAAGAATAGCAGCAATAAGATAAAAGTATTAATTTTTTATTTAAGTAATAATTATTTTGTTTATTAATTTTTAATTTTAATATAATTATCTTTTTCATTTCTGTATTTCGGAGGTAAAGAACACCATGTCCATTTTTGTACTTTTTGAGGGGAGCCAATGTTTCATAACTTTGAGCTAATAAAATTAGTTCCTTTGTCACTAAATCTGTACTACAAAAAAGCACAAAGTACACTATGTTGCATTTTTATGTATGTTCAGGGGAGCCAAATACTCATACATATGAGTTATTAAAATTTGTTCCTTAGTTACCAAATTATTTAATAAAAAATGGACGTGGTGTCCTTTATCTCCGGGGCACAGATTATTTATAACACAAAACCATTGTCTTAGAATATTTCAATGCTTTTACTACTGTCATGCTGATATAACCTTTATCGCATTTGTAAGTTTTACTTCTCTTATACTTTTATATTTATCATTTTTCTGATTTTGTTATTCACTTTTATTACTCTTATACTTTTATATTCATTTTCCTAATATTATTTTATATTGTTTAATTTTTGATTTTTGATTGATTTTTTTGATTTTTGATTATGACCCACATACTTGGGGTGAAACGTCGGCTAACTCAATGAAGATATTTTTTACTGCTAGTGTTGCCCAAATTTAATTTAATTTAATTTTTATTCACAAAAACGATTTTTTTTTTTTTTACCTGTCTTGGTCTTACAACAGTCAGGCGTTCTTGGTCTTGAAAAGTTTTGTTCTTTAACAAGACATACATATACTAGACGAGTGCTCAAAATGTGTGCTCTTTATTATAGTAATTTTTTTTTATTACTTTTTAAAATACCTAATGAAGATAAAATACGTTAAAGTTTGTCTCGCTGGTCGAAAATGCACATTACAATGATGGGTGATCATCAGCTTGGAACATTAGGAAAATGGATGAACATGGATTCAGCTGAACGAGTAGCAGAGGGTGGCTGACGACCGAATTATACAGATGACTTGAAACAACAGAAGTAATGACAACTGCACTTCAATCCCCCATGAAGATGTAAATCATCAAGTTGATGACAGATGTCCTGAATTCTGAAGGTATTTCTCAGCTGGAGAAGCATCCTATGACGTAATACTAAAACAATGAATAAATCCATCTCAAATAATTTGACAAAGATGAAAAAAAAAGCCTACAGAAAAATATTAACCGTTTATCCTATTTGACAAGATGTAGAATAAAGAAATGAGAAGAATATTGCATATTGATGAATACTCTATGATTGACGGTAGTATAATAATACTAAGAAAAGAGATGGTATGGGGTAGCGGTTATAAAAAAACTTGAAATTTTGAGAGAAAAAAAAAGACGAAATAGTGAACAAAAATAAAATATTTTTCATTATTTTGAATTTTTTTATGACCGCCACGCCGGATCTCCTCTCTCCTTAATATTACAAATTAATGTTAGGTTATAATTATATTTTTAATTAATTAGGTTATAATTACATTTTAATTAGTTAAAACATGTAAACACACAGACTTATTTCTCCAAAAAGTAGGTAAAGAATAAAAAACACGTCAACGTTTGGCCAATTAAACATTTCTTTTTGTTTTTTTTATTTTAGAGACCAATTCGGACAATAATAAAAATATCCTAGGTGACTTTATTTATGCCTGCGGAAAAATGTCATTTTGTCCAAAAAAATACAGAAATCATGATCCTCGACATCTAGATAGAAAAATAGTCAAAAAGTGAATTATTATAAACATAGATTTTTTTTTTTGTCATAGAGCAAGTTCATGTTTTAAAATTTTCCTATTTTCTTTCACACAATCGTTTCAACCAAAATTAACACATACCAATATGTTAGGTATATCCATATGATAATTTGTAAGAGAAGCTAAAATCTATTTTTAAAAACCCTTATCGGACTAAATTCAGAGCGAAAATTATATATATATATATATATATATATATATATATATATATATATATATATACACAAAGGTAGCATGGAAGCAAATTTTTTTTCGTTAAAATATTTTTCGCGAATCTAAACTTTTACTATATACATCTGATGGACAGCATTCTCTTCATATTCCACGGAGAGGATTCTTGATATCTGAAGATGACAGCTAAAGCTTTATAATGTCCGCGTTTGAATACATATTTTTACTGCCTATAGAAATATATATATTTTAAGTTATAGGACAAATTTTTCAGACGAGTCCCATTGGTTATAAAAATGTCACCAACAGGAATGAACTAGAGAATTTTTAGACTAAATATTCAGAAAGACAATTCGTAAGATGTCAATAATATATCTGATGGCATAGCGATCTAACTCACTTATTCAGCACGAAATATAAAACTCGGATAGAAAAATAAACTTTAATGATCTTCCTGATATGCAAAATGCAAGTTCAACAACGTCTATCTGCAATGTTGGTCCAACTTTCAATAATACCAGGAAACTCGTACTACTACCTATAAACATAGGAACAACAATACAAATTTTCACATACAAAGAAAGTAACTGTTATTTAAGCTTTACTTAAAGAATCGGAACAAACTGTACAAGCCAAAACTGTTAAATTCTAATTATACCCATTTCAAAAGTAGATTATATCATTGTATTTTAAAATATACATTTTAATTCACAAATAACAAAAGTATTATAATAAGCATACTTTAAAATTTAAAAAAAAGTAGTGAGCTATTATTTTCGGTTAATAACAGTAACTATGAGTTAAATTAACAGCATCATAGTCAGGTTCCTTAATTTTAACTGCATATCAGATAGCACTTAAAAATGTTTAAAGTGACCGCGAATCTAGACAGCAAAATCAGAAGTTTTTGAATTATAATATACTATTAGGAATTTGATCTATATTTTATCAACCTTCCAGTTTAATTTTAATTACCTTTTTTTTTCCACAAGATTACTTAAAAATTTATTCACAGTAGGTACTGTTGTAACATTAAAATAATAATTTGAAGGGATTCCGAACGAAAGTTTAGTCACTTTTAATCAATTTAAATTAACTGATATTCGAAAACCGTAATAGACATATTAACTATTTTAAAGTAAAAGTAACTATTTTGCCAATTTCGAATTTAATAATATATAAACAAAAATGAGAAAGAAATTAAGATAACATCACTATTATTCACCAAACCATAGAAATAATTGCTGTTCCAATATAATAATTATACAGACCAATATATACGTAACAAAAAATATTGATAAATTCATTCATATATTCATTTGATTTCGTAATTTCGAAATTAGATTAATATGGATCGGTTAACTATCCAAAACCTTCTATTATTTTTAACAATTAGTTAATTGTATATATATATATATATATATATATATATATACAAATAATTTTACGGTTATGCAATTTCTAATTTAATAAAATATGATAATATGCCTTTTAGCATGGTATCATTAAAAATTTATAAATACAATACTTTCCTTTCAGTTTTTTTGTCATATAATTATTTTTTAGAATAAATCTTATTATAATCGAATGATGGCAAGGACTGAAGTATACTATAGGTTAGGTTAATTAATTAATTAAATAAATGTGGGATATATCTTAAAACCATAAACAAAACAAAATTTTCTTTTCATTGTGATAAATTTTAGAGAAAACCTTATATAACTTCGGTACATAAGCTCAATATACAGATTCAAACTAAAAAAATAAATATGAGAAGGAGTTAGTCGGGGGTGCGGTCGGATAAATACTAAATTAAAATATAGTAATTATTTTATTTTAATTTTGCCGACGTTTCGACCCACTTTGCAGGTCGTCTTCAGTGTTTCAACTGCCTCCCGCAGTGCTACATCCGACCCCCTGAAGACGACCTGCAATGTGGGTCGAAACGTCGGCAAAATTAAAATAAAATAATTACTATATTTTAATTTAGTATTTATCTGACCGCAACCCCGACTAACTCCTTCTCATATTATATCAACGGTCAACCATCTCTACATCATTAAAAAAATAAATATTTAATTTAGTTATATCATTGTAAACAAGACAGAATTTCCTTCAAATGGAAGTAGAGTTTGTATTCATTAACCCGATACAAAGGGAACTTTTAAGCGGCTAAACTTCGCTAAGTACTGTTTTTGTTAAAATCGTGGATTATTAGAGATTTTTTTATGACATTCCAATAGACCGCAGATATCCTACTTTTAGAAAAACTTCTTTGTTTAATAATGAATATAATTATTAAGTTGTGGTTTGTTACAGAACACGTTGAGATTCAATTATTCTTTTTAAAAAAAATTATGAGATTTATTATTGATATTCTGTCATCCAAATGTACATCTGTTCTCAGCAGCAATGACTGCAAATAATAATTGCAAATATTTAATTTATTTTTGTGTTTGCTGTTTTTTTCCAATCTTTTCAATATTAAAAGGGATAAGAAGGGCGGATATATTTTTTTTTTGCTTCAAGATTGTAATCAAAATTCTATTTTGCCTTATCCTTCACATTTCCAACCTATTATATCCCTGAGTGCAAAGGTCGAGACTGAATAGTTAATTAATTCCCATAAATTATCCCCTTATATTCATAACACAGGACATCAAAGAATCCCTCATGTTTGGTTCGTGACAGAGCTCTTCAAGCCTAATAAGATAAAATTGCTTTTCTCTCCGGCATAATTGTTCCACGTTGGCGCCAATGTTAAGGAAAGGGAAGACTGTCAGAGGGCTCTTTGCCGTGTTGAAAATTAAATTTCTAAACAAATTAGTTTTTTTTTTAAAGTAAACTTCAACGCCAACTTTTTTTTTCCAGTGACGATTTCTCCAGACAATACCTCAAAAGATCTCATCCCTTAATGCACATCCGCAGTATTAGTTTTATGAACAATAAGAACGATTTCCAGAGAACAATGGTAAGACTCCACCACTTTCAAGTATGTAATCTTCCATTCAACTTGGCTCTTTTCATCCATCACTATAGACTTCTTCAAAAGGGACCTTTCTTCGCAGTTACTCCCCAACAAGTCAATTCAAAAAGACTATTCCATTCTCTCTTATACCCGGCCAGGAATGGAGGGAAGGATTTCATATTGAGAAGAGATATATACGTGGAAATTATGTCCTTAAACCTTTCTTAACGTAGCAAAGATATTGAGATAAATTCTTAACTATCAATGTTAGAATTATCCTACAACCGAACCAAGATTTATCAAGTGCCATTTTACATGTTTTAGATAGGTGAAAAAACTTATAATACTAAAAATACTCAATTTTCGAACGGTTAGATGGAATAACCATTCCGAAAAACATAAACTTTTAAGTTAGCATATAGCTAATAGCATAGCTGTAGTATAATATATAGTCCCCTTTTTATCGAATTATTAACATCCGCCTGAAACTTCATAAATAGTTTCATCTCATCGTAACCTATAACTATTTTATTTACGAAAACTCGTGGAATTGGGGCGTTTTCGATCTGAAGGATGCCTATTTAATTAGGTACTAAACACGTAAATACACATTTGCTTTCTACTTGAATCGTAAGAAAATTAGATCACAAAATCGATAAAAAAGGTGGCCTACAAAAATATTAGGCCGTTTTTCATATATAACCTCGTTATTTTGAAATCGTGGGGGTGTAGGTCACGCCAAACGGCTCAATATTTTTTAAGGCTACCTTTTTTCTCCATATTTTGATCAAATTAACTTACAATCCAAGTAGAAAGCAAATGTGTATTTACAAGTGTTTAGTACCTAATTATATAGTCATCCTTCAGATTGAAAACGCCCCAATTTCACGAGTTTTCGTAAATAAAATAGTTGTAGGTTACGATAAGAAGAAACTATTTACGAAGTTTCAGGCGGATGTTAATAATTCGATAAAAAGGGGTCTGTAACACGGACTAATAGCATTGTTATTAAAATTTGACTAAAATCGATTAGCTTGATAATAAAGGCTATATTCTGCATTTAAACTCACTAGAGCTATAAATTTATAGTTTAACAACAATCAACTTCTTTCACTTTTGAGCCTATAATTACGTTGTCATAATTAGCAGCTTTCGATAACTGTGCTTCAATATATTACTAAAAATAATAAACCATTTAATTTTCCTTACTACTCCCATGTCATCATCACCAAGTATCTAACAGATGGATACATTATGTCTTATCGCTAATCATAAATCGAGACCTAGTTTTTCCTTTTGTAAGAAACCCCACAAGTAACCAATACAACAATAATCACTAAAAAGGGAGCAACACAGCCCATTTAAAAAACCAAAAGGTATATAAAAACACCAAATAAAGAAATGAATTTACTACCTAAAGTATAATTACTAAATAAGATAATTAACTTTAACATTATTTTATCATTTTTAATATCGGTGCTAAGCCACGGCTCTTAAGTTGTTATAATTTGCTCCATTAAATGTTTTAAATAAGATTATAAGTCTTGAAACATTTAAAATTGGCTAATGATCTCATTGGTCAATTGGATTGGTACAGATATCAAGTATATTAATAATAAATAATTATAATAATAAGTTATATCACTGTTCAAGAAGACTTGGAAGAGTTATTTATGATACTAAGTAATATATTCTTTTGTACTTAAAATTACTTACTTCTTCGTATGTACCTATTGAAATAATTTTTTTTTTAAATCAACTAAGCTAATAATTTGATTAATTTCGTGGTTCTTAACTATCTCTTCTTAAAGCAAAATAAATCATATTTCGTAATCAGCACAAACATTATTTTTTTTTTTAATCTCATAAACTTCATCTTATTTTACAAATACGAAATGAGGCCACTAAACAGGAATATAAACAGTGAATCAGCACAATGAATTATCAACGCAGCACTTGTTTCAATGATGTCACAAATTATGTATTTATCACAGGATTGTGTGTTAATGAATAAAATAAAGTTTAATTTGATTGCCTATTATGAAAAAAATATATATAATAAGTTAAGACATCGTCACAATACACCCACTATACAGTAAACCAAAAACCCTTGTTCGTTTATTTTAAACATTAGAAATTTTTCACACAAACAACAATTACAATTATGAAGAAATATACAATGATTTATAATGTTTGTTCAATTTATATTCATAATTTTTATTTCGAGTTTCTAAAAATTATTTTTATTCTTAACCCGCAGTTCTATTTTGGTTTAATTATTAAATTCATAAACCTCCTATATTAAGCACCTCCTATATGTTACATCATATTTTGAAATAATAACTTATTTTACGTTCACCAATTTCAATTTTACTCTTATTTGTTTTGTTTTTAAATCTGCGTAATTAATTAAATAATATAATAAAATTATTATATTAAAAAAGTAAATAATAAAGTCATTAAATTTAATTTAGATTTTTAGAATTATTTATATTTTACCAAAAAAACAGTTTATCTGTAAACTTAAAAATTCCTGTACCTAAAACAACAACCCAAGGGGTAGGAATCTCAGGGGCTGAAACCCTCCAAATGGAAATACTATTTATCATATTTGCAACGGTGTGTGATTTAAGCTAAATTATGTCTTATGAGAAAAATTGTAATACTTTGTCTCTAAAAGTATTATTACTCGTATAATTATATATATATTTTTTTAATTGGGCTTCAAGAATACACAATTTAAGCCATATAAACAGTTTTTTCGAAAGTAATTATTTATATATATCAAAAGATTAAAGGCTGAAGCTCCCAAAAATAAATTCTGGAATTGCTACTGATATTTATATATTCTTGGGTATAAGCGATCGAGACTGATAAAAATCATAAAAAATATATTAATTCACAAACTACGTATAATTAAACCAATTAAATGTTCAGCATAAATATATTGAATGTGGTTTCTTATAGGTCGAATTATATTTTTCTCAGAAAATACGTAATACTTTGAATTTAATACAGCAGAATTTATTTTAATCGAAAAAACATGAAAATGAAATTAATGATAAAGATGTTAATTTGACAACCCTGACTTGTAAAACAGAAACATCCTCTAAATGAAATAAACCAACAAATTCAGAGCACGTGGAATTGTTTACAACGTCCTGAGAGCGTTGGAGCAAGTCACATTGTAAATTATATTTCTTTCGGCAAGGTTAAACCAATTACATTGCCAGATTGCATTGCAAATATTGTCTTTTTGTCTATTCTGACTGTAAGTATATACGGCGCAAATTTCAAATATTTTCCACAATTATTGTGATTCAATTTTACACACATTATGAAAAAGGAAATTGATACCTATGAAAGATTATTCATGCTAATTGCAATAAAAAGTACTGGTTTCCAGATTGAAGTCAGAAAATAAAATTAAAAATTGTTTATTTAAATATGTAATAATTTTAATACCACAAGCTAAATAAAATTTAAGTTGTTTTCGAAAGTTTGGACAAAAAAAACTTATTAATGAAAGAATGATTTTATCAGTAAAGCTTCATTTGAAAATAATTTTTTTTATTCAATTGGAATATTGTAAAAAAAATTAAAACAAGTATCTTAATCTTTAATGAAAATAATTTCCGCTGTATAACAGTTAAAATGTTATACTATGGGAAAAATATGTTTCTTCAATAAGGATTCACGGGCCATATTTGCATGGCTATTATAACATTTAATTGGTTAATGTAATTTAAATATAAATAATGTATGAATAAATATAACAATAATGACAATACATAAAAAATAATAATAGAGGATTGATGATTGATTGTAGTGAAAATTGAAGAGAAGTTGCTTGGGGTGTTCAGTCAAAAATACAAAGTAAAACTAAATAAATATCATTTATTTATTTTTATTTTGTATTTTTATAATACATAATAAAACTAATAAGTTGTACAATACTACCACAAACAATAAAAATGGTTTAATCCTGAAGAATAATAGGTGGTCCAATTTTAAAAACAAATATTTAAAGATTTTTGTAAATTAATTCATATTCATGACCCATCACTAAAATGTATAAAATACTCTTGGAGGGACAAAATACTTTACATCTCTCAATACAAAAAAATATATTTAATTATAAAAATGTCAGGCATGTTTTGGAGAAAAAAATAATATTCATATGTCACCTGTGCAAACAAGAGAGACGTGTGGGATTTTCGCGGGCCCGCCAAGAAGAGGCGGGAGATTCGAAAGGACCCGACGGGAAGGGGCCGTAGCCCGAAGGAGGGGGTCGCCGACTATTTTTACTTTTAACTCGGCCGCCTCGGCGGTACACTTTCCAAAAGTGAACACGCTAACAGCCCGCTCTCGAACTCCATTTCGTCCCAGACGTTCCGGACGATCTCGAAGAGCACGAGGTCTCCAACACCAGGAGGAACACACCAAGAGGTCAACTATGCAAGATCCTAAAGGTTACTACTCACTAGAACAAACATTTAGTGAACATCTCCGTCTACTTACATAACTTTGTTCGGTCGTCCGTTTTTCCCTTTTTATGCGCCGCGGTGGAAGGTGATGATGCGCATATCTGGTCAAGATGCGCTTTTTTCTGGCCTGCACTTGGATCACACGCGCGAAGATCGCACACGGATTGATCGCTTGCGACGGTGATGAGACCTATCGTGATAGCTGACACACTATCCACAGCTGACAACCTTAGTGTGACTGTGACAACGACCGACAACACCAGAGAAAGACACAGAGGCTAGCGTGGCTGGCCGATCACTGAGAAGGCTGGTAAGAGCGCTCTAGCGGCTGGCTTGCAAGCTAGCGTGGAGGGGGGTGAATGGATCAGCTGTGGTGATAATGCAGGAACTGTTAGCATCTTGGTGCCAAGTCCAAGGTGCAACGAGCAACCAAAATACTAACAGCTGATTTTTGAAACAATAATAACGAAGCGTAGTATGCCTGAATAAATTCAACAATCTCTTCCTTCACACCTTCCTCCATTTAATGCTGTCGGTGAAACCCAAATTTACATCTTAGACTCAGTGACGTAGATAACAGCAATGCAACCGATAAGGCGTATTGGGCGCTGAGCCTTGAGGAGGTGCAATGCTTAAATGGACATCCTGGAAAAATTTTAACCGAATGAAAAAAAAAAACCGTCTAAAGAATTATATTTTTATTTTTGGTGAAGGTCTTAATCAGGATTGCTTTTGTTCCACTTTAACTTTAAAAGAACTAATTATGTAACTATAATATAAATTATTAATAATCCTAAAAGTTTATACAACTCCTACTATAAACCTACTTAAACCTACTATAAAGCTCAAAATATTACTGAAACTCTTGAATGACCTAATGTGCATTTATTGGTAAATGTCATGTTTCATGAACGAATATTAAGTCAAAATACCAACGTGTTTTGTAATATTTCGTTAAATTATGTACATACATAAAATAATATGTCTTAAGAGTGTCCAGAAGTTGCATGATGCAAGTTGCGCCATCAAAATGTTTGAAGGAGTTTATTATTTCACAGGATTCAATCAAGGAACAAGGGAGAAAATTTAAATCAATCCACTTCAAGTCTGTAAATGATTAACAATTTTTCTAATCTTATTTTTTTTCTTATCATCCATTTTATTTTTCAACAATTATATACATATAAGTATATAAAATACATACATATCTTCGCCAAGAGTTGGCTCTAATTTTACTCAGTTTTTAAGAAGAGAAAAACAATAAACTTTCTTGGGAGGAGGCATACGCCATCACCCTTGGGGAGTACACTCCTGTTCTAGAGTTTATAATTATATTACAAGTACATGTATTACATCTTGTATGAACAAGAAGTGAATTTAACTATTATAATTCTCATTATGGTTATTTTTTAATTGTTTATAAAATACTATGCGAAATCGGTTTCAAACAAATGTACTTTTAGTACGTACTTTATAAAAATGATTTTTGCGATTAATTAACTCTAATGAGGATGTACAGGAGGCTACTTGAAATATTTTGCAAGTTTAAGCACCGATGGATAAGGAGAAATAGTTTGTTGAAAAAATCTTTAATCGCGTTATTATTCATTTCAACGTGAGTAAACTGCAAACGAGACCTCACTGAAATTGTAATAATTAAAGTAAGAGTTTAATGACGCAGGTCACTACTGATTAATTTATCAGTCGTATCATTATCATTTCGATAATGATAACAGATGTTTTAAAACCGGATGTGCTAGCATCCTGCCATCTCGTTTAAATCGTAGATGGAACTATCGATAATGCTTTATAAATTAATTTGATACTTTGTCACTGATAATGGTGAATGGCAGGTACATCAAATGGCACAAACATCACGTGTAGCTTTAGTTACACCTAGGCCTATTACAGATTACGCTGATCGTTCCCACTGCTTCTTATAAATGCCGATTACATTTAAAGATCTACAAAAGAAAAAAAAGAATGGATGTATATTTCTCTTGCTATATCATTCCGATAGACTGAATGGACAAATATTTTTATTCCGTGACTACAGACCTCTAAGTATAATAACAGAGTTCCAGAATTATGAACTTAGAGAATATATAATGATGCTCAATCAACTGTTAATTGCAATTATGCACTTAATTAAATTATTCGTTTCACAGAAATTCAAGTAAATTTTACCTTTGTGGATGTATGAATATGAAGTAGGTAGAAGAATAGGTGGAGTTGTTTGAAGGATTTGTGGATGAGGATTGACGTATTGAGGTAGTTAAAGGTTCCAAAAGGAGGTAGCAGAAATGACTAAGGATTTGCTGAAGGAAAAGAGTTTAATGGGAGGGGACATATAGATCAAAAGTTTGAGATCTGGTATTAAGGGAGTCGATAGAGGAACATAGAGTAAGGAGTTCAGGATGTAGGATTTTTGGATCTAAGGACTTGAAGGGAAACATTAAAAGGTATTGCCGTCGGGAAGTAGGATAAAACCACTCAACTCGGTGTACCGGCTGGAAACATGAGAACGTCTGGAAATCCTGAAGATGTCTCTTGAAGTGAAGCAATTCAAGAGTCTCTTCAGTCTTATCTCTAGTCTAGAAGACAGCCCTCCATACAACAAGCAATCGTAGCTGAAGTGAGGGGAAACAAGGGAGGTTACAAGGAACTGTCTAGTTTTTAGAGGGTACAATCACGGAATCTTATTTATATTATTTTAGAAGAGTTGTTTATGTACAGTTGCGGATGTTTGGGTAATCTGGGAGGTATGGTTATCCCACGAAAGGTTGTGATCAAAGGTTACTCATAGGTTTTTGACTATGGGTAGGGAATGGACGGGGTGGTTTTTGAGGTAAAAAAGAGGGGAGAGAGTAAGGAAGGGAACTAATGAGATGTCTGGAACTGATGAGACTAGCCTTAATTTTTTCTGCATCCAGCTTCAAGTCATTTGTTTTTGTACATCTGCTGATACAGTCTATATCATCTTGTAGCATTCGAACAGCCTCTGGCGAAGGTTGGAATGATCAGTAAATTTGGAAGTAATGAACATACAAGTGATCTGGTTACGTTTTTTATTGTTTAGATAAAATTTTACGCCATAATGCCCTCAATTTGTTTTGGATCGATTTACCTGATTTTTTTTTATGCAATCTATATGTTTTTCCTCTTAAATAATTTATTTTTAATAATTCAGTTTATTCTAATTTTCTATTGAGTTTTCGATAATGCAATATCAAAAAAGCACTTCTCGGAAAGAAGTGTAGATATAATCCTTGATGTCTACTATTAAACTTTTAAATATTTCACTACACTTATGAGAGACCCTCTATACAAAATACTTAAATATATATATATGTATTATCCAACAGAAGTATGGTTTCCTTCCTTAAATTTCCATAACTTTATGAAAAACAGAACGTAGCCTAGTCTAGCCGTTTTAATGTTTCCTTTAAATGGTTTTAACAAACGCAAGCTCTATTTTCATTTAAAGAAAATTTTGTGTAGTTTGCTGTTAAACGAACGTTAATTAAATATTGTTTTAGTTATCACTTCCATTTCAACAAAAATTAGTTATCTATTTTTAAAAACACAAAATTACCGTTTTTTTTTTTTTTTTTTTTTTTTTTTGCAAAATATTGTACGATGGTTTATGTAAACTTTTTTATAACTCGTGGAGTCTACTATTACATCTTTAAATATTTTTCCTTTACTTTTGTAACACCTTGTATATTCTTAAAAAAATATTTTTTTCATTTGTTTCAATACTAATTGAAACACGACATTGGAATTCGTTTGGTAGTTGTGGAAAATTCATTGTGCAAAAGCTCATTAGAGACCTTGGACCTGAGGAGAAAATATTGGAAGTGGAGACAAGGCCAAGACAGATACAGAGCCGTTAATCACCTAAAGACGTTTACAACGCTTCTCAGTTTCCACCGAGTTGTAAATTAGCCTGCCTTGGAGATAAGGGCATCCGAGAAAATTATAGTTAGCTTGTAAGCGGAGCTCGGGCAGCCATCAGGTCTTGTCAATTTGGTTTATAGGCAGTCATCGAGGGTGATATGTTGTGATTTACAGCCAGAGGTTCTGCGATGGATATCGGGGGAAGAGGAAGCTGTAACAGAATACTGATCCTAAGTACACCCACTGTGGGTAGAATAGTTAATTCTGCAATCCTTGGCTAAACCTATCGGATCAATTTTAAATCATGTTAACTTTATAGCAGCATTTTTTTTAAAACATTTTATTGAGAAATATTACAATCTGTCACAGTTAAGGACACTTATAATAGAGTTCAGAGAGTACATTCACACCGTATATACAGAAATATAAATAAATAAAGTAATAAAAAAAGAATTAGAAAACAGAACAAATGAGAAAAGAAAAAAATACATATATACACATAACTAAGTAAAAATAGAAATAAAAGTAAAACAAACATCTTAGATACAAAAATACCTATATACACTATTTACAATTAGCCAGATGATCTCCGAACCAATCTTGTCCCCCCACATGTCGAGGGAAAAGCGAGGCTTAGGAGATCCCTACGATATCAGCATTAATCAAACAAGGCTGAATTCAGTGTATTCAACAAACTTTGTATTAATTATTCAAGCCATGATCTACTGGTGCATAAAAAAGTTTTTCATTCTGCAAGTAATTGAGAGTGATTCCTACCTGAATGGTTCCGGTAAATTAATTATTTTATGAAAATCAGTTTTGTAATAATTTGAAACTAAATGAATTTTTTATCGAATTATTATCACTCGACTATAATTTCGTAAGTGACTTTATTTTATCATAACCTAAAAGCTAAAGTTCTCAGAAATGGGGCGTTTTCTGATTAAATCAATTGATTTCAGCCTCCATTGATAATACCAGTGATGCGGCTGAGTGAAAGACGCTGGGATCTCCTAGAGTTCTGCCTTTCCCTCCACGAGTGTGGGGAAAGGCTTGGCTCGGAGATCTTGAGTGAATGAATATTGTATAAAAGAATGTATGTTTTTAAGTATTTATTTTGTTAGATTAGTTTATTATTGTTTAGTTTAGTATCTTTTTGTTTATATACATTTACGTTTTAGTATTATTTTATTGCTGTTTATGACTTTTATTTATTGTACATAGTATGAATGAGCTACTCTTTATCATTGTTACCATTGTCCTTGAATGTGACAGATTGTAATATATCTCAATAATTAATAACAGAAAAGAAAAAAAAATCAATTGATTAATTGTCTTACTAAAAACATACCAATAGCCAGTTGATTTCCACTTGAATTGAAAGTAATTTGATCACAAAATAGGGAAAAAAGAGTGGTCTACAAAAAGATTGGACAATTTGGCATACATGACCTCTTTATTCTCACATTTCAGGTATGTTATGATTATTAAAATCAATAATAAATAAGCTACCTGAATAAAAGGTTAAAACTAAAAACTATTAAGAACAATCGAAGGGTAGAACCTGGTTGTATATACATATAACTATTTTATTGATAAATAAAAGCTACTTTTATGTAAATTGCCATTTATATTCAAAGATAATTTTATATATCAACATGTACTAGCATTATATGATTCAATCACCACTCATTTTCATATGATATTCTTATTACATTTTCTGCGACAAACTAGTCGGACTGTGAAAAACATTTTTATTTGGAGTTGCGCACACGAAGAAATCGGAGATATTTTTCCTTTTTTACACTCTTCATTTTTAGCTGAAAAAGTTCTAGAAATGTGCCAATGTTATGAAGCTTGTCTCTCCTCCTCTCTCCATCCTTCCCCCTCTTTTTTTTATATATATATATTAGATATTTTCAAGTATATATGATAAGTAAAACAAAAAAAAAATTCTTACAACTTAACAAACTTATAAACAAATCAATTTTAAATATTTAATATTATATAGTTCGTTTACAATAATTATGTTGAATTTTCATACATCAAATACTCTCCAATCAAAATCGAAAATCTGCGCCTATGTTTACATTTAATTAGAAAAAAATGACAATTATAACCATTGGATAAATGGATATAAAGACCGGATGTAGTAAAAATAGGGGTTCCAATAATAGCTCCAACAAAAATAGAGGAGTAGGGCTAAAATAAAGTTTCACTAATCAAGTGATTGTAGACAATTTAATTATCTTTCAAATGTACCCTTGGAATGTTTTCGGATATATACCTATATACGAAGGTATTGTCATTTATTTATTCAAAAAACCTTCCTTTTTTTTTCTATGCCTGGATAACACAGGCTTAATCAGCCATGGGTAAACTCGCAGCCCAATAAAAGGTTACTCTCCGATCAAGGAGGTTGCAAAATGAATGATACTGGTTTCGAAAATCTAAAGTAGAATAATAGCCACAAACTACCATTACTGTTTTAATTTGAGGGAATTAGGACTAGATAGAGATAACTGGTGGTAGATGTTCAAGAAGGCCAAACTCAATTTAATGTGTCGTAGAGCCGAAGAAGAAGGGAATCGAAGGGATTGCCAAGATCTGTAAAACCAAATCGTATGTCCTCTAATGCAGAGCTTATTTCGAAATGGTCTCCTGTCACAGAAGAAAGATCGGTTCTCGGATCTGTCCTGCCGATGCAGTGAAGGTGCTTCTGGAGAAAGTCGTGCCTTGTAACATCCTAAAAGAAGGACGGATTTTGCTCTTGAGAAGTCTTTCGTGATCCCGCCACTTACACCGACCCAATGCTTCGCTTTCCTATAATTTTCTGGACGTATTCCTCTATTAGTGTATTTTGGAGGATTCTCTTCACTATTCATTTAGCCATTTCAATGTTAAGAGGAATATCTGGTTAGTTCATCCCAGATCCTTTCCTAGCCAGTTTATCAGCTTCATTCAATAATCTAAACATGGTATGATATTTGTTAATACAGGTTAAAAAAAAATACGTTTTTCTTTTAGTGTCAAGATGTAATTTCCTAGTGATTATATGGAACTTTCCATAGGATGAATAGATACTTTTTGAGACACATAAAACAATATAATTTTTTAATTAGTTTACATACATGACTTTTCTTAATAATATCTTCCCACTATACAAATAGATCAAATTAAAAAAATTGTTTATAGTTTTTTTTTGTTATTATTGATTCGTTTTGGGGATGCTTAGTCGTCCTTTTAAACATACAAGTGCAACTATTCCTACGAACTAAGTTTGGTCAATGACAATAGTATATATATAGTATTGTCAATGATGAAAATGATCTAGATTTTACACATACATATATAAATAGAATCCCTATCGTGGGACTGCGTATTTACAAAAAAACATAAATATTAAAATTAAAGCAATTACGTTCTCGTCTGGTTTAAAAAAAAATGTTACTAATCTCACAATAAATTTATCATTTAATGCTTAAAAAGAATCTATCGAGATGTCGTCTATACTAGTCAAGCCATTATCTCTAGATTGTTCTAGCCTTGATTTCAGAAAATATTACAACATATGTAGGCGATCCATCTACGCCACGGGCTATGTCATTGACAATTATAAATACTAAACATTAAAAAAACAAATAGGTCAATTAGAATGAAAATTACAATCTTGTTTCCTATGTACAAGAAAGAGAGGAAACATATCTCATATAATTAGAATTCAGTTTGTCAAACAATAAATCAGCATTTTTTTTATACTTAAAGAGGAAAACATTATTTATGTTGCATTATAACTATCTCAGAGTTTATATTATAAAAGAAAACATTTGTACATTTTCCCACCAACGAATGTTACTAATGTAGGTTGTCAAATCCAAGATGATTTCCAAAGTGGTGGGAATCACCCTCCATGATAAGGTAAAGATAATTTGATGACGCACCCTTTTTTTAGGGGATAAAGCCGTGAAAGGTCCAAAATCCTGATAAAGACAAGATCCTCTCTAGATCCGACCTTCGCTGGAGGAAATCGTTATTGTGATCTTGGGTATTAAGGCCTCTTTTTTGCTAATGGCGGGGGTCTCTTTCCATTTCAAACTGTTTATCTTGGTTCATATATATATATTTTTTGCCAGACCTGCAGTCGTCATTAGAAGCATCCTAAATTAGCAAATATGTGAAACTTAATCTCCCCTTTAAAAGCAGCGAAAATTATTGTGAATAACATAAAAAATTCTTGTTACTTAGAGAAGATTTAACTGAGGCATTGAGGGCAGAAAAATATTTTTTAACTTGTCTGTATGCAAATGCCTATGTATGTAGTCTATGTAAATTAATGATTCTATTTTGGAACACTTAGTCAATGTTTTGAAAGTGAAAATGTACATTCCAAGACTTTAGTTTTTTTTTTTTGGAGGGGGAGGGTTATTCTTTTTATAATCTTTGATAAGAGATAGATTCTTATCAATAAGGAAAAGAGAAGATATTTCATATATGTCGCAAATGTGGCCGAGAATCAGAAACTCCTGCTTTAGTCACCCGCTTGCTTAATTATGTAGGCATAATTATGTAAATATAAAGCCGAATTCCTGGAGACGATAGTATAGATGCTTCCTGGAAGTGTATTGCCTTGATACTGAAGGCTCAGCGAGATTTGTAGATATCTTAGCCTTTAATGTGAAAGGAAAAGACGCTCTGATAGTTGATCTTACGATCAGATTTGAAACAAACGATGAGATTCAAGATCTCGAAGTACAAAAAGAAAAGGAGAAAATCTATAAAAAATGCATAACGTACCTGCAGGATAAATATAGAGAGGAATTAGGTGAGAGAATAATCGGTTCGGGGACTGCTTCGGGAGGAGAGTAGCGATTCCACCTTCAACTACTGGTTGTTTGGAAGTATTGGGTGTCGAATGGAGATATCTGCAGAGTATGGAAGAATCCATTATTTTAGACTCATTGGGAATCCTACACCGTACCCTTTATTGATTCTGTGTGCTTTGTTGTGGAAAAAAGTGAGATGGGAGAAAATGAGAAGAAATTTGTAACATGAATAAATTATAACATTCGGTAAGTTGGATGATGTAAAAAATTTGTTCTCTTTTGGTTTTGATTGGTTAAATGGTTTCGATTATGAGTTATTAGTAAGTTGTGTGATTTAGCACCTCAACACAGTTGTGCAGCCGTAATATTTTATTATGTTTCTCTAATTAATATTAGAGAAGAATATATATATATGTATATATATATATATATATGTATATATATATATATATATATATTATATATATATATATATATATATATATATATAATATATATATATATATATATATATATATATATATATATATAGCATTTCCAAGTCAATTTCAACCTTTTCCAAATCAAATTCAACCTTTTCCAAGTCAAATTAAACCTTTTCCATTTCAAATTAAACTTTTTCCAAGTCAAATTCAACCTTTTCCATTTCAAATTCAACTTTCGATTTTTTGTCAATTTTCGATTTTTTTCGAAATGAAGGCCACTTACTATATTATCGAAGGCATAGCTTTTAAAAAATACAAAAAAAAAATTGATTACGCAGTTGCATATCCATTTATTTTAACATTTTAGATTTTTTCAGTGTGATATTTCTGTGTGATATTCAATTATTTCCAAGTCAAATTCAACCTTTTCCAAGTCAAATTCAACCTTTTCCAGATCAAATTAAACTTTTTCCAAGTCAATTCAACCATTTCCATTTCAAATTAAACCTTTTCCAATTCAAATTCAACCGTTTTCATTTCAAATTAATGTTTTAAGTTTTTGTAAATTTTATATATTTTTTTAAATAATGTCCATCCCCTCCCCCCCTCCAATATGAAAGTCTATTATTATGCTCTCCTAAGTAGAATTTTCACTTACGGATATCGATTTATTGTACCTATTCGGATTTCTTAGGGACTTGTATTATGCTGTCCTGTACCTAGTTTTGAAAATAACCTCCATTTTAAGATTACGTGACTGCGTTTCGAATCATTTAAGTTTTTTTGACAAATTCGATATGTGGGTGTATTTTTATGTTTCCCGATCAGTAAATTTTGAAAATGACATCCATTATATGTTTACGCCACTGTGTTTTGACTTATTTACGTTTTTAGAATTTATCCAATATAAAGGTCTACTTTTTTGTTTCCGGAGCCGTAGATTTTGAAAACGACCTCCATTTTAAGATTAGGCCACCGCGTTTCGACTTATTTAAGTTTTTCGGATATTTTTCATATGAGGGTGTATTTTTATGTATCCGGAGCTGTAGATTTTGAAAATTACCTCCATTTTAAGATTAGGCCACCACGTTTCGACTTATTTGAGTTTTTCGGATATTTTTCATATGAGGGTGTATTTTTATGTATCCGGAGCTGTACATTTTGAAAATGACCTCCATTTTAAGATTAGGCCACCGCGTTTCGACTTATTTGAGTTTTTCGGATATTTTTCATATGAGGATGTTTTTTTATGTTTCCGGAGCTGTAGATTTTGAAAATGACCTCCATTTTATGATTACGCCACTGCGTTTTGACTTATTTAAGTTTTTCGAATTTATCCAATATTAAGGTCTACTTTTATGTTTCCGGAGCCGTAGATTTTGAAAACGACCTCCATTTTAAGATTAGGCCACTTCATTTCGATTTCTTTAAATGTTTCGAATTTTTATCATAAAAGAGTGTATTCTTATGTTTCCGGAGTCGTAGATTTTGAAAATGACCTCTATTTTAAGATTATGCCACTGCCGTTTCGGCTTATTCAAGTTTTTCGAATTTATCCAATTTAAAGGTCTACTTTTATGATGCCGGAGCCTTAGTTTTTAAAACTACTTACATTTTAAGATTAGGCCACTGTGTTTCGGTTTTGTTAAGTGTTTTTGATTTTTCTTTCGAATAAAAAACATAATACGAAGGATTAATTTATTTTTCAATAAATAAATAAAAATATCTAATCAAAATAAATAAAATATGTATTGTCTCATTTTTAATTTAATTTTAGTTATCTTTTTTAATTTTGTGGTCTCCTATCACAAAATTATAAGATTTCGAACAATTAGCTGAAAAATCTGAGTACGGAAGGTTAAATTTATTACCAGTTGCTTTTCGGCTTTTTAGTTTGTATTCTGTGGTTAATTTTACTTTAGCTTCATAATATTTATTTATTTATTCATACTCGAAAACATATTGATGAAACTTTGTATTGAAAAAATCCAAAATGAAGCCTAATTAATCAAGATGCAGCGGCTTAATCATAAAATGGAGCTTAAATATTAGATAAATTTAAATATTAAAGATTAGAAAAATTTCAATACGTCTCGGATAACATAGTAGATCCTTATACCGAAAAAGTAAAAAAAAAAACTTTTATAATCCAAAACAGTGGCATAAACTTTAAATTGGGTCAGTTACAAAATGGGGGAAATCTACTGCTCCAGAAACATAAAATTAGACCTTTATACTTGTTAAATTCTAAAAATTTAAATAAGTTGAAACGCAGTTGCGTAATCATAAAATAGAGGTCATTTTCAGAATCTACGGTTCCGAAAACATAAAAGTAGACCTTTAAATTGGATAAATTCGAAAAACTTAAATAAGTCAAAATGCAATGGCGTCATCATTAAATGGATGTCATTTTCAAAATCTACGGCTCAAGAAACATAAAAGTAGACCTTAATATTGGATAAATTCGAAAAACTTAAATAAGTCAAAACGCAGTGGCGTAATCATAAAATGGAGGTCATTTTCAAAATCTACGGCTCAAGAAACATAAAAGTAGACCTTAATATTGGATAAATTCGAAAAATTTAAATAAGTCGAAACGCAGTGGCGTAATCATAAAATGGAGGTCATTTTCAAAATCTACAGCTCCGGAAACATAAAAATACACCCTCATATGAAAAATATCCGAAAAACTCAAATAAGTCGAAACGCGGTGGCCTAATCTTAAAATGGAGGTCATTTTCAAAATCTACAGCTCCGGATACATAAAAATACACCCTCATATGAAAAATATCCGAAAAACTTAAATAAGTCGAAACGCGGTGGCCTAATCTTAAAATGGAGGTCGTTTTCAAAATCTACGGCTCCGGAAACAAAAAAGTAGACCTTTATATTGGATAAATTCTAAAAACTTAAATAAATCAAAACACAGTGGCGTAAACATAAAATAGATGTCATTTTAAAAATTTACTGATCGGGAAACATAAAAATACACCCTTATATCGAATAAGTCAAAAAAACTTAAATAATTCGAAACACAGTCACGTAATCTTAAAAAGGAGGTTATTTTAAAAAACTACTCATACGATAACAGACCCACGCATCGAAAAATTAAAGATAATTAAATAAATAAAAAAAGGTTGAATTTGAAATGGGAAAGGTTTAATTTGAAATGGAAAAGGTTGAATTTGACTTGGAAAAAGTTTAATTTGATTTGGAAAAGGTTGAATTTGACTTGGAAAAGGTTGAAATTGACTTGAAAATGCTATATATATATATATATAAATATATTAGGATATTATGGGAAGATTCCATAAAAAAAGTCCCAAAGGCTACTTTTCAAATTTTTTTTTTTTTCTTATGCCAGTCGTTGGTCATTTGGTCATCCGACATCTTGCTGCCCAGTATAATTTAGACTTTCTAATATGTATATTTGAAAATATTTTGTCTCTTATGTCCCTCAAGGCAGGAAAAAGGACATGCATCTAGATTGTCTGCATCCATTGTTCCTAGATGGCACAATTTACAGGTAGGATCCTCAGCTATCTATCTACTTTTCAATTGTAGAATGTATTATTATATATAATATTTTCCGGATTTTATCATGACATGTGCATTTCTTATCAGTAAGTTCTGATGAAAACCTGCAAAATGGGTTGAAAAGTTGTTGTTTTTTTATTATTTCAGGTTCTCTTCTTGACCACCATTCAAATCCATCTTTTTTCACATTTTCAATATGGTGACTACAAATAGTAATATAAATAGTTATAATGGTTAATATTGGATTAATGTTTGTAAAATTTAATAAATAATAAAAATATTATGATTGCAACTATATAGATGTTCCGATCTAAAGTACCAAGCCTGTTATTAAACTAGTTTCTCCTTCTATTGAAAACAGAAACTGACCCAAATCGAACGGAATATGATTTATTAATCTTGTTCATTTTTATTATTAACAAATTATACAATAATTTGGAAAAACAAAGGTAAAAAAAAAATTGAAATCCCTTATAACCAAGTTTGAGATTTCATGCAGTAAAAACCTGAAATATATATAAAAACCTGAAATATGAAATAAAACGTTTCCAAAAATGTAACAAGTGAATAACATGAATGTAAAAATGTAAAATGTAACATAAATTAAATTGAAGCAGGAATAAATATTAAAGTAAATTATTCCAATAAAAATGTGAAAATAATTTAAGCATAAAGCGATAAAAAATAAAAACTAGCATGTACGTTTATTAATTTTTTTATGTTAATGAACAAAATCGTAATGTAGACACTTTAAAAACTTTCTTAAAAGTTATAAACGAAAATTAACAATAAATGTATTTAAATCATGAACGAAATAAATAGAAACCAAGAATTAACCAATGACACTTTTTCTGTTCAATTCAATTAACATATGTATCATAACATTTTTTCTTTTGGTCAAATAAAATCTTGGATCGCTTAAGATATTTGATAATTAGAAAGAATCTTCAATTAAACTCGTTAAATCAATGTATAATTAAATGGTCTTAAATTTCATGTTGGTATTAACCTCATCGAAATGGTCAAATAATTCTTTAAATGGCTAATAAATTTATAATTCAAATAATGCTGTATATTAGAAATAATTAAAGGTCTCTTATTTTAATATAAAATTGATAAATATGAACTATAAAAGACTTGGATAATTAACTAAAGGAGAAAATGAAAGAAATATGTTCTCATTATAAGGTATATTATACCTATGTAAAGCTAAATATTTCAGAAAAAATAATATTTAATATTAATATCTAAAAATGAATGTATAACATCGTAGAAAATAATGGGGAAAGACGAAGAGCTAATGACTTTTAACAGTTGTAGTTAATAACACCTTTTGTTATATTACTGGATAGGAAATAATTGTTTTCCATTGAAACTAAATGGAATTTCCACGGAAAATATAACGAAGACTAAACTTTATTTTCAGCATAATTATCCAAAAATATATAATGCAAAGAATTTTGATAATTTATATTGATAACTTTAAGTTTGTATTTATAATAACTAACGGTAATATTCTGAAGGTTTATTAATTATTATAACATTAATTAATACGGAAAGGGGAGTGTAATGGGAAAGGAAAAAGAAAAAAGTGTGTTAATCAGACATGCAATTAGACAGAAATCGGGGGCGGCTTCTGACTACTAACTTTAAAAAAAACATAATACAAATTTGAATGTTTTTTTTTCTACTCATATCTCAACAACTATTAATAGTAGCAGTCCTCATAATAAAATGTTTATACAATTGAAATATTCTCGTTCAGATATTTTGCGTGGATAATTCTAAAAAAGTATAATAATTCAATATAGCTCGTCAGGAGGAAGTGGACATCCCCTTTTCTAACAGCCTGCAAATCGAATTATAGAAATGTATACACTTTCCAATATGGCTGACATCTTCCTTCCTTCACAACATTCAGTCGAATATAATCACTTGTCCAGTTTAGATCGTTTATTTTTAATGTGTGTTTTTAAAGTTATAATTTTAGTCTGTCAAACCAAATGTGCTCTTAAACGTCATTTTCGGTGATAAAAGTGTTGTATCTTTTGCTTTATAGTAATTTAAGAAAGTGAAGCTACATCTGCCCATTTATAAAACTAACCAAACATTTCTATGATTATTCATTAACAATTTTAAATAAATCCTTGCTAAATCTACTAATTCTTACTACACTATACTTTATTCTACTATTATTTAAGATGATCGAGGTATGTTCTATCAATGTATAAATAATTTGTCATCAATTCAAAAAATACATATTTACCTATTATATTTAAAATGTATAAAATATTATAAAAAGTAATTTAAAAAAGTATTTTATTTAGATATTTTATTTAAACAAAGAAATTATACTAATAGTAACTTGAAAAAAATATCTTATTTCGTTTAGTTAATATCTAAATTTACTTTTATTAGTTCACTATCGTATCGCATTGTCACTATTGTATTGCATTAACTTAGAATCATTTATTGTTTTTATCATAATATTAATTTTGGACCTTTATACAAAACGATAAAAGTGTATTAATATAAATACTTATATTTCAGAATCAGAAAGGAATTATTTATACATTCATATGAAGAGACTTGAAAAACGGGTGAATTAATATCTTATATCCTTATGTTAGTATATAACTCTTCAATACCAACTATTGAAATTCAAGTAATTCTAATATATTAAATTTAAAAATCATTTAATATTGAAAAATTGAAAAACATTGGGTTAGTTATAATAATAAACAAATATAATGAATATGAAATGCCTACATGTAAGACATTTAGAAATGTTAAAAATCAAGTTTTGCTGATAAATCGTTTCCCTTAAAATGACTGCAAATTTCTTAATAATTGATTGATAATAGAATTTTCGCATAAAAGAAACACAATATAAGCAAATAAATACTTAATTAGATAAGTAAATACCTCAGAAATAAAGATGAACAGTTGGGTGCCGTTGAAAAGCGTCATATTTGTCTCACTATTAGAAAAACGACTATTCCAGACTATTTTGGTAGTGGTGGGAGAAACTCTCAGCCAATCAGGTGCCAGATTACAAATCAAAATCAAATGAGCTTTCCTAACAGCCGCCAACAAAACTGATCTTACAGATAGAAGCATATCTTATTAAATATTCGGCCGGTACATTTCAAGTTTGTGTCGAGTGGTTTAGTCTAATTTAAACTATGGAAAAGTGTTCGAAATATTTTAATATACATTTATTTAAGTTTTTTTTAACGCTTAGTGATACAAATATTTCCTTGCAGTTTAATATATAATTAGTTAGATAGTGGATAGTGAACTTTCATAAAGATGTGGCCATATTGAAAATTTATAATGTAAGTAACAGATTTTTAATATTGCATGCTAATATTTTCCTAATTTTATATGTTTTTTAGTATTTCCAAATAATAAAGTGCTGCTATATATATATTTTTTTTTTTTGAATGCGTTATAATAGATTCTCTTAGAACATATTAATTATGTAAGAAATTCTGGTTAAGTACAAGTAATTTATATTAAAATATTTTTTTGTTGCGTTTATGGAAAAAAATGTAGATAATATTTAACTTGGAAAACTTTCATGCAATATATTTCGTAAGTTTTTAATTTAAAATTTCTCTCCTTGACTATATATTATAAATATAAATGAATATTTTAAATTTTCATTTAATAACAAATTTGTCATAAACATCATAACTGTAATTAGGGTGAAAAGTATATTTTTTTTCTTCAATGTTCATTGGAATGTAATTCTAATGACTATCTTTATGCCAATGTACTCACTGTTTTCTTATTTTTTAATATGGTACCTTATTTAATATTGAGAAATTTGAAATCCATAAACATCTTTATCACTTAAAAACACGTGAAATCAATGATAAAATTGTGATTGAGTTGAAACCGTATCATAATAATAATAACAATAATGATAATAATAACATACCGTATCATAATAATATACCCACCACAGATATATTGATGGAAATGACAATTATATAGATGAACGCAAGGGTTCATAATCACTTCGGTCATACTTGTTCATAGAATGCCGAATGGATCCAGGTTTATCCGAAAGAATGTTTTCGGCGTTAATTAATTATTATTATAACGTTAAATTATCATAATTCAGATAATTACCATTATAATTTTCTCTAAATACAGTACTATTACATTACTATATATTATTTTACTATTACATATATTAGTATATAACAATAGTATTTTTCTCTTGTTTAAGTTATAAAGTAGTTGACATTTTTTTTTTTTTTTGTTTCGTAATCCATACCACAATGTTTGTTATAAATATTTAAAATTATATAAATGATTAAAACATTTTTTTTAATTTTATTAATGTGCGTTCAATTGAATCCGTTCACGATGAACGAGCGTTTGGAATGACCTGTTCTGCCTTTGTTCACTTCATTATTGAACTGGCACTTAAAAGCAATACTCCCATCCTTATATTAAAAGTATGTATACGGTTTATTTATTTTTCATGTTATTTCTTCTTATAATTAAAGATTTTTTGTTTTTGTTTTTGTTGTGTTTTCCTTTGCTGAAAGGAATAAATTATTTTCTTAGGATCAGTACATTTGTTGTGCGTTTAGACTAGCGGTAAACAAATCGGAACCCTCCTCAAAACAAGCTTTTAATTTAGAGGTATATGTAAATATATATATATATATATATATATATATATATATATATATATATATATATATATCGGTTAAAAATTAGTTTTATCTAAAAACCGTTTAAATTTATAAGATTATTATATTGGATTCTTTTTCAAACTGTTGGATAATTACCAAAATATTTTGTTTTGTTTTTTATTTGAAAATCTTCCACTTATGTCTACTAACAATTAAAGAAACTTAAAACAAGCAAAAATTGAGTGTTGGTGTTTATGTCAATAATTTTATATTTATATTTTGTTCTTAACGAATTCTCTCTGTGAAAGGTTATAATTATACTAGAAAAATTATATTTGAGGACCTTTTTCGAAAACCTATCATGATTGTGGTCGTATTTTCTGAATTATCTTAAATCTATAAATTTTGTCAGTTTTAGAGATATCTAAAAAGTATGTTGTAGTTTCTATAATTTTCTTCATTTTACCACTACTTGACTTGATCTCTTTAACCTGTATTTCCTACTAAATATCTTTAATTAATATTACCTGGGTGGCATGCATAACAGCTCCTCTAACTCCACTTGAACGTTTATTCAAAAAAAGAATATTTTATAAAAATATCAATGAAAAAGAACTCATTTCAACCAATTATCTTTCTATAAAACAATATTATTAATATAAATTGAAGCAGTTCTGTTAAATACTTTACTTACTCGATATTTTAACACGTTTTCCCGCTTAATTTTAAAAGTATAAACATAAAATTTACTGAGAGGAGTCTTTTCTTATTGAGTTTCATAAAAGTACACATACTTGCCTTCGACTTTGTTTAGTTTCCATAACCTTCCATACTTTTAACATTATGAGCCATTAACTTTTTTCTAGATAGCATTTGGGATATTGTTTATAAATGTTTGATGTGTGTTCTTTTGTTTACAAAATCAAAACTGGTTAGAAATTTAATATTAGAAAAAAGAAATTACCGTTCTTTGGCCACCAAGAAAACTTTACAGATATGATTCTAGTTACACTGTAATAGGTTTCGTAACAGGTTATCGATAAGTCGCTGTTAAAATATCGGAACGATTAATAACAATTAGACACCGCCTACCCCAGCTAATTGCCGCCCCCAAGAGCCAGCTCGAGGAACTACAAGAGGCCGGACCCACTACCGGAGTAGAACTATTTTTCAAACCGCTCCAGCCCAGTCTTCAGAGACCATTTATCACCACATCAAGACAATTAATTATCATTAGTGCTCACAGAGGGGGCGGTGTACTGCACCTCAAGATTAGCACTTGCACAGCACCGTCTGCTCTTGCAATACATTACAGAGCGAGTAGCACTTCTTGACGTCACTTTATAGGCTAGGCTATGCTTCCTTGCATCGATGGGTGAGGAATTGAAGACGGTCAAAAGTTGTTATTTTAACCACTAAATTCAAAAGATTTCTTTATTGATATGAAGCTTCCCCAAAATCAAAAAATAATATTTATTTCTATTATTTTTTTTTACTGATACTAAGCCGTATGCGTAAACAATCACAATATATTATCTTTTTAAAGGAAGAAGATGGTCCAGGATGGCGGTCATAAACAGGCTAAATAGTGGCAAAACTATTTTATTAAAAGCCGACGTTTCAACCCGACTTTGCAGGTCTTCTTCATGGTTGGAACGGACAAGATACAAAAAGATAGAGAATTGTGGAAGTTACATACTATTTAGACAAAAAATTATAAACAATGTGAATAAGCTTATTAAAATTATAAACAGTAAGTACATTAAAATATGAACAGAGTAAGTAGTGTAATATATAATATATAAAAATGTGAATATACTTCTACCAATCTACGGGAGAGATTGAAAAAATAAGGGAAAAGGATGTAATATGAAATAATAGACATATAGGAATTTGGAGAAAGGAAAGAAACCAAAAATAAATAAATAAGTATATAAAATAAAAATAGAGACTTACTGGTGTGTTCAGCTGGGAGTTTCACTTAGAACTGGAAAATAAGGGTAAGGGCAGGTATTGGGGAATTTAGCTAACCTGAATTTGCTGAATTTTGCGGAATTCAGTCCTGAAGAAGACCTGCAAAGTCGGGCCGAAACGTTGTCTTTTAATATGCAAATGGAAGAAATGCTTAAACATCTGGAAAAAAAATATTATCTTCGAAATAAGATTTTTCCATAAGCCTTCCCACTCTTCGCTAGTGCAGTGAAAGCCGCCGTCATAGAATAATAAAAGTGAGCTTGTTATGGCGATCGAGGGCTGGGTGAGTCAAGACTCCTGCGAATGTTGTCTTTAAAGGAGCACCGGGTGGGTACGTCATCGCTCCTCCTTGCGACTGTACCTTGATTGGCAGTACTTCCTTGTACTGAACCAATCGATGGATCAAAATCGAACGGAGTCAAAGACAACTTAGCGGAATATTCCTTAGTATACCTATAGTATGCATGTTTCTCAATATTGTCAGAATTTTGTGAATTACATGTTTCCCATATTAAAAATGGTTATTAAATCAATAAAGATTTGATATGTTTATTTAACAGTCATCAGTACTTTTCTATAGCAAAAATTTGATTAGCTGTTTTCAGCAATCACATTAGTCCAAAAACATGTCCAAAATGTCATAGGATAAAAAATTAGTATCTCGAAAAAAAAAAAATAATATAACTTACCGATTACGGAAAATAAATGAAAAATATTTCATCTAGCTTAGAGCTGTTTAATATAGAAGCCTTCGGTTCTCATGACCTGTTTGAGAGAAGCCTTATTTCATTTCTTCCTCTCGAGATACAGAGAAATGCGCCGTGACAGCTAGCGGGAATAATAAAGGAGGATATTCCAGTTTTTTGCTTAAACTCCTTCCGACATCTTTCTTCAGTAATCTATTATAATTTGTTTTCTTCCTTTTATTCATAATATATATTTCCTTTTTTTTAGAGGTTAAAAAAAATTATGTGCTCAAAAACGAAAAATTCCATTTTAAGTTTCAGACATCAAGGATCAAATTTGATTCAGTGTCTGTCTGTAGTCAAATCGATGTAACTGGCTTATCACCGTTTATCCGATTTTCAGTAATTGTACGGGTTCGATTCTAGATCAATTCCATCAAATTCTAACGAGCACTTTTGCATTTTTGTAGATATGCCAATATTTCAGAAATGGCTTATTCGATTTGGCTCAAAGTTGGATAAAAAATAGTTATTTGTAAAAAAATTATGTAGGGTCAATTTTATTGAATTTTGTCCATTGGTTTCTCTCTTGGTGTTTTCCTTGATACATCCATATCTCTTAAACCGCAAGTTCGATTTGGCTCAAATTTGGAGGGAATTTAGTTATTGGTAAAGGTAAAATGAAATAAGGATCAATTTCCTCAAATTTTATCTAATACTCAAAAAAAAATTCTTCCGTTTTCAGATCAGGAAATGTGTTATTTGATATGCTTATAGTTTGAAAACGGCGCATTCGATTTGATCCAAACTTGGAGGAAATTTGGAGACCAATATAGAAATTCCTTAGTGTTAATTTCAATGAATTATATTTAATAATTAAAATTAATATAAATTATTGTTAACAATACAATGGCTGTGAAATGTGGAAGTTGCTGAGCATATGGAGTGGGAGATTTCGTGTAATTTAAAGTAAATTTTACTCTGAATATATATATATATATATATATATATATATATATATATATATATATATATATATATATATATATATAAAACGTATTATTTGTGATTGTGTTTATTTCCATTGAAGTTCAACCAGCTCCTCGTGGTTTCGATTTTCTCCTTAAATATCAAAATTGTGTCAACTTCACTCATATTTTTATATTCCAGCTTAATTAGTTTTGTTTTGACTGAAGAAAAGTATTGGTATCGTTAAGTTTGAACAAACAAAAAGTTGAATTTTTCCTATGGATTTTTTGTTCCATAGATTTTACGAGTGAAAGCATACCTATTAAGTATAAATCACTACTGTTAGTGCTAAGGTCGTATGTAAAAGTTTCCAATTTTTATTCTGTTTTTGACATTATGTAGTCGCAATTGATATAAGTAGTCTACTACTATGAAATAATAGCAGAGGGCAATAAAATATAAAATTATACTAATAAATCATAAAGAAATAATTAGTTTTTATGCTCTCCTGTAAAACACTCAATTTTTACATACGTCATTTGCACTAACAGTAGCGAGATAAATATTCAGTATGCACTGTTTTTAATTTTTTTTTTTTTTTAAATAATGAATTATCAAATGTGCTATCTGCAAATGCGGAACATTTTTGAATTTTAGTACTTGCTGATAAACAAAACTCGTGTATGTCAAGCCCATATATGTTAAGGGATTACTCAATTTCCGAAAACGGCTTCTTCCAAAGATTTTATTTTCATAACAAAATTTTTAGATCTTTTAATATAAATTCAACTAAATTTAATTGCAAATGAAAATGGTGAGGAAACTAGACTGACCTTATTTGGCAGACGTTTTTAATAATCTTATGTCTAAAACCTATTTCGATTTTTTTCTATCATTCCCTTTCTTATTTTGTTCTTTAAAAATGCTTCCTCTATACTTGAAGGAGGATGTCAACATAAAATAGAATTCTAAATCTATGGATTTAGTAGGGGAGAGGTAGGATCGAGACAGTGGGAAACTAGTCTGGCAAGCGGGTTCTTTTGGCCAACCCCCGACCTCACCTGGAGATTATCGCGGCGTACTTACCATAGTGAGAATATTAAGATTCATTTCTCCGTGCCGCCGAAAAAAGAAAATTTACCGACAAAGGTGGGAATCGAACCCAGAACTTTGAGAACCAGGCAACCGGGGACGCACGCCCCAACTTTCTTGCTTGGCCATCCTGTACTCAAATCTATGGATATCTACTTTTATTTATTTCCCAAAAATACTGTTTAATATTATTCGAAATCATTATGAACCTCTTGATTTCCAAAAACCTATTTTACTTTCATCTGTAGAAAAATGCTTTAGCGGGATGTTTTTATTATATCTGTAATTTTCCGATAACCACAAAGAAACTTGAATTAATAAATAGAAATATAGGCTATAGAACAACTAGTCCAAAGAAACGCTTTAAAAAAAAATTATAATAAATATTTATGACAAAATACCTGTGCCGCAATAATCTCGCTTACCCGGTAATAATTTCTGGCTTGGTAGTATTGCGGCAGTGATTTAATATTGCGTTTATGTTTATTAAAGACAATGAGACAGTGATCTTGTCTACACTCGTAACAGTTAAAAAAAATGTCGGGTATGGACAACTGATGCTATAATTATTCAAGGCAATTCATTAAAAATAATATATAAATATAAAATTCATTCTTAATAACTAATTAAATGTGAGATAAATTATTAAATGAATCAAAATACTTAATAAAAGAAATTAATATTTACTTTAAAAAACAATTAAATTTTTTATTCCTTCATATCAGAACAATACTTTCCTATACAATCATCTTACAGTTGGTCAAGCAAGATAAGATACGGCATTTCACTAGTAGCATCTTCACGAGGTAGTAAACTTGATAATAACTGTAGCTATTGCGAAAAATATTTTCAACTGTCAAGCAAAACCTGATGGTCCAATAATACTACCGAAACAGCTAATGTCACATTGCCACGCAGTCTACACGATTGCTGTGCTGGAAAACGATGCTTAAGGTTCTTGAACCGGAAAAATTATGAACTGCTGAGAATTACATTGACCAGTTTCTAAGCATATGCCCCATTGTCAAAGGTTACTTGTGTCAAAAAATGGCGTCCCTACAGTATAGACAATATATTAGGACCAAAACTGCTAGAATATATGTAATGAAGTATATGAAAATCTCAAACAGTTTTTATCCCATTTATTAATTTGTATGCGACGTTTCGGGATTTTGGGATGGGAGATATCCCACTTTCAGACGGTTGCCAATCCTATCCATTTATCATCTTTGTATCATCTAATATATCATAGAATAGAATAGTATAGAAGAATCAACTTTATTTTGGGTCAAAGTCCCTTGAGAATAACAATATTGTATAAAAATTATTATAACATTAATAATATATAAAAATACAATTAATAATATATAAAAATTAACGTAACATCTGGCTAAAATGTATATTACAATACAAAAAGCACATAAAAAAAACTAAAAATAAGTAATAACAGAAGGATTTACATAACTATACTGATATATGAAAGACATAATATGAGCAATAAGGTCCTAATACTGCAAGATAGTTACTAAAAACAATAAACTATGGAATTTTAAGTGAGATTTGGAATGAATGACAACTTACTATTGTTGTCATACCATTGTATTAATGAATAAAATAAAAATAAAAGAGTGAATAAATATTTACTTTAAATGATTTACATATGTACTTTAATATGTTCAAAGAATACAAAATAGTATTGTAAACATTATACAAGTCCTATATAATCTAAATCTTAAGATGTAGATTGATCGGTGAAAATAAAAGAGAATATACATATAGACGAGATTATATACATATATAATATACATGATAAATGGCTACCCAGCGTCTGATTGAATTGTAAGGAGGAATTGGAATAAGAGGGTTTTAAATATGGATAAGGATGGTGCATGGCGGATTTTAAGTGGGATGGAATTCCAAAAGGTGGTGGAGCGGACAATAAAGGAGTGTTGAAATGAGGCCGATTTGTGGAAAGGGGTATAAAGGTCAGAAGGACGAGATCTTGTGGAGAGGGAGTGGATAGATGACTTGAATAGAAGGAGATTGAATGCGTAGGACGGACGATGATTATAGATTATTTGGTAAAGGAATGTACCTAGGAAATATTGTCTTCTGAAGGAGGGAAAGAGCCACCCTAACTCGGCGTAGTAGTGGGAACATCTCGGGGTTCAATAGACAAATCGTACTAACCCATTCGTGATTCTTTTCAGTCTGTCTCCAAGTTCCGATGAGAGGCCACCGTACACTAAGCCGTAGTCAATGTGGGTGAAGATGAGGGCGGATACTAGGAGTCTACGCGTGGACATGGGTAGGAGATGGCGGAAGCGATGGAAAAGTTTCAGGATGGAAATTGCACGTCGGGATATGTGGGAAATGTGTTGATTCCAGGAGAGGGTTTGATCTATGAAAACACCTCAGATTTTAACTGAAGAGTTGAAGGTGATGGGTTGGTCATTTAGGTACAGCAGAGGAATGTTGGTATTGGATCTGAGAAGGGGTTTGGAACCAATGACAATGGCTTGGGTTTTAGCAGCGTTTAACCTTCATACATTTTCACTTGCCCAGGCACAAATCCGATTTAGGTCTTCTTGCATTTTGGCAAACGCATCATGCCACTCTGAGGGAGCAAAGGAGAGGTAAATTTGGGAATCATCGGCATAAAGGTGATGAGAACAGTGAAGGATTGATTAGGAAGGTCGTTAATATATGAACTAAAAAGGAGAGGAGATATGCTAGAGCCCCGTGCCACTCCTGAGGACAGAGTTAGATAGGATGATAACGGTTGGTTGGAAATAGAGACTGCTTGGGTACGTTGAGAGAGAAATTATTGAAACCAAAAGATAGAGCTGTTGGAAAAGGATAACGATTTCAATTTGGAGAAAAGGATGGATATTAAGAAAGTTGATAAGGCTTTGGAAAAGTCTAGGAGTGCAAGGACAGTTAGTTTTTTGTCATCTATGGCCGACTGAACATTACTGATAATTTTGATTAGGGCGGATTGTGTGGAGTAGCCTGGTCGAAAACCAGATTGGTAAGGATCAAGTTGGTTGGACTGTTCTAGGAAGTTGGAAACTTGGGATTGGACTATTCGTTCTGTAGGTTTTGCAAGGTTAGAAAGGATTGATATTGGACAGTAGTCTTCAGGGGATGAAGGGTTAGGCTTTTTAAGTAAAGGACGGACAATGGCTTTTTCCATGAGGAAGAAAATATTGCGTTCTGAAGGGAGAAATTGTAGATGAAAAGGAGAGCGGGGAGGATTTCAGGTAGGCACAATTTGATTAATTTGACGGGAATACCATCTAGACCAATGGATTTGGAATGAGATTTCATCACGGCGGATATGAGGTCTGTAGGAGAAATATCTGAAAAATAGAAGTTGTCGTCGTTAAATGATATTCCAGGAGCAAAGAAGGAAGAGGTTGTTGGAGGAATGGAGGAGGAAGCTGATATAAAATATGAATTTAAATGATCAGATTTTACTTGAATGACTGCTGAGGAAGGTGATCTGGAAGAATCACAGAGGGAGAGTTTACGAAGGAGTTGCCGTTTGGTTTTGGAATCAGGAGCTGATGAAAGGGCTTCGTGGAAATAGGTGGATTTGGTTCGTCCAATCATACGACCTATCTTTTTGTTATTTCATTGTTGACTAGGCTTTCCTTAGAGAATGGTCCACATTAATTTAACGGATATTTTAAATAACAAAAAAAATTGACAATACTGATGATACAATACATGATATAAAGATGATAAATGGATTGGCAACCGTCTAAAGATGAGATCTAAAAAAATCTCGCATACAAATTAATAAAGGAAGTTTATGGGAGAATAACTATTTTAGATCTTAGAACTTATAAACATAAGTAATAAATATTTTCTACCATAATCGAATTTGAGTAAAATAGTAATTAAATAATGAGCAAGAGAGTAGATAATCCATTACATTACCAAACGGACCAACCCACAGCATCTTGTGCTTTTAGTAATTAATTGCAGGTTCAATTAATATAGTTGAAAATTAGTTGAATAATTCTGAGCGGTGTACTCAGATTGAACCAAAATGTACTCATACCCAAATCCCTTTGGAACCTCCAAACAATAATGTTTGGTCAGATTAATAACCTCAAGACCTCAGACTAACAACAGCAATATCCTTGACACAGATCCAGTAAAAAAATGCGGTCAAATGTAGCTGAATGGGTAAAGTAATAAAGAGGTTACCATCGCCATCGAAATTTCGAATTCTTCAGGGTCATTGCAATGGCCACTTCGTCGACTTTAGCTCCATTGATAACTTACGTATTCAGTATGGTTCTATTAAGCAATGCTTTCAAGCAAGAAATTATGCCTTCCAAAGAATTACGAAAGTGCTTATTAATAACAAGTAGTTCCTTGCAACCCTAATTATATTTTCCGTGGGAAGCATATTTTTATTATGTTTTGAATTTTTGAGTTAACTCAATTATTTTTCACTAAAATGTAGTTTACATCCACCGATGCCCCTACCTAAAATCTAAATAAAATCTACAAGATCGTACCTTCTTATTAAATATCCTCCCATCTAGTTCTCAGAGAACCCACCAGTCTCTTGTTAAAGTTTTATCGCTTTATCGTTTAGTAAAAATATTAATTTTTATTAAATTAAAATATCATTTAATTTAATACAACAGTTCAATTGATTAAAACTTAATACAATTTAAAAATGTAAATAAATAATTAACAACAAGGCTTAGCGAACCCGAAGGTTCCATGCCGACACCACCAATCGCTAATTACACGTCTCTCTGCACCGCTCGCCGTCCAAACCCAGTCCCTTCAGATCTGCTTTAACGTAATTTTCCCACCTTCGCTTCGGTCTACCCCTCGGACGTTTACCATTCGGTAAAGCAAATATTAACCTTTTAGGAATTCTTTATATAGCTCCATTAAAAGTGCATTTCAAAAATTTTATAATTGCTTAACATGGCCAGAAAATAATTTCTGTTCAAAGTGGAGAGGTAAGTGAGAATTGTGTGTTCAGCGCACCATATTTTTATACAATAATATAATTATGTTTTTAAAAAATTCTCTATTTTCGCCAATGTCTATTATAGTCAATGCCTTGTATTTAGTTACATATAACTACTTGTTGAAATTTAATATTATTCAATGGGCTTTGAAATCATCGATTAAGCTCTTGCCTTTTAAGTCTTATAATAGTTCCTAATGGAACTATTTTTTTAGTACACTAATTGAATTGTCTATTAGATGAATTGAATTCACTAATTGACCACTTTTTAAAGATTTATTATGGTGAATTATCAATATAAATAAATCCATTATATAGGAACGAAAATAGAGTTGTTTTTTAGAAAAATTGTTTATGAAAACCTCAGAACGTGTGACCTGCCATTTGTCTGAAATCTAATTTCCAGCGGCTCACAACTTGGCAGCAGCTTCCGCTCCAGTTTATGATAAATGGCGAAGTCCTCACGAATATTTTCAATTTATGACATGAAGAAGATACCTATATATAAATATAAACGAGGTGAAAAATTAATAAATGTATGAAATATTAATTTTGATTACATTATTTGAAACTCTTAAGTTTATCGATTAAATAATATTCAAGCTAATCGACGAGTAACATACATTTATATATTTTATTATTTAATTATACTCATATGAGTTAATAATTTCTGTCAAATTTATTTATGTTTTCACAAATTTATCGACCCGCGAAAAAATATAAGTTGGTATAATTTTTTTTTTTTCATGTTTGTTGGGTTTACTATTCCAAGAACGTTTCCTAATTAAATAATGTCTTGGGATTAGTTTTTATTACAAAACGTTAAAAATCATTTTTTAAAAATTATCTTACTTTTAAAATTTGTCATAGCCGTTGGCGATAAACACAAAGTCTGACCAAGTGTAGCCTTCCTCTCCATTAATTCTGATGAATTACTATTTATTATATTTTATTATATGAGTCTTTCAGTTGACAGAATGACTAACTCCAATTTTAACATTTTTTATTAGTAATTTTAGTAATATTTCTAGTGGGAAAATTTATATCTTTGTTTAAAGTTCTGAATTTCAACACTGCAATAATCTAGCCTGGAATCAACTTACTGACTATACAGATATACATTTTCCAACTAAAAATATCACTAAAATGACTATACCCAAAAATGTTGAAATTAGAGTTATAGAGTATTTATAGAGTCATGTTGTCAACTGAAATGCTCATATATAGAATTTTTACCGCTCTCCTCTTCATAAAACGGTGTATGTGGAAGAAGGATGATGAAAATTGTACTTCACATTTTTTTTTTTTATTGTTCCCATTTTGAGAGTTCTTTCATATTGAAATCCCACAAAAATATAGTTCTATTCGAAAATTCCTGACCTCGTGAAAATGCGTCCCTTACTTCAAATATTTCGAGGGCAACCTTGCAATCTTTTACTGAGCCCCCTTGCAATGGACACATCCAGTGCTACATAAATATAATCTATGATATGAAACTCTAACACAATGGAGTATGTAATGTATTGATATCTAGTATTCAGAATAGTTACTGAGCCCAAAAAACAATAATCAAGAAAAAAAAAACAGTGAAGTGTGGTGTTGTCTTGCTGATAAGTAACTAAGAGGACATGTAGTTTATAAAATCAACAGCAATGAATTTGATTGCTCGTGTATATTTTTAATATTCGGTTACATCACCGACGATACGTTCAATATATGGACGTAAACATGTTGATTATTCTATAGGCTAATAGGAAACTGACCAGACATTCACAAACGTGCCCCATAGCGGTATTCTGCCGAAGACTCCGGATGACACAATTCTTGTGAATCACCCGCCGGTGATGACAGCTCGGTAATGATCGGAAGCAGTTGGAGAATGACACCACGTTCATCCAGGCGAGACTTCATTTCCTGCCGCCGCTCAAACGAGGAAACGTAAATTAGTTGCAGTCTTACCGTCCTGTCTCCGCCGGATTGGCTAGTGCCAACAAGTTTTTCATTTCCTTTTTTTTTTTTATTTCTAGGGGAATGCCAAAGAGGTGTTAATATTAATATGTCCCAATTGTTGCATCACACATTGATTAGAAATCGTAAACATTAAAGCTAGAAGATGAACATTAGACATTAAAAACAGTCTAATAACAGCACAATACCCAGCATTCTTGAAAATGACAGTTAATTACGAATCCATACAGTTGATCTTTATAAAAAAAAAAATGGCCTACATAATTATAATTTTTTTTGGGACATTTTGTAAAAGTTTCTCATAGTTTTTACATAAGGTCAAGTATTATTTTTGTGACTTCCGAATGACTTTATGTATGAACATGGAATCATAAGCGTTGAACTCTATGAAATGTTTGAAACGGTCCCATTCGTCCTCAACAATAATTTAAATGGTATCGTACGAGGATTAAATTTTACATGTTTGTATTAACAATTGTAGAAGTGTTAGAATTAGTTAACTATTGTTATTGTAGGGGGGGATTATTCGTTTGCCAATAATCCATTCATGTTAAGCTGCGTTTATATAATATCAAATTCAAGTCGAAAACTTTGTAAGTGTAGTTGTTATTGGCTTGCGTATATTACCCTGTGTTTGCGAGTGTTCACTCTACACTAGGAATCTCCAGACTACGTCCCGCAAGCACCTCCAATCCAACCCGCGAAAGCTTCTTTGATCGCATGATAAACAATTAAAAACTATTTTAATAATATAAAATTTAGTAAATTATTCAAACAAGAGGGCATTACGACATTTATTACATGTGAACAAGATTTATTTTTCACCTCAAGCCATGACCCGCGAGACTTGACGGAAGTTTCAATATGGCCCGTGGATCAACAAGTTTGGAGACTCCTGCCATACACAAATGATACAGCGAACAAAGCTTGCGGAACAGCACCGATATTGTAGGATATTTGTTTTTCTGTACGGCTTTCTTAATAGTTTTTATTTCTGAAACAGAATAATTGTGAGCAAATACAAAATGAATCCTTATTTCTTGCGTGTGAAAATTTCAGGAATTTGTAATTTTCGGAAAAAAAGTAAAGAATTTTCGGGCAAACTCTTGAAAAGCCGAGAATTGTAACAACCAAAATTGTTAAAGGCCACGAATGATCTATGATTAAATCACATAAAGAAACCCTAAATATTTACTTAAAAAGCAAAATTGATGTTCTAAGAATATGACATTAACTGGTTTCCGGCTCTCTTTTATGGTGAGAAGACCTTAATAACAAACATTTATTTAAAATTGACTTGTATTACTTTATCTTATCATTAAAATTACTTGCATAAAGCCTGTCGGCGTCTGTTTATACTATTTGGATGATCTTGGTATAAAAATATTTAAAATTTGATAAGGTGTATAATATTTTCCTCTATATAGAAGTGTTCCCTAAGAGAATTTTCACTGTTCCATAGTATTTAAGAGAAATTCCATAGTATTTATTTATAAAATATACTCTTCCACCACATCTTTACCTTAGCAGCTAGAATCGCTGCTAACAATAGCGAAGCAGATGAAAGGCAACGGATATAAAAGAGGTATTCCCTGAGGATGGACTAGAACGGTATCGATTGTGTCCTAATGAAAACGTTGATCAAGGCTCAACAATTGGACCACTTCCACTTCCTCTGAAGGCTTCTACAATGTCTCAGTCCAAGGATAACTTCCAAATCCTACAATGTACAAAGAGACAAAACTACTTTCTGGTACAAAATAACAGTTGAATATTTATTATCGATATTTTTTCAGTTATTATGGAACTGGAACTTTTTCTCTTGCAACTTTTCAAGTAAACGCTTTATAGAACTTTTATATTAAAAATGTTTTTATTCAAAAGTTCATTTCGATTTCGCTGAAAAATTAATCTAAAAAATGACTTTTATTCATAGCTACTCAAATAAAGATTAGAATCATATTTAATTCATTTAAGACAAATTATATTCCTAAACTAAACCCAATTACTGATTATTTTTCATTTAGCGGAACCTTTTTTAAAAACTTAAATAAATAAAAGTTAAGAGAAGGGGTTGATTGGGGAGAGGGGGTGCGGTCTAATGAATACTATATTATTAAAATAGGATATTATTTGTTTCGACCATATTTGTAGGTCTTCATAAGGGCGTGGCATCAGCTACTGCAGGAAGCAGTCCCACTCGAAACGTCGGCGTAACGAATAAAATACTATTTTAATAATATGTTATCCATTTGACCCCACCTCCTCCCTCCCCCCGGCCAACTTCTTATATTACAATCACGGTCATCCAGCTCTTCACCATTATAAATAAAAGTTACGTTTTTACCAAAAACTTTGTTACTAAAAGGTTGCTTGCAACTTTTTTAGAAAAGAAGTTCCTTAAAATAAATTTTAACAGTTTATGAAAACTTTTAGAAAAGAAGTTCCTTAAAATAAGTTTTCATAAACTGTTAAAATAGAACTTTTTAAAATAGTTCCGTAAACTGTTAAAATATAACTTTTTAAAATAGTTTCATAAGCTGTCAAAATAGAACTTTAAAAAAAAAATCCATAAAAGTTTCAACCTCTGGTAAAAATTGCCCATGCCTGCCGTTCAGTAAGAGAAAAAACTGTTTCCATTGACAAGATAAAAAAATAATATAAAATATAATAATAAAAATCTTGACAAATATTATAACAATGCTCTGAAATACTCTAATCTTGATTCACTTACACATTATCAATAAAGTTATATTCAAAATATAAATTTCATTCCATTATATAGTTTCTATTTCTTACATTTGTTTACTAAAGTATTCTGTAGAAAAAATCAGGAAAATGAATTGTGATAATATTAAATCGGCCTTAATAAAAAAAAACTCAAAAGGCTCTTAAAACGAATTTTAAGTTGTAGTTCAAACCTTTCATAAAATTATTTGATGCCCCTTTACTGACGGGAATTCGATGCCTAAATGTGAATTTTTTTTATAGATTCAATAATGCTTCTTCGAGCTTTATTGTTATATTTAATAGTTTAGTTTATACGCTGAAGGGTACTAGAAAAAAATATTGTGTTATAAATTGTGTTATATGAATTCTAAAAAAAATTCATTCAATTAAATCCTTGAGACATTCACTCATCCATAAATTTTCTAAAGTGTGTAAGAATAAACTTTATTGCTGTTACATATAATAGAATGTATAAAAGAACTAGTTATATATATTATAAAATCCAGGCAAGTTTAAAATAAAATAAAAAAACTTGTAAATTGCCGATCCTGTCAAGAATTCCGTGTCAAATAAGCAATTCAAATGGAGTTCTCAATAAGTCATTTCCAACTTGCGTTATATAACGCTCCCAGTTGGATAATACAAGTCGTGAACTTCGTGTGTCGTGTACACCGTGCGGAGACAAGGCCTGGGAAACGTTGGGACGATAGGTTGTAAGAAGATTCAGACGGCGCTTGCAAACTGTTAGGTAATGCTCCTGTTCAGCTACCAGGTGACGACATGTTCCTGATTAAGAAGAAACGTTTGACAAATGTTACCGAGAACGCTAACGAGATCAATTGATATCGATTGTCTTGGGAATGGAATACCCAAAAGGAACAAAGAACCGCTGGCGCCGTCTCGCAATATGAAACCAGGAAAACATTATAATTATTGGTCTATAGATCTGTAGTATTACTGTTTCAGGCCTGTATTTCTCATACTAAAACATAAATATACTAAATGCATTAGGTCTCAATATATAATTTTTGCTTTTGAAGTATTCTCTGGGCGCCATCTTGACCATGAGATTGTTTAAGAAACTATTTCATTGTACTTATGTGAAAGAAGATGTAAAATATAAAATCATTTCATGGATGTACAAAGCATATGTTTATAACCTTAAAAACATTTACTCTAGTTTAATAATTCAAGATCTGATATAATATTTAAATAATTAGGTATCAACGTCCGTTTATTCCGAAATATTGTCTTCTAACTTTTTAGAAACTTATATAGTGAATAATTTCATAAATCTTCCCTTTATGATATTCCAACAGTATCCACTACTTTTTCATTGTACTTGTGTGAAAGAAGAAGTGAAATATAAAAATATTTCATAGATATATTTATAACCTTAAATATATTCACTGTAGTTTAATAACTCTAGATCTGATATTATATTAAAATATTTAGCTATCTATCATCCGTATATTCCGAAAAATCGCCATATAACCTTTTAGAAAATTTGATTTTCTTAAATAGAGAATATTTTCATGAAATTTCCTTTTGTGATATTCCAACAGTATCCACTTACAATTAGTGTGACAACTTTTGATCTGTCTATCACAGACAATGCAAATCTCTTAATTCCGTTTTGGTAAACTTTGCAATGGGAAATAACAGTTTAATAACTAATAGTCGTACAATCCATAATCAACGGATCGTATAATCCATAATCAACCGGTGATATAATAAATAGGAGTTTTGTTGTTTTAATGGTATTTATGATTTGTTAGCTGCAATTTTTTAGCTTTAGCTCAGTTAAAAATGCAATTCAAAAATTTTATGATAGCCCAACATGGCCACAAAATAACTTCTGTTCAAAGTTGAGCTTGGAAGTGAAAGTTGTGTGTTGCGCGCATCAGATATTTTTTATTTATTGTACATAATGTCATTGCGCCACTTTTCTATCACTATTACTATTGTCCTTAGATCTGACAGATTGTTATATATTTCAAAAAAGAATTAAAACAAATCAGTTAATTGAACTCTGAAACATATGTTTAAAGGTTGCTATTTTTTTTTCTTGTATAAAAAATACCGTATATTTTTTACAATTGTCTTCCATAATTTTATAGAAATTCCAAAATACTATTAATAAGTCTAACAAAATAAACTAATTTTAATCTCATGTTTATTAAAAACAATTATGTTATTGTAATATATAGGATTACTTAATTAGTTTTATTTATTTACTTTTTTTTTGTTTTGTTTTTTCCTCTATCCACCAGGCGCATTTACAACAAGTTCTAATTAAATTATATTGTAGAGTTTCACCGCTTTTAGGAGTTCTAAAGTTTTTTAACAGCCTTTTCGTTGTCTTTTAAGTTTTCTGGTAGGTTTGGTGCTACCATGGTTTTATCTATTAGTAAAATGTAATTAGTGAGGAATGTTAGTCATGTCAATAATATCCTACAGAGCTGTCCAGAAGGATGGCATGGCACAAGTTGTGCCAGTCATCAACAATGTTTTGGGGGTACGTTTTGACGGGGTTATGAATTATCGGGCGAAATCATATTTTTGTAGAGTTTCATTTCGAAGGAACTTTCAAACCAGTTTCAGAGGAAACATGGAAAAGAATTATACATATACAGAATTGGCAGTGTAATTGTATATAAAATACAATTTTTATAATTCACCATTTTCTTAGGAGAGTGAGGAATGCAAACGCCATTGGCCTTAGAAGGGGAAGAATTGTACTCCTACTGCATCACTCACAACATTCGAAGTTGGTTCAATAGATTTAACATCTACCATCGATCTTGTTACAGCTTCAAAGACATGGGATGGAGTGGTCGACCGGGCTAAAGCGTGTGCAAAACAAGCGTTACCTGGTAACCAGATAACATGAAGATTAAAAGTTTGAATTCCGACGTCGTGGAATGCGGAGTTAACTTTGCCATTAACCACTCACCATCTTTTCTTAATTGGGAAAACCCTGTACAAACAAAAAGACAAGAAAGAAAAACTTCAAAGACATGAAAAGGATAAACGTCATTGGGCCAATTATAAAGAAATCTTAGTCTCAATTTTCCTTTAACTTAGGCTTAAACACCTTGTTAGTGCCATTGAGTCAATATCTAATTTGTCAATAAATCATCTTAGAGGTAGGAATATTGTACCAATAATATTGACACGTTAATAATAGTATTGATACCAAGATATATAAGTTAAATAATATTGACCGGGTAAAGAGTCAACAAACATGCCGCCTATGTAAAAACTTGTAAAATATATTAAAATAATTTACAATAATAATTTTATAACAATAAATTTTTTTTTTACTTCTTTTAGTATAAGTTGTTATTTTATTATTCTGCGCAGTTTTATTTTCTCGATTCGAAATATTCGTGATTTTCTACTTAAAGCAAAACTGTTGTTAGTTACTTCATATTTAGGATTTCTATCGCAATTCTGATAAATGTTTACATTGCACCGATGTATCCTACCGATCTATCCGGAACCGGTCTTCCAAGACCTCCACTTCCTGAGGGACATCCGATCCGGCGACGATCAAGAGGAGTACAGTTAACCGCCGCAGCTGGAGGTCACCGTGTCAATGCCGACGCTGCGTGGAATTAAACATCAATCCAAGGACCACTCATCCCCTCGTCATTCCCAACTTCCTCGCCCGTGCACTAAATCATAATCATAGCTCTCCTAACGGAACCATCACGCTATGTTCATCTCCCTCGGGCAACATGGAGCCATATTCACATCGTGTTATATTAAATATATGCCGTGTGAGTAGCCTATTATCGAAGTTAACTCTAATAGATTTTTTTTTAAATTATAAAGATAATTATCAATTCCTATATAGAAAAAAGAAGGTGTGAAAATATTTTTATTTCCAAAAAACATACATTTTCTAAATATCTAAAAACAAAATTCTTCAAAATCTTTTTCAACCTTTTTGTTCGAATGAAATTAAATATTTATATATTGTATTGTACCGTTATTTTCAACTAAAAGTTAAGTTTTTATAGTAAAATTTTAATAACTTCCTTTCCCCTCTCTCTCATCCCTAATCAAACACTATTTCTTCTCTCCTAACCGAGTCCAAATCAACCCTCTTGAAGTTAAGTTCGTTTCAACAGTGACCGTATTTAATTTTCAATGTTTTCATATTAAAAATAATAAATAAAAACTATTAAAAATAATCAATTATTTCTGGAAATATGTGCTATAAATAAAGAAAATCTTAATTTAATTATTTTTTTCAAATATTGGTTTTTATTTTACCATTGAATCGCTAATTTCCAAAATGAATCCTGATCGATAATTTTGAAAATAGAGATAAATATCGATTTCCGTGTAAAAAAAATATTTTTATTTCGAAAATTAACCTTTAAAAAAGTAGGGCGAAAATATATTTCCGAAAACTGCCCTTTTTTTCAAGGAAAATAATTACATCTGCATATCTTATGTATTTATTACTACATTTACGTAGTAATTAAACGTCTTGTAATAATTAGTTTAAATAATAACGTTTTTATAAGCTATTATTTCATTTTAAGAATTTTAGACAATACATGTAATAAATATAGGAACTTAGATGACTTATTGGTCCTGGTTCTTTAGGACTGTGTAAGTTTTATGTTTATAACGAATAATAAAAACAAAACTATTTGTTGACCTACATCTGTTATTATTTTTTTTGCTAATTCTCTTAAAACTGCTCCTTCTCGATTCTCTTTCATGATCAATCTTTCATCTTGATTTATTTTTCAATATTGATTCTGTGTGACGCAGTTATTAATCTAAAGTGATTAGTCTATAATATATTCCACAGATAATAATTTCTCAAAAGCTATTCTAAACATTTTATTCAAATGAAAATTACAAATAAATAAATTTTATTGTACAATCACTGTAAACAAATTAATTCTTAATGGTACAATTTAATAAATTTTTACTCCTAACCAATTTTCTCCTAACCTAATTTCTCCTAACCAAACTTTAATCAACTACCTCCTTGGTTTGAAAAATGTGCCTTGAAGTTTAATTATTTCCAAAAGCGACCGTATTCAAACTTCAATGTTATAATTACTATTGAAATAATCAATAATTTTCAAAAATATCTGCTACACAGAAAGAATTTGTTAAATTTTTTTTTTTAAATATTGTCTTTTATATTACAATTTTTAAAGCTTTTATATTACAGCGGAGGAAATATCCAGAATGGATAAAGTCAGAAATACGATCATCAGAGAAAATATGGAGGCTAAAAGAACCATTCTGGAAGAGATTGAGATAAAACGCTTGAACTGGTATGGATATTTGAAAATAATGCCTAAAGGAAAACTACCCAAGAAAGTCCACTTATGGAAAACTAGGGAAAGAAGAAGACGAGGATGTCCAAGCAAGACCTGGAATAACGAAGTGGAGGAATTCATGAAGGGTCATGGTCTACGGGAAGAATGGACCTTAGATAGGATATTATGGAAAAAAACCATCCAAGGTTTAGGTTAAGGAAACCCACAATTAGTGGAAACTCCTAATAAAAAAAAATCACAATTAGAATAGAAGATATAGATGTTTTCTTAAAATATGCCAATGATGATTAATGTTCACTTTACAAATAAATTACTCCATTCTTTAGCAAATATAGTTTTTCTTTTTCTTGAAAATATATACATTATTAGAGCTCGAAGCGAAGTTGGGAAGATCTGGTTTGGACGGCGAACGGTAGAGGGAGGTGTGTAGACAGCAATTAGTGCTGTCATCGAATTTTCGGGTTTGCTAAGCCTTTTATTATTGTTGTTTTATTATTAATATATTTTTTAAAATTTATTATAAAGAAAGTTTAGTACAAACCATTATAAAGTTGTTTTTATAAGAATGAAGAGTTCAAAGACAAGTTCCCCTTTTACATGTTTTCAGATGAAAACGTCCCCTTTTATTCGTTAGTTCATTTTTAGCATGAAATAAAAAACATTTACAGTGCTTTCACAAAGGTCTTCTGTAGATTATCGTGAATTCTTGACTACAAAAAAAAAATGGAAATAAATAGTATTTTATATTTTTAAAAAATATACAAATAATTACTTTGATGTTACACAACAAAGCTACATTCCATTTTTTTTTTCTGCTACACCTCATTTATTTTTTACTGCACATTTCGAAACGCAAAGTGGTCATAAATCACTTTATAAAATTAAGCTTTTTTTTTAGATATAATCTTCCGAATTCTTGAAGTTCATAATTGTTAATAAACATTTGATAGGATAAAACAGCAATATAAATAAGATTACTAGAGCATTGGAATAAGAAATCAATATATGATTTCAGAATAATTATAATCCTGCAGTACTAAATCTACTAATAAAAACTCCAATTGATAATTTTATTATTTTTATTACCAATATATGAGGATTGTTATGGTTCTCAGTAATTCAGCTATATTTTGAGACAATTAGGGCGAGTCATATACTAGTTAATATGTCAAAACACTGTATAAACACATCCAAAATTTTCATATTCTAATTGTATCAACCCAGAAATTTATATTTTTCTTTAGACAATCGTTCATTCGGAATCTTCAAACAATATAGCACTCTCCAGCACATTAATATATTTTTCTCATTATGAATTGTAATGATTTATTTACACAAGAAAATTATGGAAGTCGACCAAGCGATAAAAGAACCAGAACTATACAATTACCCGACAAGACTCTTCTTGTTGAATATAAGTTTTACTGCACAAAGAGGAACGAAGAGAAAAGAATTTGGATAGAATAATAAGGAATATACGTATATTTTGAGATGATATAGGTGGATCATATATCAATGATTATATCAAGACACTATATCAACACATCCGACATTCTCTGGATAAAATTATTTCAACTATCCTTAGAAACAATTTTTTTTTTTTTACGTAGTCATTATTCAACATCAAACTTGGCGTTAACGAGACATAAAGAAACATATTGGTTGTGTTAAAATTGGTGTTTTTTACCATGCAATTTTCTTCAGAAATAATGATAAATTAGTTCTTCTATTATCAAACTACACTGTTCATGGATTATAACTAACCCGAAGAACGTCATGAAAAAACATAACAAATAAAATTCAATTTTGACGTCATATCTCGTGAGCTGCATCAAAATCTTAGCACGTGATGTCACTTTCGAAATCCAAATTGTTATTCTAAACAACACTAACCACAGATTCCAAGTAGCTCTGACCAGTCTAATGTTAGTCATATTCTTCGGGCCATCTGACGTTATCCCCTTTGATCATTATTAGTCACTCAAAATGATTGCGTGTCTGCCGTAAGGTATTCGAAAAAAATAATGATTTAATTATTCTGTGCTTTTCATCAACGAAAAAATAACTAAATATACCAATAATATTATAATAGGAAAAGTCATAAAAGCTCCTAAGCTTAGAGCTGAGATAGTTGATGGGCATTGGAAATCCATCTGGCCATTCCTAAACTCATAGATGGTTCCATATTTGCAATCCACGATTTCATTGGGGTCGATGGGTCCTCTGGATGTAACTTTATTATCATCCGTCAACAACATTCCGTCAATATTTATTTCTGTTATGGAATTCAACAATTCAGTTGATAAATATTCCTTGCCGAATATTTATTTTCTATGTCTTTTGGAACCTTCCAGGAGTAAACAAGCTCAGTATAAATTACTGTATACCGATGCTGGATTCATGTGATCAATGGATTCTTTCGGTAGGATCAGCACTGAGTTAAGAAACTCCTCTTTTTGGAAAGTTCTCTGCGTAAAAACTAATACACACATCATGATCATCTATTTTTTCTTGGCCTACTTACGCAAAACATCCCAAAGACCTTACTACCTTACTTCTAGAGGCCTACATCATCCTACCTTCATCTACAGTTATTTTAGAAGTACCGCATATTGATCTCAAAAGTCACATTCTACGTGTAATTAAGAAGAGGACAGTAGTGCATATGCTGAGACTGCTCAGCCACGTGCATGGGGTGCTGCATTGTAAACTGCTATTCACAGAAGCTCGCTAAGTTAGGTGGTGCGTGTGCAGGTTTTAATGCGCGAAGCACTTTAGATTGGCAACGCAGTTGGCTACGCGAACTAACGAAATATAATATCCTGTTTCAGAAGCGATGAAGTTCCTTCTCATAAACTCAAGATTGTGGTGTGGACAGAAAGCTTGCACCCCTGAATAATAATGGATGGGAATTAAATTTATATTTTATCTTTCAAGAACGGACCCGAATTACAGATCTGACAATAGTAGTAGCCAGACTCCAGTTTCAAAAATTCGTTTACTCTTGAAGCTATGAATAATCAAATTAAAGCATGGCCTAAATTTTGAAAAACATAACTTGGCTTTGATCGTTGAACTTTATTCTGATGCATTATCGGACTGACAGCTGGAGCCCTACTGCCTATAACAGTTGTCATGAACTAGTTCAAGAGACGGCTGAGACAGTTTATCGATTTTAATGCTATTCGCTCTAGGATCTGCATCCGGCTTCCAGTCTAGCTAAGCTATTTCATCACAATCCTTAAAGTGGCGAGACATCATGCACTGAAGGCGGGAAATTAAAAGGCATGTTATATACAAGGAGTCTCAGTTCTTAATGGCAAGACTCTGGGGGATGATTCTAGAAAAAATTCCAGCAAAAAATTTTATTTGATGCATGTGTTTTTCTTGAGGTGGTCGCGTTTTTTATTAAGTAAGAAGGAATTGCTCAAAAATTGTTCGAGATACTCGAATTATCAGTACACCGTCGTAAATTATTTTGATAAAACAGTGATTAAATTTAAAAAAGTCAATGATAAAAGGTACTTGTACTTATAGGCCGTTGTACAGAGATATGCTGCTCGGGTTTGGGTACTGTAATTGCTACAATACAGCGGCCCTATTAGACCTTCTGAAAGTCCCTTTTATCATTGAGTTTACTAAATTTAGTCACTGTTTTCTCAAACAAATGTTTTATATTTATAATTTCATTATCTTGAACAGTTTTTGAGCAGTTGCTTTTTATTCAATAAAAAAACGTGACCACACTACATTGGTCCTTTTCCGTGCGGAATCGATCCATGCATAAAATGAACTGAGCAGCCTGTATTATATAGGTATGGTGTAAAATAATATCGATTGATGAGTTGGCTAACATAAATTCTCCAATTGTAAATAAGAAGACAAATCCTGGAGCTCATATCATAGAATAGATTATTTGAACACTATGTAATGTTGCTAATTATCTGAAAATCTTGATTCCTGTTGGTACGGCAATAATTACAGTGACTGAGGTGAAATATACTCAAATTTCTATGTATATTCCGTAGAACAGTAAATATCTCATGTGTTCAAACGATATGTCCTAATATTCCAATATCAGTTATTATTGACTGGCATAAATGATTGCAATGTTTCCTCATGTTTTGTTTTTTCCTCAGCCTTGTCTGATAATATGGGAAACTAGTTGAAATCCTGGTGGTAGAATTACAATGTATACTTCTGGGTGTCGAAAAAATCAAAATAGAGGCATATTGCATCCTCAATACATTTTATACACCTAAACATTGTAAAATATGATTTCAATGTACTCGAAAAAAATCGAGAATCCGTTTTTTATTTATATATAATATAAGCCGAGACCATTACTCTCAATGAGTAATTATCAAAACAACCTTATCCTAATAAAGGAATAAATTAGATAGAAGTTAATGCTAATAAATCTGCTACCTGAAGGCTTCATTGTATCACCTTTGGTTTTGTGAAAGTATTTTTTTTTTTAAATTTCTTTTTCAGATTATTATTGTTCATTTATTATTGCATAAATAACTTTTAAACTTATGTGTGATATAATCGTTGTTTAATCATCCTGTAGCATTGACACAGTCAAGCTATTTGTTTATGAATTCAATTTTGTTTATATGTTGTATGATTAATGAAGGAGGTGAGGTAATGAATTAATTATCATGGAGGAAAAAACAGCTCTCTAAGGTTATCTAAGCTAATACCATATCTCAAAACTCATCAGCGTTTTGGTCACGAAAGAGCTGAATATAGATCTCAGAGCCGTTGACCTACCTATATCAAATTAATTATAGCTGTGGAATAATTCAATTATAAGAGAGCAGAATCGGGAAAAAGCGCGTTCTCAAATAGTGCAAGGAAACCGAATACCATGAGTGCGAAAACAGCATTTAACTTGACGAGGAATATGTACAATCTTCAGAATGCTTGACGGAAGCTAACCGATCAATAAATCCATTATGAAGCACAACACATAACAGTTTCGTGTTAGGCCCTTCCTAGTCCAGAGCCAAATTGAAACCGTTTAGTATTTCCAGTTAAATAAAATATTTTTTCATAAATACCAATATCCAATACAAATACTGGTACTAGTTTCGGCTAGAAGTAGTGTTGCCCAAATGCGAGACCAACACGAGTCTTGGTCTTGCAAAATCAGTCTTGATCATGGTCTTGGTCTTGCGTAAGACTCTCGCAACAGTCTTGCAGTTACTTATTGGCTTATTACTATACAAATATTACTGTAATTTTTTAGATAGGAGAAATCTAACTAAGCCCGAATGAAAAATAAGAGGAGTTAGATGCAAAAGTATATTGTTTATAACAATTATTAATATATAGCAAGTAAGAATGTCAAGTTTTAGTAACTATTTTGCCATATTTCTTATTTAAAAAATCGATTTTTTAACCAGTCCTAGTCTTGGTCTTGCAACAGTTAGGCGGCCTTGGTCTTGGTCTTGTAAAGTGCAAGACCAAGATCGATTTTGGGCAACACTAGCTAGAAGGCATTGTAGTCCTTTTTTCCAACCCTTTTATTGAGACTAACTTGGTTGCGGCCTCGCACTAAACAAACTAAGATTGTCAAGATACACGTCTCGGGAACACCAAAAAATTAATATAAACTTATCTGCAATTGAATCAAACTCATCAAATTTTAAATCGATAGCTCTGAGAACTTCGCTCTACCGGTATCAAATCATCTCTAATATAGTAGAAACGTGGTTTGAATATTACTAATTCCACCATCTATTAAATTTCATGGTTTTGTAGAGTTGAGACTGAAGTTCTGCATCGACTTGAATAGATGAATAGAAAGTTCTAATGCTTCGAGAAACTTTTATAATTTTCGGAATTCAGATAATAGCACCTATACAATTTTTTGTGTGTATTTCCTGCATTTTCTGAACAAAAGATAATCGCATGCCTTCTGTCAAAACCTGTTGAAAAGCTTCTAAAATTTTAGTTTTAAATTGTCCAACCCATTTGTCTTGCTTATTAAAAGCTAAAAAATACAGATGGACACTTATTAATAATAATGTCATACACTAGTACGCAAACACCAATGTTTCATTCATCCATAAATCAATATTAGTGCGACTATTAGTGAACTTTCATATTGAGTACAGAATTTATTAGCAAAATAATATAACACCTTGCGATGATCGTAACATGTAATATAAAATACTATCTACTACTTAAATTTAACCGAACCTACTATGTTTGAAAAAAATGGTGGAAAAGAGAACAGACTTTGTCTAAAAAACTTGAATGAGAGAAAAACAACATTTAAAATTGCATAGCCTTTTATTTCCTCTTATAATTATTTTTTCAACAAGATATTTTTCAGGTTCGACCTTATAGGTTGAAGTGTTTCCCATATATTTAGAAGCAAAAATTCATTCTTGAACAAAATGCACCTGTGTCCTCTGTTCTTTATTTATCATTGAGAATCTTAAAAAATAAACAAACATATTAAACACCGACATCTATATTATCTTATCAATCAGCCTGGACAACTTCGAATAAAGCCGCCCCTGTCTCAGTGCTTGTATTTTTCAATATATCCATTACTTTAGAAAACGAGTGGAGCTCAAGCGAGAGCATGATTGAAGAATCTGGTCATTATATGCATTGTATATAAAAAGTTCTCGGAGCCACTGCCGCTTTAACCATCGAAGAACAACTTAAGAATAAGTGTAATAGTGAATATGTTAGAGCATGAGAAGATGATGTAAAAATGTAATGTTAAAAATATTTTGTACACTGTTAAGCAGGCATCATATTGTTAATACAAAAGACTTAATCCGTTGAGTGTCCATACAAAACTAAACCTAATCTTAAGCCGTCAATATTAAATTTTTTTCAAAACCTTTGATTTTGAACATTAAACATTTGAATTTTGTTAAAAATTTATTATTTATTTATTTTATTTTATGCAATTTGCACCTGCGCAGCTGCGCATCTAGCAAATTTGTTGTATTTTTATTGTCTTGGTGTAATTGCTTGATTTTTTTTTTATTGATGTAGTAGGTCTCTTGGCCATTTTCTTCTTAATCTTCGTTGGTCAGGTAACAGGGAGCAGGAGATAGAAAGAACCAGAGGATTGGAGTGATTTTGGGTTGAAGTATGAAATGTAGTGTATTTGTCGTGGATGAAGGATTTTACTGTTGGGATGTTTAAGTCGTTATGTATAGTAGTGTTTGAAATGTACCAAGGTGCGTTAACAATTTTTCGTATAATTTTTGATTGTGCTGTTTGTATTTTGTTTATGTGTGTTTGTTTTGCTGAAACCCAAAGTTCTGCTCCATATGTCCATATTGGTCTCAGTAAGGTGTTGTAGATAAGTCGCTTGTTTCGTAAGTTAAGTGAAGATCTGTAGATAGATAGATAGATAGAAAAATAACTTTATTCTGGGACACAGTCCCTTGAGAATAACAAATTAGAACAAAATTAAAATATTACATCTGGCCAAAACAAAATAAATCGAAAAAAAGAAATAATGTAAAAAAAATATAAGGTAAAAACTCTATATACAAAACAAACTAAACTATATACAAAACCATTAACATTATGACAAGAAACTTAAAGCTATTTGCTCTTATAGACCAGTATACACTTTTCCGAAAAAAATAAAGAATTAAAAAATAAAAATATATCAAATTCTCTATTAAAATCCGCTCAAATGGTTAGCAAGTATCTGACTGTTTCCGTGATAGGAATTGGAATAGGAGGGATTTGAATGTGGATATGGAGGGGGAATGTCGAATTTTGATAGGGAGGGAATTCCAGAAATTGACAGAGCGAACAATAAAGGAATTTTGGAATGAGGCAGATCTGTGAGAAGGCATGTAAAGATCAGAAGGTCGAGATCTTGTGGACAGGGAATGGACTGAGGATTTGAACTGGAGAAGGTTGTAGGCGTAAGAAGGACGATGGTTGTTGATGATTTGGTAGAGGAACGTACCTAGTAAGTATTGTCTTCGGAAGGAGGGGTAGAGCCACCTTAACTCAGTGTAGTGGTGAGAGACATGGGAGTACCTCGGGGCACCAATAACAAATCTTACGCAGCTATTCATTAATCTTTTCAGTCTATCACGGAGCTCCACCGAGAGGCCATCATACACCACACAGCTGTAGTCAAAGTGGGGGAAGATGAGAGAGGAAATTAGGAGTCTACGGATATGTTGAGGTAGGAGATGGCGGAGGCGATGAAATAGTTTAAGGGTAGAGATTGTCCGACGGGAAATATGAGAAATATGGTTGGTCCAGGAGAGGGTTTGATCTATGAAAAATCCTAAATTTTTAACAGAGGAGTAGAAGGAAATTGGCTGGTCATTAAGGTGTAATATGGGAAAGTCAGTATGGGATCTAATGAGGGGCTTGGAACCAATGACGATGGCCTGAGCTTTGGCAGCATTTAACTTTAATCCATTTACATTTGCCCAGGCATTGATTCGATCAAGATCTTCTTGAATCTTGGCAAATGCCCCCAGTAACTCAGAGGGAGAAAAGGATAGATAGATCTGGGAATCATCTGCATAAAGGTGATGGGAACAATGGAGAATTGATTTAGGCAGGTCGTTAATGTAGGAGCTGAAAAGGAGAGGAGATATGCTTGAACCCTGGGCAACTCCAGAGGATAAAGAAAGGAAAGCAGATAGTGGTTGGTAGGGTATGGAGACTGCTTGGGTGCGTTGGGAGAGGAAAGATTGGAACCAAGAGATGGAACTATTGGAGAAAGATAATGATTTTAGTTTGTTGAAGAGGATGGAATGGTTGATGGAATCGAAAGCTTTGGAGAAGTCTAGAAGAATAAGGACAGTTAATTTTCTATCATCTATTGCAGATTGAATGTCGTTGGTAATTTTAATTAAGGCAGATTGTGTGGAATAGCCGGGACGGAAACCAGATTGGAGAGGATCAAATTGGTTGGAATTTTCGAGGAACTTGGAGACTTGGGATTGCACCAGTCTTTCGAGAGGCTTTGAGAGGTTAGAAAGAATTGAAATTGGACGGAAATCTTCGGGTGAGGATGGATTAGGCTTTTTATTTAAAGGAAGGACAATGGCTTCCTTTAAAGTCTGTAGTCCAGAAGATGTGAAAGTTGGCTATATCGTCTAGTAAGTTCTTGTCTTTTTAATTTCGTATGTATGTTCCAAGTAAGCCTTTTGTCTAAGTAGAGTCCAAGGTACCGTACATAGTTCTTTGAAGGCACTGGATTATTGGCAATCGTTATGGGTGGACATGAGGCTTTCCTAAGAGAGAAACTAATGTGGGTGGATTTTGTACTATTAATTTTGATTCTCCAGTTTTCAAACCAATTTTCAAGAGAGAGATGGTTTTGTAGGGCAATTGATGCGATAGTAGGATTTTTTTGTGAAGATAGAATAGCAGTGTCGTCAGCGAAGCAATAAATGGTGGTATTAGGGTGCTCAAGGATATCAGAAGTGTATATAGAATAGAGGATTGGGCTCAAGACGCTACCTTGTGGTACGCCTTTGTGTTGGGGAAAGAAGGAAGATACAGAAGAGTCTACGGAAGTACAGAAAAATCTATTAAGAAAGTAGGATTGAAGAATTAAAAAATAAGTGGAAGGTAAGTGCGGTTTTAGTTTCCATAATAGGCCCTTGTGCCAGACACTATCAAATGCTTTCTCTATGTCGAGAAAGACGGCAGAGCAATATTCCTTTTTTTCAAAAGTCACAGAGATAGTATCTACTATCCGATGGCACTGTTGCACAGTAGAGTGATAACAGCGAAAGCCAAACTGGTGATTAGGTATCACTTCACTATATATGTTAAAAATGTTTTGAAAAATTTTGTTAAAAATATTTTGTTAGAAATATTTTTCTATTGGCCGATCTAAAAAATAGAAAAATAAAAAATCTATTAAAATTTTGCCGATGGTGTCCAAAAGAGTGTTGCATAGCGCAACTTGCACCAACCAAATTTTTTGAGTAGGTACAATTTTATGAGATTTTGAATTTTTGTTTGAATTAAATTATTACGGGGTTATAAATTTTGGATAGGACCATATTTCCGTAGGGTTTCAATTTTTAGGAACTTACAAGCCAGGGAACAAGGTTAAAACTGGTCTACAATTTTTCTACCTTTACTACTTTCGCTTCCACTGGTTTTATGGAAAGGAGATCGATGCAGTTTCATTACCTATAATTATTTTTATATAATAATTATAATTCTTCTTATAACTATTAAAACAGGAAGCCGAGATACCGGTTAAACAGATTTTTAGCATACTCTGATCTATGTTACCGTAGTGACTCAAATATTGCCTTATCGATTCCTTGACTATGTTTCACCATCATGAAATAAATTTTACTCTTTATTGCCTAATAACATCAGAGTTGAATCACCATTTCTTGAGCTGTCTCTGTCTCCGAATGAATCGAACACCTGAAATTCTTATAACCAAATGGTGACAAGACATTGCGGTTGACCTCAGCAATTACAGAGCGGAACCCGCATCATAAAGCATTGTAGAGGCAATTAGAAATGAGGCAAAGATATCCTCACACCTATCCATTACCACAATCCATCCTTCGAGATAGTGTCTCATTAGTATTGTATATTTGTCAAAGCCTCTGAGATCAGTTTCTTTTCTTCGAAGCCTGAATCTCAAGCTATTAGTCAGCCTTTGAGGAAACTTCGAGTAGGGTCTTCTTCTGTTTTCTAAATGCTTATGTTAAAGAAACTGATTTGACCAATTGATAGCAGGGACAATTAAAATAAAGGATATTAAATTTATACTAATGATGGCAACATACGTTACGTTTTCATACAAAATCACTGTAACTGAAGTAACTAAATTTTGGAAAGATATGAACACTCAACCCTAAATAAATGCCAACAAATTGCTTATTACGCGAATATCATCCAGAATATTGATTGAACAATGGTAAAAAAAATAGTAACATAATTTACGCATAATATGGGAAATAAATATTCCGGACGCAGTCTTTCTTTAAAAAAATGTTTTTTTATTTATGCCAACGTTTCAACCCAAACATGTGGATCATCTTCAGGGCGTGGTTTGAGCACTGAGGGTGTTTATTTAGTGCTTACTAAATTTTTTTTTTTTTTAAACTGCGTCCTGAATATTTATCATCCATGATATGTAGAATAGCCGAATAACTTCCTTCAATAATTTACGCATAATGTTTGTGACAGCATAATATTTTGGAAGAATAAATAAAGTCAGCTCTTTATTGCTCCAAGATTACTGATGGACTGATAGCTGGTACCTCAAACAGATGCCTTTTAACCTTTTGCCGTCATATTAAATGAACAGTACTGTGACATTCTTTACGACGTTTTTCTCCAAATTTTGGAGACAAACCTATTTTCCTACTTAACAATCAAAGCATTTTAAATAACAAAAAAAAAATTCCTTATGGTAAAAAATTAATTAATCGATACAAATTGATTCGTTTTAAAGCATGAAGAACCTCGCATCCTCACCTTGGGGATGCATTTTTCTACAATCACACTGAAATATTCCTTTTTGTGGTTGAGGTAAATTTATTTTATGCCACTATTTCATTATTTAGAAACAATAGAAAAAAAATTAACGCCATAACTTTTATTTTCAACCAAGAAAAAATGTGAAAAACGAATGTAAAATCCGGGGACATCAAATGGTCAAATAAGATGAGACTGACCCATACAAGCTATTAGTAAGCTAGCTACTACCTGCAGTGTACTTCTACTTCCGTTTCTTCATCTTGTGGACGTGGAAATGCATACAGGAAATCCTAGGTTTGCATTTCCTCTATTCATTTGCACGGAGCCGTGCATTTCTCAGATAATAATCGACTATATCAAAGGTCCGCCGAAAGGAAACATGGAGCTATGAGATATGCTCCTGAATCGTAAATTTGTGGCTATAAACTGAAGGAGCACTTTGGGCCGCAAGAAGTTGAGGCACGCACTGATGCCATGCGGAATAATAAAAGCCCAATAGGCTTCGCTCTTCGCTGAACTACCCTCCCCCCCCTTACCCTCATCATGTATTCAAATATATCTCGCTTCACGACCCACTTCATTTATTTCATTGTATTCGTCCGTCCCAGAATTGCCAGCTCTGATATTACCAACATAGTATTATATTTAGACTAAACATATTATTTAATTTAGTAGAGAGCCCTGTTTTACAAATGAAAAAAAGTTAAATGTTTGAATATTTTTATATCATTTAATTGGTGTTAAAGTTATTGTTATTGATAATAAAATTATCTATTTGACAGAAAAACGTCTTTCACTACTATGATAACAGTTTGTTTTATTTCAATGAGATAAAATAAGAAGTTATAAAAAAGTAAGCAGTTCAGAATGAAGTACAGCACATAAATATAAAAGTAATATATAGTAAAAAGTATATATAGTTTAAAGAATTAAAACTAGATAGATAGATAGATAAGTATTTTATTTGTTTTAAGAGGGTTCCTCGTACAAATGGAGCCTAGCCTGGCTATTGTACAATAACAATTAAAACTATAATTAATTAATAAATATTACTTTACTAAAAAATGGAAGTAGTGAAATTTATTTTCAGCTTGGCAATCCAAAAATACTATTTGCATAAAATTGTCTTACTTCATATTGGTAGTTAGAGAAATCTACATAATGTTTATTTCATTTATTTGAAACTAATTTCTACTGAAAGCAGGGCAGCAATAAAAAGTGATCCAACGCACCCGAATTTTTGAACATAGTCGAATCATGTGATATAAGTTTACCCCAGCTTAAATAAAAGTATGAGACGGGATCTAATAAAATTTATATGGGGCATTCCACATACAAATCAGATTAACGGTATGGATATTTTTCTAGCCAAATGAATTCGACTGTAGATACAAGGACAGAGAAAATCTTTTTGAATCGTTCCTTGAAATTTAAGAGGCATTGGCGCAGACTTCGTGAGGGGGCGTTGAGAGCACCCAATAAAAATTTTGCAGAGCGCGAATATCGTTTCCTTTCCTCTAATAATTTGGGGGAAATAAAAAATTAAAATTGATAATAAATAAGCAACATGAATGAATGAATTATGTTAACTAAAATCGAATAAGAAAAGTCAACTAGGTGACTAGGAGTGGGCATATACAATATATAATCATATAGAAATATATTCTAGGATTTTATGTTTTATTGACCTGTCATGTGGACACCAACATTTATTTAATTACTACAAGTATAAATATATTTTATGGAATGTTTTTATAGATATTTTTACATAACTAATTAGACTGTGAAAAGATTCTATTTTTATTTTAACGTTGTGCAAAGAAATCAAAATTATTTCAGTTTCATAAAAGCTATCCCCCGTTTGTATGACTATAATTAAACACCTACTCCTTTCACAATCCGCCTGATCACGAAGTACCTAAGAGAGCTATCTAAGTACCCCCAGAAAATATTTCTGTTATTTAAGTTTTCTCTGTTTGTATTATGTACGATTATTATGTATGTATATTTACGCTTTTTATGTCTTTTTCTCTCTTTCCGTCTGTATTTTTACTTTTAAATAACCAATATTGTAAATATCTACTCTATTTATGACCACTTACACATGAATTCAACACTTATAATTTGTTCTAAATGGATAACAGTCCCAGAATAATAAAATATATTTTAATTTCAATAATTATGTTGAATTTCCACACATAATATAAACTACCGGATTTTTTTTTTTTTTGTTCATCACCCATTCCTAATAAAAATGGAAAGTCTGCTCCTATCGCAAAACAATCTAAAACGGCAATGAAAATTTTCGATTCTGAGAAAAAGAATTTTTTTTTTTTTTTTTCGGCAGCACAAAAATACTTTAATTTCGATACTGAGGAAACAAAGTCAAATTGTTCGTTCTTAATCAATTTCTTTCTGTAAAACTTTTAAAGAAGAATGTTATAGCATAACATGAAAATAATAAGATGCAGTAAGTCTCTTGACGAGCTCCTCAGCAGTCTTCTGTGCGGATTATATGGTTTGTGGCAGTTGATTGAGCTTGAATAAGTAGGTGGGTTTGAATTTAGAGTCAGTCTGTCGTGAAAATTATTAAAACGGTCTGTGGCATTTGCTGTGATAAAAGGAACGTCAAGGTCAGTGTATAACGTAATATTAGAAACATAAAAGGGGTCGTCTACAATTATCCGGAGAACTTTTGATTGGAGCGATTGGATTCTTTTTATATTTGATGCCTTTGCTTGTTCCCCATAATTCCGATTCCATATGTCCGAAGTGGTTTAATGAAGACTTTGTTATAGTTAATTTATTTTTCACCGATAATTTAGAACATCTGTCAAGTAGTCTAGAAAGAAGTCCTTATCGCTGATTAAGTTCTTTTCTTTTTTGTTTAAGGTGGTGTGCCCATGTCAGTCGTTTATCCAAGTAGAAACCCGAATAAACGCACTGTATTTGAATTTGAATTCGGTATCGCAATGTTGTTAAAAAATACTTGCGAACAAGAGTCATGCCGAAGTGTAAATAAAACGAACTGGCTCTTGGACTCGTTAATTTTTATTCTCCATCTTTTAGCCCAACAAGCTATGTCGTTTAGGTGTTCTTGGAATACCTGAGAAGCCTTAGCTGCATCTTAGTTGGATATTAATATGGTAGAGTCATCGGAAAATGTATCCAACAGAGTTTCTGGTTATTGTAGAATATCAGAACAATAAATATTGAAAAGTGTAGGACCCAAGGCACTGCCCTGAGGTACTCCAGCTTTTATTTGGTTGATAGAAAACTCAGTCCTCATTTTCACTCGGATAAACTTATCTTTCAAGTATGATAGTAAAATCTAGTAATATGTCGATGGAATGAACGTTTTTAATTTGTTTAATATCCATCGTGCTAAAAAAATTAATGAAACTAATTAATTAGTGGGACCATTATGATATACTGAACGTTGTTTTTATACATCTGAAGAGTATCCCGTTTTGGTGCGTCAGGGATCTGGTTTATTAGGAAAAAGTTATATTGATAAGAACATAAAAAGTAGTTAATTTAATACATTTCATGAGCTATTTATTATCTAATGACGGGTATTACAACTAACTACAAGTAAAGATTATATAATTAATATATTACATGTACATGTAAGATATTTATGATTATGTCAAATATGTTTATTATATATTTGAATATCTTCAGAAACATAACTAGTTGTTAAAGAACCCGACCAGATATACTTAATAACAGCCTTTGTGGTGAAAAAAATAAATCGAGTCCTTGCTCCCTTCCCTGGAATAATCTAAATGTGAAAAATCCCAGTGAAGCGCTCTTTTTTAATTAAGCCTGGAGGTGAGCCTTCGCACAAAATTGTGGCGAGGATTTTCTCATCGCTTTTATTTCCCCGACCCGCTCCTACCTCCCACCTCGTACAATTACTATCTTTTTATTCATCTGGTGAGGTGACTTGTACTGCGATGAACACATTCAGCCATGGAAGAGAAGCCAATCTAGCTCGTTAAATCAATATCGAACCGCAGCCTGAATTAAGCATAGTGCTCAGTGATAAATGATTCAGCCCATTGGATACAATAAATTATCAAATAATAAATAAGATGGACTCTAACTACCTCATGAAGAATAGAAATCCAGACGCTTGAGTTTGTTAGTCGAGACACGTTAGCCTCATGGTACATTAATTTTCAGAGTTTGAAGTCCACAATTATTTTGTTCACAAAATTATGTAATAATTATTGTATTTGATTATTAATTTAAAAACCCTGCAAATTATTTCACAGTGGTTTATTATTTCCAAACAATTATACATTTAAAGTAACATTACCTTCCTAGTTACAAAGAAAAATAAATACAAGGTGATTCCAATTATTGGACTAACCTTTTTTTTTTAATCATTAGTAATATGCTAAAAAAATGAGCTTTACTTCAGTGGCACATTCAAAATTCAAACACCAAAACAAAGGATATAACCTTTGCAGCAGAACATATGAACAAAAACTAGAGACCATATCTTTGCTCCTAATTGTCCGATTTTAACGAATTTTTTTTTAGGAAATTCCGTAAACGTTAAAAAAAAACATCTTGAAACATCTTATGACAATATTGGAAAAAGTGTATACTTTTTGAGTTATTCGGAATTTAATTTTACCATACCTTGTAACTTTTTTTCCAGCTTCTTTTCGTTAAAGTATGTTATATGGATAAATTTAAAGGGCACCGAGAAATTGACTTTAGCGAAGTTTCATTGAAATCCGTACATTCGTTTAGGCGCTACATTCTATAGCAACGCAGGTTTCTCGGCCGCCATTTTGAAAATATAAGGCAGATAGTAATGTCGATGAAGGGGGATCATCATCGGGTGACCTCTGATTTTATATCGAAATTTGAAAAAAAATCGGTCCACATTTTCGGAGAAAATGTGCAGACGGCGGACGGACAAAAATTTTTTATTTGTTTTTCGAATTATACGTATCCTGAAACGTAAAACTTCAAATTTTGAGAGGGGGTTAAGTTTTTGAATTTTTCGGTCGATCGCAATGGTTCATTATTGAAAATAAACCAAAATTATGTCTGATTTTTAAATAAAAATTTAAATCGATCTTTGATGTTTGTTTATTCGATTGAACGTAATGATCATTTACTGAGTGATTTAATACAGTATCACATAAATAATAATGAACAAATTGTGATTAAAAAAAAATATTGATCAGAAAATAAAAATCGCCTTTTACTAAGGTATAATACGTACGTTTACGCTATTAATATACATATTTTTAAATATTATATTTCTGAAATTGATTTAATTCTGCAAGCAGTACCAGCTACTGTTGAGAAGGCATTTTAGTGAACATCTTTAGCAATATACCTTCTGTGTTGACATCTGACCACTTATAAAAAACTCTTATTTTAAAACTAAATTCTTCCAGCTCCATGTAGTGAGGCATTTTTTTATTCTTTTTATATTAGTGTCGAAATATTTGATAAGAAAAATCTTCCGCGCAATAACCGGAGCGATCTAGGATCAGAGTACTAACACATGGAGACGAATGAGCAATAAACAACTGCTTAGAGAAACTGTTCAATCAATATCCTATGATATGAAGGAACGGAAGTTAAGATGGGTGGGACATGTAGCTCGAAGCAATCCATGAGGAAGCCTCTACGTAACAATGAATTCCTCAATAGAAGGCAAAAGACCACGTGGCCAAAAAACAAACAGAATCAACAATGATTCAATAGAGCTTTACTAATAACAAGATTGATATAATTTCATTTTTAACTTTCATTAAAATTGTTATTAAATCAAATATAACAGTATGGTATAGCAGTTAGAACCTTCTCAAATCAATTACTTTCATAAATTGCCTGTAGTTACAACTAAGTCTCACTGCTAATTTCATTATTTTTCAACTGATGAAACTGAAATTCATTTGGGACATAGATAACTTTTTTGTAAGTGATTTCCGAGTGAAAACGTAATTTTTCCAAATTTGTCAGCTAGAACCCTTTCAAACCAAGGTCACGATTTATTTGTTGATATTTTAATGTTTGAAAATAAATTTCTGTCATATTTCGAAATCATTTTTTTTTTAATTAAAATTCATTTTAATTATTAAATGGAATTTGAATAAATTTGGCCATTTCTATACTATTTTCTCCGACGTTGGGCCTAATCAAATGAGTAGTTTCTGAAAAATAGGCGAATCCTGGAAAATAAGTTTGCACTTCGACAAGCATCAATAGAGGATGGAAATTGATAAAATGCGGACAACTTAGGTATCAAAACTGGGTTATCGATTGTAGGCGATATGTCTGGCACATGGAGTGGATAACAAATGCGGGGGTTTGGGACACGAAACCAATTTATAAACGGAAATTTATTTCTTAGAGTCTAATACATAAAAGGTGAGTGGAAGATTTCTATTCTGAGAACACTTTTTTTGCCCTCCACTACGAATACAAAGGGAAATATTGCGGTTAAAGGGAAATATTAAAAATAACAGAACAGTCGATAGGAGTCACTAAGTCAGTGACCTTTAGTACGAAGTCACCTTTGAGAAAAGTTGCTTCTCAGGAAACGCTAATCTATTATTTCTATTAATTTTTTTCATGAAATATTAAAAAGAATTATACTGCAGTACAATAATAGTAAAGTCAGAGGGAAGTTTCGATAAGTTGAAAAACTTGAGTATATCGTGTCATAAAAACTAGAAAATATTCATAATATTATTCCCCCTATTGTTTTACGAATGTGAAAGATGGCCTTTTATATCTCTTGAGGACAGAAGAGACCCGTAAGGTATTTAAAAACATAGTTTTGCTCAGAATATGAGAGTTGAAAAATGAATGAGTTAAAAAGAGATTTAAAGCAGCTGCACAATGTCGAATTGAGTGAATTCCATATTTTTTTACTGAACCTATATTATAGAAGGTACATATGACTTGTAAGTATTATATAATTGAGGAGTTAACAACAAGTTTAATTGGGCTTGTAAAAGTAACTATAAACTTAATCAGCGAAAAACTAGCTCACAGTGGGAAGAATCATTTAGGTTGACAAAGGTGAAGTTTTTGAAATTTTGAAATTTAGGGTAAAAAATGTTGTCACCGTTCGTCAGAAAGTACGACTATTTTATGTTTCACGAACGTTTCATATTTATACAGTGCAACTTATTCCATGATATGACATTTTAGTTTAGGCCATTTTCCGGTTATTGTAAATAAACATATTGTAAATAAATTTTTATTGAAAATGGATATTACAGAGACCGATAAAACTAAATATTTTTCCACTAACTACTCCATTATATCTAATTAAGACTTTAACTTACTCCAATTATAACATTTTTGAGTAAAGTCATTTTAGTGATATTTTTATTTTAAAAATGTATAATATCTGTACAGAGAGTAGTGAGAAGGTTTATTCCACCTCTTATTGATTGCAGTGTTGAAAAAAATAAATGTGAATAAAGTTATAAATTTTCCTACTGGAAATATCAGTAAAATTAATATTCTGAAATTTTGAAATTGGAGTTAGACATTCTGCCAACTGAAAGATTCAAGGTAGAAAAATTTTGGACATTTCTAAATATTTTTACCAAAGTTTGTTTCTTCAAATCTTCTAGTTTTAAAAATTATAAATATTATTAAAGTATTAATTCTGGATGAAATTATCAAAAAAAGTCGAAACGAGAAGTTAGCAAAATACGTTTTTACTCTCAACCAAAGTGTCATTTTAGATAATTTTATCAAATTGTACCTAAAAGACCCGCTGATTCAGATGTTCAGCAATATTTCGAAAAGGTGGAAATATAATCGAATATTTGTCAATTGTTTTAACTTAAGAATCTTTGAAAATTTCAATGTTGTCTTAATAATCTGATTTGTTGTTATGATGACATTATTGAGGAATAGATTATATTACTTTTTTTTTTTATTATTTGTTTATTTAGAAATATTACATTCTGTCACATCAAGGACATTTATAATAGTGATCAGAGAAAGCACACTCACACTCTATTTACAATAAAAAAAAATTAATAAATAAATAAATAATACAGAAACTTAATAATAATAAATACAATAAAATAAAATAAAAATAAATACAATAAAATAAAATAAATGTATATAAACAAAAGAACTAACCTAATCATACACACTCGGGCTTGAGTGGAGGATCTGGCCATTGCCAAAACTCCAATAGATGCTTATTTACAAAAGGTCTCTGGGCCACTGCCGCTTCAACCTTCGAGGAGGATTGTAAGGATGGGTGGTGCTGGATAGAGATTGTGCAAGGGGATTTGGATGATAGGTAAGGTTTTGGTGAAATTTGGAGAATTTTTCTGGAATAAGGTCTAGGACAAATGGGATATTAAGGTCATGGTGTAGGATTTTGTTATTTACATAGAACGGAGCATCAACTATTGTTCGAAGGACTTTAGATTGAAAGGATTGAATACGTTTGATGTTAGAAGCTTTTGCTGTCCCCCACAGTTCAAGTCCGTATGTCCATATAGGTTTCAGTATTGTCTTGTAGATAAGTAATTTGTTTTCAATAGAAAGTTTGGATTTTCTGTTTAGTAGTCTGTATAGCTGGCCGTATCGTCGGTTGAGTTCTTGTCTTTTGAGTCTAGTATGTGGGTTCCACGTTAGTCTTCGGTCTAAATGAAAGCCAAGATACCGGACTGTGTCTGAGTAAGGAAGCTGGATGGAATTAAAGTGTACTGGTGGACAGGAACTGCGTCGGAGTGTAAAGGTAATATGTTGGCATTTAGATTCATTAACTTTAATGCGCCAGTTATTACACCAGTGCTCAATCAAGGTGAGGTGGTTTTGGAGATTTAAGGATGCTATGTTGGGATCAGAGTTGGATGATAAGATTGCGGTGTCGTCAGCGAATGTTGCAAGAAAAGTATCGGGATGAACAGGGATGTCAGCAGTAAAGAGGATGTAAAGCACGGGACCCAAGACGCTGCCTTGGGGAACACCGGCTTTAACGGAGTAGATATTGGAAAATTCTGTTCCACAGCGAACTCGGAAGGAGCGGTCAGAGAGGTAGGATCGGAGGACTAGGTACAAGGACTGAGGTAAATGGATTTTAAGCTTGAAGAGCAGTCCGGAGTGCCATACCCGGTCAAATGCCTGTGCAATGTCCAGAAATGCACCCGAACAGTATTCCTTGTTTTCTAGGGCTGAGGAAATATGATCAACAACTCGGAGTCCTTGTTGAACAGTGGAATGTTGGGAGCGAAAACCAAACTGATGGGAAGGAATATTTTGGGATTCTATAATGGGTAGGATTCGTTTCAAAAGGATCTTTTCAAAAATTTTTGAAAGGATTGGGAGTAGGCTAATTGGTCTATAGGATGTTGAGATATTGGGAGGTTTGCCTGGTTTTTGGAAAAGGATAATAGTGGAGTGTTTCCATAGCAGAGGAAAGTGGGTGGTGCGTAGGATACAGTTGTAGATATATGTAAGGAATATGACTGCTTTGGATGGAAGTTGTCGAAGGATTTGAGGGGTAAGGAGATCATGTCCAGGAGCTTTACGGGGGATTAATTTTTTTAATTGAAATTTCACTTCGGAAGGATGAATAGCTTTTGGGGGCAAGGAAAGTGGGATTGGTGATGTAAGGAATTCTTCTACTGTTACGGTGTGGGCAGGATGGGATTCCGGATGTGAAATAAATGTATTGGATAGGTGAATGGCGAACTCCTCAGCCTTATCTTCGTCAGATGCTGCCCAGGAGCCATCATCTCGTCGGAGGGGATGGGAAATGCGGTGAGGATTTAAGATTTTGGTAGTGGTTTTCCAAAGGGAATTGTCGCGAGAAGAAAGGGAGGATAGGTAGGAGTTGAAGGAATGTGATCTGAAGGTGGCTAATTCCAGTTTTAATTTTTTGCAGTAATAATTATAGGAGCAGCGGTCGGTAGGATGTCGGGTACGTTGCCACAATAATCTGGCACGGCGTTTGGTTTGGATTAGGTCAAGGAGGTGTTGGGGTAGAATGGTCTTTTTAGGAATTCTGGAGGAGTCTTTTGGGAAGGAAGCAGTCCAGGCGGCTTGTTGGATTGTGGTAGTAAAGGAATTTACGGCACTATCAAGGTCATCGGGAGTTTTGAGGGATATGTTAAGATCAATTTTATCGGAGATGATTTGGCGGAAAAGGTCCCAGTTAACTGGGCCCCTAATAAATGACGGTGGAGAAGGTTTGGGAACGGGTTCAAGTGAAACATTAAGGATTAGAGGACTATGGTCAGAGGAAAGTTCATTTAGACGTGTAATGGAACAATTGAGGGGACTTAAGCCGCTGTGGATAAAGAAATCAAGAAGATCAGGATTACGGTTGGGATCTGTAGGCCAGTAGGTAGGAGAGTTGGGGGAAAGGAGATGAAAATGTTGGGAATTGAGTGCAGACAGCAGGGTTCGGCCACGAGTATTCGTGGTTCTGGAACCCCATTGTTGATGTTTGGCATTTAGGTCTGCACCCAAGATGAAGTGATGTCCTAAGGAGTCGAGGAGAGAACGGAATTGGGCATTGGATATGGATCGGTTAGGAGGGCAATACGCTGATGCAAGGGTAACCGGAAAGGAAAAGGTTTTTATCACGATAGCGGTGGACTGTAGGAAATCATGTGTAGGTAACGGGAGTAGGTGATGGGAGAGGGATTGGTGTACAATGACAGCAGTACCGGCATGTGCTTTTCCGTCAGGGTGGTCAGTACGATATGTCAGGTATTGTGGTATTTTGAAGTGCTGTTTAGTGGTTAGTCGAGTTTCAGTAATTAGTGCCACGTCAATATTTTTGTCAAGTAATAATGTAGTTAGTTCGTTTGTGTGATTTCTAACACCATTCGCATTCCAAAGGAGAATGGATAAAGGTTTATTGGAAGTCATTTAAGGATTTTTCGCGGGAGGGATAAAATGTGATACAAGATTGGTGAGAAGAGATATCAAAGGAGTAACAAGGGATCTGAATTCGGAGAGGAAAGATGTAAGTAAACTGGTGAGATCTGTGGTATTTGAGGGAGGAGGAATGCGGGGAATTTGGTGTTGATAAAACTGTTGATTAGGTGAAGTTTGATTAGGATGTTGAGGGTGGGGTTGAGAATTTTGAGGTATGTGTTGTTGTTGCGGCAGGGTCTCACAATAAGTAACATCATTCTTACCTCCTAATAAGTGTGCAAAAGACACCGTTGGGTCAATTTTTTTTTAAGGTCCTCTTCTTGATGCGTTAGGTTCTCTTCTTGATGCCTCTGCTTCTTCTTGGGTCCGGGATTTTTGATATCTTGATTTAATATTCTTGTAGATCTGACAGCCTTTGTAGTTCGCTGGATGTCCTTCAAGGCACAATGCACAAACTGCAGGATCCCGTTTCGGTTTTGTGCACTCCCCGGATTTGTGCTGCTCTCCACATTTCACACAGCGCGGCAGATGATGGCAGTAAGTCCTGGTATGGCCATATGCCTGGCAATTGTGACACTGTACGATTTCCCTCTTAGGATATGGCTTCTCTACTATAACACTTGTGTAGTATATTCTTCTTATTTCGTATATTTTTTCGATCCCTTGATTTGGCTCCAAATCTACGAAAAATAAGGGTAGAGGAACTTTTACTCCTGGCTGTTCTTTACTCTCCTTCTGTACATTTGTAATCTGGCGCACTATGAAACCTGAAGTTTTCAATTCTTCTTCTATTGCTTCGGTTGGTGTTGAGGGGTGTAGATTTCTTATGACTACCCTCAAAGCTCGATCTTGCCGTAATTGGTACGTATGAAAATCCGCGTTGGTTTCCGTTAGATACTTCACAATTTTTCTGTAGGTTTCAGCTGTATCTGGTGATATCTTCGTGTCCTTTGTTCTGCTTAGACATGAATAGCTTCCAGAGCCTGTTATTTTGTTCAGTTGTGAGCATAGTAACTGAAAATTGCTTATGTTTTTAACGAATATGGGTGGAGGTCGGGGATCTCTTGGTATTGAAGCGGATTCCATCACTTCTTTATCATTCTGAAGCACCTGATAGGGGTTAGGGGTGAAAAACGGAGATTGTTCGGTTATCTCTTGTGAAGATGTACCTGGTTGATGCTGAAGTTCTTCAATTGTTGGTTTTGATGATGTTCCTGGCTGGGTTTCATTTTCTCTGGAGCTAATAGGCGTTACTGCAGGTGTTTGACGACATTGACGAGGCTTTTGTTTGACAGGCGAAGAACAAGGTGTTGAGCCTAACGGCCGAATTCTCTTGATAGAAGCTCTACTAGACATGGCCTGATTGTGAAATCGCATATAAGGGAAAAAAAAAAATGAAAAAAAAAATAAAATAAAATAAAATAAAAATAACCCTATAATTTATAACAAAAAATAAATATCAATTGTTATTATGTATTCTTGACTTGTTTTGAATAAATAATCTCAAAGATTTCACTGCAAAATAAGTAAATTCTGAGAGACGATGTAGAAACACGTCCTTTCGCATCAGCTGATCCACTGCCACCCCAGATTATATTACTAACTTCTATAAAAATATAAATAATAGATAAGACGTATAGATAAGACGTAATTATAAAAATATAATTTATTAAAAATATTTTTCTTAATCTTATATTGTAATCGATTTTAAGATTCCAAGAACGAGATAGTAGATAAATAGTTATTAAGAACAAGAATGTAGGAAATCACTACATTTTCACACAATCCAAAACTAATTCAACAGATTTTTTAATTTGAAAAATAAAATATATTAAGTAATCGTTTGGCACCACTTTGCCAATTTGTAGGGGATTCCAAAGTTTAGTTAGGCGATTAAGCTCACGGGTTATGTCCGAGACGAAGAACGTTCGTCAAAGGATTTTTTAAGTAAAACCTTCTAAACGAGTTTTTATCGAAATTTGTGGAAGAGTGTCAGCAGGTGGTCCCAGCATCGAACCTTATATTTCGTCAAGCATCGAAAAATTCAAAATGGTCTTTTTGAAGGCAGAAGAGAGGAGTAATATTGGCAATGAAGAGACAGCGCCTAGAAGCAATAACAACACAGATTCCCAAAGGGCCTGTTGGACAAACACGGCAACAACTTAGATGGAGACGATTGTGTGTACTTTGTGGAAGAGGCTCACTGTGTCGTCAGTCCCCGGCGAAGGATAAATAGAGGGGAGCAGATATTACCCTCGTAGATCAGGAAGGCCGAGGGTCCCGATAATATGGAAGGCAGTTACTGATGCTCCTTACCATGGAGGTAATACATAATTTTGGTAAAAGGCCTTATTCAGCAGTGATTCCAGTGAGTTATTTTATAAATGGTTTAGTGGTAAAGGCATGTTTTCCTAGCGTCTTACTAGTGTAACGTAAATCGTCAATGCAGACTAGGACGTTGGGGGTAGGGAGTCTTTAAGTTGCAGGAGAGAAAGATATCAGGAGTTATGCAGTTTTTAAGTCAACTACATAATAATTATTTCTATAATAACTTATTTTTCTTTTAATAAATATTTCCAAAGTAAATACCAATTTTGTAAATAATTTTTGTAAATTTAGTGAGGCTAGTCTGACATAATTGTGTTTTGTTAAAATCGTAGTATCGTCAGTGTGAGTAGCAGTCAATGTTTTGGAGGTGGTAGGCAGAATACAGTTGTATATTGTTGTAAGGAACACTAGAACTTTCCTGGGCATTTGCTGGAGTCCCTCGGCAGTTCTTAAGTCATAACCTGGGGCTTTTCTTTTAGGGACCTGTTTGATCTGTTGTGCGACTTGTGAAGGAATGGACGAGGTGTCATCTGTAATGGTATGTCTAGAGTATCAAGTACTAAGGTTTCATGTTCTCTGTTCTTGAAGTCCGTAAATGGTGTAAATAGTGATGTAAGATGGTCTGCAAATAGTTCAGATTTTTCTCTATCCGACAAAGCTCATGTTCCATCTTCGTTTCTCAGGAGTACTGACACCTCTTTATGTTTTAAAAAATCCTTGCATGCTTCCACAAACTTCCATCGTCAGTTGATATACTGCTCAAATGAGCATCATAATTCGTTCTATTGAATTTTTGTATTAGTCGTTTAAATTTAGTCTGTTAAATGTCCGTCTATCTGAGGGAAGTCTATTAGTCTGCCATACCTTACGGGCTCTTCTCTTTGCCGTGATCAAATCCTTTATATATTGAGGATATCTTGGCAAGTGTTCTGCTCCCAATGATCTTGGTAGAGATGAAGTCCAAGCTGCTTTTTGGGCATTTTTTGTATTTTTTTCTACTGTCTCACCTAGTTCATATGCTGTTTTAGTGGAGCCAGGGATTGAAAGTTCTGAGCCCAGAATCGCCCTATAAGCATCCCAATCCATTTTACCATTAATGAGCTTTGGTGCTCATGGAAGATTGGTGGGCTAACCAAATGTTTAAAAGAATGGTCAGAACAAAGATCAGAGCTCGTATTTATTTATGGTGTAAGGTATGGTGCGTAGTCCTTTGGTTATAAAATAGTCAAGTAGGTCTGAAGATTTATTTAATTTATTTAATTGAAATTAAATTCCACTCATTTACGAAATAGACTGAAGTTTATCTGCAACGTTTTATTCGTTTAAAGATGAATTCTGTCTCATCAATATCCTTAAAGTGACACCAAGTTTTCAATTTATTTGATTGTCATTTTGAATCGATTGTTAGCGAGAATCGGCAAATAATTATTTATGATATTAACAGTATTGTATATTGACCTCATAATATTGCAAAGCTGTTAGTAAAATAATTTATATTAATTAATTTTTTTGTTTGTAAAGTAATTTATCTTTAAAGAAGAGAGCACCAACCCAACATTATGCAAGTTAAGTAGGAACATTTTGTTATTTGGGATCCATAATTGAAAATAATGCCAGACTGGAAGCGAATATCCAAAAAAGGATCACAAATGTCAACAAAGTAGTGAGAATGCATAATTCACTCCTACAGAGCTGCAATATTTTAATTTAAAAAAATTGATTAACAATGCTTAGGTAGAAAGTTAAATACTAGAAGTTCCTTGCCGTAGAAATAGATTTTTGAAGGACAGCAGGAAGGATATGCAGAATAGAATAGTCAGAAACATTACTAGAGGGACGAAATCGGAAATGAAACAAAGTATTCAAGAGGTGGTGGAAGAAAGAAGGTTCAGATAATATGAGCACGTGAGACAAATGAGCGACAATAGGATACCAAAGCTGATAATGGATTAGGAGGAAGAGGGTAGAAGAACGAAAGTAAGTTGGAAGAATGTAGCGATGAAGAGTATGGCAGGTAGGTTACTTTCGGGGGAGAATGCTATGGACCGGCAAAGATGGAGGGACCTGCTCAGGCACGAGTGTGGTTTCAAAAAGCTATTGATGAAATCCTAAGAAAATCCTAAGAAAAAAAAAGGAAAAAAATAAATCCGTGATTAGGGAAATGTTTGGTTAATAACTTCAAATATGATAAAAATCTTAAAAAATAAATCAAAGAAAATTTAGAATAGAGAATAGCCTTTAATTATTTAATTAATTAGATAGATTTCTTAATTAACTGCAGGTAATTATTTAGTTTAACAGATAAACGATAAATTTAATTAAATGATTAATTCCTATACCTCATTGGTATCACATAACTTTACTGATAGATGCCAATCTGCAGTTGATAATAAGTAACCACTTTTTATTAAAGAAACCATTTCACTAACATCTATACATTTCACTAATATAATCTAATATGGATGATTAAAGAAGTTTCCTTTTCTTTATTAGCTAAGGAATGTCTTTTTTAAACAATAATGATAATTTAATATCTTACATATTAAATCATCAACATGCCAATTGGCATCTTTACAAATGTTAGAATTGAGATAGCTGTAAAAAGAGCATTAACCCGGAAAACATGCTGGAATTATAGGAATTACTTTGTAAAGTTTTATAAATCGCGAAATTATATATTATATTAATTCTCATTCGGTCTGGTATTGATTTTCAATACTGTATAGCACAGGATACGGAATATGGCGGTTGAATTAAAGAAGACAGTAGCTATCTCGCTCATGCAATCTGTTCTTAGTATTTGGTCTGGCCACCAAGACGCTGACGTGCAATATTTTGCTTGTCTGGATCGACCAAGAGACAGCATCATTTATTGGCGTTTTAAAAATTAATGACAGAACTTCATATTATCTTTTGGTTTTGTTAAATTTAAACTTTGAAGCTAAAAAGGTTTAAACAATTCCAATAATTAAGGGTTATTGGACGTTGTTGGACATCGATTGATGGTATCGGCATCGAACCTTCGGGTTCGCTAAACCTGGTTATTATTGTTATTATTAAACGTTATTTATCGTATCAGCTAATTCAGAGGAAAATCTAATCAAACTTATTTTAGAGACTGGACCATCTGGAAGATTTAGATTTAGTTCTGATGAACTATAAGTTGGTTCCTTTTATCAATAATAAAGTTTTATTCGTATGATGAACGTTTGATGTATAATAATATAAATAATAACTTTTTCTTTTACTTTTCCTATTATTTGATTTCAAAAATTTATAACTGATAATCCCTAACAATCATATGTGTGCATTTTTCCTGGTTGTAAGATTTTACAGATGAAATATTTAATAGAAGTGTAAAGGGAATAGAACATTGTGCTTAAAACGTTACCTGCGTTATAACAGAGTGTTCAGGGTGGGAAGAGGGAAATAGAAGAATCTACGGAAGTACTGAAACACTTGTCTAGGAAGGAATATTCAGTTTCGTAAAAAGTCCTTGTATCAGACACTATCAAAGGCTTTTTCATAAACGAAAGCCAAATTAGTGATTAATTCATTATTCATAATTAGTGATTGTATTACTACTTTCCAGGATAAGGTATAGGAGATCTTTTTAATATTCTTTCTATTGTAAGATGAAATACCATGGGACGATCGGATGAAGGATTACTGATAGGTTTGAAAGATTTAGGGAACATTTTGATTGAGAACGTTTCTAAAGGAGAGGAAAACAGGTTGTGCATGAGATGTAGTTACAGATCTCTGTAAGGAAGTGAACAGCTCGAGATAGGTAACAAAGGATAAACGGAGTCCTCAGATAATAGCCATTTGGTAGTCGATTGATTTCTTTGTATATTTCTTTTTTGTGAAATACCGATGGAAGTAGTGATAGGAGGGTAGTGATATCAAATTGTTTCTATTTTGATGTTGATAGTATTGTCTGTGTTGTGTTTGTCCTAAATTTCTAAACTCGAACAAATAATTCATCATTATTTTCTTTGCTTGTTATAGCTCAGGTATTGTCTGCTTCAGTCTTACTGTCTGTTTCTATTGTTTATCAAGTCATAGGCGCCGACTACTAGGAGCTACTGCTATAGTGGGGGCTCATCCCTCTCCTTCCTTTCCCCATTCTCCCTCCCCCAACAAATAGCTATAGTATGAACTTTATCAAAATTTCGTGTACATACAATGTACAATGTACATACAACTTTATCAACAACGTTCGTGTACATAATAATTCTATTACAAAAGACTGTATCTACTACTAGTAGTTATAGTGGAATTTGTTTAACGGTGTTCTATTTTGGATAAATTAACTCATCTATACTGTGAAGGTATATTAAAATTAATATTAATAGTTAATATGTATTAATCATCTATTAAAATACTGAAGAGAAGAATAGTTGGGGTGGTCAGTCAAAAAGGAAGGCAAAAATAAATGATAATATTTATTTTTTACATATGCCGACGTTTCGACCTAAAACGTCTTTGTAACCACACTTTATAACGGTTTTTATTATTTATCTCTAAGTCATTATTCTAACAATTTCATTTTACTTTATATTTATCTATTTTATTTTTCTAATTATTTTTTTTATTTTTTATTATCTTTTTTACCATCACTACTTATGTTTCTCATACCTTGTTATCTGGTTATTTTCTTAGCCCTGATGAAGGCCTGAACTTCAGGTCGAAACGTCGGCATATGTAAAAAATAAATATTATCATTTATTTTTTCCTTCCTTTTTGACTGACTACCCCAACTATTCTTCTCTTCATTATCCATGACAGTCAACCAATTACCAATTATTATTAAAATACTATACTGTTTTAGTTTAAAGTATTTTTTTGTGACAAGGATGAGTTTGAAACAATTCAATACCTGCCTGAGATAGTAATATTTACATAGGCATATATTATATACTATATGCATACGGACATATGGGATATATTCCGTACAATATCCCCGCCCTCCAAAACTCCCCAAGTTTATTAGGTTCGGCCCTCCCCCAGTAATTTTCATAAATCGGCGCCTATGTTTACAATCTATGTATTTTTCGTTTTTAAATGTTATAAATTCTTCGTCAAGTATTGCAGTTAGTTTGTTGAGCTCTGGTGGATAACTGTTTATTTTTCATAGAGCTCTAATCTTAAGTTTTTCTCTTATAAGATTACGAATGAGCTGAGATAGGTAAGAATCGGATTTAGTATTTGTCCTTGGTGTCGTCGAATGTCAAACAGCATCTTGTATACATTTTATTTAGTCATTGACTGCACTGTCAAGGTCGTCGACTGGTATGATGAAAATAGTAGTTTTGTTGTTCGGGAAATTTTCTAAGTTACCCCAGTTTTTTTAGACATTAATTGAAGGAGTTAAAATTTTGTGAAAGAATGGTTCGATATTTAAAGTAAAACTGCGCTGATGGTGGTCAGATGATGTTAGATTAAATTAAACTATAAAACGGCCATTCTTAATTTAACGATCAATTAAATTTTAAAGAAATTCATTATTAAATAATTTTAATTTCTTGGCGTTATTAGGGAGCATAAAAAGTATATAATTTAAAAGAGGAAATAAAGGCTATTAAATTGTTATTTATTGAAAGTATATGTATTTTGTTTATGTTCTCCCAGAGCAATAAATTTCTCGCTAATTACCGCTCTAAAATTCTTCCCGCGCCGCTTTCATGTACCAACTTTGCTTAATTATAATTTTAGATTAAATTACTAGACCTTTTAAACTTGTTTTCAGATAATGAATGCCAGAGGCAGGAAAATCTGGATTGGCAAATAAATCTTTTTCCCTTTATGGGATAACGAATACAATGTATTTGTATTGATACATTCATTTTAGCTTACAATGAATCGACTGTTAATATTCCGTGTCATCAAAAACGGGTGGGTCAAATTTTAGTACTGCCGGATCTATGGCAGCCTTTCGGGTTGAAGTATCAATAAGTATCTATTATGTTATAATCGCATCAATGTATGTACGTCAACTAAAAAGTGGAGATACATTGATAAAAATATTACTCTTTCAGCTTCCACAAGCGAAAACTGACTCATATGTCCTATGTTGGCAGCACCTTCCACTGTCTTTCGTGGATGAACTCAATATTTCAGTTTAACTATATTTTCTAAAAGTCTGAATCTTTTCAGAAAATACAGACTGGCGAAAGATTTGCATAATAAAACTTTATAAAGCAAGACATAGTTTATAAAGCAGCTTTTCTGAGGTCAGGGCATTGAAATAGCGTTTTGGAAAACAAAAACAAAAAATCAAAGTGCTGAAACAATGATATCATTACTTACAAACAAAACACGTTTTGACAACAAACTTCCTTTAATAGAAACACAAAGGAAAACATTCGATAGATTGTTAAGGCAATTTAATTATTTTAGGGAATTTAATTATATATATATATATATATTATATATATATATATATATATATATATATATATATATTATTATTATTATTATTATTTTGCTCCTATTTATTTCATATTTTTTTGTACATATAGTGTGAATGTTATCCTGTCTCACTATAACTAATGTCCAAGTGCCAGATTGCTGTAATACTCAATAAATAAATAATAATAAAAAAAAAGTAATTAATAATTGGTAGATAAGCAAATGTGTAAAGCGATAATTGTAGTAAGTAGGTTTAATTTGATAATGCCCTAAATTGCTTTGGTATTCCAAATAAATTGATTGGATGATAAAAGTCTGGATGGAAGGAAGCTATGCAAAACTATAAATTAATGGAGCTGTTAGTCGCAGCTTTACAATAATGGACGGAGTAATACAGAGTAATGTATTGTTTACTACACTATTTAACTTACATTTCATAGTGTAATTAAGAAAATAAACATTAATGAAGATATATTGCTTTCATCCAAACAACTTTATGCTTACGCTGATGATATATGTTTAATAGCACAAAATAAACAATAACAAAATAAAACATAACAAAATACAAGTATATAAGTGCTGATAATTACTTAAGAATAAGACAAAATTTGATGTTGGATGGATACTCCTTTGAAAACGTAAAACCCTTTACATATTTAGGTGCAGAGATTAACTCTGACAATAAAATTTCGACAGAAGTGCAAAAAAGTATTATGTCATGTAACTGAGCTTATTCAAAACTTTTTCGTTCAACACTGTTTTCCTAAGAATACTGTATAAAACTTTAATAAGGCCAATTGTGATATATACAGTGGAAACATGGACCTTCTGTACCTCTACAATAAGCGCATTTATGATTTTTGGAAGGAAAATTTTAAGGAGAATACATGGTTCTATATTGGGCGAGGGTGAATGGAAAAGCTGAAAAAAATAGGGAATTATATGAGTTGTATGGGTGAAGAATTGGATGGTTGGGCCAAGTACTAAAGAGGGAAGACTGTCAATTCAAAATAATTCTACTCACAACAATGTTCCGTATTAGAAGGAAAGGACGACCTAGGCTGCGATGTATCCATAATGTCGAAAAGGACTTGCCAGCACTTGGTGTTAGAAATTGGAGGACGAGACCGCTGTGTCGACAGGACTGGTGCAATATTGTCAGAGAAACCAAGGCCCACCACGAGCTGTAGAGCTGCTCAATAAATAAGTATTTGGGAAGGTGTGTGGATTTAAAATATATATTACCAAAGTGTACAGTAGATATCATGTATATCTAGGATATTATATTGTATTAATATCAATAGCAGTAAAGTTTCTTGGAAGGTGGCATGCGCCACTGTTTTTGGGAAGCACCCCTGCTCTTAATATCATACTTTCCTCAAGTCCAATTAATAATTAGGTCTTCAATTTATAGAGGACGAGGAATGTCTTCCATCTCCACAGTTAATCATTATTGACAGAAAGAAAAATAGATTTATTCATTGGGTTTTAGAGTTCATTGAGCCTTGCCTACATTAAACGAACGTTGTATAATAAGGTTTCCATTTTCAATTTTTTTTATATCCAACTCTTTTATTCATCTCGTTATTTTATTCTTCCACTTTAATGTGAACGAAGCTATTGATAAAGTGTATAAAAAAGAAATATATAAGGAATTTACAGTCAATCACAGTATTTCCTCAGACAGATATATATCTAGTATACCTATGCAAGTACCGTAATATACCTTTATCAATCGTTTAAAACTCGTCTCAGGACGTATCTGTGATGTTGTGCTATGTCAGATATTGAAAGGAATGGTTTTATATAATTTAGCAGAGCACAAGCCGTCTTATCTGTAAGTGATTTATTCAGTATACGTGCTTTGCTCTTGAATAAAACACAAATTCAATTTATTTCACCAGTTTTTATGAATGTACAATATATCTCGAAGTTGTATATGGATGGGAGTGGAGCGAACTGTAGCATAACCAATTTACTTTGCAATACTTTCATCACTATATAGATATTGTATAGTATGGGGGATCTTTTTATCACTTATTGTGCAACAAGAGGAAATGTATTATTATCAGTCTAAAACTGAACAAATCATGGATGATGAAAGTGCTTCATTCAAATGTGGTCACTAGCGGATTCAGTATTTAGTTTTAATGGGCAGTCAGCTAGAAAGCTTTTATATATATATATATAAAACAATAATGCTTATTAAAAAAAAAAAGGAAACTAACTACCCATATGAAATGGTCTGTAAATGATTCTAGAATTCCTATTTTAAATGTAATTACACCAACAGCCCGAAAGCCCTCTCCTCCCCGTAGACCCAAAGCATTTTACTTTGTTATATTAATAACTGGTTAAGTAACAATAAATACAAAATGACCATGTGAGGTTTAATCAAATGAATTATTTAAACGAAATGTTGGAGAAAGTAAAATTAATGACGAAACCACGAGCTCTATCCTGACAATATTATAACAAAGTGAATTGTTACCTTGCATTTTTATAAACAAAGAAAAAATTGAACATACATAAACATTATGAATTACATTGAAGACATTTTTTTTTTCCGCAGGTCTAATTTCTGTTTATACTCAATACTAAAAAACATCTTTCAGCATTCCTCTCAGCTAACTTTTAAATCTATCGAATCCTCATTATTCGTAGTATTATGTACACCTTTTAAATAAACACCTATTGCGCATGGTTGTTATACAAAAGAGCATAAATAAACTATCTTATTTTGTGTAACATTAAATTTTATCAAGATCGAATGGAAGTTGACAAAGTTTCAGTTAAAGCGTCTGTTAAAACTTAGCGGATGACTACAAGAACGGCCTACAGTTCCTTCAAAGGCATTGACCCTTTTCCTTTTCATCTGTAATCAGTAGGCGTGGTGGGGGAACCTACAAACTTGAGGAAGAGAATCCAACATCCATATACTGCTAGAAATCCATGGATCAGGATTAACCTTTGGGAATCAACAAAACCATATTGAGTTATCCACGATTCGTAAACCCTTCTTATTATTAAACTAATGAATGAATTTACATAGGCGAGCTTCTAGTCAACATGAATGGCCTTCCTAGTAGTGTTTTAAAGCATAGATATTATACTTTACTATCATATTATTTTAATCATATTATTATTATTTACTAATCATATTATTTTAGATAAAAATATTATAAATAAATACGGAGAGTAACATACCGGCGAGAAGAGGTCCCACAGGTCCACCTCTATCCATGCCTGGGCGACTACTGGTTACCGGGGAAGGGCACGGCCTTGCTCAGGAATTTGGTACAGTTGGTCAATCCTTTAGGGATAATATATATATATTTCATTTTTTATTTATTTCCTTCCAACGGTTTCCCCGATAGAATGATTTCTATTTAACTATAAACTTTATTAAAAAAAAAAAAAAAAAAAACAATATTTACACAGTGTGCGTTATAGTTAACTTCGAATCGAATAGTTTTCGTCTCAATAATAATCGTTAAATAAATTTATAGCGTAAAAAAAAGAATAAAAAATAAAATTGTAGTTTTCAAGATTTAAATATTTATAAAAAACAACACTAATTTAAAAAACGTCTGCCAAGTAAGATCAGTGTAGCTTCCTCACCGTTTTCATTAGCTGAAAATATCTATCTATTACAAGATATAAATTTTTTTCGGATGAAGACAAAATTTCTGGTGGAAGCCATTTCGGAAATTCAGTAATGCTTCAACATATACGTGTTTGATATCAACGAGTTTTGTTCTTCAGCTACTATACTACTAAAATACGAAAGAGTTGCGCATTTGCAGATTGCATATTTGATAATTCATGATTTACAAAAAATTATTGCTACTGTTAGTGCAAAAGGTCGTATGTAAAAATTAAGTGTTTTACAGGAACTAACAAATTCTTTATGATTTATTAGTATAATTTCATATTGTATTGCCCTATAATATTTTCCATAGTAGCAGAATACTTATATCAGTTACAGACTACAAAATGTCAAATATAGAATAAAATTGTAAATTTTTACATAGCATCTTTTGCACTAACAGTAGTGATGTATACTTAATAGGTATGTTTTCACTCGTAAAATGGATGGAACAAAAAAGCCTTTGGAAAGATTCAATTTTTTTTTTGTTCGGCGATAACGAGACCAATACGTTTCTTCAGTCAGAACAAAACTAATTAAGTTGTAACATAAAAATATGCGTAATAATAACATAACTTTGATATTTAAGGAGGAAATTGAATCCACGACGAGCTGGTTGAACTTCAATATAACGTAATCACAAATAACACTTTTTTTTACGAAATCAGACGGAAAATTAATATAAATTTACTGAAAATGACACGAAATTTTAAATTAGCGGCAGTAACTGTCATGCCAGTAACGTTTGAAATCGAACAAACAATATTCCATAAATTAACTTTTCTAATAAAACCTAAAATTTTATAACCCCATAAAAATATTTTATTAACCTGACTCCGACTCCACATGACCAATGCCTTCCATTTTTCGCAACCATCATATTGTTAACAGTTATTTATGTTAATTTTAATTATTGAATGGAATTAAATGAAATTGATGCAAGACAATTTCTGAACTATTTTTCTCATTTCCTTCAAGTTTGTGTGATGTGTTGATAGCCATATAATTTGTTCTTTCCTCTAAATTTGTACACAGACTAAGCCTATAATATTTTGATTCTATAATTGCGGTGCAGGTTCAGCTGCTAATTGTCACTACCATGACAGGTGCGGATGAAAAATTGAAGACCAAAAAAAATTAAATATCTTGAATTCTAAAATCGATTTTCTTAAGAGTGATAATTTTAAGAGTGTATGTGGCTTAAGCACTCTTGCTCAATCTCCACTGGGTTTAGCCCCAGTGACGCGGTTGAGAGAGAAGTGCTGGGATCTCCTGGAACCATGCTTTTCCCTCCACACTTGGAGGGACAAGTCTGGTTTGGAGTTTCCTCACCAGATTGTAAATATTTTATATAGGTATGTATGTGTTCTTTTTATTTATTTATTTCTAGGTTATTTTATTCTTATTTATTGTATATATGTTATTTTTCTGTATAATATATTTTATTTACTGTACATAGAGTGTGAATGTGATCTGTGAACACTATTATAAATGTTCTTGAGACAGATTGTAATATTTTTAAATAAATAAGATTAAAAAAAAAATCTAAGTAGTTTACAAAATAATTAACGGTCACTTTTCAATATTCACTGAATTAAAAAATCACACATCACATAACTTTCACTTACCACCCTTTCCTAAGTAGAAGTAAGTATCTTCAGACAAAGGGAAGTGAAAATAAAAATTATAGTCGATAAGAAGCATTATGTAAAACAATTAATAACCATATATTTTGTATAGCTGTCTAATGTATTATATTTACTTTTTTTGTCATTAGTCATTTCCTTTTATAACTATATTTCATTATAATAAATAATTAAGTGCTGTGAAATATTTTTAGTTCAAGAGTGTTACTGATAAAAAAGGACACTATATTTATTTATATTTCATTGTGAATAATTTTATTTGTTCAAGTACCGGTATATCTTCAAAGTTTTATATTGCTGTAATCTATAAAACCTGTACCACTACAACCCATGAAGGGTCTTGGGCACTAGCGGATCCAGGTTTTAATTTTGAGGGGGGGGGGAGCTTCAGCCCGAAAGGTTTTTTTTCGTCATATACATACAACGATAATTAACTTGGTAAAAAAGAAAGAAATTAACTACCTATATGAAATGGTGTTTAAGTGGTTAAGTACCTGAAGTTCTATTAAATGTAGTTACAGAAACAAGAATACTTTAAGAGATAGTTTTTAATATTTTTTTCTGTAAAACATGGTTACCATTTTACCATTTTGGGGTGGCTTCAGACCGAATGCCTCCTCCCCTCTCCCCCCCCCCCCCCGTAGATCCGCCTATGGTCTTGGGTGCAGTACTATGTGAGGAAGTACTGTTACAAGGGCAACTGTTGTGCAGGGAGGGGACGGGGCCGATATCACACTCAACCGCCAGGTTTTCCCCCTTAATTATTTTTTATAATTAAGAGTACCCACTTTATAGAGGCTGGGTGTGCCCCAGAAGGGTCTCCCGATCCCAGGGTCGATCCACGGCTAATGAAAATCCACGGCCGTTATCGCTGTAATTAATTATTAAATAATACCAACGTAACCATTTATGAAAACCGCATATGGATATGTATATAATATTGTTGGAATTATATTGAGCCCGTGTAACGTATAGACTGTCTAACCTTTCCTCTACAAGGCAGAAATTTTAAAAATTAGCCATTTAAGCTCTGTTAGAGAACAACAATGAAAATAAAACCTACATTCTTTTTAAAAAATGCTTAATTTCCTAGTGATATAATGAATTTAATTTAAATCGTTAGAACCGTTTTCGGAAAATCTTGTTAAATCTATGGTATAAAGTGCCACTTCTGGTTAGAAGATTTTGATGAAAAGGCTACTGTAACATCCTAGGCATACACAAACCTTAATTATGTAATTTCACTTTCGTATCACATTTCGTTTTTGAACTAGACTGTCAACACGCACATACATAGACTCATACGAGATTCGGGTATTTTGACTGATGTGACCTCTAAACGTGTATTTTTGTTGAAAACTCGGATTCGAAAATTTTCACGATAGCAATAGTTTACCTTACTGTATACCTATATTTCATGTTCAGATAAGCGGAAGTGAAAAAACAATTTATAAAGAACAAATTAAACCTAGTAGTTTAATGAATAATATATAAACTTAACGATAGCGAATTTAAGTTCACAATAAATAAATAAAATGTATAAAGTAAAAAGGTTTTGAAAATGGGTAACCAACCCCGAAAAGTTCAGGCTCTTAAAGAATTGAAAAATAATATGAATGCCTTCAATAATCCCTCTCACATATACATTTTTTTGAGATAACAGTTCCCAACCATAACTAAAATGCATATGGCTAACATTAAATTAATTAATTTGAATATTCATTTAAAAGTTCTACGTTTTATAAATCAAGGGCAATATATTCAGTATTTGCAGACAATTGTTGTAAACAAGATTCCTTCTGCTTGGAATGGAATATTTACATGTTCAGAATAACAAGTTATATATTTTTTTTCTGATGACTAATCAATGAAATCATGTTATTCTTTGACCTTAATATATAGAAAATATATTGTAGCTTTTTGAACTTTGTTAAGCTCCGCTTTATGTTGAACAATTTTTTTTCTTTTTTTCAATTGTAGAGTGAGCCGTATAATCTAGTTCGAGATATATTCCAGACACATGTCCTTTTCCTAATAGAATATGTATCCTCCGCCCCGCCGCAAAACCATGCATATGTGATTTCCCGTAGCAGGCACCACGGCTAACCACCAAACCACCGGAAACTCTCACCAGTAGTACCGCAAGAAGTCGCGGCATTCAACGGATATTATAGATATGGAGTATATGTGTTCAAATTAAGTAAACATTAAAAAACATACGGTATCTAGTTTCAGAGAAAATTCCAATTTGAGACACTATAATGTAGCCAAATTCGTTCGTTGAAATATATACTTACCTTACGACTGTTGTACCGTTACATTTTTTAGATCAGTGAAAAACTAGTTTCGTTGCATTATATGAAAAAAACGCTGCAAATTATTTCACAATGGTTTATTATTTCCAAAAAAATTATACATCTAAAGTAACATTACCTTCCTAGTTACAAAGACAATTAAATAAAAGGTGATTCCAATTATTGGATTAAACTTTTTTTTTAATCATGCTAAAAAAAATTAGCATTACTTCAGTAACACATTCAAAATTTAAACACCAAATTAAACGATATAACCCTTGCAGCAGAACATATAAAAAAACAACTAGAGACCATATCTTTGCTCCTAATTTCCCGATTTTTAGCAAATTTAAATACCTTTGAAACATCTTATAATAATATTGACAAAAATGTGTATACCTTTTTGAGTTATTCGGAATTTTATTTTACCATTCCTCTTATGTTTTTTTCCAGCTTCTTTTCGTTGAAGTATGTTACAATGTAATAGATAAATTTAAAGGGAGTCGAGAAAATGACTTTAGCGAAGTTTCATTGAAATCGTTAAGGCGCTACAGTCTATAGCAACGCAGGTTTTTCGGTCGCTGGAAAATGCGGATAGAAATGTCGATGAAGGAGGATCATCCTCGGGTAACCTCTACTTTAAATCCCAATTTGAAAAAAATCGGTCCAGTAGTTTCGGAGAAAATGCGCGGACGGCGAACGGTCAAAGAATTTTTATTCGTTTTTCGAATTCTACGTACTCTGAAACGCAAATACCTCGAATTTTGAGAGTGGGTTAAGTTTTTGATTTTTTTGGTCGATCACAATGTTTCATTATTGAAAATAATAAAGCAAAATACAAAACAGTTTATTATATAAACATGAACGTTTAACATAAAAAACAAATGATAGAAGTTTATATCTATGATATAGTAAAAATTTAATACAAATTTGAATTGAATAAAATCTAGAATGTTTTATTTGATGATCATAATATTTGGTTAGGTGATGGGGTAGCTCAGTCACTAAGCAGAGAATTCAGATTACTGATTTCATCCAATTTTTTTTTTTGTCCCAGACATGTGTCCCAGTTTTCTTTCCGATGGGCCCTAGGAGTTGAGAAAAAAAAATCATATAATCTAAAGCAAAATATATGTTATTTATTTTTGAATTGGCTCTGTCCAGATTTTTAGGTTACTACACATCAATCGTTTTATTTTTTTGTGCAGAAAAAAAGAAAAAATATTAACTATTGTATTGAATGAGTTATAATGTATGATAAAATTCAAAAACCAAAAGGCGCTCCTAGTAAAGTAGGCAAAGTAAATTTTTGATACGAAAAAGCAAATCAGATTCTTTTTTAGATCCCTTTAAAACTCTTAAATACCAAATATTATATAAATTAAAAATACAACTTTTAGTACTTGATTTTCTTGGAAGAATTTTTTTCCGTCCGCCAACTAAAGCATAAAATAACCCTTGGAAAACTGAATTAATGCTCTTCCTAGTGACAGCGATAATTATTGGATTTCATTCAAACTAGAAATAAATAAAAAAAAAAACTTCTAACCCGTTTTTATTTTATATCTTTAGTTTTAATTTGTTTAAAAAGATCGGGATTGTACCATTTCGTGTAGCAGACTAAGGCCTGAATCCCTATTCGTTTTCGTATGGATCGGTGAAACCGTTCTAAAGTTATCACAAATTTTTTGGTTGTTGACAACATTTCGAAGAGTCCAGGCTATGCAAAAAAAAGATATCGATTAGTACATAATACCCTACAAATCCGGACAAGGCAAAGGCAAAAATAAATAACATAATGTGTTTTGTTAGAAATCGTATAATTTTTTTTTCTCAACTCCTAGGACCCGTTGGAAAGAACGCCGGGACACGTGTCTAATATTTCACTATGTAGTATCACAAAAAAAAATGGTTGAAATCGGTGACTCATAGTCTGTATCCTGTCCTTGTGTAGTTCTTATGCCCAAGTTCCTGAATTCGATTTCGGCTGTGGATGGTATAATTATATTATATCATACCAGCTATCAACTTTAGATCGACCCTGGTGTCGAGGAACCCTCCTGGGGCACATATAGCCTCGATAAAGTAGGCACTCTTAAATTACTAATTAATTGAAAGGAAAAACCTAGTAATAGATTCTGATCTCGCTCAAATCGGGTTGTATGGTTACTCTTAAGGTAAGGTGTTTAATTTATTGATAAGTATTAAGTTTTCTATTTTTTCCCAATTATTAAAATCTATCTTGGGTGGGTTTTCCTCTCGTAATTAGTTAACAAATGTATGAAATTATGTTAAAATTTAATATATTTCTTATTAAATAAAATTGAATTAAAGTGTTTTCACCGACTTGGAGAACCAAAACCAAGCAAACCCAATAATATATTTCATCCACATCCATATCCACCTCCTTAATGAGATCAATTAATACTACATTATATTTCATAATATAATATTTTATTAATATATTTCGACAAGGTTTTACCTAGAAATATTCAATAACTAAATATTTGTATTCTATTTCAGTAAATCCAGGTCGATCAAACATGGATCTGAAGGAGGTGGACATGCGAATATATTGTCGTCTTTCGAATCGGATGAAACTACTTTAATTCACATTTTCATCAATTTCATTTCAACGTTGTACATACTTGATATATATATATATATATATATATATATATATATATATATATATATATATATATATCATATATATATATATATATATATATATATATATATATATATATATATATATATATATCATTTAAGATTAAGTTATAATTTGCATATGTTTGTAGTTAAAAAACAAAGATCGGGTTTGTGTCGATAATTTTTTTTAATATATGTACAGTAATAATTTTTAACTTGTAAAAGGGCCACAGATTTTTTTTTAAAGGAAATTTAATAAGTTATGTCAAAGATGAATTTAAAAATTACTATCGAGAGAAATAGTAGCTTACTGACCGTTGAAATTAATATTAATTATTTATAATGAGAACGGTTACAGGCGAAGTTTCATGTTTTATTTGTTAGTAAATGATGATTAGTAATTCATCACTCACAAAATACCTCATTTTCATAAATCTTATAGAACATTAGCGGTAACAACCGATTCACCAGACACTTTCATGGATGTGTAACTCAATAGGGCAGTCTAACCAAGGACAAATCCTCCTGCATCTCTCTCTCTCTCTCTATATATATATATATATATATATATATATATATATATTGAAATACCATTAAGAATACAGAAACTTTGGTATATTTGTAATGTTTTATTTTTGTTATCTATAAGTACTAAAAACATTCATTTATCAATGATTTCTGATTAATTGGCATTAACATCATTACTTATTGGTAGAATAAATCAAAGATTAAGACCACAGAATGTTTTTTATACACAAGAAAATCAGTTTTTAAATTAATGAACGAAACTGTTTGTATACAATTAAGAATGGATGAAAATATTAATACTATAAATTATCTCCTGATAAAAATATATATATTTGTTAAATAAATTTTGTATTTTCATTTCATTCGTCTGGTTGTTAGTAGTCAACTTCCCCTCTCCTACTCCCCTCTCTGTTGAATTGAATAAATATTTATTTCACTGACTCGTATCAGACAGGTTATTGAAGATATTAAGTCAACTGAGCATAATAAAAAATGAGAATTATTATAGCTTAAAATTTCAAATTTGTAAAATTGGCCTCTTTTATTATCTCTTTATCTTTGGCCAATTATTAACATACGCCTGAAACGTCGAAAATAACTTCATTTCATAGTGACCTAAAAATATTTTATTTACGAAAATTCTAGGAATTGGAGCGTTTTCAATCTGGAGAGGGGCAAACTTTGTATATTGAATTAGGTACAAAAGTTCGTAATTAATCAATTTTTTTCCACTTGAATCGTATGAATTTTAGCGCAAAATCGAAAAAAGTTAAAACCTCCAAATATATTGAGCCGTTTGGCGTGACTTAGGCCCCAAAATTGTCAAAATAACGAGGTTATATAGGACAAACTGCCCAATATTTTTGTCAGCCACCTTTTTTATCGATTTTGTGATCACATTTTCTTACGATCCAAGTAGAAAGCAAATGGGTATTAACAGTTTTTAGTACCTAATTAAATAGACAAAATTTGTCCTCTCGCGAATTGTAAACGCACCAATTCCAAGAATTTTCGCAAATAAAAGAGTTGTGATGAGACGAAGCTATTTACGAGGTTTCAGGCGGATGTTATTAATTCGATAAAAAGGGTTCTATATTTTAAATTGCAATAATCTATTTTGGAATCAACTATATCACTGTACAGATATTATAAAATTTCCAACTAGAAATGTTTATAAAATGCTTTATTTAAAGATGTTGATATTTGAGTTAGTCAATTTTGTCAACTCAAATATTAAATTATATTATTTTATTTTTCTGGATACTAGTACTTCCGAAACGTAGTGAATAAAGTTTTACGAAACAGAACACCATGAAAAAGATAAACATATTTTTGTATTTCAAAGGAATATAAACATTTTGAATCCCGAACTAATACAACTGACAACATGTTTGTCTTAAGTTCTTCTAGTAGATATATGGTGTTGTTGGAAGTTTCTCAGTTACGACTTTTAGCATCTATGTTTAGGGTTCTGTAATTATAAACACTTTTCTTTTGATTCAGGAAAATATCCATGTCTGAATTCCTGTTTATGTACTCAGAATCTATTTACAGAATTTGCATCTATCTAAATATAACCATCAAATTTTAAAATTGTCATGTTCGGTTGTTACCTCTAATGTTCTATAAGATTTATGAAAATGAGGTATTTTGTGTGGGATGAATTACTAATCATCATTTACTAACAAATAAAACATGAAACTTCGCCTGTAACCGTTCTCATTATAAATAATTAATGTTAATTTCAACGGTCAGTAAGCTACTATTCCTCTCGATAGTAATTTTTAAATTCATCTTTGCCATAACTTATTAAATTTCCTTTAAAAACAAATCTGTGGCCCTTTTACAAGTTAAAAATTATTTCTGTACATATATTAAAAACAATCATCGATACAAACCCGACATTTATTTTTAACTACAAACATATTCAAACTATAATTGAATCTTAAATGAAACAGAGGTGCACCATATAAAAGCAAAGCAACTGGGAAAAGGTTACAATATTTCCAAAACGGAATAATCAGGAAAATAGTAAGAAGAACCACGATGCAGAGAATGAAAACATTGGATATACAAGCAGTGCTAAAGTTATCTACAGCAAAAGAATTTCTCACTAAATCATTTTTTGAAAAGTCTCAACAATTGACAAACCCTCTTTTCAACAATTTATTACCAGCCATAATTCCAAAACGTTGGCAACAACTTACATAAGATAGGTTTTTTAAATTTAGTTGTAATCTCTAGAGGATAATTTCAACTCAAGCCAGGTGAGCCCCATCACCGATATAGAAAAAATTAAAATACACCTTACAATGTTTTTTAGCAGTAAAAGGATTATTACGAAGACAAACAAAAATCCAAGGATTCAAGAAGAACATAAATGAAAAACGGGGTTATGAAAAATAAAAAAATATATGAAATAACAATATAATATTGTAACATTCGTAAAATGCATTTATCGCAGTTATTTATTTCCATCTTCAAAAACACAATGAGAAAAGCCCAAACAAATTTTTTTTACTGAATATTTAATAGTTGACCGTTCTATTATAACGGAAGGAGATGGTCCGGGGTGGCGGTCGTAGGATAGTGTAGTATACTGTAATTTTCTAGGTTTTTCTCCATTAGCTAAACAAGTCAGCAAATTCCCTTATACCTGCCCTTACCCTGGTTTTCCAGTTCTAAGTGAAACTCCTAGCTGAACACACCTGTAAGTCTCTATTTTTATTCTTCTTATTTTATTTACTTATTTATTTATTTTTTGGTTTTCTTTTTTCTTTTCTTTCTCCACATTCCTTTATGTCTATTAATTCCTTTTTCCTTTTCTTCCAATCTCTCTTGTAGATCTGTAGTAGTATATTCACATTTGCATATATTATGTATTACAGTACAACAATTGTTACCATCTATTTACTTCAGTTTAGGATCTAGTTACTTAGCTTACTCTGTTTATATATTAATTTACTTACTGTTTATGATGTATAATGTTTATAATTTTCTGTCTAAATATTATGAAACTTCCACAATTCTCTATCTTCTGTATCTTGTCCGTTTTATCCTTGAAGAAGACCTGCAAAGTCGGGTCGAAACGTTGGCTTTTAATAAAATAGTTTTGCCACTATTTAGCCTATTTATGAACGCCACCCCGGACCACCTCCTTCCTTTATAAAATATTTAGTTTATTTTAATAATATTATTCGAGTTATTGAAAAATAATCCTTGATTTACATCAAGTTTCAGTTCTCCACAGCCGAAATATACGAGTTAATTAAAAGATTCAAAAAATCATCAAAATATTACCAAAAAGCATTTATTACAACCGTATTTAAATATCAAAATTTAAAAATATTGATAATTTTATAATCAAAAAGAGCCTTAGTCGATCTCGTTTGAGTAAACATCTCTGATTTACAAACGAGCCAAACGGGCACTCTTCCAGATCTCCAAAGTTTTCGAAGGACGGGGTAATTTAAGGTGTAAAATGACTTTTGACTTTTTCAACGTACAGCAATGACTTGATTTTTTTTATAAATAAAAGTCAAATCCTATAATTTTTATTCATGAAATTCATATCAAAATAGATATCGTTTCAAAATAAAAATACCTCTATTAAATGTGACACAGAGAAATATAATGACATTAAAAGACCTGTAAAGAAACTACCCAGCATAGCAGTGTAATATAAACATTTCTACAGTAACACTCTTATAAAATTTCTACCTTAGTAAATCAAGAGGTCATCTTCTTTTCAGGCGTCTCGGATAGTTATCAGGAATCGAAGAGGAAGCAAGGCTAGAAACAAGAGGATTCGGATAGTTTATTATATAAGGACATGTATCTTGATTGGGCCAAATCGGAAACATGTGGAATATCAAGGTCGTTATAAGGATTGCATACGATATGAATGCAATAGTTTAATGGACCCCGAAGCTCAACTCCAGTCCAAATAGACCAAGTCGTCTTGTAATGCTTAACTGTAGTTGAGTATTTTGTCATCTCATTCCTTTATAATTTTTTTTTAATTATAGGTTTGGCAAACAAAAATTTTGTGACAAGAAATTTGTATATCTGTTTATATTTTGTTGCACAACCCAACAAAATATTAAGAGAGTGGATAGAGGAGCGTAGTGTATGGAGTTCTAGAATTTAGGGAAGATTTTTGGACGTTTATTCATTCATCTAGCTTATTTATAATTGATTTTAATTTTTTTTTACTTCGAATTAATGGTAGGAAGGAGGTGAAACGATATTCTCGCCTCCTTAACATTTTTATTGGGGGAGGGGAGGTGATAATCTCCCTCGATCTCCCTAGCTTGTGCCAATGTGTACTTCGGACAATACACAATAAACTATCTGATGCTTTTAGTAGATATTAACACATTTTGATTTTTCTGGTTTGATATCTCCTTAGCGGTGATGAAGTTCTTATCCAAGTATGCCTTCAACACTAACCTTTTAATATGCGAGGGAGTGCTTTGCAGAAAGCACGTGTCTTCTGTACCGAGCTAATAGGTCACAACGAATACAATACTTAGTCGGTTCAAGTTCATTATTAGCACAATATCATTAATCCCCTATACTATTTTCCATATTAGTAAACTATTGCATTACAAAATGACAACTTTAGAACAGTTATAATTAACATACAAAATTGATGTATCCGGCCTTTTGCGCTAACAGCAGCGATATGTTCTACAAATAAAGAATTTCCTAATTTATTTTATAAAACATATTGGTTTTAATGTTTCAATTGGAATAGAAATATAGTTTTTCTCGATTCCTAGAAAATTATGAAAACGACTAGGGTTCACGTTGGAAATAAACGATTCAATTGTTATATGTTTACTTTCACTTGCTTATATATGATACAGAAACGGAAAGTAATGCGATCGTCAAAATCTGAATTTTCATCGAAAATAGTTGTTTTGAGCTCTCCAGTTTCAAAATAACCAAGTCCAACAAAATGGTCTGTCTGTTTGTGTATTCATGTGAACAGTCTTGCTCAAAAACGAAAAGTCGTATGGAAGTGAAATTGCATATTAAGGTCTTCATATACGTGAGCTGTTTCAGCAAATTTTTCGTCACAATCGACTAACCGGAGGTGGCACTTTACATAATCGATTTTACACATTTAAATTCATTAAATCAGTATAAAATTAATGTAATGAAAGTTTTATTCTCAATGGTGTTCTTTAACGGGACTTAAATGCCTTATTTGCAATATTCCTTCCTCTAAAGTACCTTTCATTTTTTTTTAAAATAATTAACCATTTCAAAATTACCTCTGATATATAAAATAGTTAAATATACGATACGAAATAAACGATTCAATTGTTATATGTTTACTTTCACTTGCTTATATATGATACAGAAAGGGAAAGTAATGCGATCGTCAAAATCTGAATTTTCATCGGAAATAGTTGTTTTGAGCTCTCCTGTTTCAAAATAACCAAGTCCAACAAAATGGTCTGTCTGTTTGTGTATTCATGTGAACAGTCTTGCTCAAAAACGAAAAGTCGTATGGAAGTGAAATTGCATATTAAGGTCTTCATATACGTGAGCTGTTACAGCAAATTTTTCGTCACAATCGACTAACCGGAGGTGGCACTTTACATAATCGATTTTACACATTTAAATTCATTAAATCAGCATAAAATTAATGTAATGAACGTTTTATTCTCAATGGTGTTCTTTAACGGGACTTAAATGCCTTATTTACAATATTCCTTCCTCTAAAGTACCTTTCATTTTTTTTTTTTAAATAATTAACCATTTCAAAATTACCTCTGATATATAAAATAGTTAAATATACAATATGGGACAATTTGATAATTAACTAAAGGATAAATAAGAGATCATAATTGAGAATAGTTGTAATAGAGTACCCAATGAAAAAATTTTATATCCGCTTTAAAATCAACCTTTTTAATATTTTATGTTTATCAACTTATTCGTTGAATAATAATGATACTAAAGATCGAGTAAAATGCGAGAAAGTGCATATCCATTTTCAGTTCTCACACAGAGAAAGCTCACTATATTTTTTATCGATGGAATGTTATCGATGTGCTAAACCATCATTCAAAACGAGATCGTTCGGCATCGGTACCCGATCGCGCTCAAACGCACCTGAGATCATTAAAATTTTATGATTCGGCCCAACAAATATCATTGCTTCTAGGCAGTGAAAGATATGCTTTTAATTATTCGTACGTAATAAAATATTTACGAGTTGAACTGCTGATGTTTAATTTCCGGAGATATATTCCCAGAAACGCTAAAATCCTTCAAAGATTTGACAGTAATTTTCGGAGGGTTTATGAAATATAAATGAGTACCCCGTTAATATTTAGAATGTTATAATATCTTATAAACCATATAGCATGATTAATATTTTAATTTTTTTTGTAAGTATGGTTATAATCAATACGGTGATGTGAACTTATGAAGTTTTCGATAATATCAAACGTTACATATAGGCTCTAAACATAGCACCATCAAACCAATTTCTTGGATTTAAAAACGTATCATAATACTATATATATATATATATATATATATATATATATATATATATATATATATATATATAGGCATATTTTGATAGTTAATCAAAAAGGTTTAGTTGATTGTATAAACTAAGCGATTGAAACGAGTTCCATATGTGGCAACTGCCTGTGGGTATACTGATGGATGTACCCGTATGCGTATTGTGATGTGGGTGAAATTCTCTATTGTAAACAGTATAGGTTTGTTATACGCACATACAGTTCTTTTGGAAAGTATACTATGCGATAGTTAGTAACTGATACCGAATAAGTAACAGGTACATTGAACTGTCATTATCAAAAATTATAACGTACTTTTTGAGGAGGAAAAATATTTAAATAAAATATGAAAATGTTTGTAATGGGTTTTAGATTATGTTTTAAATGTATAATATAAATATTTGAAATATTTAATTAATATTATGTTCCAAATATTTATTATATATTCCTAGATGATAGAGTAAAACATCAAAATGTAACAATTAGTACAGTAATATAGAAATTATGATTAATACAATTATTGAAAGAATCAGATCATATCTTATACAAAATCGATTGTTTTAACTTGGAAAAAAAATCATAATAGAAACGAAAACTTTTATAATGAAAATGTTTTTATTCTATTTTATATAATAACATTGTCCCTTCAGATGAGCTATTTTCAATTTTTTTCAATATTTTCCTTTTTTTTTATTACCCAAGAACGACTTATCAGCCACTCAGTTTTACTATCATATTACAAGAAAAGACTTTTTTAATACATATTATACAAATAGACATTATATGACGATTCATAACATTAAATAATTAAGAACTTTCCCTGTATTAGATTAGAAAATTGTGCGTTTGTTGAATATTTGTTATATAGTTGTATATTTTATATTTGGTATATAAAGGGGTTTGTTTCATTTTTATTCATTTATAGTTTTTTTCTGTTTCGATAAATGAAGTATAAATTCACAAAAAGGCAATATAATATTATATTATAAAATCACAAGCGATTCTATTTCCCATCTTCACAACTAAAGTTATTCTTGTTAAAATAAAAAATAAGAATTAAGAAAATATAAATAAAAAATATATTTTTAAATATTTCCTTGTCATTTTATCATTAATTTTGTTGTTAAAATATATACGTTGTCTTAATAGCATATCTTTTGTCATTTCATAATGAAATTAAAATAATTATGCATATAAAAATTAAATTAAATGACAAAAGACCAGTATATATATATATATATATATATATATATATATATATTAGCAATAATAATTTATTATTGAACTTTCTTTAAAAACCACCAATTGTATGCCAGTCGCATAATAATTACTAGACGGGACGATGAAGATTACATTATTATGGTAAATAAAAACATCATTATGCTAATTAATGTGCCTAGCTAAGGCGAGATCAAATAAATGTATCAGAATACATAATATATGGTAATGTTATGTTAGTAACTGGTTTGGTCTAGGGCTTAAGTCACGGAACCGTCTAGCCTGGTTATGCAACGCCGGGGGCCCGTTAGGATACTGTACCGTTTTATCAGGCGAAACGCTGTGGCTTAGGAATTTTGTACATTTTTATTTCTTTTCAATATATTATTTTAGGCAAATATTCATCTTACAAAAAAATTAATTTGTAGACATCAAAGATATGGGCGAAGTCATTATCAGATTATTTTAAAGTATTATTTTTTTAAAGTAGGACAGCTTTAAGGATCAAAGGGCGCAATATAAGAGAAAATATGCTCTGCCAGACATTATAATAAACTTACAAAGTGTTTATTTTCTCATTCGTTCTGAAGGTCCCGTTAATGGAAGTGGATATTTCTAAATCTATTATTTTTAAAAATTTTATAAAATATTTATATTGAATATTTAGTAGTTGACCGTTGCATTATAAAGGAAGGAGATGGTTCGGGGTGGCGGACATTAATAGGCTAAATAGTGGTAAAACTATTTTATTCAAAGCCAATATAAGTAAGTACATTAAAATACACCATATATATATATATATATAATATATATATATAATATATATATATATATATATATATATATATATATATTATATATTATATATTATATTATAATATATAATATATATTAAAATTACTTATACAACTTAAGTACATTAAAAATACTTATATAAATAAAAAAAACATTATATAACTTTATAAATAAAAAAAAACATTAAAATTACTGTTCATATTTTAATGTACTTACTGTTTATAATGGTAATAAGCTTATTCACATTGTTTATAATTTTTTGTCTAAATATTATGTAACTTCCACAATTCTCTATATTTTTGTATCTTGTCCGTTTTTAGCCCTGAAGAAGACCTGCAAAGTCGAGTCGAAACGTTGGCTTTTAATAAAATAGTTTTGCCACTATTTAGCCTATTTATGACCGCCACCCCGGACCACCTCCTTCCTTTATAAAAGATTTTGTTTATTTTAATAATATTCTTCGAGTTATTGAAAAATAATCCTTGATTTACATCAAGTTAAGTTTCAGTTCTCAACAGCCGAAATATACGAGTTAATTAAAAGATTCATAAAATCATCAAAATATTACCAAAAAGCCTTTATTATAACTATATTTAAATATAGCATTTAAAAATATTGATAATTTTATAATCAAAAAGACCCTTAGTCTATCTAGTTTGAGTAAACATCTCTGATTTACAAACGAGCCAAACGGGCACTCTTCCAGATCTCCAAAGTTTTCGGAGGGCATGGTAATTTAAGGTGTAAAATGACTTTCGACTTTTTCTACATACAGCAATGATTTGATTTTTTTTATAAATAAATGTCAAATCCTATAAAAAAAAAAATTCATTCATGAAACTCATATCAAAATAAGGTATCAAAATAAAAATACTTCTATTAAATTTGACACAGATAAATATAATGACATTAAAAGACCTGTAAAGAAACTACCCAGCATAGAAGTATTTCTGCGGTAGCACTCTTATAAAATTTCTACATTAGCAAATCAAGAGGTCAACTTCTCTTCAGGTGTCTCGGAGTGCTATCAGGAATCGAAGAGGAAGCAAGGTTAGAAACGATAGGATTCGGATAGTTCTGAAGTTTATTAAAGAAGGACATGTATCTTAATTGAGCCAAATCGGAAACACATGGAACATCAAGGTTGTTATGGATGATTTTATCATTGAGGATTTCATGATGGATTCTGGATTGTAAGGATTGCATACGATATGAATGCCATGGTTTAGTGGACCCTCAAAACTCAACTCCAGTCCGAAGACCTAGTCGTCTTGTAATTTTTTAACTGAAGTCAAATATTTTGTAAGTAATCGGAAGTTTAGAGTGTTTAAGTAAGTGTTAAAGGAACAGGGACGTTGAGCTGTTTTCCGTTTCAATCTTGTTTGAGGATTCCAAGTTTGACGTTTGTCTAATTGGAGTTCTAGATATCAGATTTGTTCAACATGGATAAGTGGAGTATTATTAAAGGACACCATAGGAGAAGAAGTCATTGGTTTGCGATGAAGGGTAAAGTTTATTCGTAGGATTTATTGCGATTTATTTTAAACTTCAAGTAATACTACTATTTACAACGAAAAAGTCTAAAATCCGCGAACTTAAGAAGAATAATTACCAATGTGGATTTTTACTAACTATTGCAGTATGCTTGAAAATATTAGGCGTAAAAACAAAATATTTTAGAAATAAATTTAAGTAGTGTATGGTAGCTGCAACAGCTGTACTAAACTGCACAGTGTGTGTCGGTAAATACTAATTGTGTGTGTCGTTTAAAATTATAGTATTTAGTTACACGTGTGGGTTTGTAACTGATAATAAATAAGTATGAATTGTAAAATATTATAAAGTTTGGGGGAGAGGTTTGTGGAGACTGATTTAGAGTTGGGATGCGGTTAAATGTTATTATACCCACTGCGAACCCTCGATTATCAACATGTTAACCTTATTATTTGAATAAAACAGAGTGGTATGGCGCAAGCTGTGCCATCATGATGTCTGGAGAAATATATTTTGAAGAGATTTTTGTATTTTTGGAGGAAATCCTGTTTTGTGGGGTTTCAATTTGGGTGAACTCTCAAGCATGGAAACTAGGAATAAACGTGAAGCAAACAAAAAAAACTTCAGTAATAGGATAGACAATAAAATATTTTGTGAGGAGGCGTCCTCTATAATTATTAATCAGTATTAATCAATATACCGCTATAATTAAAAATCAATTATAAAATTATCAGCATTTTTAAACGTCGAGGACGAAAAAAAATTGGAGACAGAAAGATTTTTTGAAATATTATAATGAATTTTTAAGCTTTTAGTCAACTCCTATAATCCGGCTCTTAGCGGACTAAAGCTGTCAAGAATTATTTCTCAATATTTATAAGATGTCATTATAATAAAATCAATCGTTGATAAATTTCTTATCATTAACCGAACTTTTATTATAAATGAAAATACATACATACTGTGTACTTAAATTTAAATTGGAAGAGAAGAGCAATAGAATTTCTAAGAAAGGGGTAGAGAGGTAGAGGGGTCATGCGCCATCGATCAAACAGGGCTCTTCTGACTCACTGTAAATATGAATAATAAATAATAATAGATAAATTTTCAAGAAGAGTACTCGATAGGAAAAAAAAATAAAAGAACCTAGAAAAATGTTGGTTCTTGCCAAAATAAATATAACAAAATAGCTGATGCAATCCTCGAATCTCGTTTTAGACGTTTGTTCCTTCGTAATTTTTAACAATATTTTTTCTTTCTTAAAATTGGATAAAGTAGTATAAACATGTGGTTTCTGTCGGGTGGTTAATAGTCAAGAAATGAGTCATAAAACAATTGTTATTACGTATGCCGAAGTTCCGGCCGAAGATTGTGGAACATCATCAGAGAACCAAATTCTGTGAGAAGTAACAAGAACTGCTCTTAATTAAGCCAGTTGATGAGAGAAATTATCGTGTATATCTCACGAAATTTTCTTAGGTCGAAACATTGAAATAGGTGATAAAAAAAACTGTTATGATTGATTTACTTTTTACCTTCAAAGATAAATATTAATTCAATGTTTATACAAAACGAGACTAAATTTCTGTTTTGAGGCAATCAAAACAAAAGTTCTACATAGCTACTCCACACTAGTACAATGCGCCCCCTTTCCCAAACATTTTTATTGTTCTCCACTTTTTATAAACAGTGGAAGTGAAAATTGTACATCATATATAATTACACTCACTGTGTAATGTCTGGAATTTCCTTCATGTTGAAACCCTAAAAAAATATGGTTCCCACCAACAATTCAAAACCCTGTAAAAACGTGCATTCCCGAAATTTTCGATGGCGCATTTTGCGGTATACAACCCCCTTCTGGATACCCCTGATTCTATATACACTTAAAACTGAATATTATAGAATCGTGGTTCAGTAGCTTTTGTAACAGAACTCCTGAATAGTAAAAAAAAAATCAATAAGTATATATTAAAATTATATAAGCATGAAATAATAAATTAACAATTCTAACCTTTGCAAATACGTAGACAAAAAACTTATTATGAAAGAAATTACTTACAAAGATCGTTATTTTAAAAGTAATTACATATGTCTTGATCAATCCTTTAGTATGAATTATAATGAAGATATTTGCAGTTATCTATCATTTTCTTATCATAATGTGCTTGCTTTATCTTAAAGAGCATATTGGGCAAACAAGCAAATGGGCGTGTTAGTTATTTCAGTAAAAATAAATTAAAAAATATTGAAAAGATATCTTTAAAAACAATTAATTAATCGCCTATATCAATAAATCAATTAAATAAAAAAATTTCGTACAACCAGGATTTAAAAATGATTAAACTACGATCGAAGTTCAAAGGCATAGTGCTAATTTTTCTATTTGATTAGAAATAACAATAACAAATTTGAAATGTATAATAAAATATTCTTGGCGAATGAATTGAGTGCAGTGCAGTACAAATGGTACCACGCGGAGCACAGACAGAAGTCCATATTAAATAGGCATATTTACATTTCAGAGAGATCTTATATTATCTAAATGTAATTATTTATATGTACAACATTCTTATCACATTCTGAAACGCTGATAGGACACGAATCTGCTGTTTACAAGGGAAGTGTTTTCAAACGAAATTCTTTATATTTCAAGATGATAGTTACTGATGTGTATACAAACATTACATATTAAATATCTATATTAAAGATAAAAGAATAGTTACGGAGAACTGGATGGTTTATGTTTTATACTGAGGTTAATGTGTTGATTAGCATATTTTCAGTAATTATAAAAAATAACAATCCACTGAAAGGTTTGTTACAATAGAGCAAGAATAGGTTTTGAGAAAATATCAAATTTCTATTAAAGTTATGAATCAAAACAACAATATTCAATAACAACAGTAAGAATATTCACGTATTTATTCCAAGGGCAACTATATTTGTCACCATTGCTTATTTAAACTATAATTAAAAAGCTGATGAATAAAAGTTACTTTCATTTGTCTTGTTGAAACTGGATTTAAAAATAATAATAAATACAAAGATTCAAATAACTTTAAATTGAAAGTGGATTATCTTTATTACTATGGATGTTTAAAACAAATACTGTTTTGATCGTCAGAAGAAAAAATTACTAGTGGGAACTCAATAATTTTGAATAAAGAAACGATATTTTGATATATAATATAGCTATGAGACATGTAATTTTCTTATCTCCAAGTGAAAATAGCGTTTCCATATTGAATGACGATTAACATCTAAAACAATTATTAATTTCTAAATACATTCCAATTCGTGATTATTTTATGTATAAAAAAATTAATAATTTTAGCTTTATAATGACGAGGAATAAGCGGCTGTTATTTAAGAATGTCAACAATATAATAAACAAGTTCCTACTCACAGCTATGCGAAAAGACTCCCAGCGATGCCGGGTAGGGACTGGCCGCCTCCGAAGGGAGTAATGTTTATATCGGAGGCAGGTGGAGGTGGGGGAGGCGGCTGCGCTATCGATACTATCCCAGATATCCTGTGGTATCTAGTATCTCGGTCGAGATATGTGGTGGCGATAAGCCTGCGGCTGCGGCTCTTATGAGCACAAGAAAAGGACGGTGTAGCCTTCAAGGTCATTCATTACACGAGGAAGGAGTCTTGGTCAGATCCTTGTTCAGTAAGCCCTGACTGAGTTCAGCACCGAAATATATCAAAAGATAAGACCATTAGGTAAAGGAACCAGTAATAAACAGTTTTCAACTCATTAACAGATAATAATGTTTGTATGCCCCAAAAGAGAGTGGAAATATGAGTATATTTGCAGCTTGAACACTGATGACAAAGAAAGAGATGCCTGAACCTCCAGTCATGTCCCACTAGTCGAGTGGATTGATTAAGCTGATTTTATATTGGATCAAGGTTAGATCTCTGTTTTAGAGAGAATTCCTTACTACTTTTATTTATGAGTTAAGTTTGAAGTATCGATTCATTCAACTGTAGTTTTCCATTTATAAGTTTATAAAGTTTATAAAACTGCAGAATTTATTTAGGATTTTATTTTATTCCTCTGTTTTTCCTATGCTTTTTATGAATAATTAACTACTTGACTGTATAGCAAAACAAAATTCTATAAAACACTAAAGTTGCTGACAATCAATCCCGTTTGCTAAGACCCACCTTCAAAACTAAAGCTGTTCTTCACGTTAATGTTTACAATTTCTTTGTCTATTAACAGTAAATTTAAAAAAAAGATAAACCTGTATCACTGCAACCCATAAATGGTCCTAGCTACAGTGCATTTTAAGAAAGTACTGTTTCGAGACTAATAGTTGTCCAGAGAGGTTATTAGGCCGGGATCATGCTCAACTATCAGGTTTTCCCGCTTAGTTAATTATTTAATTAATAATACACTCTTTAGAAAGTCTACTGACTCCAGAGCCGATTCTATACATTTACCTTTGTAAAATACGATGCTAAATGCTATTTACATTTACCTAGTGTCCTTGGACCTACTATGTCTGATCTACCGGAACACAATGACACAATACTGGCTACTTTTGCAGACGATACCGCAATCCTAAGCTCAGATAAAAACCCTATTCGAGCATCCACCATCCTTCAAAATCATCTGAACGATATTCCAGATTGGACAGCAAGATGGAAAATTAAGATGAATGAAAAAAAAAAAAAGTGTGCATATAGTATTCACTCTTAACCATAAACCTTTCCCTGAAATATATTTCAATAACAGATCATTAAAATCAGATGTAATTAGGTATTTAGGTTTTTACCTGGACAAAAAACTTACTTACTTGGAGGACTCACATCAGACAAAAACGAATATAATTAAATAGACGATAAGGTCTTTTTTACTACTAGTACAGATTACTTGACAGACGTTCAAAATTATCTTTAACTAACAAACTAATCCTTTATAAAGTTTTACTTAAACCTATTTGGACTTACGGCATAGAACTGTGGAGCTCTGCTAAAACTTCCAACATTAAAAAAGTTCAGTCCTTTCAGTCCTAAGTGTTGCGAAGGATACTTGACGCACCGTTTTATGTCGCGAATGATAAAGACTTACCTACATAAAGACTTAACTACATAATGACCTAAAACTTACTATATAAAGACTTAAACGTACCTACAATTTTAGATACTGCAAAATAGAACTACAATAACTTTCACCAAAGACTGACGTACAACATGAATCCCATGACAGAAATCCTCCATCGTACAAGAAACCCGTACAGCCCACTACGACGATTACGTAGGCGTTGGCTAAGAGACCTGCTGTTCTGATTTGTATCTCGGACGTGATGGGAAGCTGTGAAGCTGCCAAAAAACTTGCTCATTCCAAAGAAATTTGCAGATTGCAAATTTAAGCTAAAATTCTAAAAAAATTTTTGGTTAATAATAAATAAATACCTTTCTATATTACAATTTTATTTATAAAGATGGATAATATGTTTTGTTGGGGGTGCCATTGACCGTTCAAGTAATAGGTAAGTACACGGGCAGATCTACGGGAGAGGTTTTCGGGCTGAAGCTCCCCCTTCCCCAAAATGGTAAAATATAACCATGTTTTATGGAAAAATATATTAAAAAATTATCTCTTTAAGTATTATTGTTCGTGTAATTACATTTAAAAGGACTTAAGGAATCACTTAAACACCATTTCATATAGATAGTTAGTTTCTTTCTTTTTTCCAAAGTAATTATCATCAATTTTTATGAAAAAAAAAAAAAAAAATTCGGGCTGAAGCCGCCCCCAAAATTAAATCCTGGTTCCGCTAGTGGGTAAGTATAAGAAATTGGTTGATGGTGAGATCATAAATTCACTAACAAGCGTATAAACTTGCATGTACGGTTTACGTTGTAGGCTTATATAAGATCAACAGATACAGAAATTATACGTATACGTATATAAGTCAAATTGTCAACCTTCATCAATGAATTATTCATATATTATTAACTTCAAATATTTATTGATTGAATATTTATTGAAACTGCTGACAATTAGAAGGGAGTCTGTTAAAAATAATGAAAATAGTGATATGTCAAATATGGGGAAAATAGCATCCAGCAGTACTTATTCTGTGGATTGGTTTACTTATAATTGTATGTTAAGAAAGGATATCTCTCATTTGACACATTTTCATTATCCTCTTATTCATGTGCATGTTAATTGAAGCTATCTCTTATTAGTATGTTAATGTATCCGTATAAATCAGAATGAAATCGTTGGTAAATAGTACTTATGTTTTGATCCACTGTTACCAGGTGGAAGTCAGAATGAAGGATTTGTTAGTCCCCAAGGGTTTTTAGGGATAGGTAATATTTTTGATAAGAAATACTGTAGTTTTTGTAAGCGGGTCTTTTTGTCTATTCCTTTCATCTGTGAGGTTATGACCTAAGATAATGGTAACATCAGTTCGGCTTTCGCACATTCCATTTAACGACACATTTCAATCACACAAAGTTAAAGGCTACGTTGTCGAAGCATTATAACAAGAACTATACGATACTGCTGTATTTTTTATCGCTCAAGCGTTTGGCAGTCTGGTACCAGGCTCTTCTCTTTAAACTCAAGGCCATACTATTTTATTTTCCGATCGATATCTCTCAGTTTGGTAAGGCTCAGAATAAATTATATTTTAAATATTTTATATTCGTCTAGTCTTGGTGGGATTACCCCAAGGTTCAATACTGGCTGCACTACTATGTATATTACTTAAGTCTAAAATTCTCAAAAAAGTAAAAAATTTATATTTGTTGCCTATGTATATAATACATGTTTCTAGCAAACGACCGTTGTTCAATTGTTTAATTTATTTTAAATTACATTTAATTGAAAATAAACATTGTATCTATCTATATTATGAAAAAGGTATCAGGCAATAACAGGAATGAATAAGTACATTTCAGTTACGGTTGGTTGTTCAGATGAGGACTGGAGAAAAATGGTGATCTGCCCCATTCTCAAAAAGGGAAACATGTTTAGGTACCATGACTATTGAGGAATATCTCTGCTCCCCTGTGAATTTAAAATACCTTTAAATATCTCATTTACCGACTTCTCCCTATTATTAAATGGGAGGCTGATCAATACCAATGTGTATTCCGGCAGAGAAGATCTTAATGTCTAAGTATATCAGACCACCACTCCAGCCCAAATCTTCAGCCCTGAAACCAAACTGGTGAGAGGAAGGGAGTACAACACGCTCACACATCTCTTCACACATCATCTCTTCGTTGACTTCAACTCAGCATATGATAATATACACCCAAAAGAGTATTATAAAGCATTATTTGACCTGACTGTTCCTCCCAAGTTCATAATACTCATAAAGCCGAGGATGTAAAATGTTTAATGTACAGTTGAGGTACAAAGTCGGAGATCATCAGAATTCCATTTAGGAGAGGAGTAAAACAAAGGGGCGCCCCGTTATGCCTACTTTTTAACATGGCATTTGAAAAAGTAATAAGGACTTACACGTACAAACTTCAGCATTCCTTGCTTCGGTCGAAGCTAAAACCAAGTACTTGGTTTCGGATCAGGCTCCAAAATCGACTTTTTGAATTATGCCGAGTTAAAAATCCTACCAGGATTTGTACTCGTAATTATTTTTCTATTTCAAACTTCGGTTATCAGGTTGTCGGGCAACGCACGGTGCTGTGCACACGCTTTAACCCGCTCGGCTACACTGCCCTAATAGATGTATGATCTATATCAAGAGCCGGATTTATCATTTTTCATCAAGCTTGGAAGAGAGATGGGCAGGACATCTTGACAGAACTCCTGACGATCTACCTCCTAAGAAAATTTTGTTCGAACCCCATCTTAGTTGTCACAGAGTTGGAAGGCCGAAGAGCGGTGGCAGAGAGTGGTGCACATGATGCAATAACATATTTGAAGGTGCGAAACTGGATGGCAGTGAAATAGAAAAGTGACGCATGGTGTTTGCTGATGTAGGAATCCAGAATCCTTCATGGTTATAGAGCTATTGAAGAAGAAGTTTTTACTTGATACTTGAAATTTATTATACAATTAAAAAAACAACTCACTTTTCCTCTCTCCCCTCCACCCGACTAGAATTTGAAAGCTTGTTACATAATAAGGAACTCAATTATCTTTACATATCATAATCATACAAAGCTTAGTATAATCATACATCCTATTATGTTTTACTAACAACTACTAAAACCAACTTTTGATCATTAATTAGAAAATATGAGTTTAATATTTAAATCATAAACTTTTCTGTATAAAGTTAGCCATTTAAATAATTTAAGTAAGCGATTTAAGTAAGTACATTAGGCATTAAGTTAAATATTAGAGTTGTGCCTCGCTTCCCTCCAGAAAATTGAAGGACCCTTGACAGCCACTCAGCAAATAGAATTTTACGTGAGAGCTCTCCCTTGCTAACACTTCAATTTTCTAGTAATTTCATTTACATAAGATATTGCTGTCACGGAATTGGATCAGTGGACGTATTCGACGAAATTGACGTAGAATATTCCTGCGCTAAATTCCTCATATATATCTAGCCTTGAAATGACATTCCTGTAATTCTCGGATAAATAAGCTCAAATATATGTTTTTAAGAAAAATAAATTTAAAAAAAAAACTTTCTTGTAAAATAAGTCAATTAGGAAATGCCCGTTACAATTACTTTTAATATTAATTAAAAACCTGCCGATGTCCGGCGTTGACTTTTTCTCAGAGTTTCATAAAAATTCAACGTTTGAAACATTGGAAAGCTGAATTTCTGATCTTCTTACCTATACCAAAACTTGACGATTTAATATAAGGGGGAATGGTTAATCTTGAGATTTGAGAGAAACATTATCCGAAGAAATTAATGACGTATTATAAAGATAATTTTGATTCAATAACATCAACACAACTTTAATTCAGTAGCATTAACATAATTCAATATTATAAATATAGCTTAAATAAATTTACGTTTTACGCAACAGTTCAGGCCCGGACAATAGAGTGAATTGCAGTCGCGTGAATTGCAAAGCCAGTGTGAACGTGTTGTCAAGGGATGTAAGTATAGTCCAAGTCCAGGAGTCTCTGAACGTTTTGGCACACTTGCCACATTGAGACCTCCACTAAGTCCCGCGGGCCATTTGGGATTGAAAAAAATGATTGTTCTATGAATGACACTTGAGTTGTGAAATAAGCTTTCTGAAAGAAATAACTCATGATATTACACTATTAACACCACATAAAACAAGCCTTCTCCTCAAAAAATAAATAGCTCTTAGCTGGCAATCCATGTGGAGTAAGAGCCCACCGAGCAAATAGAAGTAAATTAAAAGATCAGTAAAACTATGGTCCACCTCGAACTGCCCTATTCGTAGAGAGGAAGTTGCCTTAACTAAACTAAGGACAGGACATACAGACAAAATGCCAACATTGCTGCGGCACTCTCACAGTCACCCACATTCTCCATGAGTTTCCTTATTACCTATTGATTCTAACCAAATTCGGATTCATAACAGAATTATCAGTAGTTTTAAATAATGGCGAAGTTAAAATATTATCGGTGATAAATGTTCTTAAAGCTACCGATTTGTTTAAAAAAAATTGTAATTTGAGTTTTTTTTTTTTTTTCTTTCACGTTGATATAATTGTAATGAAGATTGGATAGGCGTTGATGAAATTTGCGCCTCTGAATCCTAAATAACATAACATGCAACTAATGTTGTCGTGACCTCGTATTTCAGTGATTTACTAAATTTTATATTTTAAAAATAGTTTATAAAAATTTGCCATGCAAACAGTGGGCCATGTTGAGGTGCTTGCCGTAGTTTGTAGACCCCTGGTCCAAGTCATGTAACAAGCCAGGCTATGTAGTGGTCAAGTCATAAGGATGAAACCAGAAGGAATCCCCAGGACGGTGTTAAGTAAGCAGATTTATAGAACCAGAAGTGTTGGTCAAAGCTTAATCGAGAGGATTGAGTGGCTGTTGAATTCTACTATCTGGAGGAATGGTTGTTGGCGATGGAGCAGTCCAAGGCTTGGTATGTAGCACCATTTAATAATAATAAGAGAAAAATACAAATTATAGTGAACTAAGAAAAACCTCCACCGTTTTTATTTTATATTTCCAATCCAAATTTGTTAACGGAGAACTCCACCGACCCCCACGAATATTGAGAAAGGCTTAGGGCTTTATAAGCTACATTGACTAGCATAACAACATGGATGATGAAAGTTACCAAGACCTGCATTTTTCAACATCTAGAATTTTTTCAAAATTTTTGTCTGGCTTTGAAAAATGTTGAACCAGTGAAAATTTAACGTATTATAACTTCTTTAATAATATTTTTGGATATAACGCGTAATTTTGGGGCCATAAAGAAAAAAAAATAGAAAACTGTCAAAACATTTGGGTGTTTTTTTGTTAACTCTGAAGTTTCCAGAGTTATCTAATCGGAAAACTTTTGTCCCAGTCCCTAGAATACCCACATAAATCATATTAACTTTGTTTCACTTTGTATTTTGAAAAGTCATTAAGTAAAAAATAAATCACTTACAAGGGAAGGCTACAGCCCATTTCAACCAATTTTGTTTCGGTGATACTAAATACAAAAATTTAAACACATATCCCGGTGTTCGTTCCAATGGGTCCTTTGAGTATAATACTCTGAAAATCCGGGCACAGCGAAGACGTAAACAAATAACACAGATTTTGTTTGAAATTATATAAAATATCTTTTTCTCGACTCCTAGGACTCCGAACACCGGGATATGCATAAAATATTTTTCGATATCAAAGAATATCACCAAAAAAATTTTTGTTGAAATTGCTGACTTACTGACTGTAACCTTCCCTTGTAAGTTGAAGAATTTTCCGTCTGTGAAATCATAACATTGTAAACTTTGCATTACTATTTTTCGCCTATAATAGAATTTATACTACTCGTATACACTTAAAAGTTTTTGCCATGATACATAAACAAATATGTACTAAAAATTTCAATCCATCGAAACTGACTTTATAAAATAAATCAAAGATATCTTTGTCATTTATAATGCTAAATGGATTCATTCCTTATAGTTTCGCTAATATGACGACTTTCACAACCGTTCCCAGTCTCCCCAGTACCCAGTATATGAAATTGATATATGGAGACTGAATTTTAAATATTTGGAGGTGTCGTCAAGATCATTTCGAGTTTTAAGACCTAAAATCCACTGCCTTCGAGATAACGCATAGGCTCACCACTTAAAACAATCACAATCACATTTTTTAATCATAATACATATGCAGCTACTTTATAAAACCATGTCTTATGAAAAACATATTTTTAAAATACCACTAAAAGTAATATTTTTCGTGTAATTACATTTTTTATGTTTTTTGACAGGACTTCAACAATAATTTTATGTAGATAGTTTTCTTTTTCTTCCGAAGTAATTATTCTTATATTTGCAAAAAAAAAAAAAAAGGCTTCCGGGATGAAGAGCCCAAATAGAATCTTGGTTCCGCTACTGAAAGGATAGTCTTAATCATAAAATAGTGTAATACATTATTAAGGTAAAATTTGTTTGTATTCATTGAGATCAAATAACCACCGCCTGAAAGTTTGAATTTTTTAATCCGGCTTAAATAAAAAATTGTAACTTGAATCAAGGTGGTTGAATATCTGTCAAATGTTGAGTAGAGAATGAATATAATTAATTACTTAAGCTACATGTTCATGTGAAAGTAAATTATGCATGAGCGTTCTCAAGCTCTCAGATTGATATCCACAAGCGAGTAAAATTATGAAGAACAGTAATTCTCAAATGGACAAGTAATTCAACTCATCATTATCATTTAGAGCCATAATATCTGCAGTTTATCCCTTAAACTCTAATCCAATGCAACGAAGACCCTAAAATCGATTCTGGGCTCAGGAGTGCCCCCATGGGAAATGCTATAAATTGGCTTTAGCCTATAAACAGCCACTATGGCCGCCGAGAAATAAATTAAAACCCTACCTAGGTGAGAATCGAAACCACAACGTTCAGAGCCGGGCACTATGGGACCCAGGCACCAACGTCCTCGATTATCTCAGGTCGTTAATTTATAAGAATGTACGAGATAACGCTCAACTGTCAGGTGTTTCCTTTAATTAATTATTTTAATTGATATTACTGACTTCATAGAGGCTGGGATGCCCGAGATGGTGCTATATGCTACTATAGTCGATATAAGAGTCGACTTATCTAACAGAATTACTTGCTAGTGACGGACCCGAACCTGGGACCACAACATAGGAGCAATGTGCCTTGGTAACTTTTCTACACCATACTTTGTAAAATTAATTATTCCTTTTCAAAATACTTACACTGTTTAGTTAGTGTTAACAAGTAGTTACTAATTTTTTTTCTTCACCTATAGGTTCCTATTTAGTATTGACAATTTTAAGTAGTTATAGAATAAAGCAATATAAAAATTAAAATTCGGATGTATACCCATTTTTAACAAATAATGTTTTAAAATTTATTTAATGAATTTTGCCACTGTATAAACAATACAATTAATAAAAATGCACACATTGGAAATATAATGACATGAACAGACTTGAAGAGATACTGCCCAGTGGTAGCACTCCCTATTTAATTGTAGGTGAGAAGATCACTAGGCTATCTTCTTTTCAGACGCTTAAGTGGATAATCAGGACTCGAGGAAGAAGCAAGGCTGGAAACAAATGGATTCGGATGGGACTGGAGTTTTATCATGAAAGGATAGGTATCTGGCTCGGGCTAAATCAGCGACACATCTAATAAAAATACCTAAAATGAAATATAAATAATAGCGACCTTTTTTATCAGTCAGACAAAATTTTTCGTGGCACTTAAATATGTAGTATAATCAAAGAAATAATTTTTTTTTTTTTTTTTTTTTTTTGACTTGATTCTTCAACTCACACCTGTCAGAAGTTCCGACAATCAGCGAGTGTGATGTCAAGATGAAGAGATTGGTCTTGGAATAGGCGTGAGGGAGAGGAGTACCCAGCGGCGTCCTTCCTGTCTTGAGCGTAATATTTCTAATTAGTGGAGGAGATCCCTCATCCAGCTTCTTTTAAGCCTCCTTCGGGTGCTATCGGGCATGTTAGTTGTGGCCATGCCTCGAATCAATGAGTTTGTATGTCCGTGTAAGTTATTATGAAATCGTTTGTAGTATGTTCGTATGTGGTCGTTAACTGTTGGCATCTGTAAGTCTTTATGTAGAGTAATGTTACTGACGTACCAGGGAGCTTTGGTAATAGTCCTGAAAGTTTTAGATTGAAAAGTCTGTAATTTACGTATGTGAGTCTTTTTGGCTGTCCCATATATCTGTAAAGCGTAGGTCCAAATAGGCTTGAGTAGGTAAGTATATGTATTCAATTTCTGTCTAAGTTTTAATTTCGAATTTCTTGCAAGGAGTGAGTACAATAGGCGTAGTCTTAGGTTTAAAGTTTTTGTTTTGTTTTTGATATGTTGGCCCCATGTCATTCTTCTGTCAAAGGTCAGTCCAAGATATTGAACTGACCAATATAAATCCTAACCAAAACCCTCACGTTATATTGCCATATTTCTCCTCAATCCATACGACGAAGACGAGATATCAACGAAAGATGTTTTTACTTTTCACACTTATTTGCCTTTAGGTCAATTTAATAAATAATCACAACCAATATTTGATCGCTATTTATTCATGGACCTTCCGGGGAATCTTTGCTCTATTCTTCAGCAACTAAAATAATACAATTAATATATTAAAGGTTCTATCACGAACCAAACATTTTTAACATTAATACACAACATTTAAAAACATTTATTTTTCATTTTATATATAGTTAGTAGATGACGAAGGCGTGTACAAATGATCCTAAATGCAGGGTACTAATACAAGGAGAAGTATCTGAAGCCTTTGAAGTTCGAACGGGTTTGAGGCAGGGAGATGGACTCTCGCCGATGCTGTTCAACTTAGCACTAGAGAAAGTAATAAGAATAACATGGAGGGATGCACGTTGGAATGAAACATAAAATCCTAGCATATGCCGATTACATAGCTGTCCTCGGAAGTAATCAAGGGGATATTGAGAGACTCGCTCGGACTCTATTAAAAAAAGCAGAGCAAATCAGAGTACAAGTAAATGTAGATAAAACAAAATATATGATAGTTAGCCGAAACATCCGCCCTAATAACATGATCTACGTGGACTCTAAGTCATTCCCGAAAGTAGACAGATTCAAATACCTCGGCTCCACAATAATGTCAATAAATGATCAACTAACAGAGATAGACCAGCGAATAACAAGTGCGAACAGATCTTTGCATGTAGCTCCATCAGCAATCCATCAGGACGCCTTTACACGACAATGAATGCCAGAGTAGTAGGCAAGAGACCACGTGTGAGGCCAAAAAGTAGATGGATAGATAGGATAAACAAAGATACGGCTGAGCTTCATGCAGCAAACTGGAAAGTAGTAGCCCAAGATGGCAGAGGTGGAGAAGGCCGGTTCAGGCGGCCAAAGATCTACAAAGTCTCTAGAGCCAACCGAAAAAAAAAATAGTAGATATAATAGAATAATAATTTACTTACATGATATGCCCCAAAATTTGGGTTTAATTAAAGTACATTTAGGGTTGTGGGTGGTCGAAGGTTTAATCGTTTTAGTTAGATTACAGCCATTGACTAAATTTATTATTACAATGACTTATCCAATTTATTGTGGCATATCATGTTAGTAAATTATTGGCGGTGGGGGGGCCGAGTGGGCTAATGCGAGTGCACAGCACCGCGCGTTACGCGGCAACCGAATTTAGCCGGAAAAATATTACCCAGTTCAAGTACCCGGTGGGAATTTAAACTCGGCATAATTTCTTTTAAAGTCAGTAAATTATTATCTTTAAATAAATAGGCATAGGCAAAACGATTCAGTCCCTTTTTCTCAACCGATTTTATTATTTTCGTTTAGTAGCTGTTGGTGTGCTTTAGTGTTATCAATAAATATAAATTGGGAATAGTATATATAAATAAGAATATAAATGTATGTTTGTTCAAAGCAACTAATTTCTGAAAGTTCTCCACCGATTGCTTTGTAATTCTGATACAACGTCGAAATAAAATTTAGGAGTGTTTCCGAATAGATTTTATTTCCATCTATCCCCCCCCCAATAATTTAAAGTAAAAAGAATTAAAATTTATAAAAATAAGCTACCTGAATAAATAAAATATGTAAACTTAAATCGATTAAGAAAATGCGACTTCCTGGCTAGTTTAAGGTCTATAAGTATCACGACTAAATATTCCTATTATTTATATTTAGTGATAATAATTCACTTCTAATCTGGACATCTACATTTCTATCAGATTTTCTTATAAATTTTCTGCGATAAAGTTGGAATATATATAGAAGTATAAATATATTTTTTATAGAAAATGTAATGTAGACATTTTTATATAACTAGTCAGTTTTTAACATTGTTGGCATAAATGTAACCTAGAGAAAACGAGAAGGCAGAGCTTGGGGATAGAGCATATTTTGAAGACTTTTGTATTTGAAACCCTGTTTCAAATACGCGGCTCAGTAGCTTGTAATATTATATTTTAAATGAACATACACCTGGTATGTTTAAGTGAAACTGTGGGTTGTGGTGTGACGTCATCTCTTGAGTTCACTGTTGTATTTATATCAGCGAATTCTGCTGAAAGGCTTCTGTATGACTGTATTAAAAACGCCTACAATACATTTTATCAACAGAATCTTGTGGAATTGTCATACTATGTATTTAAATTATAAAGTATTTAAATTAAACAATTGGATTTCAAATGAATTTATCGTTTTTCATTTTATGATGTTTTACCATCGAAATAAGGCAAATAGCCTTGAATATATATATCGAATATATATATTTAACATAACTATACTCTTTTCAATATACACACATAAAATCTTATATATTTTTTAAAAAGATATGTTTAACAAATGATATTGTCCTGTTAAACTGCTTTATGTTTCATTAGCTATATAGTCAGAAGCGATGTGAATAAAAAGTATCTGAAAACTAGCTTTGTTCCTTTAAGTCCAGCTAAATGCCAAATCGATACAAGTTCAAATCACGCGAAGGAGGACCCAACATGCATTGCTCCGAAGCCGTGAAACTCCGACAGTTCCCGAATACAATCCCGAGACCGAAAATAAATAATCTTTTTTTTTTTTAAGGCTGAGGCTGTTAGAGCTGGCAGTTCAATTTCAGCCAGTGGTGTTGGTTTACTTTTATTTCTATAGAATAAATATTGATATTTTCATTCTGGTTAGTACAGGTTGTATCCCCTATAGGGTAACTTATAGGTGCATGGTTTCGTGCAGATCCTATATGTCAGAGATGGGCAAATCGCTACTCTGAGTATCGAATACCAAGTATTTTACTCAAATTGAATCACTATTGGGAATTGAATCACTACTTCAGTTAAAAATTTGACATCAATTGAGTAGTAATTAAATTCTTTGATAATAAAAATAGGTCAGTATTTGAGTAAAATACTTGGTACTTGGTACTCAAAATAGCATTTGCTCCTCTCTGCTATATATACCTTAGGACACAGTTTGAATAACGTATTTATGAAATACATTGAAAGAATATTTCTTAAAATAATGATATCAAAATATTGAAGTCATTCAACAAAGTTCATGGTTCCAACAAAATAAGCTCAATGAAATAACTACGCGTATTTATTATTTCTTTTAATATCTATTTTCATATTTTAAACACTAGTTGGTACTCGCTTCGGTGGTACATATACTAAACACTGGTTGCAATAAAGCGATATAATTCTAAGTTTCTTTATTAAATATATCTAATAGTTTATATTTCACTATTTTCTTATTTTTAAAATAATTCGTTATAGAAAAACGCAAATTCACTGTGACTAAAAAAACTTCAGTTCTGGAATAACTGAATTTTTCGAAAACATCGTCAGTGGTTGTAACGGTAATACCTACATGGTCCATAATCTATTTCATCAAATGTAGTCGCCTTTTTTGGTAAGGAGGGCGTTTTTCCTTGGTTCTACACTTTGAAAACGTTTCACTCCTAGATTGTATTCACAAACGAACAATCGTAGAACTTTAAATATATTAATTGTGTTACCAATAATATTGATGAGAAAGCTTTGTTTTTTGCTCTATTATTCATCGAGATTTCCCATTTATTTCCTCCATCAATCATCAAGCTATTTCCTCCATGTATCTCGTAAGACATTTCATTTTCCCATTTCAGGCTGAAATATATTATAGTAAAACCCATAATTCCTTCATGGTTGTCATCATATTTTCAATTTACTTTTTCTTATTTGTATTAAGTACTTCATCCACCGTGCCTTATTAGCAGAACTATCTCTACTGGCATAACAATTACTTAATTTATTCAATATAATTATTATTTCGAAGAGAATTTTATTTGGGTGTTCATTCAAAATACAAAGTAAAAATAAATAAATTCTCTTCAATTATACACTACAGTCAACCATCAATTCACTAAAATTATTATTTCATTTTTACTTTCACTTACGTATATATGTAATATATAGTAAGTGTAAGTATTGCGATCGAGAAAATTTTTGAATCTGAATTTTCGACGGATTTATACGTTTTGAGGTACCCTGAGTCGAAATGACCAAGTCCCAAAAAATGGTCTGTGTGTCTGTGTGTTTGTATATTAGCAGTCTAGCTCAAAAACGAAAAGTCCTATGAAACTGATATCACGTATTTAAGATAGGTATATGCCTTAGTTGTGACGGCAACTTTTTCCTTAAAATCGGCTGACCTGAACTGCCACTTTATATCAACGCTGAAACACATTTTCACAGTTTTCTCAAAAACGGCTCTAACGATTTTGATTAAACTCGGTGTATCATTGTATAATTAAGTGGTCTTTAATATAAATTAGGTCTTATCTCCATTGGTGTCACTTTACATGGCTTAAATGCCCAATGTTCATATACGTCTTCCTCTAAAGTACCTTTAATATGGTTTATTTTAAAAAGATAATTATTTCGCATTATTCAGAGTTACGAAAAAATGCTAAATATAACTTTTGAAAGAATTTGATAAGTTAATAAAGGAGAAAAAAAAATAAAAATGCAGAAAAACGTAGCTATAGACTGTAGCGCCTAAACGAATGTACCGATTTCATTGAAACTTCGCTAAAATCATTTCATGGATGTATATAAATCATGTGTTTATAATATATAATACATTTACTGTAGTTTAGTAATTATTTATTAAATTTTAAATTGGTCCATAATCGTCTTATCTTTTTGGCTATGGTTACATTCAAGGAATTGCTGTGTTATATATGTGTGCGATGTTATATTGCGTTCCTGGCGTTTGAGAATTTAAAGAGAAAAAAGGAATTTTTTTTTATTTTGGGAAAGTGTTTATTATGCTATGTCTATTGTTTAATATGGTTTATTGTTGATAGTTTGTAGGAGTATTGTTATGAAGGGGAAAAAAAAAAGAAAAATATAATATAAAATTAATGTCCGAATGGATTGATAAGTATGCTGTGTACGAAGCAACCCTATGTAGTAGGGCAGCATTACTTTTAATAAAGTATTTCTCTTTAAATAATTAGGCATTAAAGTTAATTCAAAAATATTGTCATATAACTTTTTAGAAAACTAAATTAGTGAATAATTCGATAGATCTTCCCTTTGTGATATTCCACTACCATTTCATTGTACTTGTGTGAAAAAAGAAGTGAAATACAAAAATATTTCATAGATACGTTTATAACCCTAAATATATTTACTGTAGTTTAATAACTCTAGATCTCATAATATATTTAAATATTTAGATATCTATCGTCCGTTTATTCCGAAAAATCATCATGAATCTTTTAGAAAATTAAATTAGTGAATAGTTTGATATTTTTTTTTTTTTGCAATATTCCAACAGAATCCACTTACAATTAGTGTGAGAACTTTTGACCTGTCTATGACAGACACTGCAAATCTCTTAATTCCGTTTTAATAAACTTTGCATTGGAAAATAACAGTTTAATGACTTATAGTCGTACAATCCATAATCAATGGATCGAACAATCCATAATCAACAAATCATACAATCCATAATCAACCAGTGATATAATAAATAGGACTTTTATTATTTTAATAGCATTTGTGTTTTTTTAGCTTTAGCTCAGTTTAAAATGCAATTTAAAACATTTTATAATAGCCTAACATGACCAGTAAATAATTTTTATTCAAAGTTCAAAGAGTAAGTGAAAGTTGTGTGTTGCGCGCACCAGGTTTGTTTATTATCTATTTCGAAATAACCTTCAAAATTTACCTTTGTCGGTATCACTTTTTTTTAGGACATGTTATCTATTATTACAATTAAAACACCGATATCAATGGTATAACCGACCACCAATTCCCTATTTTAGCCCTTATCAGTGTTTCGGCTTCCGCTGTAGCCTAGAAACAACAACAAGTGTTCTTTTACACGTCCAATTAATTTTCACAGAATTTCAAGAATCCCGAAGAACAGGAGGAATGTTCTAAGATTGAAGGAAACAGGTTCTCTTTTCCTCTCTCCTTTGTAATTCTATTTTCTCAAAACCTTTATGGATTCCTCCATTGTGCTGCACATATACCAAGTTGTATCTTGTAATCGATAAATATTTAAACATTACGACATCCATGTTACGTAATATTTAAAACACCTGTGATTTCCTTATCTGCGGATTATGGGATCCCGACGGATTCCACACGTCGTCAGATAATATAAATATGTCAGAAAATCGAGTAGCCAACCTCACATTCATAATCAAGTTTAAAATTCTATTTATAAACCATTTAACAGAAAGGGGAATTTTATCTATTCCTTCGAAATTTCGGTACGTATTTTAAAGAATTATTTTAAGAAAAGTTATAATAACAAACTTATTCTTATCGTCAAAAACGACATCAATATATATGTCTATTTTCTCGACTGTTAATAATTATTGTTGATTATTAATAATTATTAATTAATAATATATTGTCGCGGAATCTTGAAGTTCTGTTTGGGATTACCATCTATAGTCCCTAATTAATTGATATTATTAAAATCAATATTTTCCTTCCTATATTCGATATTCAATAATCTACTTGAGGGTTGTCAGGGATCGAAGAGGAAGCAAGGTTAGAAACGAGAGGGTTTGGATGGTTCTGAAGTTTGTTATGGAAGGATGGGTATCTGGATCGGGCCAGGTCAGAAACATAAGGAACATTAAGGTCGTTATGGATGATTTTGTTTGTGACAAAGTAAGGAGCAGTGAGGATTTTACGAAGGATTTTGGATTGTAAGGATTGGATACGAGAGGAATTCGATGGCTTAGTGGAGCCCCAGAGCTCAACTCCGTAAGTCCAAATAGGTCTTATTGTAGTCATGTATATGAGTCTTCTGTAATTGACTGGGAGGTTAGAGCGTTTGTCTAGTAAGTGCTGGAGTAGTCGGAAACGTCGAGCTGTTTCTTGTCGTTTCAGTCTAGTATGAGGATTCCAAGTTAGACGTTTGTCTAAGTGGAGTCCAAGGTATCGAATTTGTTCAACAGGGATAAGTGGGGTATTATCAAAGGATACTGTAGGACAAGAGGACATAGGTGAAAAATTTTCAAACAATATAATAACAACTGCAACAATCATTTATCATTGACCTATTATAACTCGATTAATTACAAGAAAACTAAAAACTAAGTTTTATTTAAATGAGGCAGCGTATAAAGCCACTAAAGAAGCTGCTCATATTAATAGCTCACCTCTCGAAATATACGAGCCGAGAGATGTAAAAACATTGCTAAAAGACAGAGTACGGACAAATCGGAAGTCCATGTGGAATAAAATACCACTGACCAATAAACTTAGAAACATTTAAAAAAGTACAAAACAGTGGGTAAGTGCTGGGAGAGGAAACAGAAGAGAAGAAGTGGAAGTGACAAGGATGAGAATTGTTCATACTAACCTGACTTTTGTTCATTTAATAACAAAAGAGGGCCAACCATATTGCGATACCTGCCAGTCCCCGCTAACCATAAAGCAAATAATAGAAGATGGTACATTACTACATCAAGCCTTTGTAAAAAACAAAATACCCCATTGTAGAGAAATAGCATTAAAAGAATCAGTAAAACTTTTAAAACAAATTATTTTTATTGCATTATTTTAAAATTAAAGGAATACATAAAAAGAAACATTTTTTTTTTTCGTTCGGAAAGATAATTTACAAATAATAACATAATAGATCAAGGGCGTAATAACCGAGTTGTTGATCGCCTAGGACAACTCGTAACCTAACCTAACCTCCACTGTATTTCAAAAATGAAAGTGCGTATAAAGCTGAACCTTTGATATTGATTGTTTTCCTTATGACGGAGATGTACAACAATGTTGGGTTAGAAAAATATCGAGTTGTCAAAAATTATTTTAAACCTAAAAACAATGTTTGTTGATAACTCGAAAGATATACATGTATATTTTAAATAGGGGACAGAGCTTTGACTTTTGAACATTTTGTATAGATCTAAGAAAAATGTTTAAATTGCTTTTGAGATGTTGCCACCCACCCCATGATTTTTTTTTTACAGTTCTTTGCATACACAAAACGAATTCTTAAAACACTCAAGTTCGCTTGATAAAAAATTAGCAGAATCATAGTGACCACTTATTTCTTATAAACGTTGAGGTATGCTTTGAAAGATCAGTTAAGGGATAAATATTTAGCCGTAGACTTTTCTTTCGCTATATATGCAGGGTGCTTCGGTTATTAATGGCCTAATTGCGGAGATAGATTCTTGATAAAATATCCAACAAAAAAGTTCGTTTAATGCATAGGCCGATTCTAAACAGAAAAAGAGGTAAGACCAATTTTGTTGTTTTATAATCCAATATTGAACAATATTGTTATTTTTGAAATATTGTATAATATATTGTTCTAAGTATCTTTTCAATCCATTGCAATTGTCTTTGTTGTAAATATTATTTGGCTAACCATTGTATACCTTCAATTAAACTATGTTATATTGGCACCTCTTGCTTATGTTAATTTCATTACTAGCCAATATTCACAATTCTGTAACCATAAGAAGTAACGCTAATCTTGTACACATCTTGAATATTTCGTTAGCAAATTATTTACATTCTACAAACAGAACTATTACCTCCCTCCTCCCCTCTGACTGAAATATTACCTACCTTTTGATATTTGAAAAAGGACAACTGGGAAATCGTCCCCCGACCGTTTCACTTACCTAACAAATGTGTCAGTACTTGATAGCCTTCAGTACTTGAACCACGGTTAGTAAGAGAAAATATTACAAATTTTTATAAATGGATTACATGCATTATATTTAGTTTGCATAACTTTTTACATATTTCATTTTTAATATTGTGTATTTTTTTTTTTTTTTTTGTTCTTCCCTACCTCGCCTTTTAGGCTATACGGTATTTTCCCGGGCCGGGGGGTGAGGGCGGGGAATTTAAAATCCTCTTCGGCACCGGGACGCGAACTCGTACTTTTTATATCATCTCAAATCTCTGTTATCCGGTTGCCAGGCAACTAGCGGTGCTGTTACACACGCTTTAGCCTATTCGGCCACCCCGCCCCCTAAAAATTGGTAGGGTTGACCGTGATGCACACGGCCTATGCCTGGGTTAATGTATTCCATCCTTGTCAAGGGTAGTGCTAAACTTCTCTCCTTTTTTACTACACTAATAATATTGTGTATTTGTAATAATAGTTAAGATTCATGTACCATCAATCACTATCATGGGCGAATCTACGGGAGGGGGGGGAGGGCTTTCGGGCTGAAGCTCCCCCCCCCCCAAAATGGTAAAAGATAGCCATGTTTTACGAAAAAAAAAATTTAAAAATACCTCTTAAAGTATTATTGTTCGTATAATTACATTTAAAAGTACTTAAGGGATCACCTAAACACCATTTCATATAAGTAGTTAGTTTCTTTCTGTTATTCCAAAATAATTATCGTAACTTTTATGAAAAAAAAAATCTTTCGGGCTGAAGCCCCTCCCCCAAAATTAAATCCTGGATCCGCTAGTGATCACTATAGTTTATTATTTACTCGTATCGATCGTATAATATTACATCTCTGATTGGATTTTAAATATTTCTGCCATGGTGATGATCCATATGTTTGGGTTGAAACGTCGGCGAAATAAAAAAAAAATTATAATGACTGCGTCCTGAAAATTATATCACCCATAAGACTAATTTTTTTTTTTTTAAGATGGTCACGGTTTTTATGGACTAAGGATGAATTGATCAAATGCTGTTCAAGATAATTCAATTTTAAATAAACCTTCGTAAAGTATACGAAATTCCCTTTGAGAAAATGATGATTAAATTTATTAATATCAATAATAAAAGGGATCTTCAGGAGGTCTAATATGGCCTGTGTACTGCAGTTACAGTTACACATACACAAGGAACACATCTCTGTAATCCCGATTCTTAAATAATTCGGCATAATGGTAGAGTTTGCGATATTAGGCCTAGTGAAAGTATCATTTATCATTGATCTTAGCAAATTTAGTCACTGTTTTCTCAAAGTTGTGTGTGTACTTTAGGTTGGTATGCTTACAATTTAAATATCATGAGCAGTTTTTGAGCAATTCCTTCTCATTAAATAAAAAACGTGACCACCTGAATAACAACACAAAATTGGTCTTAACTTCTTTTCCGTCCGGAATTGGTCCATGCAATGAACTTTTTTTGTTGAAATTTTTTTCTAGAATTACCCTCCAGAGTTTGAACATTATGAACTGAAACACGCTTAGTTATTATTTAAATAATAATTATAATAATGGAAAAAATATACATTATATTGATAAATTAAATTTAAAAAACAACTACCTACAGCTAAAAGACAAATGTACTAATTCAAATTTATTTTAAATTATGTCATAAAAAACTTTAAAAATTGAATGATTCTAACAGGCAATATATTAATTCATTATTTTCTTATATAAGAATACATTAATATATGCTCGAGATTATATCCAGGATTGTAAAAAAATATGAATCATATTTTACACGGTTGAAGGAATAATAAAATTATTTTTCAAGTTGTATAAAAAGGTATTGTGTCAAATCTACTTACTGATAAATGTCATATTGCATCATCTGCTAAATGCCGGATTCGCAATGATGCTAAATATTTCCTAACATTAATGGATCGAAAACACTTGATAAACATTTTTTTATGAACCATTGCTAGCAGGAATGAAACTTAATTATTATTTCCAATCGGCACTATCTGTTTCATGCTTAATTAGCTGCTAACAGATTTATTTTAATAGCTTTAATGCTCTTTTTATGAAATTGTATTTCTCGGAATACATCACCTTATTTATGAGTGCCATTAAGTGGTATTTTTCTCGCTTTTTCTGAATTCCTTATTCCCTTCATAATATTTATAATTTTATTTCATTCAATTTTTTCTTTATTTTAATTCCTCTGATAATAGTTATATGAATTGTAGTACCTATAATATTTTTAATATTGTCCCTTACTCTACTAATTTATGTATATATTTTCCAAAATAGCTAGGCTATTTCGTTATAATGATGGCCGTATTTATTTATTTTATTTTTTTTTTTTTTTTAATAAATTCCTTTTACTGAAAAGATATGCTGAGAAACTTTCATATTAAACTCTAATGGTCATTTTAATTATGAAACTAACTCATTATTGGCAAAACAATTTTTTTTTTTATTTGTTTGTAATCGCCTCTACCCTAGAGGGTCATTGGTGGCTAGTTTTCTATATTCTATTGTAGTATTTTGTCTCTATTAAGTATTGCAATAGGGTGGCGACTCCATCTTCGTTGTCTCTCAATATCTCTTTTATTGTTGTTGGTAATTTCAATTTTTGCCGAATGTTGTTGAGCTCGTTGCACTCTACTAACAGGTGTTTTACTGACTGCGGTTTATTGTCACACTTTTGGCACGTGGGTGCTTCTAGTCCTCTGAGAAGGTACCCGTGAGTAAACAGGCAGCGACCAATTCTTATTCTACACAATATGGTTTCTTCTCTTCTGGATATTCTGTTGCTAGTAGCCCACTTGTTGCAGTCTGTTTTTATTTCTAATAATTTTGACTTTTCTCTTTTCCATCTATTTACCCAATTTTCCTACAACTTCTTTTTTGTTCCGTGTACCCAGTCCTCTACTGTGGTACAATTTATTGAAATTATGGCTAGTGCCTCTCCCTTCATTGCTAAGTTAGCTCCTTGGTCTGCTCTTTCATTGCCTGTGATGCCACTATGAGATGGAACCCAGACAAATATCACTCTGACCTTTCTTTCTTTTAATTCCCACCATAGATTCAATATATCTCTTATAATTGAATTGCCTGGCCATGGGTTTCCTATTGCTGTCATGACGCTTTTGGAGTCTGATGCTATCATCCATTGTTGGTCATTGGAATTTATAAAACAATCTTTATATTTGATATAAATTATTAATTAACTCAAATATGGAAATATGTAACAACAATGATTATCTATTTTATCATATATCGAACCTCCATTTAATATTTTTGCTAAATAAATATAAGATATACAGATTTCTTACTAATTAATAATCAAAATTATAAATATATCAGGTACCGTTCAGTACTGCAACTAATTCGGTAACCAGTTCTTCGTTGGTCCTACAGAAGTGCTCCATCCCGCATCAAGGATGCTGTGACACTGACTCTTGATCTTGAAATACCTCTCTGCAATAAAACATAGATTGGATTATAAAGATATCTCTGATAAAGGATCAAAATATTTTTGTTTGATTAGTGATTAAATACTTATTTTCAAATAGTGAAGACTCGATGTAAATTATACATTCCAAATTGAAATATGTAAAGTACTAATATATACATAATAAACTACGTTGAATCTTAATTACGTATACTTGTCTAAGTTAAAGTTAACTATGAATCAGCGATGATATAACCGTAGTTACATAGGCAGCTTGATTGAGATAAATATGTCCGTGGGTTTAGAAACCTATATAGAGCTGTGGGTAACCGTAACTGAAATAAATAGCTAAGATGAAGAAAAAAACTTCAAAGTTGTTTTTTTCTAATATATCTAAATGCTAATTATTTAAATTGTGTAATAAAGAAATATTCACTCCCACATTTCTTTAGAATAATGAATTCGTAATCATTTTCATGGAAGTTCATGTTTTTACAACATTGGAATTTATTATAAATAGTACTTCATATAAAAAACTAATGTGTTTGATTAAGACCAAAAGATAGAAGTGAAAACATCAACAAGGCGAAATTAATAATATGAAATATAAATTATAAATAACAGTTCATTATAAAGAGGATGAAATGCTGATCATTTCCCTCGCTTACAGTATGCAGGTCCTGTAAGTTTCTGACATATTTTAATTCATATCTTCAGTAAGTCTCGTTATCATTTAGTTTTCGAGAGTATTTTTCTCTTTTCGCCTCTGTAATACGGCGCACAGCGGTTTGAGAGCGCTAAAAATTCCATTTTCAAGGTTTTGTGATAGCTTAAATTTTTATGTTTTTATTGTCTGAGATAGTTATCTATTTCTATTTTTTTATTCCCCCAGGACTCCCACTGAAGTCCTATACTGCCCCTATTGTTATATTAAAATATAATGGAGACATAGATGAACATTTTTTATTTATTTATTTCTAAAAATCTATTTTGGATTCTTCAATAAATTTGCGCAATGCTTTAATGGTATCCATATCTAGATCAGGCAGCTCTTGGAAGAAAGTGTTATTATTTTGGATGAGGGGTATTTCTTCCGATATTTATCATATTTCTTGCATTTTAAAATAATGATCAATGGGTCCTCGATGGAGTTACAAGTTATGTCAAACAAGATAGTTATCTCAAGTGGGCGGGGTGGCCGAATGGGCTAAAGCGTGTGCCGTTGCCGTTGAAACCTTGTCGTTGCCTGGCAACCTGACATATGAATCAAAGATATAAAAATAGTCACGAGTTCGCGTCCCGGTGCCAAGGGAGTCTTTTAAATCCCCGCCCACACTCCCTGGCCTGGGAAAACCCCGTATAGCCTTAACGGCGAGGAAGGGAAGGAGCCAAAAAAAAAAAAAAAAAAAATTTTATCTCATATATTCTTAAAGTTTAGACAGAAATAAAAGCATCAGTTTCAAAGATATAAGTAAAAAGCCTGTTTCATCATGCAACTTTCATCACATCTCATTAATCATGCAACATGTTACAAATCATTAAATATATTTTGGGCGTTTTTGCTGAATTCTGAAAATAATTTTTCGTAAATGCTTCAGTTCTTAAATAAATTATTTCTAAATAAATTTTAAAAAATCGTATTTTCATAGGATAAGTTAAGAGCACTGAGTACTAAACCTGAGTGAGGCACATTTATACCATGCACAATAAAAAATAAAAAAAAGTATATATAGCTATATAACTAAGGCAAAAACTATAATAAAACGAAATGTAACTTGAAGTTGAAATTGAATTAAATACAGAAATTCGTGGCAAAATTAAATAAATTATAAGTAAAAATAAAGTAATTGATAAAAAAATAGATTAAAAAGAAAAAAATAATGTTAACTAATAAATAGATTGAAAATTGAATAAGTAATGTTACAGTAAAGTTAAAATAAGAATAAGATAACATAATAATAAGATATCAGTGGATAACAAGCAAGTGGAGGTTACCTTTAATAGTAAGTAAACAGATAACGGGACTAAAGGTTAAGATGTGAAGAAATTGAAAGATTAATAGGGCAACATTAGTGTAATATCGTTAGGATAGGTTATTAAGTATAAATAACTCTATAAGAAAACAATAATTTTAAAAGAGAACTTTAAAAAAGAGAACTTTAAACTTCTCTTTTAAAATTATTGTTTTCTTATAGAGTTATTTATACTTAATAATCTATCCTAACGATATTACACTAATGTTACCCTATTAAAATTCAATTTCTTCACATCTTAACCTTTAGTCCCGTTATCTGTTTACTTACAATTAAAGGTAACCTCCACTTGCTTGTTATCCACTGATATCTTATTATTATGTTATCTTATTCATATTTCAACTTTACTGTAACATTACTTATTCAATTTTCAATCTATTTATTAGTTAACATTCATTTTATTTATCTGTTAAACCCACAGTTATCTAATGTAATCTCTATTAGTTTGTTATACACTTATTCCTTATCTTTTATCGCAATCTCTGTATTCTTTTAACTTACATGCTATATTCTGCTATATTTTTATTTTTATTCATTTTTTATTCATACTTATTTTGTATCTTCTACATATATAATACTTAATATTTTATTTGTATTTTCTAATTTGTATCTTCGTAATTTGTATCTTCTACATATATAATACTTAATATTTTACTACATTGTCACCCACTATATCTCTGATATCATCTTTTATTTCTGTATCTGACAACTTCTTCTTATTTTATATCTACTTATATTTAATTTTTATTCTCAACATGTTTTGTATCTTTTGTAGCCCTGAAGACGACCTGCAAAGTGGGTCGAAACGTCGGCAAAATTAAAATAAAATAATTACTATATTTTAATTTAGTATTTATCAGACCGCACCCCCGACTAACTCGTTCTCATATAAAGTTTATGTATTCGTTCGACGCAAAATTTAATATTCTTTAATTTATCAGTGTACCTTTTTTCGTTTAGGAGTTATAGGTAAAAAAAACAAAAAATATCGAAAAAATCTGAGTTTATTTGGCTGTAAAAAGTTTTTCCTTGGTGGCCCGCTGTAGTAATTTGTTTTTACATGTCTAAACCCATATATATACAAGTAAAAAAAAAAAAAAATCTTTTCCCACATTTTTCGCAATGGATTTCCCGTTTCGATCCTCAAGTTACTGGCCTAATATTCTTTAAATCAGGCGCTAGTTTTTTAAGGAAGCGGTTTTGGAATGGCAGACAAGGTTCTTTTTAATCAGGATAACATACACTTTCCTAATTTACTTTCAAACCTTCGCCTGCGATGAGGTTGATTTTCGGGTCTTGACTCCAGAGTTCTAGGTACTTCTAGGTCTTATCTTATCTATCTAGTCGACTTTTCCTATTTCCTTAATCTACACATTTATTCGTTCATGTAGATTAACTGTGATTGATTTTGATTTCATTTTTATTCTTCAAAACATTGGGTGGGGACGGTCATCATCAGGGCGTGTTTCGAGCACTGAAGGTGTCAAGTACTGGATAGCAGTACGTTCAAAATGACTGCCTCCTAAATTTTTATCCCCATTATATGTAGAACAGTCGACTAACTTCCTTCAATTTGATATATATATATATATATATATATATATATATATATATATATATATATATATATATATATATATATTCCAGTAATATTTCATTATATTTTTTTTTTAATTAGAAAGTATGAGTATAACGGAACCCTTATACTCATACTTTCTAATTAAAAAAAAAATATTAAAACAATGACAATTCCTTATTAACAATACAAAGGCCTCTTTCTAAGTAACAGCATCTGAACTAGAAGCTTAAATAATGGCCTAAACATTTAACAAAGGTGCTTAATTACTGTTTAATTTTGTCCTGAAAGTCCTTCACTTTCTCTTCTCCAATGAGTCATAACATAATTACCATACTTGTCAGGACATTTGAAATTTGTCGTGGATTAGTCACAGGATTTTTTAATTTGCAACTGAAGGAGAAGTCGGAATTATACAGTATTATAAGAACAGATTGGCAACAGAAAGTGAAGTTTCAATAAGACAAAAATTTCAATAAGCAAAAGATAAATTTGATGTTATTGTCTTACAGAAAACTTTTCATAGTTTTAATTATCATGAATAAAATAAATAAAAAACTGTCATCAACCGACTTTATTTTGGTTGTGCTCTGATTGTATTTGAAAAATAAAACAAATACTTTTGTGAAAATTGAATTCAAGTTCTTTTGAATTTAATACCACTGAAGTTTGTAATATGGCGAATTTCGTTCTTCATATTTTCCTTCTTCAACAGTCACAATAGGAATTTTTAAAAATTGTATAAACAGAATACATGTTTTTTAGCAATCGTGTTATAATTCTTTTCCTCGACACTCCTGGACTAATTCTAATGAAAACATGTAAAATCTCAAACAAGTTATAATTTAAAATAAAAACAATAATTTTTTAATGTAAAAAATAAAAAATCATACAAATTGATATTTTATCAAATTCCATTCCCTACTTCTGCTAAAGGATCCGCAAATCTTCTTGATTCTCCAATATTTTTAAAAACGCCTCATTCGATTTAGCCCGATGTTAGTGAAAATGTGAGAGATAGTGTACTAAAGTTCTTTTCTACTTTATTAATATAATTTTCATTTAACAATTAAAATTAATGCCAGTAGGCACTGAACATATTGTAATGGGATGTTATATAAGTTGTTAACTTTTGTCTTTTTGTAATCCGTCATCATTTGACGGGCACAAAATTTAATACAATTAATTTGATTTTCTAAAATGTTCACGCTTTGTGATGATTGTTAGATAGATGGTCCAATATGAGATAAATCAAATTTCGTCTACTTCTTTCGTTGAGCTAGCGTTGTTTAACAAGCCTTTACTTCGGACTCCTGTAGCGTTAAAAGCTATACTCGATTTTTTTTTTTTTTTTCAAATCAAATAGTTCCATTTACCTAAAATGTATGTTTATTATTTATTGCAATCAACAATTTGTTTTTAGTTAAATTGAGATATTGAAATTTAAAAATATTAAGTTTAATAAGCATTACTTCAAAGTAGCCTGTGAATAATTTAATTAAACAGACAAGAAAACTCTCGACTAATTGGAATATTAATATTAGTTAGAGTGTGAATGTGATCTGTGAAATCTATTATAAATGTCCTAGAGACATATTGTAATATTTTTCAATAAATAAGTTTTAAAAAAAACATTATTTTTATCAGTTTAGTTTATGAAAGACAATTTTAAAACATAAATATAATTATATATACATCGAACGGAATTTTTCAAACAGTATAAGTGTGAAAATGTAAGTTATATTAACTTGTTTGTCAAGTTTTAGTAATAAATAGATCGGGTAAAAAATATATGTAGGTAGATTTAATAAATTTACACTTCATTACTAATTGAAAAATTATTCAAATTAAAATACTTCATATTTTAATTAATGCATATTTAACATAATTATAAATCAATATATTATTTATTGGATTGATCAACATTTGCAATTATAATTTATCAATCATATTGATCTAAAATTCATAAATAAAAAAAAATACAGAAAAACCTGTAAAAAAGTTCTGTTCATACAAGAAATAAAAAAGTAATATCTGCTTGGAATATTTCCAACAACACACCATTGGTTAAATAGTTCACTCTCATATATTCCGTTCTCATATATTCATTTTTTCTTTTTATGACATTATAACTTATTTTTTCAGAGGAGTGAAATATGCGAATATTATTTCATATTCAAAACCACAAAATAATTTCTCAACTATATTAAATTAAGATACCACATCCTGACTATATTTTTAATGCTAAAATCGATCAAAATCTAATTCAAGATGCTGGTAGTGCATTTGTAATTTAGTGACCTATATATTTAAATTTAAACTGTATGTTTAAATAATACAAATTATAGCGTTCCTGGCGGAGTTAATAATGTATGCCAGTAAATGAATAAAAAGTAAAGAGTAAATGAATAATGAGTAAAAATTGAATCATCGACCACTTTGGGTAAAGTTTATCTATTTTAACCTAATATTTTACTATTAAGTATTTGATAGTACTTTTATAGAATACTATAATAGTTACGTAAGTAAAGTTGTACAATGTTTGAAACAGTATATTTCGTTTCATTTTAGATATTTATTTATAAAAAAATCAATAAAAGCAATTAAAAGTACAAAAAAAATATCTAGTGTGTCCACTCACACGACTTTCCTACCTATTTTATAAAAGTTTTTATATCTTGCCATATGTTCATGAAAAAACTAAAAAGCATTGAACTAGATTTATTTTTCTGAAAATTGATCAAACAAAAGATTTAAGTATGACTTATTGGATAAACTAAAGCAAAGTAAACCGGCTTAAGGTAGATCAGTGTAAAATGTTCAATACTCGCTAATATTGCTGATCAAAAACTTTTTGCCATAGCTTAATATTGTCAAGCAATAATTTATGTTAAAAGTAGAGGAAATGGTGAAGCGGGCAATAGATTTTCTTACTTTCACTTAGTCATCTTTATTCACTCATTCACCCGTTTCTGACACCAGGGTATGAACCCGTAATCTTACTTTGGAAATTGAATAGCTGTAACTTCGTTAATAGTTGTCCAAAATGAACAATTTTTATATTGCTTTGTTGGGAATTTCATTACCTTTCAAACGACAGCGTAAACTAAACGGTATATGAAAAAAAATAGAATAAGCTGTATCATCGCTAATACTGGTTCGATTCCGATGATTTTTTTTTTGTTTTGTTAGTAATTCAAGTACCTTTCAAAAGTTTTATTATAAATTTTACCGTATAATATATACATAGAGAGTTAGGCCCCATAATATTTTTCGTTTCTTTATAAATTTATTTCCTGAATTTTTTCGGGAAGTCTATATATAAGTCTATATAGTCTATATACGAAAATTGAAAGGACAATGATTAGAACATTACAGGAAAGTTTCATCAAAATCGTTAGAGCCGTTTTCACGCTACAGTCAATAGAAAAAATGTTTTTCATCCGTCGAAAACCGCATATCAGAAATTTGACCCGATTGGAATACTTTCCTTACCCAATATTGGTAGGAAAGTATGAAGTGGTGGCATTATTGTTGACCGTAGTCGAAATAGCGAGAGGTGGTTACACTCAAGTCGAAGCTTTATTTTCTTATAGCTTTCAACAAAACTAAGTTTTGTTTGATTCCATATTTGACCGAACCCCTAATCGAGTTTTCCAGCGTTAAAAAGATGAATATATATATTACTTGTATGAAAAATAAAGACCAAAAATATTGATACCATATCAAGAGGTCTGAAAAAGAGAAGATAGCATAAACCGAGCAGAAATCGCACATCTCACATCAGTATTTGGGTTAAGGGTTACTTTTGGAAACTTGAATTTCTATTAATTTTTCAATATTAGGAAGGAATATTAGTTGATCTTAGGTCGTAAGTATTTCTTTTATTCCTAAAGTATTTATTTATTTTTTTTAATCAACGTATTAGATCTTGCCCCTATAATCAGGAATTCACTTTGTATTCCTCCTCACATTGCAATTGAAGATCTATTGTATATTATTTCTCTTTATATAACATTCTTTGGTCAGATTTATTCTATTAGGAGTTTCTCTTCAGATACCTGCATTATTACGTCCAACATTATGATACCATTTTAAAATCACATGACAGAGAAAGAAGAAAATTTTACTACTTGTGTTTTAACTGACATTGGCATTGGCTGTCATGCCTTTTAATGTACATACAACGACGTTAATTTTACATAGTTGAATTTAAAGATGACTCATCTATAAAAATTTATAAGAAGAGAAAATTAATGCTATTCCTATTGCCAAATGAATTTAGTTTTGATATGGATTTAACTTTTATTGATCATTAACTATTGCTGATTGCGATAAATGAGGATTGTGTCAGATTTCTTGGAGTTGGGTTTTGAGGGAGATCGGTGAAAGATGGATAGACAATAAGTAGTGTTGTCCAAATGCAAGACCAAGACGAGTCAAGATCTTGCGGACTCAGTCTTGCTTTAACCGATCAGAGGAATCTTTAGAGTATGATTTCATTGATGAGCTAAAGCAATGTAAACGGGCAAGTGGACAATTATTAAAATCAGTGTATAAAATTCAATACACTGTAACTTTCCTAAAAATGTTCCAATTTAGGGGATTTTTTATAGTTTTGGAAATTTAATAACCTTTTAAAAAATGTTGCCACTAGATACTATAGAGATATTATACTCTATTTTTTCAGAATAGGGAAACCTAAGTAAACCCTAATGAAAAATTGGAAGAGTTAGATGCAAATGTATATTGGTTCTACCAATTCTTTACATAAAGTAACTAAAATTTTCCAGTATCAGTAACTATTTTGCCTTAATTTTCATTCACAAAAACGTGTTTTTTTTTTGTTTTTTTTATTATCTGTCTCGGTCTTGCAGCACTTTCCAAAATCAAGACCTATTTTGGGCAATACTAACGAAAAATTGTATTATTTATTAATTATTATTGAAAAATAGTGTGGAGTTGTAATTAACATTATAAGGAAAAAGTTTTAATGATATATTTTTGGATCATGTTCCAACTAGAACTTTTGTTGAAGGATTTTTCCTGACTTAAAAGTTATTTTTTTCTTTGCCAAAGCAGTTTTTCTTCCCTTTTCTTGGCCCGATCGGATTAGGCTTAAAATAGAAAGTGCATGCAAGAATCAAAGAATCCAGATCTTAATTTTATCTATTCAGCATAATATAGAGCATCTCTACTCGCAACCGGCTTCGAAACTATCCGAGCTTGCGATAACTCTTAACCATACATTTGATTTTGATAACCGTTACATTCTTACCATAGTTCCCAACCACCAAAAACGACTACTTTCGGAAGTCATATATATTAACTCAGAAAAAATAATCCGGTGAACCACAAAGTAAATAAAGAAACGATCTATAATACTTATTCCATGATTTTCCGCCTCCTTAAACAATAGCCCACATATTTCATTTTTCCTATTTCCATTTTTATAAATATAACTATCCCTGAGTTCATTACGTATATAAGAATAATGTTTATTATTTAAAAAAATACACATTACTATAAACAAGGTACAGACAGCCATGTTTATATTAGTGAATTTAACTATTTTTATGATTGTAATATTAGTACAAGACACCATCATAAATATTTTATAACGTATTGTACTACTAATCGTTTTTATTTATTATGATTGAGTGTATTGTAAACATTATAATTATCAATTATAATAAATAATTTAACTATTGTATATCTGTATTGATTGTCATCTCTGTTCTAACACTATTATTATTATTACAATACTGTTCAATAGTTATAATTGTTAGTTTTAAGAAATAAAGTAGCCATTATACCGTGTTAACTTGAATACTGCATTTATTCAATGGTTTATATTCCATAAACAATTATGTAGCCCTAACCCCCTGTTTAACTATCTCTGATATGTATCTAAAAGCAGGGGTGCCCTGACGAGGGTTTTATGGCTCAAGTTGCGCCATCAAAACTTTTGAGGGGGCATATTTTGACGGGTTTATGAATTTTTGAGGGGGGCACATTTTCACGAAGTTATGAATTTTCGGAATAAAAACTTTCAGAATAAGAGGAATGGGAAAAAACATGGAACAGACATCAAGAAGTGTAATTGTTTATGATCTACGATTTCTCTAATTCTATTTCCCCTTGCTCTGTTTTTAAGAAAAGATGAACAATACAATATCTTGGGGGGGGGGAGAGTTCCTTGCGCCATCGACTTTGGAGGGAGGGGAGGGAGGGTGATGCGCATCCCTCTCTAAAAGGCCATCTGGAAAATCATCCGCCGATCCTTTAATGTACTTAGGTAGATACAAATACTTGAACATCTTCAGTGTTGGTAACATAGTTAGTAATATTAAGTATTATATTTCTTTTAAATTAATTATGGATATTTTATAATTTATCATATATTCACACCATTCTACATTAGTTATTATTTTATAAATATTACTCATCTATCACTATTAATCATAATTAACTATTATCTATTATATAATATTATATCTCTGATGTTATACATTTTCAGCCACGATGGTAACCCACAAGATTGGGTTGAAACGTTGGTAATAAAAATCTTAAAACTGGTTGCCTCTCAACTATCTAACACCAATATTACAGAGAATTCTGTATTAAATAAATTGAGATATTATAATTACTATGCTAATCGTTATCAATACGAATAAATAACTGAGATTTAAAATTGCAATCGTGTTTCGATATTTAATAAAAAAAAAGGGAGGGGGTAATACTTGATAAACGTTCTTACACAATCAACAATTTATTATTAAAACTAATGTCATTTACCTATTGTTTACATAATTAATTTTACATTGAAAGTCTTCAGAAACTGCAGCCTTAGATTGAGTTATTGATGGTACAATGTATAGAGAGGATTGGGTTAGGTTAGTTAGTATGCATGCGGCCCGGATTTGAACTAAAGCCCTCCTGTGTCGCAACTAAAGGGGATTGTGTTCAAAGGGTGGTCCATGGATTTCCATCCAAAGGATTAGTGTCATTAAGGGCTAGATGAAAAGGTGAACGTCACTCTTCACAGTAGAAGGCTTTAGCAACAAGATATAGTTGTGTTGTGTACGTGTTTAAAATGTCACGTTCTTCGAATATTGCAAGTATCACTCATCCATTACCTAAATACAAAGTGAAAAAAAGAGAGTCATCGGTAAACAATTTTAACGACCTAATTAGAACAATATTAATGATCTGGAAAACGTCTGTGCAAGAAAATAACGCCAAGAAGTATTCAATTTTAGAACCGACATTAATGACGGTGTAGTCCGCGCAACACCTTTTTATAACATTTTATTATATTAACTTTTTTATTTATGGAAATTCTCGGAAATGAGGTGTTTCTAATCTGGAGATCCACTGGCGAATCTGCGGGGAGTTTCGGGCTGAAGTCTCCCTCCTCCCAAAACGCTAAAATATAACCATGTTTTATAGAAAAAAATATTAAAAACTATCTCTTAAAGTATTATTGTTCCTGTAATTACATTTAATAGGACTTCAAGAATAACTTTTAAACATTATTTAATATAGGTAGTTTATTTATTTCCTTTTTTTTCAAATTAATTATCGTTTTATATATGTAAAAAAATCTTTCGAGCTGAAGCGCCCCCCCAAAAGAAATTAAACTCTGGAACCGCTTGTGTGGAGATCTGTAAACTTTGTCCAATTAATGAGGTGCTAAAAAATCATGAACACCCATTTGCTTTCCACTTGTAGGAATTGTAGAATAATTTTATCACAATATCGAGAAAAAAGGTGGCCTAAAAATATTTTGGGCAGTTTAATGTGACTTTCACCACCAAAATGAGGAGATTATGCAGGGCAAACGGGCCAATATTTTGTTGAGCATCTTTTCTCTCGATTGAAAAGGAAAGCAAATGGGTATTTATGAGTTCTTATTATCTCATTAAATTAATTAATTAAACGCCTCAGTTTTGAGAATTTTCGTAAATAAAAATGTTGTAGGTCCAGATAAGATGAAGCCATTTACGAAGTTCTTGACGATTGCTAATAATTTAATAAAAAAATGTGTGTACCGCGACTAGTATGTATAGTCGTTCCTCTTTCTCTACTTGAACCTCCCTTCACAAAGGAATACTTTAGTGAAACTCGAATAAACAGGACTCCGTTCAGCCAATTTGATTGCAGAGAAGCTTCTTTAAAACGATATCGTTATTGTAAATTGAAACAGTTCCGTTGCCTCCTTTACTTACTCGATGCTCAATCGATACTTAGACGCGTTTTCCAGCAAATGGTCGAGGGAAGAAGAATCATCGAATTGACTATGCGATCTAATTGCCTGAAAAGAATCTTGTTAGAATTGAGTAATAGACAGTTTAGACATTAATAGACAGTTTCCAACTCAACATTAAGAGGTAATTAGCTTTATACGCCCAAAAGAGAGTGCAAATATGAGTAGATTTGAAGTGAGAACGTTTAAAAGGGTGATGCCTACCTCTCAAATCATATCACGCTGCAATAGCCAATTGATTAATTTTTTTAATGAGGAAGGCTGGATCTTTGTTTCACGGGTAGTTTTCTTATCACTTTTATTTAGGAGACAGTTTTGAAATTTTAATTGATTTATCTGTAGTTTTCCATTTCTTTGTTTAAAACTGTGAATAATTTATTTTGTTTTTTTTTTAATTATATAAAAAAAACCGTTGACCCCAAAACCTGGGTGTTTATTAGTAATACAAAATAGGGTGCCAGATATTCTTGAGTTTTTCATGAACAATAAAATAATTGACAGTATTAAAAAAATGAAATTGGTAAAAAACTAAATTTGCTGTTAATTGAACTCATTTGCAAAGACCCCCTAAAGTTGTGATCCACCTTAATGTTGAAAATTTCTCCTAAAAGGTCTATTACCGGTAAATTTATCTTAGTATATGCTAATAAGTATTAGATATCCAACTGTATATGATAGGCGTTGGCAGATCTGACCTAGCCGTCACCAACACTTATCTTTAACGTATACCATTTTTTTTTAAATTATCAATGCAAATATGGAACACAGAAATTAAGTACTTTTTGCTTTTTTATTGTTATAACCTGAGTTGGCCAATACAAATTGAAAATGTATGTAAGTACGCTTTATTACTTTAGTCTTGGAAGATAATTATCTTAATTTCGGCAAACTAGATAAATTTAAAGGGCTTCGAAGGAGAGGACTTTGACCAGGTTTTATTGAAATCGGTACGTCTATGTAGGCACTACAATATGCAGCGACACACGTTTTTCGGGCTCCATTTTGAAAGGAAAGGGCGTCTCGAAATGCCGAGATCCGAGGATCATCCTCGAATGCTCGTTGACATTCAAAACAATCGGTTCTGTATTCTCGGAGAAAAGCTGCTGATAGCGTGAAAATTTAATTTCATTCACAGTTTTTCATCGTTGGCCTGTGTTATTTTAAAACTACACTAATTTTCTGTGGGAATACATAGTGTGCCAAGATTTATTTTTATTTTATTTTATTGTTTTATTTTTTATTATTTCGTTTTTTCATATCTTTACCATTTTGAGGTTTTAAAAACCTGTAAATTTAATAAAAGATTTACAATTTTTTGTGGTTTAAAAATATACATAATTTAATCATAGATAAATTTTATTTAAATTAAATAAAACGTAATTTTAAAAAATATGTTTTGGTAATTATGAAATTTAAATAAAACTTTGAAAATTATAAATATTGGGTTGGAAAATAAATTCTTTCGGTTTTGTTTATTTTGATGTTACTATGATACACTCTTATCTGATGAATAATCCCTAAGGTGGATTTTTATCCTGTTTGTAATATGTCAACTACTATATCTGTTAACTCTTGTTGAAACTAGCTTAGTAATGTTTTTACTAATGCACCGTGAATATGGAAGAAAATATCATTCATCATCGGCATAGTTTGTTGTATTATTTTTAGAAAGGTAAGCGTGCTGCAGAAGCTCATTGAAAAATTTGCAGTGTTGTGGGGATGATGCCTTAAGCGAACGCACCTGTCAAAACTGGTTTGCCAAATCAAAGTTCATTCGGGAAATTTTGACATCAATGATGATCAACGGTCTGGTCGCCCATATGAAATTGAAACGAGGAATGTTGAGGCCATTGTTGATCAAAATCCCACCCGTTGCGAAATCGTTGCGAGAGACTACTATGGCCCTCAATGTGTCGCACACAAGCGTAGAAAACCATGTGTCCCTCACCCTCTAACCGCAGTCAACAAAAAAAAAAAACGTTGTTAACAGGAGATGAAAAATGAATATTTTACGATAATGTAATCCGTAGAAAATGTCAAAACCCGGATTGCAGCCAAAGAAGATAATGCTTTCCATATGGTGAGATTTCAAGGGTGTTACTTTCTATAGCTCTTAGAAAATAACACTATTTAAATCATCAGGGCAAACAATTGATTCAATTCTGTACTTCTCAAAATTAACAAAATTGGATCAATCAATTAAAAATAAATGCCCAGAACTGACAAATCGGAAGGGAGTTGTGTTCCACCAAGACAACGCAAGGCCCCACACCTCATTGGTCACTCGCAATAAATTATTAAGCCTTGGATGGGACCTTTTGTCCCACCCTCCCTATTCACCAGACCTAGCTCCAAGTGACTACCACTTATTCCGGTCTCTGCAGAACTCCATCAATGGAAAGAAATTTCAAAAGGGAGAGGACATCAAAAACCACTTGAATCAGCTTTTTAACAATAAACTCCAGATATTCTATGAACATGGCATTATGCAGTTAGTGAAAATATAAAAAAAAAAAAGTCATTAAATAATGGTCAATATATTGTAGATTAAAATAAATTTTATGTCTATAATACATTGAGTTTTATTTCACCCTGATAAACCGAAAGGACTTATTTGCTGACACAAAAGTTATCAAAGCACTTAATTACTACAAACTAATTATATAAAATATTAATATAGTTATGTAAAAATTTATTACTAATATTTTAGACTTACCAAACAACTGCAATGACAATAAGACACAATATTGTTTTCTGGTATAAGGAAGAACTGTAAATAATCAGTAACTTATATCTTTTTGATGAATTCAAACCATAACTTTTCTCATCCAGGAAGTATGAATTCAACTTACAGTTAGTTCATGGTATTACAAGGCTTCCTATACCCTGTTTTCTATCCGTTAGCTTATTACACATAGACAACGATTATTATTGACAGTTCGCAAGTTTACTTTGAATGATTTTAGAGTTCCTTCGGATTAGAACACGCTATAGGTACGTGTACGCTATAGCCTACACAACTCCACGAATAACACTAGCTGGTACCCCCAGCAAACACTGGATAGCAATGAGCTAAACTGCCGCCTGTTTGCTATTAGATAACATTGTTTTGAAACTGATTCTTTTCGCAACCAACTAATCGCACCACGTACGCAGTAAATTCACAAAGATTAAACTCGTGCTATCTCAAAATGAGCAAAATGAATATTCAATGTATTTAAAAACTCCGCAAATTAGAATTTATTTTTTTTTAACATTTGACCAAATATTGTTTACAGTTGTGCCTATTAAATATATTTGTGCCTTTTACATCAGAGGATTAAATAAAAGAAGAATATCAGCAAATAAATACATCGGCTGCTTTAGGAAATGAAAAAATCTCGAGTAAAATCATATATTTTTTTTATCTGAAGAAGGAAACTTTAAAAATCTCTGAACCTCTCACGCAGCACACTCCTCCCTTTTTTTTACTTAACGTGCTAACTTTAATAACTTTGAATAAATTAACTTTAATAACCTTTAATTAATAACTTTTAAATTATCGTGCATTTTACGTCTTCTTAATTGTATTTAATTTCTATTATTCGTAACCAGGAGAAATAATCTTAATTAACGGCGTTGATAACCAACAACCAACCAAATATTGTTTTAAAATGTATACCTTCTACGCCATACCATTGTTAATTATTCATTCAATCCAATGATTGACCCATCATTTTGAATAGCAATGATTATAAGTTTTCTCTCCTTTGAGTGAGAAAACTTAGCCAATACCCCAGAAAAGTCAAGAAAACAAGTTATGAAGATAAGGTAAGCATAACTCAAAAATTAAGCTTTTTTTTCTTTTTTTGATAAACCGCACTATACAGGAAGGATTTGCTATAAATTTAAATATATATAAGAGAAAAACATCATTAATAAAATGATATACTCCAGAATGAAGATATAATTTGTTCGCATAGCTATAAGAAAAAAGTATATAGTTTATAGTTGATTACATCCACAATAATTATAAATATTACAAAATTTACCACAAAAAAAAAAATCGAAATTCGACTATTTTAAAGACAGCTATACATGTTTGGAATGAAATTTAGTTCTTCTCTTTCTTAATACATTGATTTTACTTGCTTCCATATTATTATTATTTTATTTAAAATTTTTTTTTTTTTTTTAGCTTTAATGTTTTATTCACACCTGTCATAATGCTAATGACAACCAGTGAATGTGAGATCGATTGATTAATAGAATTGTCATGAAAGGCATGAGGAGGATCAGTGCCCAGCGGCACCTCACTCGGCGTGATATCTACATTAGGCGAGGAGGTCCCTCATCCAGCTCCTCTTCAGTCTCCTACAGACGTTACCGGGCATATTCGTAGTGGCCATGTCATTTATAAGTGTATTAGTATGTCCTTGTAAGTTGTCATGGAATCGTTTGTAATGAATACGTATGTGTTCGTTAACAGTCGGCATATGGAGGTCAGTATGTAAGGTTATGTTGCTAACGTACCAAGGTGCTTTTGTAATTGTTCTGAATGTTTTTGCTTGAAAGATTTGAAGTTTGTTTAAGTGAGTCTTTTTAGCAGTTCCAAATATCTGTGATGCGTAAGTCCAAATAGGTTTTAGTAAGTAATTGTATGTGTTCAATTTCTGTCTAAGTTTTAGTTTTGAATTTTTTGAAAGAAGTGAACTCAGAATTCTTAATCTTTGATTTAAAGTTTTTCGTTTTTTGGTTATATGTGGGCCCCACGTCATTTTTCTGTCAAATGTCAGACCAAGGTAGTGAACGGTGTCTGTCTGTGGAATCTGTGTATCGTCAACTGGAGGGCATGTTTCATGTCGAAGCGTAAATGTGATGTGCTGTGATTTGTCTTGATTTAGTCGGATTTTCCAAATTTTGAACCAGTCATGTAATCTTGTTAAATACTGTTGTAGGGTCTGTGAGGCGTATGTTGGATTTTTGTGTTTTGCTAAAATTGCTGTGTCGTCTGCATATGTCGCTGTTAAAATGTTGGGACTACAAGGTATGTCATGGGTGTATGTGATATAGAGTAGTGGAGAGAGTACTGAACCTTGAGGTACTCCTGCTGAGATAGACCTGATGGAAGATAGTTCTGACCCGTGTCGGACCGAGAAAAATCTATCGGAAAGGAAGGATTGTAGAATTAGATAATATGTAGGTGGGAGTATTGTCTTGAGTTTAAAGAGAAGACCCTGGTGCCAAACTCTGTCAAACGCTTGAGCAACATCCAGAAATACGCCAGTTGCATATACTTTCTGCTCTAGTGCTGTAGATATGTAGTCCGTTACTCTATGTAGTTGGTGTATAGTTGAGTGATGTGCCCTAAATCCAAATTGATGGTCAGGTATTATTTGGGTGTTTGTTAGTATATCAACAAGTCTTTTGTTCAGTAAGCTTTCAAAAATTTTGGAACAGATAGGTAGTAAGCTGATTGGTCGGTATGAGGAAGGTGAGTTTTTGTCCTTTTTAGGCTTGTGAATCATTATTATATGTGAGTATTTCCACTGTAGGGGAAATTTAGTTGTCCTCAGTATTGCATTATAAATAGTTGTCAAAAGCACTAGAGCTTTTCTAGGCATTTGTTGGAGCACTTCAGCGTTAATCAAGTCATGTCCAGGAGCTTTTCTTTTAGGCAACTTTTTGATTTGTTCAGCAATCTGTGAAGGTGTGAATGAAATAGGAGGTGAAGTTAGTTGTAAGGGCATGTCTAAAGTGTTTAGTACATTGTTATCGTGCACAATGTTAGTGAAGTCTGTGTGTGGTACAAAAACAGAAGAAAGATATTCGGCAAAGAGTTCTGATTTTTCTCCGTCCGTCACGGCCCAGGAATCATCTTGTCTTCGAAGGGGTGCTGACACTTCACGATGCTTAATAAGGTTTTTAGTATGTCTCCACAAGCTTCCATCGTCGGTTGAGAGATTTCTGATGTAGTTGTCATAGGTTGTTCGTTTGAATTTTCCAATCTGTCGCTTGAGTTCATTATTAAGTCTGTTGTAAGTTCGTTTATCTGATGGGAGTCTGTCAGTCTGCCATATTTTGCGAGCTCTCCTCTTCGCTCTGATCAAGTCCCTTATGTATTGTGGGTACATTGGTAGGAACTCATATTTTTGAGGTTTTGGTACTGATGAAGACCATGCTGCTTCTTGGATATTTCGTGTGAAGTATTCAACGGCATCCTCAAGTTCTTCTTCGTTTTTAATGGATAGAGGAACAGAGAGAGCAGTGTCCTGTACCTGGTTAGTATTGGTTCCTGTACCTGTCCCAATCCATTATGCCATTGATCAGGGACAGTTTTTTTGTAGCTTCACAAGGCTCTTCAAACAATACCAAATGCAAAAGGGAATGATCAGAGCAAAGATCTGAACTCGTTGTTATAGTGTGATGTGTTGTTCGGAGTCCTTTAGTTATGAAAAAATCGAGTAAGTCTGGTGTTTTCCGTCTAAAAGTTGGCCAGTACGTGGGTGAATTAGGTGATATTGTGTCTAATGAAAGCTCATAAAGAACATAACTAAGATTCCTTCCTCTTGGAGTAGATAGTCTGGATCCCCAGAACTGATCTTTGGCGTTGTAGTCGCCTCCTGCAACAAAGCATCTACCAAGACGTTTAAAGAAATTACTAAACATCATGGGTGTCAGAACATACCTCGGAGGGCAATAAACCGCAGCAAGAGTAATGTTTTGTTGTTGTGTTGATAGTGTAATGGCTGTAGCTTGAATCTCTGGTGTTATGGGTAATTGTAAAGGATTATGTTTTAGAGTTGTTTTGATAATTATGGCAGTGCCTCCATGTGAAGTTCCATCTGGGTGGTCAGTTCTGTAGATTTTGTAACCACGGATGTAAAATTTAGAATGTGGTGTCAGATGTGTTTCTGTTATTAGTGCAATGTCAATGCGTTTCTCGTGTAAGTATATGTCTAGTTCGGTTCTATGTTGATTCAGTCCGTTTGCGTTCCATAGTAAAATAGACATGGAGCCCACAGTCGTCTGATTACGGGGCATATTTTTGGGTAAGAGCGAGAGTAGCCTGAGATAGCTGTTGTAGAAGACTGAAGAGGGGCTGTATGAGGTTATTGAGACCGCTAATCAAATGTATGATATCACCTGAGGAGGTTTCAATAGTAGGGAGCGTTTGGGCAATGCCCCTACTCATACCTTTAGGCCTTTGTTCTTGGTTTGTTGCCGGTGCTGGTTTTCGTTGCTGTCTCTGCTGCTGTTGTTCTGGTCCTGAGGGAATCGGATGAGGGTATTGAGGCTGATGCAGTGGTGGGAACTCGTGTAGTTCTGGTGGTGGGGGTTGAACTCTAGGAGGCCTTTGCAGAGTATGGTTTCTTGTGCGGGTCTTCCTAAGCTCTTTCAGAGTTTCGCAATCTCTGTAGTTAGCAGGATGTGGTCCTTGGCAGTTGGCACATTTTGCGACTGTTTCTCGAGTCTTTGTACAGGAAGTGCTTTCGTGACCCATACCACACCTTACACACCTCGGCTGGTGGTTGCAGTACGTCTTGGTATGGCCATAATGCTGCCAACGTACGCACTGCGGAATGATCCTTTTTTTCCTTGGCTCTTCGATCTTCACGTGTGTGTAATACAGGAATTCAATGTCGAAAATTTTATCATTGAACGTTGCTTTGGACACATCAACGAAAAACATTGGCAACGGTGTCTTGAATCTTGATATAACATTTACGATGTTGGTTGCCTCGTAACCATAGTTGGCAAGTTCCTGTTTTATGGTCGCTGGAGGTGTGGCGTGGTGTAAATTTTTAATAACTATTCGAGGCGTTTTATCTTCCGGGAGTTGATATGTGTGAAAATCAGCTCCACCCCTTCTAAGACTGGTCACTAACCTACGGTATATTTCTGCGTTTTCAGGATACACGCTGACTCCTCTCATAGACGTTTTCAACCTGAAACTGTTAGGGCCACCTTCATTGTGAAGATAGGTTACTAATGCCGTGTAGTCTTTCACATCGTTTATATGAATAGGTGGAGGTCTAATAATAATGGGATTATTATTTGCTGGCTGTCTATCTTCCGGAGTATTTGATAAAACTTCGAATCGATTGTTAGTAATGATAGTATCACTAACCTTTATTTGTTTGTGACGTGGATCTCTGTCTGAAGCTACATGTCGTTTTCGTCCAGAAACAACTTCCCAGGACATAGCTTCTGGTGCATTATCGTGGTTGACTTCATTTGGTGAATCGTTTGAAGCCGAAGTTTCCGTCATTTTTAGCGGAAGAATCCGCTGCACCAGTAATTTTACTTCAATTGATTGCACTTATTTAACTCACGAATATGGAAGAGATAAAGGAAATCAACATGCAGTTAATTGACTTAAACTTGTGATAATTCAATAGAATTTGGAGAGAGAAATGTTACAAAAATATTAAGTTAGAAAAAATCCATTAATGGAATCTAAATAAAATGCGAAGGTATAAGAGTTAAAAATTTCCGATGTATGTATTATTTCATATAGACGTTTCTTCGACAACCTTTTTACGATTTAAATTATATTTTCATTTAGTTTTCATCAGATTTATTCCAGATTTAAAAAAAAAAAAAAATATTGAGCATAGGATTGCGGTATCGTCTGCAAAAGTAGCCAGTATTGTGTCATTGTGTTCCAGTAGGTCAGACAAATATATATTAAACAATATTGGTCCAAGAACACTACCCTGAGGTACTCCTGCTTTAATAGGTTTAATGTCAGAACGTTCTGTCCCTACTTTTACTACAAAATGTCTATCCGTTGGATATGAAAGTAATATTAGATACTAGGTCGGTGGAAGGAAAATTTTAAGTTTGGAAAGCAACCCTCCATGCCAAACTTTATCAAAGGCTTGACTAATGTCAAGAAAAACTCCAGGGCAATAATTTTTAGATTATTAAGAATTAGAAATATAATCTACCAATCGATGAAATTGTTGAACAGTTGAATGATGCTTTCTGAAGATGATTTGATGAATAAATTTAAATATATCGAGAGAATCAAGGTGACGAAGAATAATTTTATCAAATGAAAAGGAAGGAAGAAATTCCTATCGTCCTATTAGAATAATAACAGATTTAAAAAAATGTGTACATTAGTCAGGTATGTAGATATAATACAAATATATACAAAACATGATAAGAAAAATATAAATATATATAAAAACAAATACTTAGGAAAATAAAAACATATACAAAGAATGCAAAGGAAAATACAAATGTATACAAGTTTGAATTTGTGTAGTTGGTGGAATAGGAGTGGTTTGAAGGAATTTATGGACATTGTTTGACGTATTGATGGATAAGGAGTTCCAGAAGGAGGTAGCACGAATGACGAAGTATTTGCTGAAGGAAATGATTTTATGAGGCAGAATATATAAATCTATAGGTTGAGACCTGGTGTTGAGAGAGTGGATAGTGGAGTTCTAAAATGTAGGGTATTGTAAACATAATCTAAGAGGTAATGGAAAGACATTAAAGTTATATAGAAGTTGTATTTTAAAATAGATGGTACTATTCCCATATCGATTTAAATGTTTTTCTTAAGTTTAATTCATTGGTAGCCATAATAATATGGCATGGCAAATATTTTTGGGAAGGGAACATTTTTACGATGTTATAAATTTTTGGAGAACCATAAAAGTTAATTAACCATATATTTTTGGGATAACTTTCAAGCCAGAGAACATGGAAAGAAACATGGAACAGACCTCAACAATAAACTAGAGGAGAGCAACGCAATTCCTTGAGAGCACTCCTTCTGAACTCATGGAAAGTGCAAATGAAAATATTAAAAGTATATAATAATAAATAATTACAAAAATAAAAACTATCTAATAAGATTTTACCAAATTATTATATTAAACATGACTCGGAACCAATCTCTACTTCTCTTAAAGTACGAGAAAATATTGTTCAGTAGCTTAAAATTGTATGGAGCATTAATAAGCTATACTACACTGATAATATTAATAGTCTTCATTTAAATTCTATTCTAAATAAAATTTCTAAATTTTCATTTTTTTTTTCAAATATCGGCTAAAATTCTATTATCTGCCAATAGTTGGGCTTCGGTTGTACAAATACAATAAGTGGAATTGGAATAGAATTGGCCCCTTTCCACAAATGAGAACTAATGTCGTTCGAGCACGTAAGGATGCCAAGTATTTCCCAAGAGTGTACGAAAGAGAGAAACAGGTCCAGGAAGTAAGTGGGAAGACTTCAACATTGGGCGAGATAATTCAAGTCAATGACTGGATATTTAGATTTGGGACTGTCTGCGCTGTAACAGTTTGTTGGGGTATCAACTTCCTTGAATGATTTATTCGCTTTAAGTCAGTATATAATCATACCAGCAGACACTAACGTAGGTTTGTTGGTTAATACTCTTTATTCGCTCTATGGTCGTAAATCTATACTCATTATAAAAATTACTTTCATTACTATTAAATAATAATAAATTTCATCAAAAAACAACAAATTTCAAGTATTTAACGTTTATTTAGCTAAAGTATTATTTAGTGCCATGTATTTTTTTTAAATTTAAGTATCCTAACTTGAAAATATATCTTTAAATTTTTCTCTTCTTGCAACATTTTTAAGGAACAATATTAAAATTAAAGCAAAATATTATTAATAAGAGTATATTATAATTATATTTTGAATGAGTATATTATATTTCGAAACCTGTTCGGAAACCTGCCACAAATTATGACAGCGAAATAACAGCAATTTTATTAGTAATACAAGCCTTGTCATACTTAGATGCAAAAAATATTGTATTGTTTGAGGATTCAAAGGCGGCTATTCTCGCTGTGACATGGCCCAATGACTCCTTTGCTCAGGATATTCTGAAGTGCCAAAAGATCACAGACTACTTCTTCAAGAAACAGAGGTATTCTTTCAACGGATACCGAGTCACTGTGGTCTCATGGAAACGAACTGGTTGATAAACTCGCCAAGGATTGAATCAGCTAAAAAATGGAATATCACATCATAGAACCAGAAAAGAAACAAATAAGGCAAGTGAGGCTCTACTACTGGAATCCGTAAAGGGTAGTATTGTGGAAAAGCATGGAGAAAATTGTTTAATGAAGTGGATCGAGTTCCCATTTACCTGCCCAGAAAGGAGGCTGTGGCTGAGTTCCGGGTGATAACAGACCACGACTACTTTAGGAAGCACCTGCATAGAATAGGAGTGGCAGACTCCACATTGCAATCTATGTAATTCGGGAGAATGTGGACGCAGCGCATTTAGGTGTATTATCAAGCTTGTTGAACATAAGAGATACCACGTCGTCCAAATCGGAATGGTACTGGGCTACAAGATCTCTGGTGGCGGAAACCGATAAAGAGCGACATAATTAAAAATAAAATGTATATTATAATTTAAAATAATATACCATATTAGGGAAGTATTCTGAGATGGTAGTATAGTAAATATTTTGCCAAATAGCGTCAGCACAGCTTCTTACCAATTTATAATGGTTATATAATTACCTATATTTCAAGATTACCTATGATTTATAGTTTATAAATAAAAAACCTTAATAAGCGTTGTCCAGAAAACGTTTATGAAATGTTGTCTGGGTCATGGAAAACGTACGTCTAAGCTAGTGGTGCCAATCTCCGACCAAGGTCGATGACACATGAGTCTTCCCTCTCCCGAGAAATTGTGTTGCTCTATTCTTTAAAAAAAGTGCAAGCGAAACCAGAATTAGAAAAATCGTAGATTATATTAAATATCACATGCTTATGGTTATGGTCTGGTCCATGTTTTTCCCCTTCTCCCCTTTGGGTTTGGGACGTCTCTCTCTGAAAAGTCATAACTCCGTCGAATTGTGCCCCCCTTAGAAATTCAAAATCCCCTCGAAACATGCCCCCCTCAAAAAGTATGATGGCGCATCCAGAAGAGGGTTCTGGGACAGCCAAAAAAAACATTTTTTTGTTTTTTCACCTATAACTCCTAAACGATGCATCAAAGCTAAAAATATATTCTTTAATTAATTAAAGAATGTTAAATTGTGCTTCGAAGCAGTACATAAACTTTATAATTTGGTTACGTGGTAAGATATAAAACCACCACGGTCCACTAACGCTGATTGTTAAGAAATTTGTCAAAATCTGAGACAAATTACAATAAATGGACATGCAACTTAGAAATGAGTTTCTTGAGAGGAAAAACCCATAGAATCAAAGTTGTTGAGCATCAAATTTTGCGTCCAGTGAGTACTGACATTTTTATTGTAGGCACATTGTATATCTCGAAACGGGATTTGTTATTGCTTTATGAAATTTAGTATCTTTCGACACATCGCAAAATCCTTCGCTGCTGAAAGATGGAAAAAAGGCTTATAATGCATGTAACAGACTCTAAACAAAAATGACTTATAGAATAGACACCCATACTGTTGAAATATTGAAAATGACGTTTACCTTCATTACCAATTTCTAACCATCGGAATATTACGGATTTTGTTCGGAGTAAGTGACCTACATTAAATTAGTTGGTACTCACTGGACCCAAAATTTGATGCTCTACAACTTTGATTCTATGCGTTTTTCGTCTTAAGAAACTCATTTCTAAGTTGCATGTCCATTTATTGTAATTTGTCACAGTTTTTGACAAATTTGTTAAAAATCGACGTTGGTGGACCTAACCACGTAACCAAATTATAAAGTTCATGTATTCGTTCGACTCACAATTTAACGTTCTTTAATTTATTAAAGTGTACATTTTTAACTTTGATGCATCGTTTAGGAGTTATAGGTGAAAAAAAAAAAATTATATTTTTGGCTGTAAATATTTTTTCCTGTTCTTTCCTACCTTGCCTCGCCTTTTAGGCAATCCGGGATTTTCCCGGACCGAAGGGTGAGGGCGGGAAATTTAAAATCCCCTCCGGCACCGGAACGCGAACTCGTACTTTTATTTTTTAATCTCATAACTTCGGTTATCTGGTTGTCGGGCAACTGGCGGTGCTGTTTTTATAATTCTACTTTAGTTGCAGAGTTTTTAAGCAATTAGTAGAGGGCAATACAAGCGGGGGGGAAGGAGGAGCGCCTTTAGTTTAACGTGCGCCCTTGGGTGATATGGATAAACTTGCGGTATTATCGTTAACGATAATAAAATTGTAAATTTACAGGTTTGAGGGAGGTGTTTATCTATTGTTTATATTGATTTAAGGGTGTGTATCTGTTTCGCCTTAAATCTAAATAATATGGAAAATTGAATATTTAACAAAGAACTTTTAGATCGAAAAAAATCGGATGTAGGAGGTATATGATAGTTCAGTTCATCCACTAAGCTTTAACTCCATATTTTCACAAAGACCTGGTTTTGGTCATGGTGATTTTTTTTTTAATAAAAAAAGAAGGATTTGAACTCTCACCTCTTATTCGCTGGAAACTATGTACAATTTGCTGTTGTTTCAGTTGTATGTGGATTTTTAATGCCAATTTTTATCTTGATTCAGATTTGATACAATCTCTTACAGTACGTCTAAAATGAAAAATGGAATCGCTAAAGTCAGGTTGCGAATGCCTGCACCAAATTGTTAGGAAGGTTTAACGGATCAGCATCCCGTTTTTTTGTTTTTTTTATGCAATATTGGAAAACCTTCTTTAGCACTCGTTGTTTCCACGGCCGGAAAATGAATGGCAGGATAACGTACGAGGTACAATGACACCGCACATAAAATAGCTATCAGCGAAGAACGGGAAAAGATAGAAAGACTTAGATAAAGGAGGAATGGAAGGAGCTATGACAGTGATACCGGCACGTGGAAGCAGTAAAACCATCGTGTTATCGACCTCATGGCGATCCAACTCTTTCCTTTTGTGCTTTTTCGTTACCGTATTCTTTAATATGGCTTTTGAGGAAAATGAGGATGAAAAAGAAAATTAACTAAGCGGAGGCAACATATTTCTCTAAGATGGAGACGGGTTTGTTCAAGACATGATTTAATAAGTTCTGAACATTTTTAAAAATGTTCATTAAGATACCTTTGCAATTAGAAATTCAATGACTGGTGTAAGTATTAGATTTTTTCAAGAATGAAAGAGATAGATACATATTAATTTTAAAAAATTACTTTATTACCATCCACATGTGATGCCCATCCCCCGCAAGGTTCGATGGAGCATAAACCTCTCCCTCCTTCCAAGATATTTGCTTGCCTCTTCTTATAACCAGTGTAAACTAAAGTTGAATTTTAAAAACTGTAGATCATATAAAATTACAATTGCTTTGGTCTTTTCCATTTTTCCCATGTTCTCTGGTTTGATACTCTGCTCTATTCTTCCACTTCCTAATTCTATTATGGACAGTTTACAGCTTTCTGAAATATTAGAGTTGGCCATCAATCCTTGCAATCCTACCGCATACTTGTCAATATATCATTGGACAAAATATAAATACCATTTTTACTTTCCTACCTATACTAGGTAAGGAAAGTATTGCAATCGGGTCAAATTTCCGACATCCGGTTTTCGACGGATCTATACGTTTCACAGCCCCCTGAGTCCGATAAACACGCCGTTTAACCTACTGTTTAAAAGGTAATAAAATTCCCTACAAAGCCATATAAATTGTTCATTTTGGACAATTATTAGGGAAGTTACAGCTATTCAATTTCCAATGAAAGATTACGAGTTTACTGTAGCCGCATCACACAATCTTCACTATTTCCTCTACTTTTAACAGAAATTATTGTTTGACAATACTAAGCTATAGCAAAAAGTTTTTGATCAATAATATTAGTGAGTATCGAAATTTTTACACTGATCTACCTAAAGCCGGTTTCATTGCCTTATCTAATAAATTGTACTTAAATCTTTTGTTTGATCAATTTTCAGAAAAATAAATGTAGTTCAATTCTTTTTTGTTTCTACATGAACATATGTAAAGATATAAAACCTTTTCTGAAATAGGTAGGAAAGTCGTGTGAGTGGACACCCAGATTTTTTATCTGAAAAATTACTTTAGGCAAATTACCAGGTTGCCAAAAATACCTTAAAATCGTTCGTGCTTCAGATAATATGCGTCCTGCCATCCCTAATATTTCGGTCAAAGGATTTACTTTAAAAGAGCTTAAGCAAACATATTCATCAATGAATGCATTTTCACGAAGTTGATCCGTTTCTTGTGCTGTCGATATTTTTTTTTACGTAGTATATGTTACACGTTGCTAATCAAAAGTACTCATTTTATCTTTTGAAATCGCCATTTACAACAAAAAATAAATAAATAAAAATGACCTATGTGATATATATCATTTTAACTGTCGTGGGTTCTTTTAATATTTTGAAACTCTCGTAAAAAGCATTATAATAATATTAAAAATGATGTAATTATTTTTAGTTATAATCTTTATGGAATATTTTTTAGTAAAAAGCAGAACCGGTACCAGGACTTCAGCCACATCGTGGCAAGCTTAATTTTGTATTTTGTCACCCTTTCTTTTACACTTCCCTCTCCTATATGAGTCAACAGTTGAATAACAGATATTTTGGTAATACGTTTCTAAATAAATATCGTATTATCAACTATTTCTACAGAATATATGTCAAAACGATAAAAAAACAATAAAATATTTTCATTAAATTAAAATTAAATTTCCCTGTAGAATTAGCCACCTCCTATAGAAATAGGAAGAAGTTCTGTTCAATTTGATAAATGATATTTTTAATGTAATGATATATACATTAATGGGCATAAGGGAATGAAGGGTACTTTTATTTAACAAGATAGACATTCCATAATCATACACATAATGATTGAAATACCCTAATTATGTCGTGGACGGATACACTCGCCTGTCACTGCTCGAGGACGGGCACTGTTTGGATAGAGTGGTGGACTCATCGAATTCTCGGATCCAGGTTGTGTCAGCTACCTGGTTCAGGAACTACCGCTTCTGAAAAACAAGTCCGCCGGCAGTCATCTAGTCGTCTGACCTCTTTCGACGAACTATTGCGATTAATGTTCATGATATAAAGGTTTACCACACAAAGAATCATAGGCGTAGTAGCGTCAGAAAATACAGGAATACTCGCAACTTAACATTAAGTCATCAATCCATCATCGTTGGTGGAGAAGGTTCCAGTACTTTCGGCTAAAAAGACTAATATTAATATGAGATAAGTAGATGGAATAAATATGCAGAAGTCTTTAAATTACTGTAAGAAAAAAATAACAGTTAGTTAATTATTATAAACCCCTTAGAATTGCAGACAGCGCAACCACTCAAGCAAGGGTGCAAACCCTCCATTATGGTTCTCCACTTTCAGCTTACCAACCTGCCTCCAAATGGGTCTAATTAGTCCCAAGTTCCCATTTCCATGCAACCATTCGATTTCATCAATACTACTTAGTGTTTTACGTGAGTAGTAAAGTTAGGGAAACATCTTTTCTATTAAATAAATTATTTAATTACCATTACCTTTAGGCTTCCATAACATCCTCAGATGATATAGTGGTTTTATAAGGGTTGAAAACTACTTTAATACTAATATAAGCCATGTTAACTTCTAAATTAAATAGTACTGAAACCAAGACCTTTCTTGGGTTGTTGCTACACAGGTTTTTTTTTTATTATTATTAGGGATAGCTTCCCTTAAAACCACTCATCATTTGAAGTTGGTCTAACAGCAGAAGCATGATGAGAATATACTTTTGAGAGGTGAAGCATTTTTTAGTTCCACAAATTCCTAATAAATTATGTACTTTTAACTTAGTGCATAAATATACTACTGATACTTTGACGAAAATAATTATTTGGCACTTGGAGCTGTCAATTTAGTTGGTATGTTCAGTGAATGCAGAACCATAGAAAGAAATCAAGAGCCCCAGGAATAATTTCCCATCCAATTGTAGCCTCTTATCAAGTATGAACAAATATATTATGTAGAGATATTACATAATGTATGTAATGTTATTTATACTTTATTTTATTGTACATTAAGAAGTTGAAAAACAAAATCTTGTAGTCCAGCCCCTGGGACTGAGAACCCAAACCTCCTCGGTGCTAAGTGAATGATGTTCCAAAAGGGCAAGTCACTCCCTTTATTATAAATTATAGGGGGAAAAACCTTATACTTTACATCAGAACATAGAGTATTTGTGCAACAATAACTCATTTAGGATTTGATCTTGAGGGACTTCAGCCAGAAAGCCTCTTTTTTTATTAAATATAATTATTACTTTGGAAAAAAAGAAAAAACCAACTACCTATACAAAATGGTGTTTAAGTGATTCTTGGAGTCTTATTAAATGTTCTTACATGAACAGTAATACTTTTAATATAGATAATATTTAGTAGAGATAATTTTTTAATATATTTTTCATAAGACATGGTAATATTTTACCATTTTGGGGAGCTTCAGCAAGAAAGTTCCCCTTTACCCCGTAGATCAACCTGTGTAACTCACCACCACTTAGTGCTAAAAAAGTCATGTCTTCTCCTTTAAATATATTTGGTTCTGGTTTCAGATGGATGTAAACGTTAAGGTATTCTAATTTAAGAAACTGTTTCTTTCTTTCAATTTCATTTCTTTCTTAATAATTTAAGGAGAGCTGGTCCATCAATATCCAAGACTATATATAATAAAATATAAGTCTATATAATAAAACTGTTTAAAAAAAAAAATGACAAATCTGTTTTAGTTATTTGCTTAGAACATAGCGTCACCTAAATATGTAAATAGCAAAATGTAATTTATTATGATCACTGAAATACCATAAGGGATAAATTCACAATGAAGCCTCATTGTCAAAATAAGTTTTTAAAATTTATTCCAAACAAACTAGGCACTGTTGAATCTATTTCACAAATTTTCTACTTTGTTTTACCCTTTACTGTACTTAAGTTGTAACTTTTGGGTACCCAATGGCCCAACAATGTGCTTTTTGTGGACCCAGTTTTAGGTCAGTAAGTTTGATTTGATTTTTTTTTCCTGTAGGAATTACATACTTCATAGTTCTTGGACTAGCCTTCTCCACCTTTTCTTATTTTGGACAACTGCTTTCCAGTTTCATGCATGTTGTTTTGCAACATCTTTGTTCATAAGAAAATCTCAACTTACATTACCAAATACATATCCAGCATTAGTTGCTTCCCCTTACATTATATATATAGATTTGAAAAAAATTTAATATTTACCACAATAGAATAACATTAAAGTAACCTGAAATTATATTTCTAGCCTCCTGAAGAACAATCGAGTATACTTTAATCACAAGGTTAGCCCTAACCATTATAAACATAAGTTAGATAAGTTAATTTGGGAAAAATAAATTAATATTCTAATAAAAGTTAATTTATTATTTGTATCAGATAAATTATATTATCATTAATTAGAGGAAGAGCTTAATAATCATTCATCAACAGGAAGAGCTTTGGCATGATGGTTCCGCAGCAGATGATCTGAAAATTCTGCGTACGGTGCCCTAGATAATGGCACATCACGCCAGAGATCTGGCGTCAGATAACCATATGTTTTTGATATGGCTTCAAACGTAGCTTTTGCTAGAAACAAAAAAAAAAAATTAATATACTATCCTTTTGGATTTTTCCTGTATTTTCAGTGCAAACTTGATTTGCAAATAATTTTAATATTCTATAATATTTATCCCATAAATCAACAATGCAATGATTAACAAATTCTTTAAAACTTATAAAGTTATATATAATGTTCTTTACATAGTAAGAAGACAATGAATAAAAGAAAAATAACAATGAAGTCTTACATATTCTTTTACCGAAAAATAGTTTTACAATAAATTTCTGACAACTGAGCTCAGACCCTTTTAACCATCCTAGGAAATCAACTCCTCTGTGGAAACCGCAAAAGTTTGAACAAAATTATCATCATAGTTCAGACGATGATTAAAATAATTTGAAAAAGTAAAGAATTCACAATCTCAATATAATAAAAGTCAACTTCTCACCAGCTACCAGAAGTCCAGGACTGATATAAAAAGTATCATGCAACTTCTCATAAAAGGGAATTTTAAAAATAAAAGTTAAATTGAATGATAGAAACAGTCTTTAGATAAAAGATGCTTGAGGATCTCTTTTAACAAATAATTCAATAATAATTTGTGAAAAAGGTTGAGTTCAGATGCTTCTAAACCATCCTGAGAAAAAAAAATCATATAGTAGAAACCACAAAAGTTAAAATTTAACTCTCATTACTGTTCAAAAAATCTGTAACCTATTTGTACACAAAAGAAAAATGAATATAATATAAAAAGCTTATCTGCAGTTTAACGATTATAGAATTTTTTTTTTTACTTTAAGTAATTTCTATTCTTTTGACCATGAGGAAAAGTTATTCATAATATATAATTTTACTTATGTAATATTTTAAATAACAGAATGCATGTAAGTTGTGATCCTTCTACTATTATGAATCCATGGTTGTTGCTCTTTAGATCGAAATGGCAGATTTGATTTTGATGAAACATTTTTCTGTTGTTCCATTAGGTTTTACAACATTCTTAACCTTTTTGCTGGCAATCATCAGGGTGAATTTAAAAATATACCACAGATACAAGCTTTGACACTCGTATGAATGTTATAAGCTTAACTTTGTAGGATTAATTACTTATCGTTGAGTGTTACGGTCTTACAAGGCCTTCTCTTGGCCAGTCATCCCTATATTTTGCTCATGTCCTCCATCTCCTTAGTCCAAGGAACTTGAGGTCTTCCTCGACGCTATCCAATAATCTCACTCTTGGTCTTCTTCTATATTGTTCCCTCCGGTTTTTCCATACAACAGGCGTTTTGATATCCTAGTTTCTAACATCTGAGATATTTGAGGTGGGTTTTTTCACAAATGATACCAGGGCTGGTCTCCCATACATTGCATGAAACACAATTCTTCCTTGATTTCCAGATTGGCCTATGTATCCTGCAGAGTATTTTCCGTTCACAGACATTGAGTATCTCAGACTTCGTAGGATTATAATCGAGTAATTTCACTTTACTTTTCATGGAGTTTATACTACCGAAAATAAGGATATAAAATAAATCAAAATCAAGCAGTGAACTGTACTTACCAAAGTTTCCAAGAGTGCCAGTTGATCCTGTGGCAGATGTATAACAATCTTCAATACCTGCCATCTGCAGAAGCTTCTTGGGTACAGGGGCACCTACAATGCCAGTTCCTCTGGGTGCTGGAATAAGACGCACTTGCACACTACCACACTTTCCTGTAACCTGGACAAAGAATACTTAAGTTGCAAACAATTCAAGTTTAACTAATACAAAATATGATTCTTTTGATTTATAAAGGCTTTCCAGATATACTTTAACCACTTTTCTTTATATATTTCATACAATAATTAGGTAGTGGATTGATTTTTCATCACTAAAGAATTGAAAAATCTAATGCTATAATGATATAAAATTTATAAGTACATTATTTAAAATCTCCTTCAGTGAATGATCGGAACAAAAAACATAATTTTATCCAGAGATTAAGTGTAAAGCAACAGTAAATGAACTTCTGATTGAATTTATTTAAGTTTCAAAATACAAATTACATTTTGATATAATTGTAAGGTTTATACAGATTAAATAGCCAATTGAATAATTTACCTTGCAAGGTACAGTGTGGGGCTTTCCGATCTTGTTACCCCAATAACCACGCCTGACTGGAACGACAGAGAGCTTAGCAAGGATAATAGCACCACGGATAGCAGTAGCCACTTCTTTGGAACATTTCACGCCCAAACCAATGTGTCCATTGTGGTCTCCAATAGCTGTCACAATAACAAAAATCAAAAAACAATATTGAATTAACTAAAACCTAAAATGACAATAAAATAATACTAACCAACAAAGGCCTTAAATCTTGTTCTCTGCCCGGCTCTAGTCTGTTTTTGAACTGGCATGATCTTCAGAACTTCATCTTTCAATACAGGACCAATAAAAAAATCAATAATTTCAAATTCCTAAAACATTTATCTTAAATTAATTCATTAGAAAAATACAAATAATAAGATAGATAATTATCCAGTAAATTGATAGTTCTTGGGGGTGGATATCACAACTAGGTAACTGCAATTCAGCTTTGTCGATAAAAACCCAATTTAACGTTTTTTCATGATTTTGGAAGAATGTGAGACTTGAGTTTTCATTGTATTTTTGCAATCATTTCTAAATTTTATATAATTAGAAGTTTCTATAGTTCTAAAATGGAATTTTGTCCTGGTGATCAATTCACCTATTTTGGAAAATTTGAAGTAGTATCTATAAATCGCCAGCAATAGTAACTTGATTATTGCCCTTTTTTTAATCGAACCTTTCTCTACAATTTCTCCTCTTTTGCAAAATTTGTAGTTACCTAGCATTCACCGCAAGAATTGATTCTAACCTTGATGGGTAAAGAGAATAGATATATATCTTCCAGGGTTCTTATTTTTCCATCCTTGACCAGACGACCTAACTTTGTAACTGGCTGCCATTCCTTCTCTCCTTCCTTACCACGTCCTCTGCCTCTGCCACGCCCACGTCCTCTTCCTCGTGGTCCACCACGTCCACTGCCACGACTTCCGAAACCTCCTCTAAAGCCTCCTCGGCCACCGGCTGGAGCTACATCCGCCATATTTCTGAAAAATAATAACTGTTTACAAACCAGGAACACAACACAAATACAGTCAAACTTTTTTATAATTTGCAATAACTTTATTTAAAATTTTTTAGGTGGTTACACTCTTGCCTAGGTATTTAATATTTAAGTATAATTTTTGTCTCAATATTTTTCTGAGAATTTAAACAAGATCAGATGAACAATAACCCTGCCTTGTAGGGCAATAAGCAATAAAGTAAAAGTGTTTTAGATGCTTGCAAAAATTTAATGACTGCTGAACTCTTAAAATTATTTGCTGATGGCTTTAAATGACTGCTGAATTATTTGCTTAAAAATAAAAGTTTTAGATTAAAATTAAAACAAAAAAAATAGAAGCTTGAATATAACTGTACTGCCTTATTCTATTATCGTTGCACCTTAATATATGTTTTATTCCAGAATCCTATTTTGGCATCACAGATATTTATTGTTTAGATATAATTCTAATATAACTAGCAGCTTTAACAAATATTTTATATAGATTTATTTTTGTTGAAGTTGTTTCAATTAAAATTTTTTGACTAGAACTGGTTAGAATTGAGAGCTCATAAATAAAAAATATAGAACTACATTTGAATCCGCAAAAGTTGCATAACATGAGTAGAAAAAGGCCTTTCTTTTAATCTGAGTTCTCAATTGAAACCATTTATTACTTTGAGGGGAGCATGGTTGCTTAGTGAGCAAGGTGCTATGTTCCTATCTCCTGACCCTAGGTTCAAGTCCAGTTGTGAGAGATAATTATCAATTCTATAAAAATAGAGGATATTAGGATTGAGGATGGAGTCAGGCGACTATCCTGAGCAACACCCAGCCTCTATAAAGTGGGAGCTCATAACCTTGTGAAAAGGCCTGATTTTGGCCATGCTGTTTGCACAATTCTTTGCCTAGAATTAGTATTTACCTAGAAAGTACTGAATCCAAGATCCATTATGGATTGTACTTGCATAGTTTTGATTATTTAACTAGCTACTGGGTAAAATCAATGTGAAGGCAACAATAAAAAACAAAACACCTTTTGCTAGAAACATGGCATTAAAAACTGAGCAGAAATCAAATCAACATTCAGAATTTTTCATGGATCATTACATAGTCATCAATATTTTTTTCTGATAAATATTCATGATCCAAGTAGGACTAAACATCAGATATATAAATATTTAATGAGAATAACAAATTCATGTACATAAAAAACTTGAATATACGATAAAAAAAAGCTGAGAAGAATGCATGTTTAAAAAACACAACAAGAATTGAAGGACATTACTTTTTCCAGTAAGTGTAAAGAAAATATCTTAACATGGCAACTACTTAAAAAATATGCGGCCATTATACCAGGACATCCCATAACATCTAACATTTTCCTCTAAATCCAAACAAAGGCTTGGCGGAAATTACATACTTGATTGGCGGTTTGTTGGTTTATAATAAAAAAAATATGAAACAGCAAATGTTCGTTGCACGCAGAGTGAAGCCGCTGTTCCAGAAATTTGTGCTTTTGTCATCTCACCACAATGGCTGCGAATGGCGTGTGGAAAGATTTGCTTACCCACACAAAAGTTATGTCCACAATGGAAGAGAAATTAATTATAATATTACAGGACAAAATTGTATTCAATATAATTATTCTAATGTCAATTATAATTTTAGATAGATTTAATGAATAATCTATATTGATTATTCAAGACAGTGTATTCTCTAATTATGAAATCTAAACGTGTTCAATTCAATTAATAGCCTATATTTCACATTCAAAAATCGTCGAATATATGCACAAAAGGAATTTAGCGATGTGGTACGAATATTTGAAATAATTCATCAAAAATTGAACATGACTCCTAAATTTAATGAACACGTGGTCCTGAGTTGTGAATATTGTCTCCGCATTTACCAGCTATTGTAATAAAATAAACAGTCTTTAATTGCAAAAAAAAAATACATATATTTAGACAACTCGCTCAAATCTAACATGCCTACATATTAATTTTAAAAATAAAAATAATAACAATAATAGTAACGATCCTTACCTCAACCAGGTCCTAGCTAGTCTGAAAGGGCCCAAGTTATAATGCTGGGCCCACACTACAGGCAAACTCGGTTTGGCAAAAATTCTGGCAAACTTGCGGCAAATTAAGGAACTAATCGAAGCTCGTTTACTTTGGAAAATGTGCTCAGTAGGACGGAGTCAGTCCAAGCAAACAACATGGACCTTCTAGAATTGCCGTGGGATTGACTGCTACTTTTGTTTATGTCTTCTATAAAAAAAAAGCAAGCAGAAGAAAATAAGTGGAGAAAACAAAGAAGATGACAGATGTCGAAAATTCATGAGAATCATACAAGGTAAGCATAAAATTGATCTTAGTTTTCCTTATTAATATCAGTTGTTTATTTCTTTGCCATGACATTTCTCTATAAATACATTTTACCTTGTTTTTCAAAATATATATCTGCAAAGCCAATTAACGCGATTTTATGTAATTTTTCACACACAATTGCTAGGATTGTCAATTTCCTTCCGTTAAACATAGTCAATTATTAATTCTCTTACCAGTGAAAATTCTTGATATATCCTCCGTTTACTGCATTCAATTCATGCACTATGTGCATATTTGATATAGGTTAACTTTCAAGATTTTTTTTTATGAATTTTGACTTTATTTACCTATACAAAAACACTGTATGGGCATGGAAATGAAATAAACCCTTTTATACATCAATTATACTTACAAGAAGCTCACAATTTTCTGATTTTATGAAGAAAAAGATATTCAAAGTTCTTGATTACTTAAGAAATAATGAATTTTCACTTAATTACTTTGCAATGAGCTGCCAATATTTTTTCAATTGTTTGATTCAAGGAATGCATTTAAAAATTTTTTTCTCCATTTATTTATGAGGTTCTTTGATTTACTGTATAGACATTTTTTACAATTTAGTGAATGGTTAATTCCTCTTTTACTAAATTTGCAAGTGTTACTTTATTATTTTTCAATTCAAACAATCAATTAGTAAGTTAATTTAGTTCTATTTTCTTTTCTAACGTCCAACTTAAGTACATCATCGCAAAGGAAACAATGGACAAGGGGTGTTAATTATTTAGCATTTAACTGGTTATTTATATTTAGTTAATTGGAAGTTCATTGTTAGTTTTCGATATCCCTCCTAGTCTATGATTAAGTTATTTTTTTTATATTTTTTCATATAGCAAAACAATGTACATAGGGTAATGACTATAAAGAGAAAATGCCCTATGATGCCTTAGCCATTCTGTCTTGTTTCCTTAACCCTCCACATTATCTGTTAACCCGTAACAAATTATTTATTTTCTTCTGTTATGAATTTGATTCCATTGTTTCCTATTTCAATTAAGGATTAGTTTTGTTTTTTCCTCGACTTTCATTATTAATGTAAATGTTACATAGCTTTTATTTGTTCTCTGTAAAATTGAGTCTTAAAGTGTGCCAGACATAGACCCTCCTCTAAAAATGAAAATCTCAACTAAATGTGTTATAAGCATCGCAAAAAATAGAAGGGAAAAAATTATAACGAAATTAAAAAATCTGATTTTTTAGTTGGATGATACCAGGCCTAAGATTGGTAATTTTTTTTTTTTTTTTCAGCGTTCCCCTACTGTTGAGTGTGAACATGAAGGACAGGCTGAAGTACTCGATGATTCATCTTTATTGAACAACGGTATGTATTGCAGCCTAAGACAAAAAAAAAAAAAAATCAAACAAAGGCGAAGAGGAAATTATGGCCCCGTTCAATAAACTCGTCCAAATAATAGAAAAACAGTGCGGAAATACAAATAAACCCAAAACAATTGCACAGAATTATGGGTCCATGTTAGGAGAAGGGTTGGTCCAATTACCTCAACCAGAACAAAGTTTGTGCATATGTGAAATGGAACGAGGCTTGGGGAAGATGTGTGCGGACTTTGTGGAATAAAAATATTTGTAATATTGAAACCAGCACTAGTTTAAACAAAATGGCAGCCTGTGCCCGTGGTATTGCGAATGCACCATAAAGAGTGATTTTCCAGCAACATGCTGGGCCATTTAAAAAATATAAAACAGACACTTTTTCTGTAAATACTAGTAAGGTTGTACCTCCAAAAAGACATATTATTAATAAAGCCTTTTTAAAGGTGCTTTAAGAAGATGGAGAATAATCCAGAAAATTATTAGAATACTCATTAGTTATTATTTAGCTTTTTCTGATGCATTTAAAAATGCTTTATTTGTAATGTTAAATTCCTTTATTCATGATGTTGTATAAACAAAAACATATCTTGTATTCATTAATTTGTATGTTGTATTAATTCATTTATATTTTGTATTGTATATTTGAACCTAAAAATATTTATTTGTTCATTAATAGAATTTCTATTTTGTATAATAATAACAAAGTTAAGATATAAAGATTAATTTTCTAGCAACATTATAATTATTAAATTTAGTTTATGTATATGATTTATTATATTTTGCAAATATATGGGTTGTATGTATTATAAATAACATCTTCCATCATTTCCCTTCAAACATATATATTACAACTTGTGTATAAATAACCAATAAATGATAGGTATATGTCAAATTTCTAAAAATAAAAATGCGAATAACAAAACAAAGGCAGTCTCACTATGTGGTTAAAATTTCCACACTTAGACTTAATTGTTATTTTAATCAGACAATGTTTTATACAAATATAACTTTTTTAGGCTTAGGATGGTTGATTATTTATTGAATTAGGCATCAAAATTGGCACTGTATGATGTTAGTCTCTAACCATGATACAGTCATTTAATTACAAATATAGTATTGTATTATGGTGTTTCAATATGTGCTTAAAATGTTATTAATGCAACTTTATTAGAGTCTAGGTTAGTAATTTTGTGAGTTGTTCGGTTTTATTTGAACTGAAGATATAGAAAGAAAAAAAAAACAGATGTAGATTAACACTAATTTCTGTGAAAGGTAAAATTAGTTGACAGACCGATACAAATATGGGCACTAAAAAAGAAACTGATAAACTGATCATTTTAAAAAAATAATGAATACTTGTTTTCAACTCTCTAAAGTAGAATAAGCATAGGTTAAAAAATAAATAAATTTTGAACTTTTTTTTTTATATTGACTAAATAATATGTGAAAATGGATATTATTTTATTTTAATGTAATGCGAAGTATTGGGATCATTAAAAATTTCAACTCTGAGTTTTCAAAAACATAAAAAAACTTTTTGCTTAATGGTTTTTTTGTGTAAATGCAGAATCTAGCTAAAAAATGAAAAGTTCAGTGATTATACTTATTTATTAAGGTAGATAGGAGTATGGCAGCGATGTTAGGGCAAATTGTTGGCTGAAATAATATTACCAAAAGTGGAACTTGACATAATTGGTTTTATAAAGTATTTCAATTCAACTATAAAACGGAAATAAACAATGAAGAGTAGTATTAAATGAAGAAGAAACATAAAATGGAATAATTATATATGAATAATAAAATGTAATTAGATGAATTAACAAAAACTTAGTTTATGATAATAAAAGGTAATGAATAAGTACGAAAGGTTATGATATATATACCTGACACTCAAAAAGATGATAAGTACAAATAGCAAATATATGGAAATATAATAAATCAAATAAATATATATAAGTAATGAAAAATGGGAAAAACAAATAATGGATTAAAAGTTTTGTTATTTAAAATATATTATGTAAAAATGTTCAAAAATATATGTTATATTTCATTATATCTTATTTAATTTTATTTATATGAACCCTTCCGCTAACAAACTTCCATAATTCATTTAATGGCAAATAATATCTTCATTTAATTTTTGTAGTTTATAATGATTTGTTTGTTATTACTGAAAGACAGAAAGCTGGTTGCACAGAAAATTTTGATTAAACTCGTGTATTATTGTATAATTAAGTGGTCTTTAATATCATTGAGGTCTTATCCCCATTAATGTCACTTTACATAGCTTAAATGCCTAAATGTTCAACATTTCATCCTCTAAAGTACCTTTAATTTGATTAATTTTTAATAATTAACCATCTCTCATTATTAAGAATTACGAAAAAATGCTAAATATAACTTTTGAAAGAATTTGATAATTGAAAAATGGAGAAAAAAGGGAAAATGTGTATTGAGGATGAAAATGAATTACCGGCAATACTTGTCAGAAGTTATATCATTGGAAAGCGGATAATTTTAGAAAAAAACAATATGAAATATAGAAAGTAATGGAGAGAGATTATTATAAATAATAATTTGTGTAAACTAATATTATTTAACGGAAATCACATTTTTTCAAGGAAATTAAATAAATGAAATTTACTAACTAAATTTAAACTGTTTTTAAGTTTGAAAAAACTATTTAAAATTCACCTAATCAACGCAATGTAATTGTTAAAAAAGCTATTTCATAGTACTAATGTGAAAGAAGTGAAATATAAAAATATTTCATGGATGTATAAAGCCTATGTTTATAACCTTAAATACATTTACTATAGTTTTAATAATTCTAAATCTGATATTATATTTAAATAATTAGGTATCAACGTCCGTTGGTCGTCGTATAACATTTAAAAAAAATTAAATTAGTGAGTAATTTGATGAATTTTCCCTTTGTCAAATTAGTATAAAAACTTTTGAGCTATCTATGATAGGCGATGAAAATCTCATAATCTCTTTGTAGCAAATTTTACAATGGTAAATAACAGTTTAATAACTAATAGGGGTAGAATCCATAATCATTTATAGGTTGAATATAGAGATATACTTTAAAATCTCTCTAGACATATGTATATTGCTCAGAGATAGGAGTTATGTGGTTTACGAAAAAATATGGGGTAGGGAGGTTTTTATTATCTACCGTTGATATAATTAATAGGGTTTCTGTTATTTTAGTGATGTTAATGATTTATTAGCAGTAAACTTAAAGCTATAGACCCATTAAAAGTGCACTTCAAAAATTTTATAATTGCTCAACATTTCCAGAAAGTAATTTCTATTCAAAGTAGAAAGTAAGTGAAAGTTGTGTGTTGTGCGCACTAATTTTTTTTTATTTCGGATATTGCAAAAAAAATGCGGAAAACGGAAGTTTCTGTCTCAGCCAATCAGAGTGGCTATTCAATGCATCACTAGCGCAGCGCAACGGCCATAATGCAAAACTTGCTTGGATTTTGCCCAAGTTTTCCATTCCGGATGGATATGCAACAAACCGGGGTAAACAGCCCATTACCTTCCACCAGCAGGTCAAAATATCCCCACCACCTCCTCCCACTCTCGTACTTTCCTTTGTTCTCTACTACAGTGGCGCTAGCAAACTCGGGCAAACTGCCATAAAACTGAGGCAAAATGCGGGAATTTGCCTCGATTTGCCTGTAGTGTGGGCCCAGGGTAAGGGTAGGTCTAGCTTAGGTAGGTACAAATTTGGAAATCGGAAACAGCCGAGAGCCCCCGATCTTGCCCGATCGTTGCAATACCTAATCTGCCGAAATAAGAAATAATAACTTTCTATTTCTTTTTTTGTTATTATTTATTCGTTTATTTTTAAATGTAAGATACCCTAAAATATTGTATTTTTTTTCGAACCAGTAACTAATGGCATGTATCGGCTATCCAAAAATGTGGCTATACAGTACTTCGAATCAAGTATCTGAGTACTGAAGTAATCGTTTCATTTATATGAAGTATAAATTAAATGTATGTATATAAAAAAATGTACAATTATTTTCCAGGCTGTGGCGTATCTTGGGGGTTGGTGGAAGGGGAGCACGGCCCGGGGTCGGCTTACTTCAAAGGCCCCTCGACTTAGATTTTTAAAGTATCTTTATTGCAAAACAATTATATACGTTTTGTTATCAGAAGGGGATTTTATTATTTTTTATTTTGATTATTATATATTGTTTTAATAGTCAGGTTTGCAAACGAAGCCAGGACGATTTCAAATATACAGCTGTGTGTTCATGCAGGCATTTAAAAAAAAAAAAAAGAGAAAGAAAGAAAAAAAAATCAGAACAAAAATTTGTCTTCCGTTTAACGCTACAGACATCGCGGAACAAATTTGATTTCATGTCCTACCACTTAACGAACTAAAAAGATTTTGCCTCGAATGGGGAGGAACATTTTCGTTAATTTTTTCAAGTAGAGGGTGTCCTTTTTTCGTAATTAGTTTCTTTCAAGATGTTGAAATACTAAAAAACATAAAAGTCGATATCAAACATAAAAATTATTTTTTATATCTGTTGATATTTTATTTTTAATATTTTATATGTTTTTAGAAGGGGAGAGCTGTCCCACCTAGTCTTTCTCATCTCCCCTTGCCTGAGTTTTGTTATTTTTTAAATTGGCAATTTAGCACGGAGATCTCAGAGACTGCAAGATAGTCTAAAAACGAAAATCTTCAATATCAGGGGCTGATCTACGGGAGGGGACGGGAGCTTTCAGGCTGAAGCTCCTCCACCCTCCCCCTCACCCCTCTCCCCCCAAATTGTAAAACATTATCATATCTTATGGAAAAAATATTAAAAAATTATGTCTAAAAGTGTTATTATTCATGTAATTATATTTAATTGGACTTCATGAATCACTTAAACACCATTTCTTATAGGTTGTTAGTTTCTTTCTATTTTTTCCGAAGTAATTAGCATTATATAAATTAAAAATATATGTTTTGGGCTGAAGCCTCCCCCACCAAAAATTAAATCCTGGTTCCGCTACTGGTCAATATTGTTGCAAATTTTCAGTTTAACTTTTTATAGAATGTCTTTATCACTAGGAGCATGGTTTCCATGATACAACCAGCAAATAAAAAAAAGTGACATTTTGGTTACCCTCTCCCTCCCCCACATTTGGCTCACTACCTAGGAGTGGGGACTCTAAATTTGTCCCAAAATGTCTTGAACCTCATAAATAGGATTACTTTCATTTTCCTCTATAATCGTTCATTGAATGGACTAATAGTTGAACAAATCAACTATAAAAGAGATATGTTTTTTTATGAAAAAGTATTGATAATATTATTATGGTACTAGTGCAGATTTCACAGTAAATTCATTTTAATAATGGCATGTTCAATTTAATCCACAAATGGATGAAATCCCAGATCTAGTGTAAAATGGTTCAATAATTTTTTTATTCTTAATATTTTTATTTAAAATAATTAAATAACATTCTCTAATATTCTTCTGTTTTTTTTTTTTTTTACAATGGTAATATCTTTGTATAATACAATAAACTTTTCCCCAAGGGAATTAAAGCCTTCTAAATTTATTTAATTTATTTTATCGTAATAACTTTTCGAGCCTATTGGCTCATTTTCTAGTTTTTCTTTTTTTTTTCTGTCTGCATATTTCCAAAAACTGACTGTTAGTTTATCCTTAATGAAACTAAATATACTTATACTTAAACTACTTATCCTTAATGAATTCCTGTTGCCGTTCTAACCAATAGAGAATATAATAAGGTGTAATGTTCAAATTAAAATGTCAGAGTTTATTATCAATCCAAATTTTATTTTAAAACAAATATCTATATGTTTTTATGAAAAAATTAATATTAATATTGAAAAGCAAAAATTATAAGAACATGATGTTTGGAAATATAAATAAAGGAAAAAAAAGAAAAGATAAATAAGGAAAAAAACCAAAGATGAATAAGAAAACAAACCAACTGGATTGAAATGTTGTTCAAGATAAAACAACATGATAAAAAAGTTTTTAGTATAATCAAATTCTTCTTCTAAGATGAAAGAGTATTTACAGCTCTGCATGTCTGATGTACGCAGCAAAATTACTATCCCATAACAACCGTTTTATAGTGTAATTGTTATTAATCGTTTTAATTATGTAGTTATATTCTCAAAACTTACTAAAGAAAAAAAATTAATAAAATATTTCCTTTACTGCACTGTGACTAGAAGTTACTGTAAAAGTGACAGGGCAGAGTGAAGTAAAGTGGTATGCCGCAATATGGGAAACCCTAGGTCCTGGCAGAGGAAGGTTGTCATCTTTGAGAAAAGGAAACTTCTTGTGCCAAACCATTAACAGAACCAGGTTTGCTCCTCAGCGTGAGAAATCAGTATTATACAGTTTGGCTACCTCCCATCATACAAAATAACATTTTTAGTATCGAATAATATGTTTTTAATTTTTAAATGGACTCAAAACAAGTTAAATAAACTGTGTGGCAATATGATTTCACCAAAAATTAGTTGTGATTTTGAATCAATAATATTTAATACGTAATGAATAAAATAATCTTATTAAATAATATTTCAAACAGTTGTGGGCCTAGTCAAATACTGCTCACATTATCAGTAATATTGATAATGTTTCAATCTTTAGATCTCCACAACATTAAGAGTAATTAATCTTGTAAAAGCTGGAAGGCCCAAAAGAAGTTCCTAAAAATTTCTTTCCATTTCTAAAATTTTTTTTTTTATAGCAAAAACGGTGTCTTTTTAGTGGCTGTAGCAAAATAAATGCAACTTTGATGTAACAAATTTTTATTTTATTACATAATAAATTATCAGTACATCAATACCTACATAAACAAAGTTTTTATATATAATTGACACTACATAAATATATTCATTTCGGTATCCTCAGCCTAATTATTATGTAATAATTTAAAGACATATTGATTATATAGTTTAATATAAGTATATAAGATCAGTTTGAGGAAGAAGTGATATTGCATTTATTGTTCCATTTTTTCTTCTGTTTTTTCAGACTTCTTATCCTTTTCATTAGTCACCGCTGGCGTCTTTGTTTGAACAATTGGGATAGTTCTGCCTTCTATTTCTGGTGTTGGCTATAAGGAAAAAGATATATAATTAGAGAAATATAATTAGAAATTATCATAAATATATGAGTTGAAATAAAAAGGTTAAATAATATTGAATACAAAACTAAAATAATACTATTTACCTTCTTCTTGGCTTTGAGGGTAAGCACACCATCAGTTGACAAGTTGGATTCAATTGCACTTTGATCTACATCCTGAGGAATCTTGTAACGGCGGGTAAACTGACGAGTGATGAAACCGTGTTCATCGGATCTCTCTTCATGTTTTCCTTCAATTACTAGATAGTCATCAACTACTTTCACTTTAAGTTCATCTGGCTTGAACTGCTGAACATCCAAGTTGATTTTGAACTCTGACTTATCGGATGAGATAGTAGAAATTCCAGAATCACCTAAAGCCATGCTTCTCCATGGTCGCAAATAACCACAACGCATCGGAGATACCTGAAATTCATAGCAAAAGTTGAAAATATTTATATTAACCTTGTCTATATTTGGTTAAATGAAATTGAATCTCTAGGTATTGAACATATTTCTGGAAAAAGATTTTTTTCACAAGAATTTTCAAATGTTTAATAAGTTGTTGGACTGGCGATAATTAAAGGAGTAAAAATTTCAGTAGGGTGAGTAATTTTTTTCATTTTGTTCAGAAAGTGAATATCTTGAAACTGTACTTTAATGATGGGTGTATATCATAAATAATATGTATATACTTTAGTAGTATATGTATATCAAACACATATTCTTAAAATAGAGTTAGGAAACATTCCATTCCTGGACAAAAACAAAATTGACATACTCCACTATCATTCCAACGCCCTCAATTGAATAATATATTTAAATTTTACCAAAAGGTAAATTTATTTAGGGTAGCACAATGTGTATGTGGAGGATTTAGTTGGATCTGACCTTAATTTGGGCTTTGATTATTACAGGCTGGCAATGATTGTTGGGAATATTAGCTTCACACAATTTGGCTTCATTAAGCCTTAGTAGCAGTATTATTATTCACACTGACTTATTTGCCTTATGGTCAATTTAAATTATTCAAATTATACCTTCATTGTAATTTATTGAACGTTTCAGGGTATTGAAGATATTGCAATAATAAGCAATATTTTACTCCCCCAAGAAATTAAGTGTCACAATAATTCAATATATATATATATATATATATATATATATATATATATATATATATATATATATATATATATATATAATAAGATTGATTCAATGATTAATATACAACTCTTTGTAGTTTATTCAATTTCTTTGGGGAAGAAAATATTAATGAGGGGGACGAAAATTCCACAAAATGTTCAAAAAATTGCAAATTAAAGACTAATTGGATTAATTTAAACTGACCATAAGGCAAATAAATCAGTGTAAAAAGAATAAAACGACGTTTTTAGTAAATTAATTGGTCGCCTAAAATTGTCGGTTTTTCTTTTTTCTTTTTTTTAGGAAGAACTAATTCCTGAAACAGGTTATTAAAAACTAGAAAAAATAAAATTTAAAGAATATGCAGAACATTATTATCAATTTGTAAAAACTTCCTCCATTTTCAGAAAATCGTAATCAAATATTTTTTAATTAACAAATACATTTATCATTTAAATAATTTGTCATAGTTTTATATTGATTTTTAAAATATATTTTATTGGAATATGTTTATTTATCTTTTAATTTCTTAAATCAATGTTAAAAAAAAAATTTGTTGATCAGAAAATATTAATAATTTGCTGTAACTATAGTTATTAAAATATAATGTGAATTCCAAAATCTAATAAGCAAAAAAAAAAAAAAAAAGAAAGAAAGGAATGCGGAAGCTTTCTTATTGCTAGCATACCTTTATAGTTCAATACGTTCAATAGTTCAAGTGATAGCTTGAATGAGCTAGATTTCATTGTTTTTACAAACTTCATTATTTATAGATCTCATTACTTGAGGATTGATCTGTTTATCCCTTCCCTATTCTGGCTACAGCGGAGTAAATATACATTAAGGATACCGAATCCATTTTCATAAAAATTTAGAATTTATTTTAGCTGTTACGTATTGAATTTCACATCTTTTAATGTTAATGTTATTAAATAATATCGGTTAAGAATTTCTCTGGGTACGAATAGAACAAAAATTTATTATGAAAAATCTTTAGCAGCTTCATAAAATAAATTTTCATTTGAAAACAAAAACTGTTGCCAGTGTATTGGATTTTTTTTTTGTTATTTATTAGGAACGAGAAATTTTATTGATATTTTGTTAAAAAAATAAGAATTCCTGCAAAACTTTCGTTCATCACTCTTGGCATGTGAGGAGAGGCATTTGTTTTCAAAACTGTTTATAAAAATTCTTTAAATTTTATTTTTACTAGTTTTTAATAACCTGTTTCAGGAATTAGTTCTTCCTAAAAAAAAGAAAAAAGAAAAACCGACAATTTTTGGCGACCAATTAATTTACTAAAAACGTCGTTTTATTCTTTTTACACTGATTTATTTGCCTTATGGTCAGTTTAAATTAATCCAATTAGTCTTTAATTTGCAATTTTTTGAACATTTTGTGGAATTTTCGTCCCCCTCATTAATATTTTCTTCCCCAAAGAAATTGAATAAACTACAAAGAGTTGTATATTAATCATTGAATCAATCTTATTATATATATATATATATATATATATATATATATATATATATATATATATATATATATATATATATTGAATTATTGTGACACTTAATTTCTTGGGGGAGTAAAATATTGCTTATTATTGCAATATCTTCAATACCCTGAAACGTTCAATAAATTACAATGAAGGTATAATTTGATTAATTTAAATTGACCATAAGGCAAATAAGTCAGTGTGAATAATAATACTGCTACTAAGGCTTAATGAAGCCAAATTGTGTGAAGCTAATATTCCCAACAATCATTGCCAGCCTGTAATAATCAAAGCCCAAATTAAGGTCAGATCCAACTAAATCCTCCACATACACATTGTGCTACCCTAAATAAATTTACCTTTTGGTAAAATTTAAATATATTATTCAATTGAGGGCGTTGGAATGATAGTGGAGTATGTCAATTTTGTTTTTGTCCAGGAATGGAATGTTTCCTAACTCTATTTTAAGAATATGTGTTTGATATACATATACTACTAAAGTATATACATATTATTTATGATATACACCCATCATTAAAGTACAGTTTCAAGATATTCACTTTCTGAACAAAATGAAAAAAATTACTCACCCTACTGAAATTTTTACTCCTTTAATTATCGCCAGTCCAACAACTTATTAAACATTTGAAAATTCTTGTGAAAAAAATCTTTTTCCAGAAATATGTTCAATACCTAGAGATTCAATTTCATTTAACCAAATATAGACAAGGTTAATATAAATATTTTCAACTTTTGCTATGAATTTCAGGTATCTCCGATGCGTTGTGGTTATTTGCGACCATGGAGAAGCATGGCTTTAGGTGATTCTGGAATTTCTACTATCTCATCCGATAAGTCAGAGTTCAAAATCAACTTGGATGTTCAGCAGTTCAAGCCAGATGAACTTAAAGTGAAAGTAGTTGATGACTATCTAGTAATTGAAGGAAAACATGAAGAGAGATCCGATGAACACGGTTTCATCACTCGTCAGTTTACCCGCCGTTACAAGATTCCTCAGGATGTAGATCAAAGTGCAATTGAATCCAACTTGTCAACTGATGGTGTGCTTACCCTCAAAGCCAAGAAGAAGGTAAATAGTATTATTTTAGTTTTGTATTCAATATTATTTAACCTTTTTATTTCAACTCATATATTTATGATAATTTCTAATTATATTTCTCTAATTATATATCTTTTTCCTTATAGCCAACACCAGAAATAGAAGGCAGAACTATCCCAATTGTTCAAACAAAGACGCCAGCGGTGACTAATGAAAAGGATAAGAAGTCTGAAAAAACAGAAGAAAAAATGGAACAATAAATGCAATATCACTTCTTCCTCAAACTGATCTTATATACTTATATTAAACTATATAATCAATATGTCTTTAAATTATTACATAATAATTAGGCTGAGGATACCGAAATGAATATATTTATGTAGTGTCAATTATATATAAAAACTTTGTTTATGTAGGTATTGATGTACTGATAATTTATTATGTAATAAAATAAAAATTTGTTACATCAAAGTTGCATTTATTTTGCTACAGCCACTAAAAAGACACCGTTTTTGCTATAAAAAAAAAAATTTTAGAAATGGAAAGAAATTTTTAGGAACTTCTTTTGGGCCTTCCAGCTTTTACAAGATTAATTACTCTTAATGTTGTGGAGATCTAAAGATTGAAACATTATCAATATTACTGATAATGTGAGCAGTATTTGACTAGGCCCACAACTGTTTGAAATATTATTTAATAAGATTATTTTATTCATTACGTATTAAATATTATTGATTCAAAATCACAACTAATTTTTGGTGAAATCATATTGCCACACAGTTTATTTAACTTGTTTTGAGTCCATTTAAAAATTAAAAACATATTATTCGATACTAAAAATGTTATTTTGTATGATGGGAGGTAGCCAAACTGTATAATACTGATTTCTCACGCTGAGGAGCAAACCTGGTTCTGTTAATGGTTTGGCACAAGAAGTTTCCTTTTCTCAAAGATGACAACCTTCCTCTGCCAGGACCTAGGGTTTCCCATATTGCGGCATACCACTTTACTTCACTCTGCCCTGTCACTTTTACAGTAACTTCTAGTCACAGTGCAGTAAAGGAAATATTTTATTAATTTTTTTTCTTTAGTAAGTTTTGAGAATATAACTACATAATTAAAACGATTAATAACAATTACACTATAAAACGGTTGTTATGGGATAGTAATTTTGCTGCGTACATCAGACATGCAGAGCTGTAAATACTCTTTCATCTTAGAAGAAGAATTTGATTATACTAAAAACTTTTTTATCATGTTGTTTTATCTTGAACAACATTTCAATCCAGTTGGTTTGTTTTCTTATTCATCTTTGGTTTTTTTCCTTATTTATCTTTTCTTTTTTTTCCTTTATTTATATTTCCAAACATCATGTTCTTATAATTTTTGCTTTTCAATATTAATATTAATTTTTTCATAAAAACATATAGATATTTGTTTTAAAATAAAATTTGGATTGATAATAAACTCTGACATTTTAATTTGAACATTACACCTTATTATATTCTCTATTGGTTAGAACGGCAACAGGAATTCATTAAGGATAAGTAGTTTAAGTATAAGTATATTTAGTTTCATTAAGGATAAACTAACAGTCAGTTTTTGGAAATATGCAGACAGAAAAAAAAAAGAAAAACTAGAAAATGAGCCAACAGGCTCGAAAAGTTATTACGATAAAATAAATTAAATAAATTTAGAAGGCTTTAATTCCCTTGGGGAAAAGTTTATTGTATTATACAAAGATATTACCATTGTAAAAAAAAAAAAAAACAGAAGAATATTAGAGAATGTTATTTAATTATTTTAAATAAAAATATTAAGAATAAAAAAATTATTGAACCATTTTACACTAGATCTGGGATTTCATCCATTTGTGGATTAAATTGAACATGCCATTATTAAAATGAATTTACTGTGAAATCTGCACTAGTACCATAATAATATTATCAATACTTTTTCATAAAAAAACATATCTCTTTTATAGTTGATTTGTTCAACTATTAGTCCATTCAATGAACGATTATAGAGGAAAATGAAAGTAATCCTATTTATGAGGTTCAAGACATTTTGGGACAAATTTAGAGTCCCCACTCCTAGGTAGTGAGCCAAATGTGGGGGAGGGAGAGGGTAACCAAAATGTCACTTTTTTTTATTTGCTGGTTGTATCATGGAAACCATGCTCCTAGTGATAAAGACATTCTATAAAAAGTTAAACTGAAAATTTGCAACAATATTGACCAGTAGCGGAACCAGGATTTAATTTTTGGTGGGGGAGGCTTCAGCCCAAAACATATATTTTTAATTTATATAATGCTAATTACTTCGGAAAAAATAGAAAGAAACTAACAACCTATAAGAAATGGTGTTTAAGTGATTCATGAAGTCCAATTAAATGTAATTACATGAATAATAACACTTTTAGACATAATTTTTTAATATTTTTTCCATAAGATATGGTAATGTTTTACAATTTGGGGGGAGAGGGGTGAGGGGGAGGGTGGAGGAGCTTCAGCCTGAAAGCTCCCGTCCCCTCCCGTAGATCAGCCCCTGATATTGAAGATTTTCGTTTTTAGACTATCTTGCAGTCTCTGAGATCTCCGTGCTAAATTGCCAATTTAAAAAATAACAAAACTCAGGCAAGGGGAGATGAGAAAGACTAGGTGGGACAGCTCTCCCCTTCTAAAAACATATAAAATATTAAAAATAAAATATCAACAGATATAAAAAATAATTTTTATGTTTGATATCGACTTTTATGTTTTTTAGTATTTCAACATCTTGAAAGAAACTAATTACGAAAAAAGGACACCCTCTACTTGAAAAAATTAACGAAAATGTTCCTCCCCATTCGAGGCAAAATCTTTTTAGTTCGTTAAGTGGTAGGACATGAAATCAAATTTGTTCCGCGATGTCTGTAGCGTTAAACGGAAGACAAATTTTTGTTCTGATTTTTTTTTCTTTCTTTCTCTTTTTTTTTTTTTTAAATGCCTGCATGAACACACAGCTGTATATTTGAAATCGTCCTGGCTTCGTTTGCAAACCTGACTATTAAAACAATATATAATAATCAAAATAAAAAATAATAAAATCCCCTTCTGATAACAAAACGTATATAATTGTTTTGCAATAAAGATACTTTAAAAATCTAAGTCGAGGGGCCTTTGAAGTAAGCCGACCCCGGGCCGTGCTCCCCTTCCACCAACCCCCAAGATACGCCACAGCCTGGAAAATAATTGTACATTTTTTTATATACATACATTTAATTTATACTTCATATAAATGAAACGATTACTTCAGTACTCAGATACTTGATTCGAAGTACTGTATAGCCACATTTTTGGATAGCCGATACATACCATTAGTTACTGGATTGAAAAAAAATACAATATTTTAGGGTATCTTACATTTAAAAATAAACGAATAAATAATAACAAAAAAAGAAATAGAAAGTTATTATTTCTTATTTCGGCAGATTAGGTATTGCAACGATCGGGCAAGATCGGGGGCTCTCGGCTGTTTCCGATTTCCAAATTTGTACCTACCTAAGCTAGACCTACCCTTATAACTTGGGCCCTTTCAGACTAGCTAGGACCTGGTTGAGGTAAGGATCGTTACTATTATTGTTATTATTTTTATTTTTAAAATTAATATGTAGGCATGTTAGATTTGAGCGAGTTGTCTAAATATATGTATTTTTTTTTTGCAATTAAAGACTGTTTATTTTATTACAATAGCTGGTAAATGCGGAGACAATATTCACAACTCAGGACCACGTGTTCATTAAATTTAGGAGTCATGTTCAATTTTTGATGAATTATTTCAAATATTCGTACCACATCGCTAAATTCCTTTTGTGCATATATTCGACGATTTTTGAATGTGAAATATAGGCTATTAATTGAATTGAACACGTTTAGATTTCATAATTAGAGAATACACTGTCTTGAATAATCAATATAGATTATTCATTAAATCTATCTAAAATTATAATTGACATTAGAATAATTATATTGAATACAATTTTGTCCTGTAATATTATAATTAATTTCTCTTCCATTGTGGACATAACTTTTGTGTGGGTAAGCAAATCTTTCCACACGCCATTCGCAGCCATTGTGGTGAGATGACAAAAGCACAAATTTCTGGAACAGCGGCTTCACTCTGCGTGCAACGAACATTTGCTGTTTCATATTTTTTTTATTATAAACCAACAAACCGCCAATCAAGTATGTAATTTCCGCCAAGCCTTTGTTTGGATTTAGAGGAAAATGTTAGATGTTATGGGATGTCCTGGTATAATGGCCGCATATTTTTTAAGTAGTTGCCATGTTAAGATATTTTCTTTACACTTACTGGAAAAAGTAATGTCCTTCAATTCTTGTTGTGTTTTTTAAACATGCATTCTTCTCAGCTTTTTTTTTATCGTATATTCAAGTTTTTTATGTACATGAATTTGTTATTCTCATTAAATATTTATATATCTGATGTTTAGTCCTACTTGGATCATGAATATTTATCAGAAAAAATTATTGATGACTATGTGATCCATGAAAAATTCTGAATGTTGATTTGATTTCTGCTCAGTTTTTAATGCCATGTTTCTAGCAAAAGGTGTTTTGTTTTTTATTGTTGCCTTCACATTGATTTTACCCAGTAGCTAGTTAAATAATCAAAACTATGCAAGTACAATCCATAATGGATCTTGGATTCAGTACTTTTTAGGTAAATACTAATTCTAGGCAAAGAGTTGTGCAAACAGCATGGCCAAAATCAGGCCTTTTCACAAGGTTATGAGCTCCCACTTTATAGAGGCTGGGTGTTGCTCAGGATAGTCGCCTGACTCCATCCTCAATCCTAATATCCTCTATTTTTATAGAATTGATAATTATCTCTCACAACTGGACTTGAACCTAGGGTCAGGAGATAGGAACATAGCACCTTGCTCACTAAGCAACCATGCTCCCCTCAAAGTAATAAATGGTTTCAATTGAGAACTCAGATTAAAAGAAAGGCCTTTTTCTACTCATGTTATGCAACTTTTGCGGATTCAAATGTAGTTCTATATTTTTTATTTATGAGCTCTCAATTCTAACCAGTTCTAGTCAAAAAATTTTAATTGAAACAACTTCAACAAAAATAAATCTATATAAAATATTTGTTAAAGCTGCTAGTTATATTAGAATTATATCTAAACAATAAATATCTGTGATGCCAAAATAGGATTCTGGAATAAAACATATATTAAGGTGCAACGATAATAGAATAAGGCAGTACAGTTATATTCAAGCTTCTATTTTTTTTGTTTTAATTTTAATCTAAAACTTTTATTTTTAAGCAAATAATTCAGCAGTCATTTAAAGCCATCAGCAAATAATTTTAAGAGTTCAGCAGTCATTAAATTTTTGCAAGCATCTAAAACACTTTTACTTTATTGCTTATTGCCCTACAAGGCAGGGTTATTGTTCATCTGATCTTGTTTAAATTCTCAGAAAAATATTGAGACAAAAATTATACTTAAATATTAAATACCTAGGCAAGAGTGTAACCACCTAAAAAATTTTAAATAAAGTTATTGCAAATTATAAAAAAGTTTGACTGTATTTGTGTTGTGTTCCTGGTTTGTAAACAGTTATTATTTTTCAGAAATATGGCGGATGTAGCTCCAGCCGGTGGCCGAGGAGGCTTTAGAGGAGGTTTCGGAAGTCGTGGCAGTGGACGTGGTGGACCACGAGGAAGAGGACGTGGGCGTGGCAGAGGCAGAGGACGTGGTAAGGAAGGAGAGAAGGAATGGCAGCCAGTTACAAAGTTAGGTCGTCTGGTCAAGGATGGAAAAATAAGAACCCTGGAAGATATATATCTATTCTCTTTACCCATCAAGGTTAGAATCAATTCTTGCGGTGAATGCTAGGTAACTACAAATTTTGCAAAAGAGGAGAAATTGTAGAGAAAGGTTCGATTAAAAAAAGGGCAATAATCAAGTTACTATTGCTGGCGATTTATAGATACTACTTCAAATTTTCCAAAATAGGTGAATTGATCACCAGGACAAAATTCCATTTTAGAACTATAGAAACTTCTAATTATATAAAATTTAGAAATGATTGCAAAAATACAATGAAAACTCAAGTCTCACATTCTTCCAAAATCATGAAAAAACGTTAAATTGGGTTTTTATCGACAAAGCTGAATTGCAGTTACCTAGTTGTGATATCCACCCCCAAGAACTATCAATTTACTGGATAATTATCTATCTTATTATTTGTATTTTTCTAATGAATTAATTTAAGATAAATGTTTTAGGAATTTGAAATTATTGATTTTTTTATTGGTCCTGTATTGAAAGATGAAGTTCTGAAGATCATGCCAGTTCAAAAACAGACTAGAGCCGGGCAGAGAACAAGATTTAAGGCCTTTGTTGGTTAGTATTATTTTATTGTCATTTTAGGTTTTAGTTAATTCAATATTGTTTTTTGATTTTTGTTATTGTGACAGCTATTGGAGACCACAATGGACACATTGGTTTGGGCGTGAAATGTTCCAAAGAAGTGGCTACTGCTATCCGTGGTGCTATTATCCTTGCTAAGCTCTCTGTCGTTCCAGTCAGGCGTGGTTATTGGGGTAACAAGATCGGAAAGCCCCACACTGTACCTTGCAAGGTAAATTATTCAATTGGCTATTTAATCTGTATAAACCTTACAATTATATCAAAATGTAATTTGTATTTTGAAACTTAAATAAATTCAATCAGAAGTTCATTTACTGTTGCTTTACACTTAATCTCTGGATAAAATTATGTTTTTTGTTCCGATCATTCACTGAAGGAGATTTTAAATAATGTACTTATAAATTTTATATCATTATAGCATTAGATTTTTCAATTCTTTAGTGATGAAAAATCAATCCACTACCTAATTATTGTATGAAATATATAAAGAAAAGTGGTTAAAGTATATCTGGAAAGCCTTTATAAATCAAAAGAATCATATTTTGTATTAGTTAAACTTGAATTGTTTGCAACTTAAGTATTCTTTGTCCAGGTTACAGGAAAGTGTGGTAGTGTGCAAGTGCGTCTTATTCCAGCACCCAGAGGAACTGGCATTGTAGGTGCCCCTGTACCCAAGAAGCTTCTGCAGATGGCAGGTATTGAAGATTGTTATACATCTGCCACAGGATCAACTGGCACTCTTGGAAACTTTGGTAAGTACAGTTCACTGCTTGATTTTGATTTATTTTATATCCTTATTTTCGGTAGTATAAACTCCATGAAAAGTAAAGTGAAATTACTCGATTATAATCCTACGAAGTCTGAGATACTCAATGTCTGTGAACGGAAAATACTCTGCAGGATACATAGGCCAATCTGGAAATCAAGGAAGAATTGTGTTTCATGCAATGTATGGGAGACCAGCCCTGGTATCATTTGTGAAAAAACCCACCTCAAATATCTCAGATGTTAGAAACTAGGATATCAAAACGCCTGTTGTATGGAAAAACCGGAGGGAACAATATAGAAGAAGACCAAGAGTGAGATTATTGGATAGCGTCGAGGAAGACCTCAAGTTCCTTGGACTAAGGAGATGGAGGACATGAGCAAAATATAGGGATGACTGGCTAAGAGAAGGCCTTGTAAGACCGTAACACTCAACGATAAGTAATTAATCCTACAAAGTTAAGCTTATAACATTCATACGAGTGTCAAAGCTTGTATCTGTGGTATATTTTTAAATTCACCCTGATGATTGCCAGCAAAAAGGTTAAGAATGTTGTAAAACCTAATGGAACAACAGAAAAATGTTTCATCAAAATCAAATCTGCCATTTCGATCTAAAGAGCAACAACCATGGATTCATAATAGTAGAAGGATCACAACTTACATGCATTCTGTTATTTAAAATATTACATAAGTAAAATTATATATTATGAATAAATTTTCCTCATGGTCAAAAGAATAGAAATTACTTAAAGTAAAAAAAAAATTCTATAATCGTTAAACTGCAGATAAGCTTTTTATATTATATTCATTTTTCTTTTGTGTACAAATAGGTTTCAGATTTTTTGAACAGTAATGAGAGTTAAATTTTAACTTTTGTGGTTTCTACTATATGATTTTTTTTTCTCAGGATGGTTTAGAAGCATCTGAACTCAACCTTTTTCACAAATTATTATTGAATTATTTGTTAAAAGAGATCCTCAAGCATCTTTTATCTAAAGACTGTTTCTATCATTCAATTTAACTTTTATTTTTAAAATTCCCTTTTATGAGAAGTTGCATGATACTTTTTATATCAGTCCTGGACTTCTGGTAGCTGGTGAGAAGTTGACTTTTATTATATTGAGATTGTGAATTCTTTACTTTTTCAAATTATTTTAATCATCGTCTGAACTATGATGATAATTTTGTTCAAACTTTTGCGGTTTCCACAGAGGAGTTGATTTCCTAGGATGGTTAAAAGGGTCTGAGCTCAGTTGTCAGAAATTTATTGTAAAACTATTTTTCGGTAAAAGAATATGTAAGACTTCATTGTTATTTTTCTTTTATTCATTGTCTTCTTACTATGTAAAGAACATTATATATAACTTTATAAGTTTTAAAGAATTTGTTAATCATTGCATTGTTGATTTATGGGATAAATATTATAGAATATTAAAATTATTTGCAAATCAAGTTTGCACTGAAAATACAGGAAAAATCCAAAAGGATAGTATATTAATTTTTTTTTTTTTTGTTTCTAGCAAAAGCTACGTTTGAAGCCATATCAAAAACATATGGTTATCTGACGCCAGATCTCTGGCGTGATGTGCCATTATCTAGGGCACCGTACGCAGAATTTTCAGATCATCTGCTGCGGAACCATCATGCCAAAGCTGTTCCTGTTGATGAATGATTATTAAGCTCTTCCTCTAATTAATGATAATATAATTTATCTGATACAAATAATAAATTAACTTTTATTAGAATATTAATTTATTTTTCCCAAATTAACTTATCTAACTTATGTTTATAATGGTTAGGGCTAACCTTGTAATTAAAGTATACTCGATTGTTCTTCAGGAGGCTAGAAATATAATTTCAGGTTACTTTAATGTTATTCTATTGTGGTAAATATTAAATTTTTTTCAAATCTATATATATAATGTAAGGGGAAGCAACTAATGCTGGATATGTATTTGGTAATGTAAGTTGAGATTTTCTTATGAACAAAGATGTTGCAAAACAACATGCATGAAACTGGAAAGCAGTTGACGAGAAATAAGAAAAGGTGGAGAAGGCTAGTCCAAGAACTATGAAGTATGTAATTCCTACAGGAAAAAAAAATCAAATAAAACTTACTGACCTAAAACTGGGTCCACAAAAAGCACATTGTTGGGCCATTGGGTACCCAAAAGTTACAACTTAAGTACTGTAAAGGGTAAAACAAAGTAGAAAATTTGTGAAATAGATTCAGCAGTGCCTAGTTTGTTTGGAATAAATTTTAAAAACTTATTTTGACAATGAGGCTTCATTGTGAATTTATCCCTTATGGTATTTCAGTGATCATAATAAATTACATTTTGCTATTTACATATTTAGGTGACGCTATGTTCTAAGCAAATAACTAAAATAGATTTATCATTTTTTTTTTTTTTAAACAGTTTTATTATATAGACTTATATTTTATTATATATAGTCTTGGATATTGATGGACTAGCTCTGCTTAAATTATTAAGAAAGAAATGAAATTGAAAGAAAGAAACAGTTTCTTAAATTAGAATACCTTAACATTTACATCCATCTGAAACCAGAACCAAATATATTTAAAGGAGAAGACATGACTTTTTTAGCACTAAGTGGTGGTGAGTTACACAGGTTGATCTATGGGGTAAAGGGGAACTTTCTTGCTGAAGCTCCCCAAAATGGTAAAATATTACCATGTCTTATGAAAAATATATTAAAAAATTATCTCTACTAAATATTATCTATATTAAAAGTACTACTGTTCATGTAAGAACATTTAATAAGACTCCAAGAATCACTTAAACACCATTTTGTATAGGTAGTTGGTTTTTTCTTTTTTTCCAAAGTAATAATTATATTTAATAAAAAAAGAGGCTTTCTGGCTGAAGTCCCTCAAGATCAAATCCTAAATGAGTTATTGTTGCACAAATACTCTATGTTCTGATGTAAAGTATAAGGTTTTTCCCCCTATAATTTATAATAAAGGGAGTGACTTGCCCTTTTGGAACATCATTCACTTAGCACCGAGGAGAGGTGGGTTCTCAGTTCCAGGGGCTGGACTACAAGATTTGATGACAATCAGTGGATTGCCTGACAAGTTAATATAATTTAAAAACAAAACAAAATAGTTGTTATTAACATTGTTAGATACAAGGGGGACTCTTCTTAAATTATGACACAATTAAATTTTTTTTTATTTTTATTTGATCCTATTATCTTCCATTAGGTTGCTAGGCAACAGGGTGCAGTGCACATGCATTATCCTGCTAAGCCACCCTGCCACCTATAAACATTTTAGCCCTAAAAGCATTGTTGTTTCTATAAACATTACTTTTTTAAAATTGTCCTCCCCATCAAAATTGAATTATAAATCCGCTACAGGCTATAAATAATCAAAGATCAATGAACCACAAGTGTTCCCCTGAAATATTATCAATAAAAATTCCCTCCCTATTTATTTATTGTTTATAAGTTTTAAAATATATTCCAAAATACCAGAATGCAGGTTTTCTTACAGTTCTTCAATAGATATCATGTTATTAAAATAAACCTACCGTTTCTTGATGATTTCAACACATTAAAATTGTATGTTTATAATGTTTCTAAAATATTTCTATTATTGAATTCATAAAAAACAAAAATCTTCGTAACTATGTTATGAGGAATGTCGTTAACAATATGTGCACCTTGAGAAAAGGCATCTTTTCAAGAAATTAACTAATCGAAGACAGTGTATCGTAAGTCAGGAACTAATAATATAGTAATAATACCAAGTTTCATTTTGCCATACTAAATTCTTTATTTTGTTTGCTATTATTAGAATATTGGAATTTTATGGTCTTTTTGGAGTTTAGTTCAGGATCTTTAAAAGCATTATTTATAATATAACTTTTTGATACATTTATTACAACACAGATTGAAAAAGTTTTATGAAATACATTCTCATCAATGATATATTTTATATTCTATGGAAATTTGAAGCTGATAAGAAATAATGGGGTGGGCCAAGAAATAAAACATACCAGAACATATTGTTTGATTAATAAATAAAATGAAATCTTGTAGGTTAGAATTTCACTTTATTATTAATAATACAAAATGGCTTTCCCTTGAAAATGGCCTAAGGACTGATAAGTTCATGAGAAAAAAGAAATAAAGTAGGACTTTTGTGATCAGATTGGATGTTTTTATTATTAATATGGTTTAATATTTGATTATTGACTGTATTACTAACCAAAATCTTCTTGATTTTTTCAAAAACTCTACTATTTTGTAAATAACTGATAAAAGGGAAATAAAGATGAGAACCATTAAAGACTCTTAGTGGTTTAATATGTTAACGCAGAATCTTAAATTTGTATTAACATTATAAAAAATATCATTACATTCTATTATTATGTTATAAACATCATTATTCTATTATGATATTATAAAGTCAGAAACTATGACTTTAACTATAACAGGTCAACAGAAATTATGAAAATAGAGGAATATTAAGATCTTATATTGAAACATTTTCCGTTGTCTGTAAAAAAAGGTTTCTTTGATCAGAAATGGCTGATGAGCTTTATGTATTATTTAATTATTCAAATATTAGGAATAATATGAGTAGGTGAAGGCTGAGCTGAAATGAAGTCATGAAGGATGCTCAGGTTATTTAGGTCTTTGAAATTGGAGAGCGGCTGCAGAAGAGCACATGGCGTAGGCTCAATGAGGAGGCCAATGTCCACATCTGTCTTTAGTGTCATTAAAAAAAAAAGGATAAATTATTTAATTGGCCTATTGTGTTAGGATTTAAAAATAAACATTTATTAAACTTATTTTATTCTATATCAGCATACAATACAATGGGGCTGTTGTGCAATTAAATACCTTATAACCCAAGTAAATAGAGAAACTGAAACTAATATAGATGATTATGAATGATGGAAATTAGTAATAGTTTTTATGGAAAATAGATTTGATGACATCCTTATAATGCAAGTTGGTTAGACTCTTAAGACTCAAATTAATTCAGGAAATAATATATTTAATAAAATAACAGCTATAATTATGTAATATTTATTTCAACAAAACATATTAAAACAGTAATAATATCTATACATTTTAAAACATACTTACAGTCTTTTAAAAAAGGAGAAAAATGAATGGAACAATTCATCCTTTAATATTTCATAGTAAAATTAAACATTAATCTTATCATTATCAGATATTCAACATTTTCATTATAAAGGCATGCAGACTAGGAAGAAACAATTTCAATAAGTTTTTGATTTTTTATAGATTAAATATAAACCAATTTCATTATCAAGTCACATAATGCTAATATCAGTAAAAACATAATAACCTCGCATTCACAATAAAAATATACCATGTGATATGAGTATTATATCTAATTATTCAACAATATTTCTCTATAAGAAATCATTCAAGAAATTTAACATAACATCAAACTATCTGATTTCATCCATTAGCCATAATAGTTTAAATTAATTAAACAATCTGTAAATGACAAATAGACTCTCTATGAGTGGATTAAATATTCTGAAGTTACGGTTTATCATAATAATCATATGATAAATAATAATAAATAATTGTTATAATACATGCAGGAGACAAAAACATGGAGGTAGCTAGGAAAGAGCCAAATAGAGCAGCTATCTCCGTTACGACGTAGAAACAATTAAAAATAAAATACCAGAAATTATAAGAAACAAAATTATGAAAAAAGTAATTGTAAAAAAAGGAGAGATCCTCTACTTGAAAAAAATTATTTTTTTTAAATTTCTCAATCTTTTGGGGCAAATTATTTGCGCAGAGTATACCCAAATCACCTCAAGAAAAGAATATAGACAGGATGAGCTTAATTTTTCTGCCCCTCTTTTTAAATACCTCTCCATTATAATCAATAGTTTTAGGTAATATATTTTGAGATAAGTATCATCATATCATGACATTAACTCACTGTAATGGTTAAATAAAGACCTAAACGTAAAAAGTCACTTTACATTGAGCGCCTTCTAAATTCTACCCTTGGCAAATGACTCCTTAGCACCTCCCTTTAAACTTTTGTGATGAGACTAAATTCAGGTTTCAGGTTTTTTGAACAGTAATGAGAGTTAAATTTTAACTTTTGTGGTTTCTACTATATGATTTTTTTTTCTCAGGATGGTTTAGAAGCATCTGAACTCAACCTTTTTCACAAATTATTATTGAATTATTTGTTAAAAGAGATCCTCAAGCATCTTTTATCTAAAGACTGTTTCTATCATTCAATTTAACTTTTATTTTTAAAATTCCCTTTTATGAGAAGTTGCATGATACTTTTTATATCAGTCCTGGACTTCTTGTAGCTGGTGAGAAGTTGACTTTTATTATATTGAGATTGTGAATTCTTTACTTTTTCAAATTATTTTAATCATCGTCTGAACTATGATGATAATTTTGTTCAAACTTTTGCGGTTTCCACCAGAGGAGTTGATTTCCTAGGATGGTTAAAAGGGTCTGAGCTCAGTTGTCAGAAATTTATTGTAAAACTATTTTTCGGTAAAAGAATATGTAAGACTTCATTGTTATTTTTCTTTTATTCATTGTCTTCTTACTATGTAAAGAACATTATATATAACTTTATAAGTTTTAAAGAATTTGTTAATCATTGCATTGTTGATTTATGGGATAAATATTATAGAATATTAAAATTATTTGCAAATCAAGTTTGCACTGAAAATACAGGAAAAATCCAAAAGGATAGTATATTAATTTTTTTTTTTTTGTTTCTAGCAAAAGCTACGTTTGAAGCCATATCAAAAACATATGGTTATCTGACGCCAGATCTCTGGCGTGATGTGCCATTATCTAGGGCACCGTACGCAGAATTTTCAGATCATCTGCTGCGGAACCATCATGCCAAAGCTGTTCCTGTTGATGAATGATTATTAAGCTCTTCCTCTAATTAATGATAATATAATTTATCTGATACAAATAATAAATTAACTTTTATTAGAATATTAATTTATTTTTCCCAAATTAACTTATCTAACTTATGTTTATAATGGTTAGGGCTAACCTTGTAATTAAAGTATACTCGATTGTTCTTCAGGAGGCTAGAAATATAATTTCAGGTTACTTTAATGTTATTCTATTGTGGTAAATATTAAATTTTTTTCAAATCTATATATATAATGTAAGAGGAAGCAACTAATGCTGGATATGTATTTGGTAATGTAAGTTGAGATTTTCTTATGAACAAAGATGTTGCAAAACAACATGCATGAAACTGGAAAGCAGTTGACGAGAAATAAGAAAAGGTGGAGAAGGCTAGTCCAAGAACTATGAAGTATGTAATTCCTACAGGAAAAAAAAATCAAATAAAACTTACTGACCTAAAACTGGGTCCACAAAAAGCACATTGTTGGGCCATTGGGTACCCAAAAGTTACAACTTAAGTACTGTAAAGGGTAAAACAAAGTAGAAAATTTGTGAAATAGATTCAGCAGTGCCTAGTTTGTTTGGAATAAATTTTAAAAACTTATTTTGACAATGAGGCTTCATTGTGAATTTATCCCTTATGGTATTTCAGTGATCATAATAAATTACATTTTGCTATTTACATATTTAGGTGACGCTATGTTCTAAGCAAATAACTAAAATAGATTTATCATTTTTTTTTTTTTAAACAGTTTTATTATATAGACTTATATTTTATTATATATAGTCTTGGATATTGATGGACCAGCTCTGCTTAAATTATTAAGAAAGAAATGAAATTGAAAGAAAGAAACAGTTTCTTAAATTAGAATACCTTAACATTTACATCCATCTGAAACCAGAACCAAATATATTTAAAGGAGAAGACATGACTTTTTTAGCACTAAGTGGTGGTGAGTTACACAGGTTGATCTATGGGGTAAAGGGGAACTTTCTTGCTGAAGCTCCCCAAAATGGTAAAATATTACCATGTCTTATGAAAAATATATTAAAAAATTATCTCTACTAAATATTATCTATATTAAAAGTACTACTGTTCATGTAAGAACATTTAATAAGACTCCAAGAATCACTTAAACACCATTTTGTATAGGTAGTTGGTTTTTTCTTTTTTTCCAAAGTAATAATTATATTTAATAAAAAAAGAGGCTTTCTGGCTGAAGTCCCTCAAGATCAAATCCTAAATGAGTTATTGTTGCACAAATACTCTATGTTCTGATGTAAAGTATAAGGTTTTTCCCCCTATAATTTATAATAAAGGGAGTGACTTGCCCTTTTGGAACATCATTCACTTAGCACCGAGGAGAGGTGGGTTCTCAGTTCCAGGGTCTGGACTACAAGATTTTGTTTTTCAACTTCTTAATGTACATTAAAATAAAGTATAAATAACATTACATACATTATGTAATATCTCTACATAATATATTTGTTCATACTTGATAAGAGGCTACAATTGGATGGGAAATTATTCCTGGAGCTCTTGATTTCTTTCTATGGTTCTGCATTCACTGAACATACCAACTAAATTGACAGCTCCAAGTGCCAAATAATATTTTCGTCAAAGTATCAGTAGTATATTTATGCACTAAGTTGAAAGTACATAATTTATTAGGAATTTGTGGAACTAAAAAATGCTTCACCTCTCAAAAGTATATTCTCATCATGCTTCTGCTGTTAGACCAACTTCAAATGATGAGTGGTTTTAAGGATTTTATTTATTATCCCTAATAATAATAAATTTAAAAAAAAACCTGTGTAGCAACAACCCAAGAAAGGTCTTGGTTTCAGTACTATTTAATTTAGAAGTTAACATGGCTTATATTAGTATTACAGTAGTTTTCAACCCTTATAAAACCACTATATCATCTGAGGATGTTATGGAAGCCTAAAGGTAATGGTAATTAAATAATTTATTTAATAGAAAAGATTTTTCCCTAACTTTACTACTCACGTAAAACACTAAGTAGTATTGATGAAATCGAATGGTTGCATGGAAATGGGAACTTGGGACTAATTAGACCCATTTGGAGGCAGGTTGGTAAGCTGAAAGTGGAGAACCATAATGGAGGGTTGGCACCCTTGCTTGAGTGGTTGCGCTGTCTGCAATTCTTAGGGGTTTATAATAATTAACTAACTGTTATTTTTTTCTTACAGTAATTTAAAGACTTCTGCATATTTATTCCATCTACTTATCTCATATTAATATTAGTCTTTTTAGCCGAAAGTACTGGAACCTTCTCCACCAACGATGATGGATTGATGACTTAATGTTAAGTTGCGAGTATTCCTGTATTTTCTGACGCTACTACGCCTATGATTCTTTGTGTGGTAAAGCCGTATATCATGAACATTAATCGCAATAGTTCGTCGAAAGAGGTCAGACGACTAGATGACTGCCGGCGGACTTGTTTTTCAGAAGCGGTAGTTCCTGAATCAGGTAGCTGACACAACCTGGATCCGAGAATTCGATGAGTCCACCACTCTCTCCAAACAGTGCCCGTCCTCGAGCAGTGACAGGCGAGTGTATCCGTCCACGACATCCTTAGGGTATTTCAATCATTATGTGTATGATTATGGAATGTCTATCTTGTGGACAGTCATAAGCATCTGTATGGTATATTGATGACACACCGAAGAGTTCGGTTATGCCTTTAGCCTTCGTGTAGTTTTTTATCAATGGCATAACTATAAATAAAAAAAATTCTCTATTATTCGTGAACCTCAAAATTTAGACGTACGCTACGCCTATCCAAAAACATTTTGAATTTTTCACAATTATGAATAACAGATAGTGTGTTAAATAAAAGTACCCTTCATTCCCTTATGCCCATTAATGTATATATCATACCTTAAAAATATCATTTATCAAATTGAACAGAACTTCTTCCTATTTCTATAGGAGGTGGCTAATTCTACAGGGAAATTTAATTTTAATTTAATGAAAATATTTTTTTGTTTTTTTATCGTTTTGACATATATTCTGTAGAAATAGTTGATAATATGATATTTATTTAGAAACGTATTACCAAAATATCTGTTATTCAACTGTTGACTCATATAGGAGAGGGAAGTGTAAAAGAAAGGGTGACAAAATACAAAATTAAGCTTGCCACGATGTGGCTAAAGTCCTGGTACCGGTTCTGCTTTTTACTAAAAAATATTCCATAAAGATTATAACTAAAAATAATTACATCATTTTTAATATTATTATAATGCTTTTTACGAGAGTTTCAAAATATTAAAAGAACCCACGACAGTTAAAATGATATATATCACATAGGTCATTTTTATTTATTTATTTTTGTTGTAAATTGCGATTTCATAAGATAAAATGAGTACTTTTGATTAGCAACGTGTAACTTATACTACTAAAAAAAAAAAGATCGACAGCACAAGAAACGGATCAACTTCGTGAAAATGCATTCATTGATGACTATGTTTGCTTAAGCTCTTTTAAAGTAAATCCTTTGACCGAAATATTAGGGATGGCAGGACGCATATTATCTGAAGCACGAACGATTTTAAGGTATTTTTGGCAACCTGGTAGTTTGCCTAAAGTAATTTTTCAGATAAAAAATCTGGGTGTCCACTCACACGACTTTCCTACCTATTTCAGAAAAGGTTTTATATCTTTACATATGTTCATGAAGAAACAAAAAAGAATTGAACTACATTTATTTTTCTGAAAATTGATCAAACAAAAGATTTGAGTACAATTTATTAGATAAGGCAATGAAACCGGCTTTAGGTAGATCAGTGTAAAAATTTCGATACTCACTAATATTACTGATCAAAAACTTTTTGCTATAGCTTAGTATTGTCAAACAATAATTTCTGTTAAAAGTAGAGGAAATAGTGAAGATTGTGTGATGCGGCTACAGTAAACTCGTAATCTTTCATTGGAAATTGAATAGCTGTAACTTCGCTAATAATTGTCCAAAATGAACAATTTATATGGCTTTGTAGGGAATTTTATTACCTTTCAAACGATATGCTAAACGGCGTGTTTATCGGACTCAGGGGGGGCTGTGAAACGTATAGATCCGTCGAAAATCTGATATCGGAAATTTGACCCGATTGCAATACTTTCCTTACCTAGTATAGGTAGGAAAGTAATAAGTTAAAAAAATGTGCAAAAAATAGAATAGGCTGTATCATAGCTAATACTGGTTCGATTCCAATAATTTTTTTTTGTTTCGTTGGTAATTTAATTACCTTTCAAAAGTTTTATTACAAATTTTACCGTATAATATATACTTAGCGAGTTAGGCCCCTTAAAATTTTTCTTTTCTTTATAACTTTTTTTTCGGGAATTTAGTCCATATACAGAAATTGAAAGGACAATGATTAGAACATTATAGGAAAGTTTATTCAAAATCGTCAGAGCCATTTTTGCGCTACAGTCTATAGAAAATAGTGTTTTTAATTTATTGCGCGCAAGCTATTGCGCATGGAGCACCGAATTTCTGTCACAGGCATCGGTAGTCAAAACCCTACAAAATAAAAAAAGAAGCAACGAAATCGGTTCAGTAGTTCCCGAGAAAATTTTGGCAAAGACAGACAGACCAATGGCTAAAAATGTGTTTTTCGGACTCAGGGGGTTGTGAAACGTATAGATCCGTCGAAAACCGGATGTCGGAAATTTGACCCGATTGCAATACTTTCCTTACCTAGTATAGGTAGGAAAGTAAAAACGGTATTTATATTTTGTCCAATGATATATTGACAAATATGCGGTAGGATTGCAAGGATTGATGGCCAACTCTAATATTTCAGAAAGCTGTAAACTGTCCATAATAGAATTAGGAAGTGGAAGAATAGAGCAGAGTATCAAACCAGAGAACATGGGAAAAATGGAAAAGACCAAAGCAATTGTAATTTTATATGATCTACAGTTTTTAAAATTCAACTTTAGTTTACACTGGTTATAAGAAGAGGGAAGCAAATATCTTGGAAGGAGGGAGAGGTTTATGCTCCATCGACCTTGCGGGGGATGGGCATCACATGTGGATGGGAATAAAGTAATTTTTTAAAATTAATATTTATCTATCCCTTTCATTCTTGAAATAATCTAATACTTACATCAGTCATTGAATATCTAATTGCAAAGGTATCTTAATGAAGGTTTTTAGTAGCTATACTGGTTCGTCATATCTCTCCATTAATTAATAAAATCATACTCCATGAGGATGTTGCCTGTTTTACTTGTAAGGCTGGTTTTGGACTGGAACCCCAAGCGGGGTTGCTTGCTTAACCTCATATTATTGAATTTTTTTCTTTTTTAACAGCCTCATTACAATTATTCTAAGCACATTTTGTTTTTATTCTCAAACTTTCAATTAATCTTCATTTGGCAACATATGTTTATTCAAAGACTTAATTCTTTATGTTTCTATTTTCTTCTGGCTCAGTTCAGAGTTGTACATGTCATGTTGGTGAAAGTACTTTTCTTCTGTCTTGCTTAACCTCGTCCCAATCTGGTTTTCTCTACTTTTTTTTTAAAAATTAGTTTAGTCAACCATGTTCTCAATTCGAAGAGCTACCTTTAACCTTGTATTTTGTGACACTTTAGCGGAATTAGGGGGCATACATTATGGTCTCAGATATCTTCCTGCTCTTTCCAGTTTTTAGTCCATATTCAATTTAATTTTGGACCTCTAATTAACTTAAAATTGAAATCATAAGTCTGAAGCTTTAACTCACTTATTTTATGTCAGATGTCACTTTGAATAATGAGTCTCAGTCTTGTCAGAATGTGACCATTCACCATTAATGCCATTGTTTGGACCTTTGGTTTGTTAATATTATTTGGATGTAATACCATTTTAACTTCTGTTTCATCATACATTCAAATGAGTTTATCATTAACATAGCCATGTTTTTATGTGTTAAAAAACTCAGATATTTGTTACCTTGAAAAAACTTTCTATGCTCCCTTCTTTCTAATCTTTATTCAATTTATCCAATTTTGATAAGATGAATTGTTGATATTCCTGAAACATTCCTCTTGCTAAAACAATTGTAGGCTAATACTATTTAGTCTCATCACAAAAGTTTAAAGGGAGGTGCTAAGGAGTCATTTGCCAAGGGTAGAATTTAGAAGGCGCTCAATGTAAAGTGACTTTTTACGTTTAGGTCTTTATTTAACCATTACAGTGAGTTAATGTCATGATATGATGATACTTATCTCAAAATATATTACCTAAAACTATTGATTATAATGGAGAGGTATTTAAAAAGAGGGGCAGAAAAATTAAGCTCATCCTGTCTATATTCTTTTCTTGAGGTGATTTGGGTATACTCTGCGCAAATAATTTGCCCCAAAAGATTGAGAAATTTAAAAAAAATAATTTTTTTCAAGTAGAGGATCTCTCCTTTTTTTACAATTACTTTTTTCATAATTTTGTTTCTTATAATTTCTGGTATTTTATTTTTAATTGTTTCTACGTCGTAACGGAGATAGCTGCTCTATTTGGCTCTTTCCTAGCTACCTCCATGTTTTTGTCTCCTGCATGTATTATAACAATTATTTATTATTATTTATCATATGATTATTATGATAAACCGTAACTTCAGAATATTTAATCCACTCATAGAGAGTCTATTTGTCATTTACAGATTGTTTAATTAATTTAAACTATTATGGCTAATGGATGAAATCAGATAGTTTGATGTTATGTTAAATTTCTTGAATGATTTCTTATAGAGAAATATTGTTGAATAATTAGATATAATACTCATATCACATGGTATATTTTTATTGTGAATGCGAGGTTATTATGTTTTTACTGATATTAGCATTATGTGACTTGATAATGAAATTGGTTTATATTTAATCTATAAAAAATCAAAAACTTATTGAAATTGTTTCTTCCTAGTCTGCATGCCTTTATAATGAAAATGTTGAAACATCTGATAATGATAAGATTAATGTTTAATTTTACTATGAAATATTAAAGGATGAATTGTTCCATTCATTTTTCTCCTTTTTTAAAAGACTGTAAGTATGTTTTAAAATGTATAGATATTATTACTGTTTTAATATGTTTTTTTGAAATAAATATTACATAATTATAGCTGTTATTTTATTAAATATATTATTTCCTGAATTAATTTGAGTCTTAAGAGTCTAACCAACTTGCATTATAAGGATGTCATCAAATCTATTTTCCATAAAAACTATTACTAATTTCCATCATTCATAATCATCTATATTAGTTTCAGTTTCTCTATTTACTTGGGTTATAAGGTATTTAATTGCACAACAGCCCCATTGTATTGTATGCTGATATAGAATAAAATAAGTTTAATAAATGTTTATTTTTAAATCCTAACACAATAGGCCAATTAAATAATTTATCCTTTTTTTTTTAATGACACTAAAGACAGATGTGGACATTGGCCTCCTCATTGAGCCTACGCCATGTGCTCTTCTGCAGCCGCTCTCCAATTTCAAAGACCTAAATAACCTGAGCATCCTTCATGACTTCATTTCAGCTCAGCCTTCACCTACTCATATTATTCCTAATATTTGAATAATTAAATAATACATAAAGCTCATCAGCCATTTCTGATCAAAGAAACCTTTTTTTACAGACAACGGAAAATGTTTCAATATAAGATCTTAATATTCCTCTATTTTCATAATTTCTGTTGACCTGTTATAGTTAAAGTCATAGTTTCTGACTTTATAATATCATAATAGAATGATGATGTTTATAACATAATAATAGAATGTAATGATATTTTTTATAATGTTAATACAAATTTAAGATTCTGCGTTAACATATTAAACCACTAAGAGTCTTTAATGGTTCTCATCTTTATTTCCCTTTTATCAGTTATTTACAAAATAGTAGAGTTTTTGAAAAAATCAAGAAGATTTTGGTTAGTAATACAGTCAATAATCAAATATTAAACCATATTAATAATAAAAACATCCAATCTGATCACAAAAGTCCTACTTTATTTCTTTTTTCTCATGAACTTATCAGTCCTTAGGCCATTTTCAAGGGAAAGCCATTTTGTATTATTAATAATAAAGTGAAATTCTAACCTACAAGATTTCATTTTATTTATTAATCAAACAATATGTTCTGGTATGTTTTATTTCTTGGCCCACCCCATTATTTCTTATCAGCTTCAAATTTCCATAGAATATAAAATATATCATTGATGAGAATGTATTTCATAAAACTTTTTCAATCTGTGTTGTAATAAATGTATCAAAAAGTTATATTATAAATAATGCTTTTAAAGATCCTGAACTAAACTCCAAAAAGACCATAAAATTCCAATATTCTAATAATAGCAAACAAAATAAAGAATTTAGTATGGCAAAATGAAACTTGGTATTATTACTATATTATTAGTTCCTGACTTACGATACACTGTCTTCGATTAGTTAATTTCTTGAAAAGATGCCTTTTCTCAAGGTGCATATATTGTTAACGACATTCCTCATAACATAGTTACGAAGATTTTTGTTTTTTATGAATTCAATAATAGAAATATTTTAGAAACATTATAAACATACAATTTTAATGTGTTGAAATCATAAAGAAACGGTAGGTTTATTTTAATAACATGATATCTATTGAAGAACTGTAAGAAAACCTGCATTCTGGTATTTTGGAATATATTTTAAAACTTATAAACAATAAATAAATAGGGAGGGAATTTTTATTGATAATATTTCAGGGGAACACTTGTGGTTCATTGATCTTTGATTATTTATAGCCTGTAGCGGATTTATAATTCAATTTTGATGGGGAGGACAATTTTAAAAAAGTAATGTTTATAGAAACAACAATGCTTTTAGGGCTAAAATGTTTATAGGTGGCAGGGTGGCTTAGCAGGATAATGCATGTGCACTGCACCCTGTTGCCTAGCAACCTAATGGAAGATAATAGGATCAAATAAAAATAAAAAAAAATTTAATTGTGTCATAATTTAAGAAGAGTCCCCCTTGTATCTAACAATGTTAATAACAACTATTTTGTTTTGTTTTTAAATTATATTAACTTGTCAGGCAATCCACTGATTGTCATCAAATCTTGTAGTCCAGCCCCTGGGACTGAGAACCCACCTCTCCTCGGTGCTAAGTGAATGATGTTCCAAAAGGGCAAGTCACTCCCTTTATTATAAATTATAAGTGGAAAAACCTTATACTTTACATCAGAACATAGAGTATTTGTGCAACAATAACTCATTTAGGATTTGATCTTGAGGGACTTCAGCCAGAAAGCCTCTTTTTTTATTAAATATAATTATTACTTTGGAAAAAAAGAAAAAACCAACTACCTATACAAAATGGTGTTTAAGTGATTCTTGGAGTCTTATTAAATGTTCTTACATGAACAGTAGTACTTTTAATATAGATAATATTTAGTAGAGATAATTTTTTAATATATTTTTCATAAGACATGGTAATATTTTACCATTTTGGGGAGCTTCAGCAAGAAAGTTCCCCTTTACCCCATAGATCAACCTGTGTAACTCACCACCACTTAGTGCTAAAAAAGTCATGTCTTCTCCTTTAAATATATTTGGTTCTGGTTTCAGATGGATGTAAATGTTAAGGTATTCTAATTTAAGAAACTGTTTCTTTCTTTCAATTTCATTTCTTTCTTAATAATTTAAGCAGAGCTAGTCCATCAATATCCAAGACTATATATAATAAAATATAAGTCTATATAATAAAACTGTTTAAAAAAAAAAAAATGATAAATCTATTTTAGTTATTTGCTTAGAACATAGCGTCACCTAAATATGTAAATAGCAAAATGTAATTTATTATGATCACTGAAATACCATAAGGGATAAATTCACAATGAAGCCTCATTGTCAAAATAAGTTTTTAAAATTTATTCCAAACAAACTAGGCACTGCTGAATCTATTTCACAAATTTTCTACTTTGTTTTACCCTTTACAGTACTTAAGTTGTAACTTTTGGGTACCCAATGGCCCAACAATGTGCTTTTTGTGGACCCAGTTTTAGGTCAGTAAGTTTTATTTGATTTTTTTTTCCTGTAGGAATTACATACTTCATAGTTCTTGGACTAGCCTTCTCCACCTTTTCTTATTTCTCGTCAACTGCTTTCCAGTTTCATGCATGTTGTTTTGCAACATCTTTGTTCATAAGAAAATCTCAACTTACATTACCAAATACATATCCAGCATTAGTTGCTTCCCCTTACATTATATATATAGATTTGAAAAAAATTTAATATTTACCACAATAGAATAACATTAAAGTAACCTGAAATTATATTTCTAGCCTCCTGAAGAACAATCGAGTATACTTTAATTACAAGGTTAGCCCTAACCATTATAAACATAAGTTAGATAAGTTAATTTGGGAAAAATAAATTAATATTCTAATAAAAGTTAATTTATTATTTGTATCAGATAAATTATATTATCATTAATTAGAGGAAGAGCTTAATAATCATTCATCAACAGGAACAGCTTTGGCATGATGGTTCCGCAGCAGATGATCTGAAAATTCTGCGTACGGTGCCCTAGATAATGGCACATCACGCCAGAGATCTGGCGTCAGATAACCATATGTTTTTGATATGGCTTCAAACGTAGCTTTTGCTAGAAACAAAAAAAAAAAAAATTAATATACTATCCTTTTGGATTTTTCCTGTATTTTCAGTGCAAACTTGATTTGCAAATAATTTTAATATTCTATAATATTTATCCCATAAATCAACAATGCAATGATTAACAAATTCTTTAAAACTTATAAAGTTATATATAATGTTCTTTACATAGTAAGAAGACAATGAATAAAAGAAAAATAACAATGAAGTCTTACATATTCTTTTACCGAAAAATAGTTTTACAATAAATTTCTGACAACTGAGCTCAGACCCTTTTAACCATCCTAGGAAATCAACTCCTCTGTGGAAACCGCAAAAGTTTGAACAAAATTATCATCATAGTTCAGACGATGATTAAAATAATTTGAAAAAGTAAAGAATTCACAATCTCAATATAATAAAAGTCAACTTCTCACCAGCTACCAGAAGTCCAGGACTGATATAAAAAGTATCATGCAACTTCTCATAAAAGGGAATTTTAAAAATAAAAGTTAAATTGAATGATAGAAACAGTCTTTAGATAAAAGATGCTTGAGGATCTCTTTTAACAAATAATTCAATAATAATTTGTGAAAAAGGTTGAGTTCAGATGCTTCTAAACCATCCTGAGAAAAAAAAATCATATAGTAGAAACCACAAAAGTTAAAATTTAACTCTCATTACTGTTCAAAAAATCTGAAACCTATTTGTACACAAAAGAAAAATGAATATAATATAAAAAGCTTATCTGCAGTTTAACGATTATAGAATTTTTTTTTTACTTTAAGTAATTTCTATTCTTTTGACCATGAGGAAAATTTATTCATAATATATAATTTTACTTACGTAATATTTTAAATAACAGAATGCATGTAAGTTGTGATCCTTCTACTATTATGAATCCATGGTTGTTGCTCTTTAGATCGAAATGGCAGATTTGATTTTGATGAAACATTTTTCTGTTGTTCCATTAGGTTTTACAACATTCTTAACCTTTTTGCTGGCAATCATCAGGGTGAATTTAAAAATATACCACAGATACAAGCTTTGACACTCGTATGAATGTTATAAGCTTAACTTTGTAGGATTAATTACTTATCGTTGAGTGTTACGGTCTTACAAGGCCTTCTCTTAGCCAGTCATCCCTATATTTTGCTCATGTCCTCCATCTCCTTAGTCCAAGGAACTTGAGGTCTTCCTCGACGCTATCCAATAATCTCACTCTTGGTCTTCTTCTATATTGTTCCCTCCGGTTTTTCCATACAACAGGCGTTTTGATATCCTAGTTTCTAACATCTGAGATATTTGAGGTGGGTTTTTTCACAAATGATACCAGGGCTGGTCTCCCATACATTGCATGAAACACAATTCTTCCTTGATTTCCAGATTGGCCTATGTATCCTGCAGAGTATTTTCCGTTCACAGACATTGAGTATCTCAGACTTCGTAGGATTATAATCGAGTAATTTCACTTTACTTTTCATGGAGTTTATACTACCGAAAATAAGGATATAAAATAAATCAAAATCAAGCAGTGAACTGTACTTACCAAAGTTTCCAAGAGTGCCAGTTGATCCTGTGGCAGATGTATAACAATCTTCAATACCTGCCATCTGCAGAAGCTTCTTGGGTACAGGGGCACCTACAATGCCAGTTCCTCTGGGTGCTGGAATAAGACGCACTTGCACACTACCACACTTTCCTGTAACCTGGACAAAGAATACTTAAGTTGCAAACAATTCAAGTTTAACTAATACAAAATATGATTCTTTTGATTTATAAAGGCTTTCCAGATATACTTTAACCACTTTTCTTTATATATTTCATACAATAATTAGGTAGTGGATTGATTTTTCATCACTAAAGAATTGAAAAATCTAATGCTATAATGATATAAAATTTATAAGTACATTATTTAAAATCTCCTTCAGTGAATGATCGGAACAAAAAACATAATTTTATCCAGAGATTAAGTGTAAAGCAACAGTAAATGAACTTCTGATTGAATTTATTTAAGTTTCAAAATACAAATTACATTTTGATATAATTGTAAGGTTTATACAGATTAAATAGCCAATTGAATAATTTACCTTGCAAGGTACAGTGTGGGGCTTTCCGATCTTGTTACCCCAATAACCACGCCTGACTGGAACGACAGAGAGCTTAGCAAGGATAATAGCACCACGGATAGCAGTAGCCACTTCTTTGGAACATTTCACGCCCAAACCAATGTGTCCATTGTGGTCTCCAATAGCTGTCACAATAACAAAAATCAAAAAACAATATTGAATTAACTAAAACCTAAAATGACAATAAAATAATACTAACCAACAAAGGCCTTAAATCTTGTTCTCTGCCCGGCTCTAGTCTGTTTTTGAACTGGCATGATCTTCAGAACTTCATCTTTCAATACAGGACCAATAAAAAAATCAATAATTTCAAATTCCTAAAACATTTATCTTAAATTAATTCATTAGAAAAATACAAATAATAAGATAGATAATTATCCAGTAAATTGATAGTTCTTGGGGGTGGATATCACAACTAGGTAACTGCAATTCAGCTTTGTCGATAAAAACCCAATTTAACGTTTTTTCATGATTTTGGAAGAATGTGAGACTTGAGTTTTCATTGTATTTTTGCAATCATTTCTAAATTTTATATAATTAGAAGTTTCTATAGTTCTAAAATGGAATTTTGTCCTGGTGATCAATTCACCTATTTTGGAAAATTTGAAGTAGTATCTATAAATCGCCAGCAATAGTAACTTGATTATTGCCCTTTTTTTAATCGAACCTTTCTCTACAATTTCTCCTCTTTTGCAAAATTTGTAGTTACCTAGCATTCACCGCAAGAATTGATTCTAACCTTGATGGGTAAAGAGAATAGATATATATCTTCCAGGGTTCTAATTTTTCCATCCTTGACCAGACGACCTAACTTTGTAACTGGCTGCCATTCCTTCTCTCCTTCCTTACCACGTCCTCTGCCTCTGCCACGCCCACGTCCTCTTCCTCGTGGTCCACCACGTCCACTGCCACGACTTCCGAAACCTCCTCTAAAGCCTCCTCGGCCACCGGCTGGAGCTACATCCGCCATATTTCTGAAAAATAATAACTGTTTACAAACCAGGAACACAACACAAATACAGTCAAACTTTTTTATAATTTGCAATAACTTTATTTAAAATTTTTTAGGTGGTTACACTCTTGCCTAGGTATTTAATATTTAAGTATAATTTTTGTCTCAATATTTTTCTGAGAATTTAAACAAGATCAGATGAACAATAACCCTGCCTTGTAGGGCAATAAGCAATAAAGTAAAAGTGTTTTAGATGCTTGCAAAAATTTAATGACTGCTGAACTCTTAAAATTATTTGCTGATGGCTTTAAATGACTGCTGAATTATTTGCTTAAAAATAAAAGTTTTAGATTAAAATTAAAACAAAAAAAATAGAAGCTTGAATATAACTGTACTGCCTTATTCTATTATCGTTGCACCTTAATATATGTTTTATTCCAGAATCCTATTTTGGCATCACGGATATTTATTGTTTAGATATAATTCTAATATAACTAGCAGCTTTAACAAATATTTTATATAGATTTATTTTTGTTGAAGTTGTTTCAATTAAAATTTTTTGACTAGAACTGGTTAGAATTGAGAGCTCATAAATAAAAAATATAGAACTACATTTGAATCCGCAAAAGTTGCATAACATGAGTAGAAAAAGGCCTTTCTTTTAATCTGAGTTCTCAATTGAAACCATTTATTACTTTGAGGGGAGCATGGTTGCTTAGTGAGCAAGGTGCTATGTTCCTATCTCCTGACCCTAGGTTCAAGTCCAGTTGTGAGAGATAATTATCAATTCTATAAAAATAGAGGATATTAGGATTGAGGATGGAGTCAGGCGACTATCCTGAGCAACACCCAGCCTCTATAAAGTGGGAGCTCATAACCTTGTGAAAAGGCCTGATTTTGGCCATGCTGTTTGCACAACTCTTTGCCTAGAATTAGTATTTACCTAAAAAGTACTGAATCCAAGATCCATTATGGATTGTACTTGCATAGTTTTGATTATTTAACTAGCTACTGGGTAAAATCAATGTGAAGGCAACAATAAAAAACAAAACACCTTTTGCTAGAAACATGGCATTAAAAACTGAGCAGAAATCAAATCAACATTCAGAATTTTTCATGGATCACATAGTCATCAATAATTTTTTCTGATAAATATTCATGATCCAAGTAGGACTAAACATCAGATATATAAATATTTAATGAGAATAACAAATTCATGTACATAAAAAACTTGAATATACGATAAAAAAAAGCTGAGAAGAATGCATGTTTAAAAAACACAACAAGAATTGAAGGACATTACTTTTTCCAGTAAGTGTAAAGAAAATATCTTAACATGGCAACTACTTAAAAAATATGCGGCCATTATACCAGGACATCCCATAACATCTAACATTTTCCTCTAAATCCAAACAAAGGCTTGGCGGATATTACATATTTGATTGGCGGTTTGTTGGTTTATAATAAAAAAAATATGAAACAGCAAATGTTCGTTGCACGCAGAGCACTAGCGGATCCAGGATTTAATTTTTGGGGGGGGGGGCTTCAGCCCGAAAGCGGTTTTTTTCATAAAAATAACGATAATTACTTTGGAAAAGATGAAAGAAACTAACTACCTGTATGAAATGGTGTTTAAGTGATTCCTAAAGCCCCTTTAAATGTAATTACACAAACAATAATACTTTAAGAGATACTTTTATAATATTTTTTTCGATAAAACATGGCTATATTTTACCATTTTGAGGGGAGGCTTCAGCCGGAAAGCTCCCCCCCCCCGTAGATCCGCCCCTGACGCAGAGTGAAGCCGCTGTTCCAGAAATTTGTGCTTTTGTCATCTCACCACAATGGCTGCGAATGGCGTGTGGAAAGGTTTGCTTACCCACACAAAAGTTATGTCCACAATGGAAGAGAAATTAATTATAATATTACAGGACAAAATTGTATTCAATATAATTATTCTAATGTCAAATATAATTTTAGATAGATTTAATGAATAATCTATATCAAGACAGTGTATTCTCTAATTATGAAATCTAAACGTGTTCAATTCAATTAATAGCCTATATTTCACATTCAAAAATCGTCGAATATATGCACAAAAGGAATTTAGCGGTGTGGTACGAATATTTGAAATAATTCATCAAAAATTGAACATGACTCCTAAATTTAATGAACACGTGGTCCTGAGTTGTGAATATTGTCTCCGCATTTACCAGCTATTGTAATAAAATAAACAGTCGTTAATTGAAAAAAAAATACATATATTTAGACAACTCGCTCAAATCTAACATGCCTACATATTAATTTTAAAAATAAAAATAATAACAATAATAGTAACGATCCTTACCTCAACCAGGTCCTAGCTAGTCTGAAAGGGCCCAAGTTATAAGAGTAGGTCTAGTTTAGGTAGGTACAAATTTGGAAATCGGAAACAGCCGAGAGCCCCCGATCTTGCCCGATCGTTGCAATACCTAATCTGCCGAAATAAGAAATAATAACTTTCTATTTCTTTTTTTGTTATTATTTATTCGTTTATTTTTAAATGTAAGATACCCTAAAATATTGTATTTTTTTTCGAACCAGTAACTAATGGCATGTATCGGCTATCCAAAAATGTGGCTATACAGTACTTCGAATCAAGTATCTGAGTACTGAAGTAATCGTTTCATTTATATGAAGTATATATGTATATAAAAAAATATACAATTATTTTCCAGGCTGTGGCGTATCTTGGGGGTTGGTGGAAGGGGAGCACGGCCCGGGGTCGGCTTACTTCAAAGGCCCCTCGACTTAGATTTTTAAAGTATCTTTATTGCAAAACAATTATATACGTTTTGTTATCAGAAGGGGATTTTATTATTTTTTATTTTGATTATTATATATTGTTTTAATGGTCAGGTTTGCCAACGAAGCCAGGACGATTTCAAATATACAGCTGTGTGTTCATGCAGGCATTTAAAAAAAAAAAAAAGAGAGAAAGAAACAAAAAAAAATCAGAACAAAAATTTGTCTTCCGTTTAACGCTACAGACATCGCGGAACAAAGTTGATTTCATGTCCTACCACTTAACGAACTAAAAAGATTTTGCCTCAAATGGGGAGGAACATTTTCGTTAATTTTTTCAAGTAGAGGGTGTCCTTTTTTCGTAATTAGTTTCTTTAAAGATGTTGAAATACTAAAAAACATAAAAGTCGATATCAAACATAAAAATTATTTTTTATATCTGTTGATATTTTATTTTTAATATTTTATATGTTTTTAGAAGGGGACAGCTGTCCCACCTAGTCTTTCTCATCTCCCCTTGCCTGAGTTTTGTTATTTTTTAAATTGGCAATTTAGCACGGACATCTCAGAAACTGCAAGATAGTCTAAAAACGAAAATCTTCAATATCAGGGGCTGATCTACGGGAGGGGACGGGAGCTTTCAGGCTGAAGCTCCTCCACCCTCCCCCTCACCCCCCTCCCCCCATATTGTAAAACATTACCATATCTTATGGAAAAAATATTAAAAAATTATGTCTAAAAGTGTTATTATTCATGTAATTACATTTAATTGGACTTCATGAATCACTTATACACCATTTCTTATAGGTTGTTAGTTTCTTTCTATTTTTTCCGAAGTAATTAGCATTATATAAATTAAAAATATATGTTTTGGGCTGAAGCCTCCCCCACCAAAAATTAAATCCTGGTTCCGCTACTGGTCAATATTGTTGCAAATTTTCAGTTTAACTTTTTATAGAATGTCTTTATCACTAGGAGCATGGTTTCCATGATACAACCAGCAAATAAAAAAAAGTGACATTTTGGTTACCCTCTCCCTCCCCCACATTTGGCTCACTACCTAGGAGTGGGGACTCTAAATTTGTCCCAACAATGTCTTGAACCTCATAAATAGGATTACTTTCATTTTCCTCTATAATCCTTCATTGAATGGACTAATAGTTGAACAAGGAGGTTATCTACCTATGATAAAGGCTTGTTGTGCTTCTCAGTGCTTTGTATTTTTCAAGTTTATTCTGTTAATTTTGTTGTATCGTTTTCTTCTGTTTGTGTTATTTTAGTGTTTTATAGTTTTTTGAAAATGGTTTAGTTTTATTTTATGTTCATTTAGTTAGTTTTATAAACATTTTGAATGAAGAGTAAAGGTTAACTTTAACCTTGTGGTTTTCACGAAGGTTTTATCTAACTAAAAGGCACGTTTGGAGACTATTACGTGGGTGAAACAGTAAGGTAAGTTTATATTAAAGTCTTACGTCTGAAGATACGAAATTTATAAGGTGCAACTTAGGTTAGATTTTGAGTACTAAATACATTTCCTTCTATTGTTGTTTAACCATTATTTCAACGTATAAAGTTGCTAATTTCGGGTTGCGTAAGATGGCTGATGACATTGCATCAGCAATGGAGCAGGAAATGGTGGAAGAACAGGCCGTAGGGTGCCCAAGACCTTCAGCAAAGAGGCAAAGGAAGGGATCTCCTGTCGCCCGAGAAGAATTAGATAAGGAACGTGTAGATGATAGTCTTCTGCAAGATGCCCGTAGAATAAAAGAAAACATCAGGGTCTACATGAACGCAACAGACAGAAACGTGAATGCGAAGGTACAAAAACACGTTAATGGAAAAATCCAACTGTTACTAGATATAATGGAGACATTAAATGATAAAAACCATGAAAAAACGTTGTTAGTACAACGCGTGGTTAGGGACACATTAGCATCCTCAGAAATCTATGATATCATAGTAAAAACGTTGGTGGAAAAAGCAGTACCTATGGTTATCGAGGGAATCAAGACGGAACGTAAAATCATACAAAGACCACTTTCAGAACCTCAGACATCTCGGGAGCTTCCATGCGTTAGAGAACAACCGCAATTGGTCGATACTCTAATTGAGACCACGGAGAATGAAACTTTTCAAGAAGTAAAGAAAAAGAAAAAGAGGAAAAAGGCTCTTCCACCAGTGGCCAAAGAGGTTGAGGTGTCTAAGCCTATAGCAGAGGAAAGTTTGGCCGAAATAATGTCCACAAATAAGAGTACAATGGCCGATATTGTCAAAAGGCTTCCATTAAAACCGATGGATACTGCAAGACCAACTTATGTAACCATCACTTCTCAAGGGAAAAGTGCAGTTGACATCATCAACAACCTGCCTTCTCCAACTGAACTAGGAGTCAAGGCGAGAGTTGTACGGGCGACCAAAGCCGGCTCAGTTTTAGTTTGTGTAGATGAGGGTGCCCATGCGAAAAAAATAATTGAATGGCAAAAATTAAAAGAAGTTGGGATGGAGGCAAAACTAGCCTTAAAAAGAAAACCTAAAGTGGAGGTAAAAGGAGTTCCCCTTTCATGGACTGCGGAAAATCTAGAAAGGGTGCTATGGGAAAGGTTGGATGCAAAATCGCCCGCTATTTGTGAGAACAAAGTAGGTAATATAAAGCCATTGTTCTCATCAATGGCTAGAAATAAAATTACCAATAATTGGGTGTTAGAAGTACATCCAATGGTAAGGTATAATCTACTCAGGGAGGAGATAATTACAGGAGGTTGGTGGTCACTAACAATTTTAGATTACCCCGATGCTCCTCTGTGTCTAAGGTGTCAGGGATATGGACACAGAAAAGCTACTTGTGAGGCAACTGGCATAGTATGCAAGTGGTGTGCGGCAAGTGGGCATATTGCTAAAAACTGTCCTGCAAAAGGAAATAAGACCTCACCTACATGCGTTAACTGCGTGAGGGAAGGCATTCAAACAAGCAAGGCTAAGCACCAGGCAGGAAGTCGAGAATGCCCGGTGCACATCAAGAGATCTCAAGAATTAGTGAGGAGAACTCACTATGATTAGACTTAACATCCTGCAGCTGAATATGGGCCGCCGGCATATTGTGGCTGACGAGCTTCGCGCCATGGCACAACGCTACGATATCATGGCGGTCCAGGAACCCAGCTGCCGTGGGAACAGGGTTACGGGGTTCGGCCTCACGTCAAGAGTTATAGCCTTGAGCAGTGGAGAGAGGAGGCCCAGGGCTGCTATAGTGATTAATAATCCTAACCTTGACGTGATGGATCTGAGACAACACACCATGGCGGATTATGCATCTTGCTATGTTAAGTGGGGCAAGATTTCTTTCACATTGGTATCGGCATACCTACCTGTGAATAGTGATGTAGAAGAAAGCATATCCGCTATGGAGGCGATCATTAGAGAGATGAGGAATGTGATCATGTGCTCAGATACCAACTCCTGGAACACGGTCTGGGGGTCCAATATTACTGACAGGCGAGGTGCTAAAATGGGAGATTTCATAGCAAGAAATCACCTTGTTGTGATGAACGAACCCTCTGCCACCCCCACCTTCTCTGGAGGCATGGGGCAGAGTTGGATTGACGTCACGATCGCCACGCCTGCGATTACGAGGTATGTTGCTGATTGGACTCTCAGACCTGATACGAGTTCCGACCACATTGCGATAGCAATCGGCCTGGTAGATAAGCCAGGATGTTCCCACGGTACTGATAAGGGTTTTGTCACTAAAATTAATGACTGGAGTGTCTTCAGGTCCTGCCTGGAGGGAGTGATTGCAGACGAGGAGTGGGAAGCGGCAGAGATGGATGTAGTCGACAATCTGGACTACAAAGTGTCCAGGATTACCAACAACATTCGTGATGCTGCCGAACACTCCCTCAAGCACCGGAAGGAGAGAGTTCGACCTGTCCCATGGTGGACGCCAGCCTTAACAGCTCTAAAAAGAGACCTCTACAAGGCCCGGCAGTCATATCAGAGGTGCAGATGCGTCGAGAGGCGCACTGTACTTCGCAATGAGTACAAGTCAAAAGCCAGGATATACCGAAACGCGGTTCGCTCACAAAAGCGGAAGTCTTGGGACGATTTCATCGTCGAAGAGTCTTTGAAGAATCCCTGGGGTATTCCGTACAGGGTAGCATTAGGTAAGTTATCCCCGCTGCAGACAATTGCTGCCTTGCGGTATAATAACACTCAGACAACCACCCTTGAAGAAACTGCCAATGTTTTCATTGAAGCAATGTACCCCAGAGATGATCCAACCCAGGACAGCGAAAATGATGATTTTGTGAGACGCACCACGGTATATCCAACTGGTTCAGATTTGTGCCCACCGTGGGACATTCACGATCTCCGTATTGCCGTGGATAAGCAGAAAACTAATCGTGCTCCAGGACTTGATGCAATAGATGCTGCGATCTTGAAGAACAGTATCATGTATATTGAAGACCGTCTGTTGAGAATTTTCAATGAATGTTTGAATATGGGATACTTTCCAAAAAGATGGAAGATCGCTGATTTGAGACTACTCTACAAGGGAGGGGATAGGGACAAACAACTCCCTAATTCATATAGACCTATATGTCTCCTCCCTGTGATTAGCAAGGTTCTGGAGAACCTCATGATGACTAGTTTACGACCGGTTTTCGCTAGAGCAAGTCATCCACGGCAATATGGATCAACCAGAGGCAGAGGAACTGCTGATGCCCTGCTGAGAGTGCGCAGAGATGTTGAGGAGAGGGCGGAGCGGTATGTCATGTTGCTCCTTTTCGACATATCCTCTGCCTTCGACAGCGTATGGTGGCCTAGCGTTCTCCAGCAGCTGCAGAGGTACGATGCTCCCAGTAACTTATACACACTAGTACGAAGTTACCTCGAGGACAGAAATGTGAAGATCAGAGGCAATTACTACGAGGTAGAAGCTTCCATAGAGAGAGGTTGCCCCCAGGGGTCGGTGCTTGGTCCTGCTCTATGGAAGCTCGTCTTTGATGAGTTACTGGGAGTGTTAGAGGAAGAGCGGTTCCCTGCCACTGCTTACGTTGACGACCTAGCTGCTGTGGTGGCCTCCAACAGCAGAGCTGGAGTCAAGAGAGAAACAGAGCGATGTGCCGGCTTAGTCGCTAGATGGTGTGAGGGGAAGAAGATGAGGATGGCCGCTGCCAAGACTCAAGCCATCCTCCTTAAGGGAAAGACTGATAGGGCACACCCTATAACGATGTACATAGAAGGCCAGAGGATACGTCCAAGTGAGGTGGTGACCTACCTAGGGGTTAGGTTAGGTATAGGCCTGAATATGACGCCTCATTTGGAATATCTGGCAGGTAGGGTGGCCCTAGCAATGAACTGTCTAAGTCGTGTGGGGGGCGCATTTTGGGGCCTGAGGTATCCAGCCACTATCACTATTTATAAGGGTGTTGTGGAGGGTATCCTGAGGTATGCGTCTCCCTTCTGGTTCCGAAACCTCACACTCAGACAAAGAAATAAGCTGGCATCGACTCAGAGGACTGCTCTGCTTCGGGTCACCAGAGCATATAGGTCTACTTCGCATGAAGCAGTGCAGGTCTTAGCGGGGGTGGTGCCTCTCGACCTCCTCCTGCGAGAAGAAGTGACCAGGTACGATTACAAAAGGGAGGGCTCAACAAGTCTGTCGGATAACCTACGAATGAGAATTATTGAAAACCCAAATAAATGGAAAACGATTATCCGGGAGGAAACAATTGAAGATTGGAGCAGGCGATGGGTGACGACTCCGAAAGGCAGTACCTTAAGAAAATACTTCCCCACCGTTGACCGAAATGGGTCCTCCCGGACTATTGGGTTTCACAATTTCTCACGGGGCATGGGGGTTTCAGAGCTAAACTTCATAGCCTCGGACATGATATAGATCTCCACTGCCCCGCTTGTGGTGTTCCCGAGACTGTTGAGCACGTGGTCACGGCCTGCACTGTTTACGACGGATTAAGAGCCAGGTTAATGAGAACCACGGGAATTTACGTCCTCACTGTGGAGGAGTTTCCTCAGTTGGTGGGTGAGGAAAACTTCCCGCGGTTCCAAGAGTTCATAAATGGCTGGAAGACGGCGGTGTGCCCAGCTCACTTCAACCTAGGTGCCCGCAGAATGAGAAGAGGACCAGTCCCAGGAAGACCTCCGGATTCGGGAAGCCAGGCCTAATTTGGTGTAGGAGGAAAAGTGGAAGAGCTAGCTGTGTGCACAGCTTTGAATTATGTTAACTGATATTATGACAGTAGTGTGTTATTATGCATTAATGGATAACATCACACTACTGCTTACACCCGTATTGCACTGGTGGCATGGGAGGGTGGAAAATAAAAATAAAATAAAAAATAAAAATAATAGTTGAACAAATCAACTATAAAAGAGATATGTTTTTTTTATGAAAAAGTATTGATAATATTATTATGGTACTAGTGCAGATTTCACAGTAAATTCATTTTAATAATGGCCTGTTCAATTTAATCCACAAATGGATGAAATCCCAGATCTAGTGTAAAATGGTTCAATATTTTTTTTATTCTTAATATTTTTATTTAAAATAATTAAATAACATTCTCTAATATTCTTCTGTTTTTTTTTTTACAATGGTAATATCTTTGTATGATACAATAAACTTTTCCCCAAGGGAATTAAAGCCTTCTAAATTTATTCAATTTATTTTATCGTAATAACTTTTCGAGCCTGTTGGCTCATTTTCTAGTTTTTCTTTTTTTTTTTCTGTCTGCATATTTCCAAAAACTGACTCTTAGTTTATCCTTAATGAAACTAAATATACTTATACTTAAACTACTTATCCTTAATGAATTCCTGTTGCCGTTCTAACCAATAGAGAATATAATAAGGTGTAATGTTCAAATTAAAATGTCAGAGTTTATTATCAATCCAAATTTTATTTTAAAACAAATATCTATATGTTTTTATGAAAAAATTAATATTAATATTGAAAAGCAAAAATTATAAGAACATGATGTTTGGAAATATAAATAAAGGAAAAAAAAGAAAAGATAAATAAGGAAAAAAACCAAAGATGAATAAGAAAACAAACCAACTGGATTGAAATGTTGTTCAAGATAAAACAACATGATAAAAAAGTTTTTAGTATAATCAAATTCTTCTTCTAAGATGAAAGAGTATTTACAGCTCTGCATGTCTGATGTACGCAGCAAAATTACTATCCCATAACAACCGTTTTATAGTGTAATTGTTATTAATCGTTTTAATTATGTAGTTATATTCTCAAAACTTACTAAAGAAAAAAAATTAATAAAATATTTCCTTTACTGCACTGTGACTAGAAGTTACTGTAAAAGTGACAGGGCAGAGTGAAGTAAAGTGGTATGCCGCAATATGGGAAACCCTAGGTCCTGGCAGAGGAAGGTTGTCATCTTTGAGAAAAGGAAACTTCTTGTGCCAAACCATTAACAGAACCAGGTTTGCTCCTCAGTGTGAGAAATCAGTATTATACAGTTTGGCTACCTCCCATCATACAAAATAACATTTTTAGTATCGAATAATATGTTTTTAATTTTTAAATGGGCTCAAAACAAGTTAAATAAACTGTGTGGCAATATGATTTCACCAAAAATTAGTTGTGATTTTGAATCAATAATATTTAATACGTAATGAATAAAATAATCTTATTAAATAATATTTCAAACAGTTGTGGGCCTAGTCAAATACTGCTCACATTATCAGTAATATTGATAATGTTTCAATCTTTAGATCTCCACAACATTAAGAGTAATTAATCTTGTAAAAGCTGGAAGGCCCAAAAGAAGTTCCTAAAAATTTCTAAAATGTTTTTTTTTTTATGGCAAAAATGGTGTCTTTTTAGTGGCTGTAGCAAAATAAATGCAACTTTGATGTAACAAATTTTTATTTTATTACATAATAAATTATCAGTACATCAATACCTACATAAACAAAGTTTTTATATATAATTGACACTACATAAATATATTCATTTCGGTATCCTCAGCCTAATTATTATGTAATAATTTAAAGACATATTGATTATATAGTTTAATATAAGTATATAAGATCAGTTTGAGGAAGAAGTGATATTGCATTTATTGTTCCATTTTTTCTTCTGTTTTTTCAGACTTCTTATCCTTTTCATTAGTCACCGCTGGCGTCTTTGTTTGAACAATTGGGATAGTTCTGCCTTCTATTTCTGGTGTTGGCTATAAGGAAAAAGATATATAATTAGAGAAATATAATTAGAAATTATCATAAATATATGAGTTGAAATAAAAAGGTTAAATAATATTGAATACAAAACTAAAATAATACTATTTACCTTCTTCTTGGCTTTGAGGGTAAGCACACCATCAGTTGACAAGTTGGATTCAATTGCACTTTGATCTACATCCTGAGGAATCTTGTAACGGCGGGTAAACTGACGAGTGATGAAACCGTGTTCATCGGATCTCTCTTCATGTTTTCCTTCAATTACTAGATAGTCATCAACTACTTTCACTTTAAGTTCATCTGGCTTGAACTGCTGAACATCCAAGTTGATTTTGAACTCTGACTTATCGGATGAGATAGTAGAAATTCCAGAATCACCTAAAGCCATGCTTCTCCATGGCCGCAAATAACCACAACGCATCGGAGATACCTGAAATTCATAGCAAAAGTTGAAAATATTTATATTAACCTTGTCTATATTTGGTTAAATGAAATTGAATCTCTAGGTATTGAACATATTTCTGGAAAAAGATTTTTTTCACAAGAATTTTCAAATGTTTAATAAGTTGTTGGACTGGCGATAATTAAAGGAGTAAAAATTTCAGTAGGGTGAGTAATTTTTTTCATTTTGTTCAGAAAGTGAATATCTTGAAACTGTACTTTAATGATGGGTGTATATCATAAATAATATGTATATACTTTAGTAGTATATGTATATCAAACACATATTCTTAAAATAGAGTTAGGAAACATTCCATTCCTGGACAAAAACAAAATTGACATACTCCACTATCATTCCAACGCCCTCAATTGAATAATATATTTAAATTTTACCAAAAGGTAAATTTATTTAGGGTAGCACAATGTGTATGTGGAGGATTTAGTGTGGATCTGACCTTAATTTGGGCTTTGATTATTACAGGCTGGCAATGATTGTTGGGAATATTAGCTTCACACAATTTGGCTTCATTAAGCCTTAGTAGCAGTATTATTATTCACACTGACTTATTTGCCTTATGGTCAATTTAAATTAATCAAATTATACCTTCATTGTAATTTATTGAACGTTTCAGGGTATTGAAGATATTGCAATAATAAGCAATATTTTACTCCCCCAAGAAATTAAGTGTCACAATAATTCAATATATATATATATATATATATATATATATATATATATTATATATATATATATATATATATAATAAGATTGATTCAATGATTAATATACAACTCTTTGTAGTTTATTCAATTTCTTTGGGGAAGAAAATATTAATGAGGGGGACGAAAATTCCACAAAATGTTCAAAAAATTGCAAATTAAAGACTAATTGGATTAATTTAAACTGACCATAAGGCAAATAAATCAGTGTAAAAAGAATAAAACGACGTTTTTAGTAAATTAATTGGTCGCCAAAAATTGTCGGTTTTTCTTTTTTCTTTTTTTTAGGAAGAACTAATTCCTGAAACAGGTTATTAAAAACTAGTAAAAATAAAATTTAAAGAATTTTTATAAACAGTTTTGAAAACAAATGCCTCTCCTCACATGCCAAGAGTGATGAACGAAAGTTTTGCAGGAATTCTTATTTTTTTAACAAAATATCAATAAAATTTCTCGTTCCTAATAAATAACAAAAAAAAATCCAATACACTGGCAACATTTTTTGTTTTCAAATGAAAATTTATTTTATGAAGCTGCTAAAGATTTTTCATAATAAATTTTTGTTCTATTCCTACCCAGAGAAATTCTTAACCGATATTATTTAATAACATTAACATTAAAAGATGTGAAATTCAATACGTAACAGCTAAAATAAATTCTAAATTTTTATGAAAATGGATTCGGTATCCTTAATGTATATTTACTCCGCTGTAGCCGGAATAGGGAAGGGATAAACAGATCAATCCTCAAGTAATGAGATCTATAAATAATGAAGTTTGTAAAAGCAATGAAATCTAGCTCATTCAAGCTATTTGTGATCCATGCCTTAACCTTAAAAATTCAGTAAGTAAAGAAAAGCATCGTGTAAAACATGAAAATATTTAAAGCAAAATAGTTAACTTGAATTGATAACATAGGCATAATCAATAATATAGGCATATAGTTTTTTTATTGCATATCAAACAAATAATAAAAAAGATTATTGTATCTTAAACAACAACAACAAAAAATCATAAAATTAATACAATATTATTTATTGCATTACTTATTTAAAGTAATAAAAAAAATTATCATACCTTTTTTACAAACATATTTTAATACATTGCTACGATATAAAACCATTATTACCCAGAAAAAAATAAATAGTTTTATTATCATTCAGTCTGTTATAAATATATATATTTTAAAATCTTCAAGACTAAACGTAATTACAATGTCTGAAAAATAATAATTCCTTCCTTATTAATAAATCATTAAAACAAGTAACTAACTAATACCAAAGCCTAAAGAACATGTTCTCCCCATTAAAGTAGCCTTCTCAATGTACAAAATTTATAACCTACAAAATGTATTTAGTTACTGTTGTATATCTTGAATATGCAGAACATTATTATCAATTTGCACTCGACTTAAAAGACAGGAACTTAACAGACGATATGGCCAGCTATATAGACTACTGAATAGAAAATCTAAACTTTCTGGTGAAAACAAATTACTGATCTACAAGACAATACTGAAACCCATCTGGACTTACGGACTAGAACTATGGGGAACAGCCAAATTTTCTAACATCAAACGCATTCAATCCTTTCAGTCTAAAGTCCTCCGTACAATAGTCAATGCTCCCTTCTATGTAACCAATAAAACCCTACACCATGACCTTAATATCCCATTTATTCTTGATCTTATCCCAGCCAAATTTTCCAAATTTCACCAGAACCTTTCTCATCACCCAAATCCCGTTGTACAATCCCTATCAAGCACCACCCATCCCTACAATCCCCTTCGTAGGTTAAAGCGGCAGTGGCCACGAGACCTTTTGTAAATATGGATATTTTGGAGTTCTAGCAATGGCCAGATTCTCCACTCAAGTCATGAGTGTCTGTGGCTGTAGTGCTCTTACTCATCCTCCGCTGGTTTTAAATACCAGTGAAGTGGCTGAGGGAGAAGCGTAGGGATCTCCTAAGCCTCCCTTTTCCCTCCACATGTGGAGGGGACAGGATTGGTTCGGAGATCACCTGGCAAATTGTAAATAATGTATGTTTTATATAAGGTGTTTGTTTTACTTTTATTTCTATTTTTATTTACTTATGTGTATATATATATATATATTTTTTTTTTCTTTACTCTTTTGTTCTTTCTTCTTATTCTTTTATTATTACTTTATTTATTTATATTTTTGTATATACGGTATGAATGCAATCTCTGAACTCTATTATAAGTGTCCTTAACTTTGACAAATTGTAATATTTCTGAATAAAGTGTTTTAAAACTAATTATCAATTTGTAAAAACTTCCTCCATTTTCAGAAAATCGTAATCAAATATTTTTTAATTAACAAATACATTTATCATTTAAATAATTTGTCATAGTTTTATATTGACTTTTAAAATATATTTTATTGGAATATGTTTATTTATCTTTTAATTTCTTAAATTAATGTTAAAAAAAAAAATTTGTTGATCAGAAAATATTAATAATTTGCTGTAACTATAGTTATTAAAATATAATGTGAATTCCAAAATCTAATAAGAAAAAAAAAAAAAAAAAGAAAGAAAGGAATGCGGAAGCTTTCTTATTGCTAGCATATCTTTATAGTTCAATACGTTCAATAGTTCAAGTGATATATTTACAACAAATTTTTTTTAGCTACTAAGCTAACACAATATTTTTAGTTATGAAACACTAGGTTTTTTATTTTTTATTTTCAATTATTCCTATTATAAAATTTCTCTTTTCTGCTTAACAGATGTCTCTGTTGTGGCCGTTGGTAAGTGAAATGATGGAGGACAGGTCTAACCGTTCCCTCTATGACCAGCATTTTGGCCTTGGACTTCTTAACGATGAGGCGCTTCGTCCATTGAACCAGCTCTTGGTGAGTAAAACTACACAGTTTATACAATTTTTTTCAGTTATGAGCCTTTCTTTTTAATTAATAATTCTTTTCATTTAATAAATATTTGAATAACTTAATTTAATAAATAATAATCATTTTTCCATTATTCGTGATTAACCTTTATTCTTTTTACACTGATTTATTTGCCTTATGGTCAGTTTAAATTAATCCAATTAGTCTTTAATTTGCAATTTTTTGAACATTTTGTGGAATTTTCGTCCCCCTCATTAATATTTTCTTCCCCAAAGAAATTGAATAAACTACAAAGAGTTGTATATTAATCATTGAATCAATCTTATTATATATATATATATATATATATATATATATATATATATATATATATTATATATATATATATATATTGAATTATTGTGACACTTAATTTCTTGGGGGAGTAAAATATTGCTTATTATTGCAATATCTTCAATACCCTGAAACGTTCAATAAATTACAATGAAGGTATAATTTGATTAATTTAAATTGACCATAAGGCAAATAAGTCAGTGTGAATAATAATACTGCTACTAAGGCTTAATGAAGCCAAATTGTGTGAAGCTAATATTCCCAACAATCATTGCCAGCCTGTAATAATCAAAGCCCAAATTAAGGTCAGATCCAACTAAATCCTCCACATACACATTGTGCTACCCTAAATAAATTTACCTTTTGGTAAAATTTAAATATATTATTCAATTGAGGGCGTTGGAATGATAGTGGAGTATGTCAATTTTGTTTTTGTCCAGGAATGGAATGTTTCCTAACTCTATTTTAAGAATATGTGTTTGATATACATATACTACTAAAGTATATACATATTATTTATGATATACACCCATCATTAAAGTACAGTTTCAAGATATTCACTTTCTGAACAAAATGAAAAAAATTACTCACCCTACTGAAATTTTTACTCCTTTAATTATCGCCAGTCCAACAACTTATTAAACATTTGAAAATTCTTGTGAAAAAAATCTTTTTCCAGAAATATGTTCAATACCTAGAGATTCAATTTCATTTAACCAAATATAGACAAGGTTAATATAAATATTTTCAACTTTTGCTATGAATTTCAGGTATCTCCGATGCGTTGTGGTTATTTGCGACCATGGAGAAGCATGGCTTTAGGTGATTCTGGAATTTCTACTATCTCATCCGATAAGTCAGAGTTCAAAATCAACTTGGATGTTCAGCAGTTCAAGCCAGATGAACTTAAAGTGAAAGTAGTTGATGACTATCTAGTAATTGAAGGAAAACATGAAGAGAGATCCGATGAACACGGTTTCATCACTCGTCAGTTTACCCGCCGTTACAAGATTCCTCAGGATGTAGATCAAAGTGCAATTGAATCCAACTTGTCAACTGATGGTGTGCTTACCCTCAAAGCCAAGAAGAAGGTAAATAGTATTATTTTAGTTTTGTATTCAATATTATTTAACCTTTTTATTTCAACTCATATATTTATGATAATTTCTAATTATATTTCTCTAATTATATATCTTTTTCCTTATAGCCAACACCAGAAATAGAAGGCAGAACTATCCCAATTGTTCAAACAAAGACGCCAGCGGTGACTAATGAAAAGGATAAGAAGTCTGAAAAAACAGAAGAAAAAATGGAACAATAAATGCAATATCACTTCTTCCTCAAACTGATCTTATATACTTATATTAAACTATATAATCAATATGTCTTTAAATTATTACATAATAATTAGGCTGAGGATACCGAAATGAATATATTTATGTAGTGTCAATTATATATAAAAACTTTGTTTATGTAGGTATTGATGTACTGATAATTTATTATGTAATAAAATAAAAATTTGTTACATCAAAGTTGCATTTATTTTGCTACAGCCACTAAAAAGACACCGTTTTTGCTATAAAAAAAAAAATTTTAGAAATGGAAAGAAATTTTTAGGAACTTCTTTTGGGCCTTCCAGCTTTTACAAGATTAATTACTCTTAATGTTGTGGAGATCTAAAGATTGAAACATTATCAATATTACTGATAATGTGAGCAGTATTTGACTAGGCCCACAACTGTTTGAAATATTATTTAATAAGATTATTTTATTCATTACGTATTAAATATTATTGATTCAAAATCACAACTAATTTTTGGTGAAATCATATTGCCACACAGTTTATTTAACTTGTTTTGAGCCCATTTAAAAATTAAAAACATATTATTCGATACTAAAAATGTTATTTTGTATGATGGGAGGTAGCCAAACTGTATAATACTGATTTCTCACGCTGAGGAGCAAACCTGGTTCTGTTAATGGTTTGGCACAAGAAGTTTCCTTTTCTCAAAGATGACAACCTTCCTCTGCCAGGACCTAGGGTTTCCCATATTGCGGCATACCACTTTACTTCACTCTGCCCTGTCACTTTTACAGTAACTTCTAGTCACAGTGCAGTAAAGGAAATATTTTATTAATTTTTTTTCTTTAGTAAGTTTTGAGAATATAACTACATAATTAAAACGATTAATAACAATTACACTATAAAACGGTTGTTATGGGATAGTAATTTTGCTGCGTACATCAGACATGCAGAGCTGTAAATACTCTTTCATCTTAGAAGAAGAATTTGATTATACTAAAAACTTTTTTATCATGTTGTTTTATCTTGAACAACATTTCAATCCAGTTGGTTTGTTTTCTTATTCATCTTTGGTTTTTTTCCTTATTTATCTTTTCTTTTTTTTCCTTTATTTATATTTCCAAACATCATGTTCTTATAATTTTTGCTTTTCAATATTAATATTAATTTTTTCATAAAAACATATAGATATTTGTTTTAAAATAAAATTTGGATTGATAATAAACTCTGACATTTTAATTTGAACATTACACCTTATTATATTCTCTATTGGTTAGAACGGCAACAGGAATTCATTAAGGATAAGTAGTTTAAGTATAAGTATATTTAGTTTCATTAAGGATAAACTAACAGTCAGTTTTTGGAAATATGCAGACAGAAAAAAAAAAAGAAAAACTAGAAAATGAGCCAACAGGCTCGAAAAGTTATTACGATAAAATAAATTAAATAAATTTAGAAGGCTTTAATTCCCTTGGGGAAAAGTTTATTGTATTATACAAAGATATTACCATTGTAAAAAAAAAAAAAACAGAAGAATATTAGAGAATGTTATTTAATTATTTTAAATAAAAATATTAAGAATAAAAAAATTATTGAACCATTTTACACTAGATCTGGGATTTCATCCATTTGTGGATTAAATTGAACATGCCATTATTAAAATGAATTTACTGTGAAATCTGCACTAGTACCATAATAATATTATCAATACTTTTTCATAAAAAAACATATCTCTTTTATAGTTGATTTGTTCAACTATTAGTCCATTCAATGAACGATTATAGAGGAAAATGAAAGTAATCCTATTTATGAGGTTCAAGACATTTTGGGACAAATTTAGAGTCCCCACTCCTAGGTAGTGAGCCAAATGTGGGGGAGGGAGAGGGTAACCAAAATGTCACTTTTTTTTATTTGCTGGTTGTATCATGGAAACCATGCTCCTAGTGATAAAGACATTCTATAAAAAGTTAAACTGAAAATTTGCAACAATATTGACCAGTAGCGGAACCAGGATTTAATTTTTGGTGGGGGAGGCTTCAGCCCAAAACATATATTTTTAATTTATATAATGCTAATTACTTCGGAAAAAATAGAAAGAAACTAACAACCTATAAGAAATGGTGTTTAAGTGATTCATGAAGTCCAATTAAATGTAATTACATGAATAATAACACTTTTAGACATAATTTTTTAATATTTTTTCCATAAGATATGGTAATGTTTTACAATTTGGGGGGAGAGGGGTGAGGGGGAGGGTGGAGGAGCTTCAGCCTGAAAGCTCCCGTCCCCTCCCGTAGATCAGCCCCTGATATTGAAGATTTTCGTTTTTAGACTATCTTGCAGTCTCTGAGATCTCCGTGCTAAATTGCCAATTTAAAAAATAACAAAACTCAGGCAAGGGGAGATGAGAAAGACTAGGTGGGACAGCTCTCCCCTTCTAAAAACATATAAAATATTAAAAATAAAATATCAACAGATATAAAAAATAATTTTTATGTTTGATATCGACTTTTATGTTTTTTAGTATTTCAACATCTTGAAAGAAACTAATTACGAAAAAAGGACACCCTCTACTTGAAAAAATTAACGAAAATGTTCCTCCCCATTCGAGGCAAAATCTTTTTAGTTCGTTAAGTGGTAGGACATGAAATCAAATTTGTTCCGCGATGTCTGTAGCGTTAAACGGAAGACAAATTTTTGTTCTGATTTTTTTTTCTTTCTTTCTCTTTTTTTTTTTTTTAAATGCCTGCATGAACACACAGCTGTATATTTGAAATCGTCCTGGCTTCGTTTGCAAACCTGACTATTAAAACAATATATAATAATCAAAATAAAAAAATAATAAAATCCCCTTCTGATAACAAAACGTATATAATTGTTTTGCAATAAAGATACTTTAAAAATCTAAGTCGAGGGGCCTTTGAAGTAAGCCGACCCCGGGCCGTGCTCCCCTTCCACCAACCCCCAAGATACGCCACAGCCTGGAAAATAATTGTACATTTTTTTATATACATACATTTAATTTATACTTCATATAAATGAAACGATTACTTCAGTACTCAGATACTTGATTCGAAGTACTGTATAGCCACATTTTTGGATAGCCGATACATGCCATTAGTTACTGGTTCGAAAAAAAATACAATATTTTAGGGTATCTTACATTTAAAAATAAACGAATAAATAATAACAAAAAAAGAAATAGAAAGTTATTATTTCTTATTTCGGCAGATTAGGTATTGCAACGATCGGGCAAGATCGGGGGCTCTCGGCTGTTTCCGATTTCCAAATTTGTACCTACCTAAGCTAGACCTACCCTTATAACTTGGGCCCTTTCAGACTAGCTAGGACCTGGTTGAGGTAAGGATCGTTACTATTATTGTTATTATTTTTATTTTTAAAATTAATATGTAGGCATGTTAGATTTGAGCGAGTTGTCTAAATATATGTATTTTTTTTTTGCAATTAAAGACTGTTTATTTTATTACAATAGCTGGTAAATGCGGAGACAATATTCACAACTCAGGACCACGTGTTCATTAAATTTAGGAGTCATGTTCAATTTTTGATGAATTATTTCAAATATTCGTACCACATCGCTAAATTCCTTTTGTGCATATATTCGACGATTTTTGAATGTGAAATATAGGCTATTAATTGAATTGAACACGTTTAGATTTCATAATTAGAGAATACACTGTCTTGAATAATCAATATAGATTATTCATTAAATCTATCTAAAATTATAATTGACATTAGAATAATTATATTGAATACAATTTTGTCCTGTAATATTATAATTAATTTCTCTTCCATTGTGGACATAACTTTTGTGTGGGTAAGCAAATCTTTCCACACGCCATTCGCAGCCATTGTGGTGAGATGACAAAAGCACAAATTTCTGGAACAGCGGCTTCACTCTGCGTGCAACGAACATTTGCTGTTTCATATTTTTTTTATTATAAACCAACAAACCGCCAATCAAGTATGTAATTTCCGCCAAGCCTTTGTTTGGATTTAGAGGAAAATGTTAGATGTTATGGGATGTCCTGGTATAATGGCCGCATATTTTTTAAGTAGTTGCCATGTTAAGATATTTTCTTTACACTTACTGGAAAAAGTAATGTCCTTCAATTCTTGTTGTGTTTTTTAAACATGCATTCTTCTCAGCTTTTTTTTTATCGTATATTCAAGTTTTTTATGTACATGAATTTGTTATTCTCATTAAATATTTATATATCTGATGTTTAGTCCTACTTGGATCATGAATATTTATCAGAAAAAAATATTGATGACTATGTAATGATCCATGAAAAATTCTGAATGTTGATTTGATTTCTGCTCAGTTTTTAATGCCATGTTTCTAGCAAAAGGTGTTTTGTTTTTTATTGTTGCCTTCACATTGATTTTACCCAGTAGCTAGTTAAATAATCAAAACTATGCAAGTACAATCCATAATGGATCTTGGATTCAGTACTTTTTAGGTAAATACTAATTCTAGGCAAAGAGTTGTGCAAACAGCATGGCCAAAATCAGGCCTTTTCACAAGGTTATGAGCTCCCACTTTATAGAGGCTGGGTGTTGCTCAGGATAGTCGCCTGACTCCATCCTCAATCCTAATATCCTCTATTTTTATAGAATTGATAATTATCTCTCACAACTGGACTTGAACCTAGGGTCAGGAGATAGGAACATAGCACCTTGCTCACTAAGCAACCATGCTCCCCTCAAAGTAATAAATGGTTTCAATTGAGAACTCAGATTAAAAGAAAGGCCTTTTTCTACTCATGTTATGCAACTTTTGCGGATTCAAATGTAGTTCTATATTTTTTATTTATGAGCTCTCAATTCTAACCAGTTCTAGTCAAAAAATTTTAATTGAAACAACTTCAACAAAAATAAATCTATATAAAATATTTGTTAAAGCTGCTAGTTATATTAGAATTATATCTAAACAATAAATATCTGTGATGCCAAAATAGGATTCTGGAATAAAACATATATTAAGGTGCAACGATAATAGAATAAGGCAGTACAGTTATATTCAAGCTTCTATTTTTTTTGTTTTAATTTTAATCTAAAACTTTTATTTTTAAGCAAATAATTCAGCAGTCATTTAAAGCCATCAGCAAATAATTTTAAGAGTTCAGCAGTCATTAAATTTTTGCAAGCATCTAAAACACTTTTACTTTATTGCTTATTGCCCTACAAGGCAGGGTTATTGTTCATCTGATCTTGTTTAAATTCTCAGAAAAATATTGAGACAAAAATTATACTTAAATATTAAATACCTAGGCAAGAGTGTAACCACCTAAAAAATTTTAAATAAAGTTATTGCAAATTATAAAAAAGTTTGACTGTATTTGTGTTGTGTTCCTGGTTTGTAAACAGTTATTATTTTTCAGAAATATGGCGGATGTAGCTCCAGCCGGTGGCCGAGGAGGCTTTAGAGGAGGTTTCGGAAGTCGTGGCAGTGGACGTGGTGGACCACGAGGAAGAGGACGTGGGCGTGGCAGAGGCAGAGGACGTGGTAAGGAAGGAGAGAAGGAATGGCAGCCAGTTACAAAGTTAGGTCGTCTGGTCAAGGATGGAAAAATAAGAACCCTGGAAGATATATATCTATTCTCTTTACCCATCAAGGTTAGAATCAATTCTTGCGGTGAATGCTAGGTAACTACAAATTTTGCAAAAGAGGAGAAATTGTAGAGAAAGGTTCGATTAAAAAAAGGGCAATAATCAAGTTACTATTGCTGGCGATTTATAGATACTACTTCAAATTTTCCAAAATAGGTGAATTGATCACCAGGACAAAATTCCATTTTAGAACTATAGAAACTTCTAATTATATAAAATTTAGAAATGATTGCAAAAATACAATGAAAACTCAAGTCTCACATTCTTCCAAAATCATGAAAAAACGTTAAATTGGGTTTTTATCGACAAAGCTGAATTGCAGTTACCTAGTTGTGATATCCACCCCCAAGAACTATCAATTTACTGGATAATTATCTATCTTATTATTTGTATTTTTCTAATGAATTAATTTAAGATAAATGTTTTAGGAATTTGAAATTATTGATTTTTTTATTGGTCCTGTATTGAAAGATGAAGTTCTGAAGATCATGCCAGTTCAAAAACAGACTAGAGCCGGGCAGAGAACAAGATTTAAGGCCTTTGTTGGTTAGTATTATTTTATTGTCATTTTAGGTTTTAGTTAATTCAATATTGTTTTTTGATTTTTGTTATTGTGACAGCTATTGGAGACCACAATGGACACATTGGTTTGGGCGTGAAATGTTCCAAAGAAGTGGCTACTGCTATCCGTGGTGCTATTATCCTTGCTAAGCTCTCTGTCGTTCCAGTCAGGCGTGGTTATTGGGGTAACAAGATCGGAAAGCCCCACACTGTACCTTGCAAGGTAAATTATTCAATTGGCTATTTAATCTGTATAAACCTTACAATTATATCAAAATGTAATTTGTATTTTGAAACTTAAATAAATTCAATCAGAAGTTCATTTACTGTTGCTTTACACTTAATCTCTGGATAAAATTATGTTTTTTGTTCCGATCATTCACTGAAGGAGATTTTAAATAATGTACTTATAAATTTTATATCATTATAGCATTAGATTTTTCAATTCTTTAGTGATGAAAAATCAATCCACTACCTAATTATTGTATGAAATATATAAAGAAAAGTGGTTAAAGTATATCTGGAAAGCCTTTATAAATCAAAAGAATCATATTTTGTATTAGTTAAACTTGAATTGTTTGCAACTTAAGTATTCTTTGTCCAGGTTACAGGAAAGTGTGGTAGTGTGCAAGTGCGTCTTATTCCAGCACCCAGAGGAACTGGCATTGTAGGTGCCCCTGTACCCAAGAAGCTTCTGCAGATGGCAGGTATTGAAGATTGTTATACATCTGCCACAGGATCAACTGGCACTCTTGGAAACTTTGGTAAGTACAGTTCACTGCTTGATTTTGATTTATTTTATATCCTTATTTTCGGTAGTATAAACTCCATGAAAAGTAAAGTGAAATTACTCGATTATAATCCTACGAAGTCTGAGATACTCAATGTCTGTGAACGGAAAATACTCTGCAGGATACATAGGCCAATCTGGAAATCAAGGAAGAATTGTGTTTCATGCAATGTATGGGAGACCAGCCCTGGTATCATTTGTGAAAAAACCCACCTCAAATATCTCAGATGTTAGAAACTAGGATATCAAAACGCCTGTTGTATGGAAAAACCGGAGGGAACAATATAGAAGAAGACCAAGAGTGAGATTATTGGATAGCGTCGAGGAAGACCTCAAGTTCCTTGGACTAAGGAGATGGAGGACATGAGCAAAATATAGGGATGACTGGCTAAGAGAAGGCCTTGTAAGACCGTAACACTCAACGATAAGTAATTAATCCTACAAAGTTAAGCTTATAACATTCATACGAGTGTCAAAGCTTGTATCTGTGGTATATTTTTAAATTCACCCTGATGATTGCCAGCAAAAAGGTTAAGAATGTTGTAAAACCTAATGGAACAACAGAAAAATGTTTCATCAAAATCAAATCTGCCATTTCGATCTAAAGAGCAACAACCATGGATTCATAATAGTAGAAGGATCACAACTTACATGCATTCTGTTATTTAAAATATTACATAAGTAAAATTATATATTATGAATAAATTTTCCTCATGGTCAAAAGAATAGAAATTACTTAAAGTAAAAAAAAAATTCTATAATCGTTAAACTGCAGATAAGCTTTTTATATTATATTCATTTTTCTTTTGTGTACAAATAGGTTTCAGATTTTTTGAACAGTAATGAGAGTTAAATTTTAACTTTTGTGGTTTCTACTATATGATTTTTTTTTCTCAGGATGGTTTAGAAGCATCTGAACTCAACCTTTTTCACAAATTATTATTGAATTATTTGTTAAAAGAGATCCTCAAGCATCTTTTATCTAAAGACTGTTTCTATCATTCAATTTAACTTTTATTTTTAAAATTCCCTTTTATGAGAAGTTGCATGATACTTTTTATATCAGTCCTGGACTTCTGGTAGCTGGTGAGAAGTTGACTTTTATTATATTGAGATTGTGAATTCTTTACTTTTTCAAATTATTTTAATCATCGTCTGAACTATGATGATAATTTTGTTCAAACTTTTGCGGTTTCCACAGAGGAGTTGATTTCCTAGGATGGTTAAAAGGGTCTGAGCTCAGTTGTCAGAAATTTATTGTAAAACTATTTTTCGGTAAAAGAATATGTAAGACTTCATTGTTATTTTTCTTTTATTCATTGTCTTCTTACTATGTAAAGAACATTATATATAACTTTATAAGTTTTAAAGAATTTGTTAATCATTGCATTGTTGATTTATGGGATAAATATTATAGAATATTAAAATTATTTGCAAATCAAGTTTGCACTGAAAATACAGGAAAAATCCAAAAGGATAGTATATTAATTTTTTTTTTTTTTGTTTCTAGCAAAAGCTACGTTTGAAGCCATATCAAAAACATATGGTTATCTGACGCCAGATCTCTGGCGTGATGTGCCATTATCTAGGGCACCGTACGCAGAATTTTCAGATCATCTGCTGCGGAACCATCATGCCAAAGCTGTTCCTGTTGATGAATGATTATTAAGCTCTTCCTCTAATTAATGATAATATAATTTATCTGATACAAATAATAAATTAACTTTTATTAGAATATTAATTTATTTTTCCCAAATTAACTTATCTAACTTATGTTTATAATGGTTAGGGCTAACCTTGTAATTAAAGTATACTCGATTGTTCTTCAGGAGGCTAGAAATATAATTTCAGGTTACTTTAATGTTATTCTATTGTGGTAAATATTAAATTTTTTTCAAATCTATATATATAATGTAAGAGGAAGCAACTAATGCTGGATATGTATTTGGTAATGTAAGTTGAGATTTTCTTATGAACAAAGATGTTGCAAAACAACATGCATGAAACTGGAAAGCAGTTGTCCAAAATAAGAAAAGGTGGAGAAGGCTAGTCCAAGAACTATGAAGTATGTAATTCCTACAGGAAAAAAAAATCAAATAAAACTTACTGACCTAAAACTGGGTCCACAAAAAGCACATTGTTGGGCCATTGGGTACCCAAAAGTTACAACTTAAGTACTGTAAAGGGTAAAACAAAGTAGAAAATTTGTGAAATAGATTCAGCAGTGCCTAGTTTGTTTGGAATAAATTTTAAAAACTTATTTTGACAATGAGGCTTCATTGTGAATTTATCCCTTATGGTATTTCAGTGATCATAATAAATTACATTTTGCTATTTACATATTTAGGTGACGCTATGTTCTAAGCAAATAACTAAAATAGATTTATCATTTTTTTTTTTTTAACAGTTTTATTATATAGACTTATATTTTATTATATATAGTCTTGGATATTGATGGACCAGCTCTGCTTAAATTATTAAGAAAGAAATGAAATTGAAAGAAAGAAACAGTTTCTTAAATTAGAATACCTTAACATTTACATCCATCTGAAACCAGAACCAAATATATTTAAAGGAGAAGACATGACTTTTTTAGCACTAAGTGGTGGTGAGTTACACAGGTTGATCTATGGGGTAAAGGGGAACTTTCTTGCTGAAGCTCCCCAAAATGGTAAAATATTACCATGTCTTATGAAAAATATATTAAAAAATTATCTCTACTAAATATTATCTATATTAAAAGTACTACTGTTCATGTAAGAACATTTAATAAGACTCCAAGAATCACTTAAACACCATTTTGTATAGGTAGTTGGTTTTTTCTTTTTTTCCAAAGTAATAATTATATTTAATAAAAAAAGAGGCTTTCTGGCTGAAGTCCCTCAAGATCAAATCCTAAATGAGTTATTGTTGCACAAATACTCTATGTTCTGATGTAAAGTATAAGGTTTTTCCCCCTATAATTTATAATAAAGGGAGTGACTTGCCCTTTTGGAACATCATTCACTTAGCACCGAGGAGGTTGGGTTCTCAGTCCCAGGGGCTGGACTACAAGATTTTGTTTTTCAACTTCTTAATGTACAATAAAATAAAGTATAAATAACATTACATACATTATGTAATATCTCTACATAATATATTTGTTCATACTTGATAAGAGGCTACAATTGGATGGGAAATTATTCCTGGGGCTCTTGATTTCTTTCTATGGTTCTGCATTCACTGAACATACCAACTAAATTGACAGCTCCAAGTGCCAAATAATTATTTTCGTCAAAGTATCAGTAGTATATTTATGCACTAAGTTAAAAGTACATAATTTATTAGGAATTTGTGGAACTAAAAAATGCTTCACCTCTCAAAAGTATATTCTCATCATGCTTCTGCTGTTAGACCAACTTCAAATGATGAGTGGTTTTAAGGGAAGCTATCCCTAATAATAATAAAAAAAAAACCTGTGTAGCAACAACCCAAGAAAGGTCTTGGTTTCAGTACTATTTAATTTAGAAGTTAACATGGCTTATATTAGTATTAAAGTAGTTTTCAACCCTTATAAAACCACTATATCATCTGAGGATGTTATGGAAGCCTAAAGGTAATGGTAATTAAATAATTTATTTAATAGAAAAGATGTTTCCCTAACTTTACTACTCACGTAAAACACTAAGTAGTATTGATGAAATCGAATGGTTGCATGGAAATGGGAACTTGGGACTAATTAGACCCATTTGGAGGCAGGTTGGTAAGCTGAAAGTGGAGAACCATAATGGAGGGTTTGCACCCTTGCTTGAGTGGTTGCGCTGTCTGCAATTCTAAGGGGTTTATAATAATTAACTAACTGTTATTTTTTTCTTACAGTAATTTAAAGACTTCTGCATATTTATTCCATCTACTTATCTCATATTAATATTAGTCTTTTTAGCCGAAAGTACTGGAACCTTCTCCACCAACGATGATGGATTGATGACTTAATGTTAAGTTGCGAGTATTCCTGTATTTTCTGACGCTACTACGCCTATGATTCTTTGTGTGGTAAACCTTTATATCATGAACATTAATCGCAATAGTTCGTCGAAAGAGGTCAGACGACTAGATGACTGCCGGCGGACTTGTTTTTCAGAAGCGGTAGTTCCTGAACCAGGTAGCTGACACAACCTGGATCCGAGAATTCGATGAGTCCACCACTCTATCCAAACAGTGCCCGTCCTCGAGCAGTGACAGGCGAGTGTATCCGTCCACGACATAATTAGGGTATTTCAATCATTATGTGTATGATTATGGAATGTCTATCTTGTTAAATAAAAGTACCCTTCATTCCCTTATGCCCATTAATGTATATATCATTACATTAAAAATATCATTTATCAAATTGAACAGAACTTCTTCCTATTTCTATAGGAGGTGGCTAATTCTACAGGGAAATTTAATTTTAATTTAATGAAAATATTTTATTGTTTTTTTATCGTTTTGACATATATTCTGTAGAAATAGTTGATAATATGATATTTATTTAGAAACGTATTACCAAAATATCTGTTATTCAACTGTTGACTCATATAGGAGAGGGAAGTGTAAAAGAAAGGGTGACAAAATACAAAATTAAGCTTGCCACGATGTGGCTGAAGTCCTGGTACCGGTTCTGCTTTTTACTAAAAAATATTCCATAAAGATTATAACTAAAAATAATTACATCATTTTTAATATTATTATAATGCTTTTTACGAGAGTTTCAAAATATTAAAAGAACCCACGACAGTTAAAATGATATATATCACATAGGTCATTTTTATTTATTTATTTTTTGTTGTAAATGGCGATTTCAAAAGATAAAATGAGTACTTTTGATTAGCAACGTGTAACATATACTACGTAAAAAAAAATATCGACAGCACAAGAAACGGATCAACTTCGTGAAAATGCATTCATTGATGAATATGTTTGCTTAAGCTCTTTTAAAGTAAATCCTTTGACCGAAATATTAGGGATGGCAGGACGCATATTATCTGAAGCACGAACGATTTTAAGGTATTTTTGGCAACCTGGTAATTTGCCTAAAGTAATTTTTCAGATAAAAAATCTGGGTGTCCACTCACACGACTTTCCTACCTATTTCAGAAAAGGTTTTATATCTTTACATATGTTCATGTAGAAACAAAAAAGAATTGAACTACATTTATTTTTCTGAAAATTGATCAAACAAAAGATTTAAGTACAATTTATTAGATAAGGCAATGAAACCGGCTTTAGGTAGATCAGTGTAAAAATTTCGATACTCACTAATATTATTGATCAAAAACTTTTTGCTATAGCTTAGTATTGTCAAACAATAATTTCTGTTAAAAGTAGAGGAAATAGTGAAGATTGTGTGATGCGGCTACAGTAAACTCGTAATCTTTCATTGGAAATTGAATAGCTGTAACTTCCCTAATAATTGTCCAAAATGAACAATTTATATGGCTTTGTAGGGAATTTTATTACCTTTCAAACGATATGCTAAACGGCGTGTTTATCGGACTCAGGGGGCTGTGAAACGTATAGATCCGTCGAAAATATGATGTCGGATATTTGACCCGATTGCAATACTTTCCTTACCTAGTATAGGTAGGAAAGTAATAAGTTAAAAAAATGTGCAAAAAATAGAATAGGCTGTATCATAGCTAATACTGGTTCGATTCCAGTAATTTTTTTTTGTTTCGTTGGTAATTTAATTACCTTTCAAAAGTTTTATTACAAATTTTACCGTATAATATATACTTACCGAGTTAGGCCCCTTCAAATTTTTCTTTTCTTTATAACTTTTTTTTCTGAATTTTTTCGGGAATTTAGTCCATATACAGAAATTGAAAGGACAATAATTAGAACATTATAGGAAAGTTTAATCAAAATCGTTAGAGCCATTTTTGCGCTACAGTCTATAGAAAATAGTGTTTTTAATTTATTGCGCGCAAGCTATTGCGCTTGGAGCACCGAATTTCTGTCACAGGCATCGGTAGTCAAAACCCTACAAAATAAAAAAAGAAGCAACGAAATCGGTTCAGTAGTTCCCGAGAAAATTTTGGCACAGACAGACAGACCAATGGCTAAAAATGTGTTTTTCGGACTCAGGGGGCTGTGAAACGTATACACGGTGGGCCAGACCCCTTATCGTGCACCCTCCCCCCCCCCCACCCCACATCCCTATAAATTGCATATCGTTGTGTTCCTTGTGACAATTTATTAAAAAAAAGCCAATGTTCCCACAAAAAAAAGTGAACGAACTGTCCCAAAATGGCGTCCAAACATGGCGGATTGACGACTTTGACTTTAGTTAGTTTTTTTGTTACTGAGAATCAGCATTAGGCTTAATTTCATTATAGTTGGTCTTTTATTAAAGCTGGATAGTCACAGAATAATAAAACATGAAAAAATATTAAAAACTAATTGGCTTAGGCATTAAACAAAATCGGTAAAGTAAATTTTTTTTACAAAAAAATTTTCAAGTTGAAAATCAAGCGTCGTTTGTAATTAAATGGTCAACAATAATGCAAAACGTGCTGAAATAAAACATCTGGAAAATACATTTCTCTTTTTAAAATATTTGAAGTAGTTCCGTAGAAAATGTATATAAGCGGCAGAAAAGCGCTACTGGCGTAGGTACCTCAGACCTCTACCGCACCACTCATTACTCATAAATGGCTTAGTTATAGTGCTATAATAACGTTTTTGTTATATTATATTGATTGTATTAACGAACAAATATTAATAAAATAATTTAATTGTCAAAAAAATTTTTTTTTAAATTTATTATTATTTATTTTTTTTAAATTTAACTACCTTTATTCTATATGGAGGTCGCTTAAGAAAGCCTCTATTATAAAAATTATATAATTATAATAATACAACTTATTCAAAAATATTTTGCAGAATATCTTGAAGTTTTTATTTAATATTTGCAATTTAACATTTTGTTCATATATTTTTCTTAGAGGTAATTTAAATTGTATATACTTCCCCAGGAATAAGACATATTAATATCTGTTTTATAAACTAAAATAATATATACCTAATCTGAACTACTTTTAATGAATAGGTGATGGATTGTTTAGTAAAATTCAGATATCCCTATAAAAAAATCATTTTTTTAAATGATAAGTCAGAAGTTGGACCGTATCATAAAAAATATGAACTTTTAATATTAAATGCATTATTCCCTCTGCACAAAATAAGGATGGAAAGGGCGAAGCTATAAGTTCTTCTAGGTAACTGGAACTGATTGTTAGTATTTGGTCTCAAAATGAGGGAAAACGCGAAATTGAACTTAAACATTGGAAAAAATACATTAAGCGAACGACAAAGGAAGTGCCAAAACTTCGGAAAAGAAAACAAGGATCAGTATCCGTTATATGGCTAAACGAATATATAGTAGACAAATGAACAGAATATTTCACGATGCTGCTAAAAGTGGATCAAAATGCCTGATCAGTTTGGATGATATTAAGCAGGTTTATTATGGTGAAGCCATTTCATCAGCAAGAAAGATTTGTTCTGAAATATTCTGTTCATTTGTCTACTATATATTCGTTTAGCCATATAACGGATACTGATCCTTGTTTTCTTTTTCCGAAATTTTGGCATTTCCTTTTTCGTTCGCTTAATGCATTTTTTCCAATATTTGGATTCAATTTCGCGTTTTCCCTCATTTTGAGACCAAATACTAACAATCAGTTCCAGTTACCTAGAAGAACTTATAGCTTCGCCCTTTCCATCCTTATTTTGTGCAGAGTGAATAATGCATTTAATATTAAAAGTTCATATTTGTTATGATACGGTCCAACTTCCGACTTATCATTTAAAAAAATGATTTTTTTATAGGGATATCTGAATTTTACTAAACAATCCATCACCTATTCATTAAAAGTAGTTCAGATTAGGTATATATTATTTTAGTTTATAAAATAGATATTAATATGACTTATTCCTGGGGAAGTATATACAATTTAAATTACCTCTAAGAAAAATATATGAACAAAATGTTAAATTGCAAATATTAAATAAAAACTTCAAGATATTCTGCAAAATATTTTTGAATTAAGTTGTATTATTATAATTATATAATTTTTATAATAGAGGCTTTCTTAAGCGACCTCCATATAGAATAAAGGTAGTTAAATTTAAAAAAAATAAATAATAATAAATAAAAATAAATTAAAAAAATTTTTTTTTTGACAATTAAATTATTTTATTAATATTTGTTTGTTAATACAATCAATATAATATAACAAAAACGTTATTATAGCACTATAACTAAGCCATTTATGAGTACTGAGTGGTGTGGTAGAGGCCTGAGGCACCTACGCCAGTAGCGCTTTTCTGCCGCTTATGTACATTTTCTACGGAACTACTTCAAATATTTTAAAAAGTAATCAGTGTTTTAGAAAGAAAAATGTATTTTCCAGATGTTTTATTTCAGCACGTTTTGCATTATTGTTGACCATTTAATTACAAACGACGCTTGATTTTCAACTTGAAAATTTTTTTGTAAAAAAAATTGACTTTACCGATTTTTTTAATGCCTAAGCCAATTAGTTTTTAATATTTTTTTATGATTTATTATTCTGTGACTATCCAGCTTTAATAAAAGACCAACTATAATGAAATTAAGCCAAATGCTGATTCTCAGTAACAAAAAAAACTAACTAAAGTCAAAGTCGTCAATCCGCCATGTTTGGACGCCATTTTGAGGCAGTTCGTTCACTTTTTTTTGTGGGAACATTGGCTTTTTTTTAATAAATTGTCACAAGGAACACAACGATATGCAATTTATAGGGATGTGGGGGGGAGGGTGCACGATAAGGGGGTCTGGCCCACCGTGTATACGTTTCACAGCCTCCTGAGTCCGAAAAACACATTTTTAGCCATTGGTCTGTCTGTCTGTGCCAAAATTTTCTCGGGAACTACTGAACTGATTTCGTTGCTTCTTTTTTTATTTTGTAGGGTTTTGACTACCGATGCCTGTGACAGAAATTCGATGCTCCATGCGCAATAGCTTGAGCGCAATAAATTAAAAACACTATTTTCTATAGACTGTAGCGCAAAAATGGCTCTAACGATTTTTATTAAACTTTTAAACTGCACGGTAAGGGGGTCTGGCCCATAGACTAGTATAGATCCGTCGAAAACCGGATGTCGGAAATTTGACCCGATTGCAATACTTTCCTTACCTAGTATAGGTAGGAAAGTAAAAATGGTATTTATATTTTGTCCAATGATATATTGACAAGTATGCGGTAGGATTGCAAGGATTGATGGCCAACTCTAATATTTCAGAAAGCTGTAAACTGTCCATAATAGAATTAGGAAGTGGAAGAATAGAGCAGAGTATCAAACCAGAGAACATGGGAAAAATGGAAAAGACCAAAGCAATTGTAATTTTATATGATCTACAGTTTTTAAAATTCAACTTTAGTTTACACTGGTTATAAGAAGAGGGAAGCAAATATCTTGGAAGGAGGGAGAGGTTTATGCTCCATCGACCTTGCGGGGGATGGGCATCACATGTGGATGGGAATAAAGTAATTTTTTTAAATTAATATTTATCTATCCTTTTCATTCTTGAAATAATCTAATACTTACATCAGTCATTGAATATCTAATTGCAAAGGTATCTTAATGAAGGTTTTTAGTAGCTATACTGGTTCGTCATATCTCTCCATTAATTAATAAAATCATACTCCATGAGGATGTTGCCTGTTTTACTTGTAAGGCTGGTTTTGGACTGGAACCCCAAGCGGGGTTGCTTGCTTAACCTCATATTATTGAATTTTTTTCTTTTTTAACAGCGTCATTACTATTATTCTAAGGACATTTTGTTTTTATTATCAAACTTTCAATTAATCTTCATTTGGCAACATATGTTTATTCAAAGACTTAATTCTTTATGTTTCTATTTTCTTCTGGCTCAGTTCAGAGTTGTACATGTCATGTTGGTGAAAGTACTTTTCTTCTGTCTTGCTTAACCTCGTCCCAATCTGGTTTTCTCTACTTTTTTTTAAAAATTAGTTTAGTCAACCATGTTCTCAATTCGAAGAGCTACCTTTAACCTTGTATTTTGTGACACTTTAGCGGAATTAGGGGGCATACATTATGGCCTCAGATATCTTCCTGCTCTTTCCAGTTTCTAGTCCATATTCAATTTAATTTTGGACCTCTAATTAACTTAAAATTGAAATCATAAGTCTGAAGCTTTAACTCACTTATTTTATGTCAGATGTCACTTTGAATAATGAGTCTCAGTCTTGTCAGAATGTGACCATTCACCATTAATACCATTGTTTGGACCTTTGGTTTGTTAATATTATTTGGATGTGATACCATTTTAACTTCTGTTTCATCATACATTCAAATGAGTTTATCATTAATATAGCCTGTTAAATGTTTCAAAGTAAGAGAATATAAAATTGGGATGAGTAATGATGGGTCAGATGTTTTTATGTGTTAAAAAACTCAGATATTTGTTACCTTGAAAAAACTTTCTATGCTCCCTTCTTTCTAATCTTAATTCAATTTATACAATTTTGATAAGACGAATTGTTGATATTCCTGAAACATTCCTCTCGCTAAAACAATTGCAGGCTAATACTATTTAGTCTCATCACAAAAGTTTAAAGGGAGGTGCTAAGGAGTCATTTGCCAAGGGTAGAATTTAGAAGGCACTCAATGTAAAGTGACTTTTTACGTTTAGGTCTTTATTTGACCATTACAGTGAGTTAATGTCATGATATGATGATACTTATCTCAAAATATATTACCTAAAACTATTGATTATAATGGAGAGGTATTTAAAAAGAGGGGCAGAAAAATTAAGCTCATCCTGTCTATATTCTTTTCTTGAGGTGATTTGGGTATACTCTGCGCAAATAATTTGCCCCAAAAGATTGAGAAATTTTAAAAAAATAATTTTTTTCAAGTAGAGGATCTCTCCTTTTTCTACAATTACTTTTTTCATAATTTTGTTTCTTATAATTTCTGGTATTTTATTTTTAATTGTTTCTACGTCGTAACGGAGATAGCTGCTCTATTTGGCTCTTTCCTAGCTACCTACCTCCATGTTTTTGTCTCCTGCATGTATTATAATAATTATTTATTATTATTTATCATATGATTATTATGATAAACCGTAACTTCAGAATATTTAATCCACTCATAGAGAGTCTATTTGTCATTTACAGATTGTTTAATTAATTTAAACTATTATGGCTAATAGATGAAATCAGCTAGTTTGATGTTATGTTAAATTTCTTGAATGATTTCTTATAGAGAAATATTGTTGAATAATTAGATATAATACTCATATCACATGGTATATTTTTATTGTGAATGCGAGGTTATTATGTTTTTACTGATATTAGCATTATGTGACTTGATAATGAAATTGGTTTATATTTAATCTATAAAAAATCAAAAACTTATTGAAATTGTTTCTTCCTAGTCTGCATGCCTTTATAATGAAAATGTTGAATATCTGATAATGATAAGATTAATGTTTAATTTTACTATGAAATATTAAAGGATGAATTGTTCCATTCATTTTTCTCCTTTTTTAAAAGACTGTAAGTATGTTTTAAAATGTATAGATATTATTACTGTTTTAATATGTTTTGTTGAAATAAATATTACATAATTATAGCTGTTATTTTATTAAATATATTATTTCCTGAATTAATTTGAGTCTTAAGAGTCTAACCAACTTGCATTATAAGGATGTCATCAAATCTATTTTCCATAAAAACTATTACTAATTTCCATCATTCATAATCATCTATATTAGTTTCAGTTTCTCTATTTACTTGGGTTATAAGGTATTTAATTGCACAACAGCCCCATTGTATTGTATGCTGATATAGAATAAAATAAGTTTAATAAATGTTTATTTTTAAATCCTAACACAATAGGCCAATTAAATAATTTATCCTTTTTTTTTAATGACACTAAAGACAGATGTGGACATTGGCCTCCTCATTGAGCCTACGCCATGTGCTCTTCTGCAGCCGCTCTCCAATTTCAAAGACCTAAATAACCTGAGCATCCTTCATGACTTCATTTCAGCTCTGCCTTCACCTACTCATATTATTCCTAATATTTGAATAATTAAATAATACATAAAGCTCATCAGCCATTTCTGATCAAAGAAACCTTTTTTTACAGACAAAGGAAAATGTTTCAATATAAGATCTTATTCATCTATTTTCATAATTTCTGTTGACCTGTTATAGTTAAAATCATAGTTTCTGACTTTATAATATCATAATAGAATGATGATGTTTATAACATAATAATAGAATGTAATGATATTTTTTATAATGTTAATACAAATTTAAGATTCTGCGTTAACATATTAAACCACTAAGAGTCTTTAATGGTTCTCATCTTTATTTCCCTTTTATCAGTTATTTACAAAATAGTAGAGTTTTTGAAAAAATCAAGAAGATTTTGGTTAGTAATACAGTCAATAATCAAATATTAAACCATATTAATAATAAAAACATCCAATCTGATCACAAAAGTCCTACTTTATTTCTTTTTTCTCATGAACTTATCAGTCCTTAGGCCATTTTCAAGGGAAAGCCATTTTGTATTATTAATAATAAAGTGAAATTCTAACCTACAAGATTTCATTTTATTTATTAATCAAACAATATGTTCTGGTATGTTTTATTTCTTGGCCCACCCCATTGTTCTATCAGCTTCAAATTTCCATAGAATATAAAATATATCATTGATGAGAATGTATTTCATAAAACTTTTTCAATCTGTGTTGTAATAAATGTATCAAAAAGTTATATTATAAATAATGCTTTTAAAGATCCTGAACTAAACTCCAAAAAGACCATAAAATTCCAATATTCTAATAATAGCAAACAAAATAAAGAATTTAGTATGGCAAAATGAAACTTGGTATTATTACTATATTATTAGTTCCTGACTTACAATACACTGTCTTTGATTAGTTAATTTCTTGAAAAGATGCCTTTTCTCAAGGTGCACATATTGTTAACGACATTCCTCATAACATAGTTACGAAGATTTTTGTTTTTTATGAATTCAATAATAGAAATATTTTAGAAACATTATAAACATACAATTTTAATGTGTTGAAATCATAAAGAAATGGCAGGTTTATTTTAATAACATGACATCTATTGAAGAACTGTAAGAAAACCTGCATTCTGGTATTTTGGAATATATTTTAAAACTTATAAGCAATAAATAAATAGGGAGGGAATTTTTATTGATAATATTTCAGGGGAACACTTGTGGTTCATTGATCTTTGATTATTTATAGCCTGTAGCGGATTTATAATTCAATTTTGATGGGGAGGACAATTTTTAAAAAATATTGTTTATAGAAACAATAATGCTTTTAGGGCTAAAATGTTTATAGGTGGCAGGGTGGCTTAGCAGGATAATGCATGTGCACTGCACCCTGTTGCCTAGCAACCTAATGGAAGATAATAGGATCAAATAAAATTTAAAAAAAATTGAATTGTGTCATAATTTAAGAAGAGTCCCCCTTGTATCTAACAATGTTAATAACAACTATTTTGTTTTGTTTTTAAATTATATTAACTTGTCAGGCAATCCACTGATTGTCATCAAATCTTGTAGTCCAGCCCCTGGGACTGAGAACCCACCTCTCCTCGGTGCTAAGTGAATGATGTTCCAAAAGGGCAAGTCACTCCCTTTATTATAAATTATAGGGGGAAAAACCTTATACTTTACATCAGAACATAGAGTATTTGTGCAACAATAACTCATTTAGGATTTGATCTTGAGGGACTTCAGCCAGAAAGCCTCTTTTTTTATTAAATATAATTATTACTTTGGAAAAAAAGAAAAAACCAACTACCTATACAAAATGGTGTTTAAGTGATTCTTGGAGTCTTATTAAATGTTCTTACATGAACAGTAGTACTTTTAATATAGATAATATTTAGTAGAGATAATTTTTTAATATATTTTTCATAAGACATGGTAATATTTTACCATTTTGGGGAGCTTCAGCAAGAAAGTTCCCCTTTACCCCATAGATCAACCTGTGTAACTCACCACCACTTAGTGCTAAAAAAGTCATGTCTTCTCCTTTAAATATATTTGGTTCTGGTTTCAGATGGATGTAAATGTTAAGGTATTCTAATTTAAGAAACTGTTTCTTTCTTTCAATTTCATTTCTTTCTTAATAATTTAAGCAGAGCTAGTCCATCAATATCCAAGACTATATATAATAAAATATAAGTCTATATAATAAAACTGTTTAAAAAAAAAAAAATGATAAATCTATTTTAGTTATTTGCTTAGAACATAGCGTCACCTAAATATGTAAATAGCAAAATGTAATTTATTATGATCACTGAAATACCATAAGGGATAAATTCACAATGAAGCCTCATTGTCAAAATAAGTTTTTAAAATTTATTCCAAACAAACTAGGCACTGCTGAATCTATTTCACAAATTTTCTACTTTGTTTTACCCTTTACAGTACTTAAGTTGTAACTTTTGGGTACCCAATGGCCCAACAATGTGCTTTTTGTGGACCCAGTTTTAGGTCAGTAAGTTTTATTTGATTTTTTTTTCCTGTAGGAATTACATACTTCATAGTTCTTGGACTAGCCTTCTCCACCTTTTCTTATTTCTCGTCAACTGCTTTCCAGTTTCATGCATGTTGTTTTGCAACATCTTTGTTCATAAGAAAATCTCAACTTACATTACCAAATACATATCCAGCATTAGTTGCTTCCCCTTACATTATATATATAGATTTGAAAAAAATTTAATATTTACCACAATAGAATAACATTAAAGTAACCTGAAATTATATTTCTAGCCTCCTGAAGAACAATCGAGTATACTTTAATTACAAGGTTAGCCCTAACCATTATAAACATAAGTTAGATAAGTTAATTTGGGAAAAATAAATTAATATTCTAATAAAAGTTAATTTATTATTTGTATCAGATAAATTATATTATCATTAATTAGAGGAAGAGCTTAATAATCATTCATCAACAGGAACAGCTTTGGCATGATGGTTCCGCAGCAGATGATCTGAAAATTCTGCGTACGGTGCCCTAGATAATGGCACATCACGCCAGAGATCTGGCGTCAGATAACCATATGTTTTTGCTATGGCTTCAAACGTAGCTTTTGCTAGAAACAAAAAAAAAAAATTAATATACTATCCTTTTGGATTTTTCCTGTATTTTCAGTGCAAACTTGATTTGCAAATAATTTTAATATTCTATAATATTTATCCCATAAATCAACAATGCAATGATTAACAAATTCTTTAAAACTTATAAAGTTATATATAATGTTCTTTACATAGTAAGAAGACAATGAATAAAAGAAAAATAACAATGAAGTCTTACATATTCTTTTACCGAAAAATAGTTTTACAATAAATTTCTGACAACTGAGCTCAGACCCTTTTAACCATCCTAGGAAATCAACTCCTCTGTGGAAACCGCAAAAGTTTGAACAAAATTATCATCATAGTTCAGACGATGATTAAAATAATTTGAAAAAGTAAAGAATTCACAATCTCAATATAATAAAAGTCAACTTCTCACCAGCTACCAGAAGTCCAGGACTGATATAAAAAGTATCATGCAACTTCTCATAAAAGGGAATTTTAAAAATAAAAGTTAAATTGAATGATAGAAACAGTCTTTAGATAAAAGATGCTTGAGGATCTCTTTTAACAAATAATTCAATAATAATTTGTGAAAAAGGTTGAGTTCAGATGCTTCTAAACCATCCTGAGAAAAAAAAATCATATAGTAGAAACCACAAAAGTTAAAATTTAACTCTCATTACTGTTCAAAAAATCTGAAACCTATTTGTACACAAAAGAAAAATGAATATAATATAAAAAGCTTATCTGCAGTTTAACGATTATAGAATTTTTTTTTTACTTTAAGTAATTTCTATTCTTTTGACCATGAGGAAAATTTATTCATAATATATAATTTTACTTATGTAATATTTTAAATAACAGAATGCATGTAAGTTGTGATCCTTCTACTATTATGAATCCATGGTTGTTGCTCTTTAGATCGAAATGGCAGATTTGATTTTGATGAAACATTTTTCTGTTGTTCCATTAGGTTTTACAACATTCTTAACCTTTTTGCTGGCAATCATCAGGGTGAATTTAAAAATATACCACAGATACAAGCTTTGACACTCGTATGAATGTTATAAGCTTAACTTTGTAGGATTAATTACTTATCGTTGAGTGTTACGGTCTTACAAGGCCTTCTCTTAGCCAGTCATCCCTATATTTTGCTCATGTCCTCCATCTCCTTAGTCCAAGGAACTTGAGGTCTTCCTCGACGCTATCCAATAATCTCACTCTTGGTCTTCTTCTATATTGTTCCCTCCGGTTTTTCCATACAACAGGCGTTTTGATATCCTAGTTTCTAACATCTGAGATATTTGAGGTGGGTTTTTTCACAAATGATACCAGGGCTGGTCTCCCATACATTGCATGAAACACAATTCTTCCTTGATTTCCAGATTGGCCTATGTATCCTGCAGAGTATTTTCCGTTCACAGACATTGAGTATCTCAGACTTCGTAGGATTATAATCGAGTAATTTCACTTTACTTTTCATGGAGTTTATACTACCGAAAATAAGGATATAAAATAAATCAAAATCAAGCAGTGAACTGTACTTACCAAAGTTTCCAAGAGTGCCAGTTGATCCTGTGGCAGATGTATAACAATCTTCAATACCTGCCATCTGCAGAAGCTTCTTGGGTACAGGGGCACCTACAATGCCAGTTCCTCTGGGTGCTGGAATAAGACGCACTTGCACACTACCACACTTTCCTGTAACCTGGACAAAGAATACTTAAGTTGCAAACAATTCAAGTTTAACTAATACAAAATATGATTCTTTTGATTTATAAAGGCTTTCCAGATATACTTTAACCACTTTTCTTTATATATTTCATACAATAATTAGGTAGTGGATTGATTTTTCATCACTAAAGAATTGAAAAATCTAATGCTATAATGATATAAAATTTATAAGTACATTATTTAAAATCTCCTTCAGTGAATGATCGGAACAAAAAACATAATTTTATCCAGAGATTAAGTGTAAAGCAACAGTAAATGAACTTCTGATTGAATTTATTTAAGTTTCAAAATACAAATTACATTTTGATATAATTGTAAGGTTTATACAGATTAAATAGCCAATTGAATAATTTACCTTGCAAGGTACAGTGTGGGGCTTTCCGATCTTGTTACCCCAATAACCACGCCTGACTGGAACGACAGAGAGCTTAGCAAGGATAATAGCACCACGGATAGCAGTAGCCACTTCTTTGGAACATTTCACGCCCAAACCAATGTGTCCATTGTGGTCTCCAATAGCTGTCACAATAACAAAAATCAAAAAACAATATTGAATTAACTAAAACCTAAAATGACAATAAAATAATACTAACCAACAAAGGCCTTAAATCTTGTTCTCTGCCCGGCTCTAGTCTGTTTTTGAACTGGCATGATCTTCAGAACTTCATCTTTCAATACAGGGCCAATAAAAAAATCAATAATTTCAAATTCCTAAAACATTTATCTTAAATTAATTCATTAGAAAAATACAAATAATAAGATAGATAATTATCCAGTAAATTGATAGTTCTTGGGGGTGGATATCACAACTAGGTAACTGCAATTCAGCTTTGTCGATAAAAACCCAATTTAACGTTTTTTCATGATTTTGGAAGAATGTGAGACTTGAGTTTTCATTGTATTTTTGCAATCATTTCTAAATTTTATATAATTAGAAGTTTCTATAGTTCTAAAATGGAATTTTGTCCTGGTGATCAATTCACCTATTTTGGAAAATTTGAAGTAGTATCTATAAATCGCCAGCAATAGTAACTTGATTATTGCCCTTTTTTTAATCGAACCTTTCTCTACAATTTCTCCTCTTTTGCAAAATTTGTAGTTACCTAGCATTCACCGCAAGAATTGATTCTAACCTTGATGGGTAAAGAGAATAGATATATATCTTCCAGGGTTCTTATTTTTCCATCCTTGACCAGACGACCTAACTTTGTAACTGGCTGCCATTCCTTCTCTCCTTCCTTACCACGTCCTCTGCCTCTGCCACGCCCACGTCCTCTTCCTCGTGGTCCACCACGTCCACTGCCACGACTTCCGAAACCTCCTCTAAAGCCTCCTCGGCCACCGGCTGGAGCTACATCCGCCATATTTCTGAAAAATAATAACTGTTTACAAACCACGAACACAACACAAATACAGTCAAACTTTTTTATAATTTGCAATAACTTTATTTAATATTTTTTAGGTGGTTACACTCTTGCCTAGGTATTTAATATTTAAGTATAATTTTTGTCTCAATATTTTTCTGAGAATTTAAACAAGATCTTAGAATTTAAAAAATATGAAACAGGGAATGTTCGTTGCACGCAGAATGAAGCCGCTGTTCCAGAAATTTGTGCTTTTGTCATCTCACCACAATGGCTGCGAATGGCGTGTGGAAAGATTTGCTTACCCACACAAAAGTTATGTCCACAATGGAAGAGAAATTAATTATAATATTACAGGACAAAATTGTATTCAATATAATTATTCTAATGTCAATTATAATTTTAGATAGATTTAATGAATAATCTATATTGATTATTCAAGACAGTGTATTCTCTAATTATGAAATCTAAACGTGTTCAATTCAATTAATAGCCTATATTTCACATTCAAAAATCGTCGAATATATGCACAAAAGGAATTTAGCGATGTGGTACGAATATTTGAAATAATTCATCAAAAATTGAACATGACTCCTAAATTTAATGAACACGTGGTCCTGAGTTGTGAATATTGTCTCCGCATTTACCAGCTATTGTAATAAAATAAACAGTCGTTAATTGAAAAAAAAATACATATATTTAGACAACTCGCTCAAATCTAACATGCCTACATATTAATTTTAAAAATAAAAATAATAACAATAATAGTAACGATCCTTACCTCAACCAGGTCCTAGCTAGTCTGAAAGGGCCCAAGTTATAAGAGTAGGTCTAGTTTAGGTAGGTACAAATTTGGAAATCGGAAACAGCCGAGAGCCCCCGATCTTGCCCGATCGTTGCAATACCTAATCTGCCGAAATAAGAAATAATAACTTTCTATTTCTTTTTTTGTTATTATTTATTCGTTTATTTTTAAATGTAAGATACCCTAAAATATTGTATTTTTTTTCAATCCTGTAACTAATGGCATGTATCGGCTATCCAAAAATGTGGCTATACAGTACTTCGAATCAAGTATCTGAGTACTGAAGTAATCGTTTCATTTATATGAAGTATAAATTAAATGTATGTATATAAAAAAATATACAATTATTTTCCAGGCTGTGGCGTATCTTGGGGGTTGGTGGAAGGGGAGCACGGCCCGGGGTCGGCTTACTTCAAAGGCCCCTCGACTTAGATTTTTAAAGTATCTTTATTGCAAAACAATTATATACGTTTTGTTATCAGAAGGGGATTTTATTATTTTTTATTTTGATTATTATATATTGTTTTAATGGTCAGGTTTGCCAACGAAGCCAGGACGATTTCAAATATACAGCTGAGTGTTCATGCAGGCATTTAAAAAAAAAAAAAAAGAGTGAAAGAAAGAAAAAAAATCAGAACAAAAATTTGTCTTCCGTTTAACGCTACAGACATCGCGGAACAAATTTGATTTCATGTCCTACCACTTAACGAACTAAAAAGATTTTGCCTGGAATGGGGAGGAACATTTTCGTTAATTTTTTCAAGTAGAGGTTGTCCTTTTTTCGTAATTAGTTTCTTTCAAGATGTTGAAATACTAAAAAACATAAAAGTCGATATCAAACATAAAAATTATTTTTTATATCTGTTGATATTTTATTTTTGATATTTTATATGTTTTTAGAAGGGGACAGCTGTCCCACCTAGTCTTTCTCATCTCCCCTTGCCTGAGTTTTGTTATTTTTTTAAATTGGCAATTTAGCACGGAGATCTCAGAGACTGCAAGATAGTCTAAAAACGAAAATCTTCAATATCAGGGGCTGATCTACGGGAGGGGACGGGAGGTTTCAGGCTGAAGCTCCTCCACCCTCCCCCTCACCCCCCTCCCCCCAAATTGTAAAACATTACCATATCTTATGGAAAAAATATTAAAAAATTATGTCTAAAAGTGTTATTATTCATGTAATTACATTTAATTGGACTTCATGAATCACTTAAACACCATTTCATATAGGTTGTTAGTTTCTTTCTATTTTTTCCGAAGTAATTAGCATTATATAAATTAAAAATATATGTTTTGGGCTGAAGCCTCTCCCACCAAAAATTAAATCCTGGTTCCGCTACTGGTCAATATTGTTGCAAATTTTCAGTTTAACTTTTTATAGAATGTCTTTATCACTAGGAGCATGGTTTCCATGATACAACCAGCAAATAAAAAAAAGTGACATTTTGGTTACCCTCTCCCTCCCCCACATTTGGCTCACTACCTAGGAGTGGGGACTCTAAATTTGTCCCAACAATGTCTTGAACCTCATAAATAGGATTACTTCCATTTTCCTCTATAATCGTTCATTGAATGGACTAATAGTTGAACAAATCAACTATAAAAGAGATATGTTTTTTTATGAAAAAGGATATGTTTTTTTATCCTTAATGAAACTAAATATACTTATACTTAAACTACTTATCCTTAATGAATTCCTGTTGCCAGCCTAAGCAATAGAGAATATAATAAGGTGTAATGTTCAAATTAAAATGTCAGAGTTTATTATCAATCCAAATTTTATTTTAAAACAAATATCTATATGTTTTTATGAAAAAATTAATATTAATATTGAAAAGCAAAAATTATAAGAACATGATGTTTGGAAATTTAAATAAAGGGAAAAAAAGAAAAGATAAATAAGGAAAAAAACCAAAGATGAATAAGGAAAAAAACCAAAGATGAATAAGAAAAGAAACCAACTGGATTGAAATGTTGTTCAAGATAAAACAACATGATAAAAAAGTTTTTAGTATAATCAAATTCTTCTTCTAAGATGAAAGAGTATTTACAGCTCTGCATGTCTGATGTATGCAGCAAAATTACTATCCCATAACAACCGTTTTATAGTGTAATTGTTATTAATCGTTTTAATTATGTAGTTATATTCTCAAAACTTACTAAAGAAAAAAAATTAATAAAATATTTCCTTTACTGCACTGTGACTAGAAGTTACTGTAAAAGTGGCAGGGCAGAGTGAAGTAAAGTGGTATGCCGCAATATGGGAAATCCTAGGTCCTTGCAGAGGAAGGTTGTCATCTTTGAGAAAAGGAAACTTCTTGTGCCAAACCATTAACAGAACCAGGTTTGCTCCTCAGTGTGAGAAATCAGTATTATACAGTTTGGCTACCTCCCATCATACAAAATAACATTTTTAGTATCGAATAATATGTTTTTAATTTTTAAATGGGCTCAAAACAAGTTAAATAAACTGTGTGGCAATATGATTTCAGCAAAAATTAGTTGTGATTTTGAATCAATAATATTTAATACGTAATGAATAAAATAATCTTATTAAATAATATTTCAAACAGTTGTGGGCCTAGTCAAATACTACTCACATTATCAGTAATATTTATAATGTTTCAATCTTTAAATCTCCACAACATTAAGAGTAATTAATCTTGTAAAAGCTGGAAGGCCCAAAAGAAGTTCCTAAAAATTTCTTTCCATTTCTAAAATGTTTTTTTTTATAGCAAAAATGGTGTCTTTTTAGTGGCTGTAGCAAAATAAATGCAGTAACAAATTTTTATTTTATTACATAATAAATTATCAGTACATCAATACCTACATAAACAAAGTTTTTATATATAATTGACACTACATAAATATATTCATTTCGGTATCCTCAGCCTAATTATTATGTAATAATTTAAAGACATATTGATTATATAGTTTAATATAAGTATATAAGATCAGTTTGAGGAAGAAGTGATATTGCATTTATTGTTCCATTTTTTCTTCTGTTTTTTCAGACTTCTTATCCTTTTCATTAGTCACCGCTGGCGTCTTTGTTTGAACAATTGGGATAGTTCTGCCTTCTATTTCTGGTGTTGGCTATAAGGAAAAAGATATATAATTAGAGAAATATAATTAGAAATTATCATAAATATATGAATTGAAATAAAAAGGTTAAATAATATTTAATACAAAACTAAAATAATACTATTTACCTTCTTCTTGGCTTTGAGGGTAAGCACACCATCAGTTGACAAGTTGGATTCAATTGCACTTTGATCTACATCCTGAGGAATCTTGTAACGGCGGGTAAACTGACGAGTGATGAAACCGTGTTCATCGGATCTCTCTTCATGTTTTCCTTCAATTACTAGATAGTCATCAACTACTTTCACTTTAAGTTCATCTGGCTTGAACTGCTGAACATCCAAGTTGATTTTGAACTCTGACTTATCGGATGAGATAGTAGAAATTCCAGAATCACCTAAAGCCATGCTTCTCCATGGTCGCAAATAACCACAACGCATCGGAGATACCTGAAGTTCATAGCAAAAGTTGAAAATATTTATATTAACCTTGTCTATATTTGGTTAAATGAAATTGAATCTCTAGGTATTGAACATATTTCTGGAAAAAGATTTTTTTCACAAGAATTTTCAAATGTTTAATAAGTTGTTGGACTGGCGATAATTAAAGGAGTAAAAATTTCAGTAGGGTGAGTAATTTTTTTCATTTTGTTCAGAAAGTGAATATCTTGAAACTGTACTTTAATGATGGGTGTATATCAAAAATAATATGTATATACTTTAGTAGTATATGTATATCAAACACATATTCTTAAAATAGAGTTAGGAAACATTCCATTCCTGGACAAAAACAAAATTGACATACTCCACTATCATTCCAACGCCCTCAATTGAATAATATATTTAAATTTTACCAAAAGGTAAATTTATTTAGGGTAGCACAATGTGTATGTGGAGGATTTAGTTGGATCTGACCTTAATTTGGGCTTTGATTATTACAGGCTGGCAATGATTGTTGGGAATATTAGCTTCACACAATTTGGCTTCATTAAGCCTTAGTAGCAGTATTATTATTCACACTGACTTATTTGCCTTATGGTCAATTTAAATTAATCAAATTATACCTTCATTGTAATTTATTGAACGTTTCAGGGTATTGAAGATATTGCAATAATAAGCAATATTTTACTCCCCCAAGAAATTAAGTGTCACAATAATTCAATATATATATATATATATAATAAGATTGATTCAATGATTAATATACAACTCTTTGTAGTTTATTCAATTTCTTTGGGGAAGAAAATATTAATGAGGGGGACGAAAATTCCACAAAATGTTCAAAAAAGTGCAAATTAAAGACTAATTGGATTAATTTAAACTGACCATAAGGCAAATAAATCAGTGTAAAAAGAATAAAGGTCAATCACGAATAATGGAAAAATGATTATTATTTATTAAATTAAGTTATTCAAATATTTATTAAATGAAAAGAATTATTAATTAAAAAGAAAGGCTCATAACTGAAAAAAATTGTATAAACTGTCTAGTTTTACTCACCAAGAGCTGGTTCAATGGACGAAGCGCCTCATCGTTAAGAAGTCCAAGGCCAAAATGCTGGTCATAGAGGGAACGGTTAGACCTGTCCTCCATCATTTCACTTACCAACGGCCACAACAGAGACATCTGTTAAGCAGAAAAGAGAAATTTTATAATAGGAATAATTGAAAATAAAAAATAAAAAACCTAGTGTTTCATAACTAAAAATATTGTGTTAGCTTAGTAGCTAAAAAAAATTTGTTGTAAATATATCACTTGAACTATTGAACATATTGAACTATAAAGGTATGCTAGCAATAAGAAAGCTTCTGCATTCCTTTCTTTCTTTTTTTTTTTTTTTTTTGCTTATTAGATTTTGGAATTCACATTATATTTTAATAACTATAGTTACAGCAAATTATTAATATTTTCTGATCAACAAATTTTTTTTTTAACATTAATTTAAGAAATTAAAAGATAAATAAACATATTCCAATAAAATATATTTTAAAAATCAATATAAAACTATGACAAATTATTTAAATGATAAATGTATTTGTTAATTAAAAAATATTTGATTACGATTTTCTGAAAATGGAGGAAGTTTTTACAAATTGATAATAATGTTCTGCATATTCAAGATATACAACAGTAACTAAATACATTTTGTAGGTTATAAATTTTGTACATTGAGAAGGCTACTTTAATGGGGAGAACATGTTCTTTAGGCTTTGGTATTAGTTAGTTACTTGTTTTAATGATTTATTAATAAGGAAGGAATTATTATTTTTCAGACATTGTAATTGCGTTTAGTCTTGAAGATTTTAAAATATATATATTTATTACAGACTGAATGATAATAAAACTATTTATTTTTTTCTGGGTAATAATGGTTTTAGATCGCAGCAATGTATTAAAATATGTTTGTAAAAAAGGTATGATAATTTTTTTTTATTACATTAAATAAGTAATGTAATAAATAATATTGTATTAATTTTATGATTTTTTGTTGTTGTTGTTTAAGATACAATAATCTTTTTTATTATTTGTTTGATATGCAATAAAAAAACTATATGCCTATATTATTGATTATGCCTATGTTATCAATTCAAGTTAACTATTTTGCTTTAAATATTTTCATGTTTTACAGGATGCTTTTCTTTACTTACTGAATTTTTAAGGTTAAGGCATGGATCACAAATAGCTTGAATGAGCTAGATTTCATTGTTTTTACAAACTTCATTATTTATAGATCTCATTACTTTCAGGAGAGGAAACAAACTGCTTAATTTTTGTTCTATGAGCAATATATTTTCAATTCAATTTTTTGGGCAGGCCTGAGACAAATATGTAATGCTCTGTGTAACATTTTGATCCTATTTCTGCCAAATAATCTTTTAGAGCCATTAATTCTACTTATTTTTTTTTAGTTACTTTGAAAAACAGGTATCAGTTAGGTAAAAACAATCAAATTTATTGTAGTAACATCCATAACTTTGTTAATAATGATCGAGGCATGACAGAAACAAAGTCCGTTTAAAAAATCTAGACAAACATTCTTTCAAATGAAAATTTGTAAAATATTTGTCTGCAAAGCGTGTATTTGATCACACCGGTTATTCACTTTTCTTCTCCCACTGACAGTGAGGGAAGACAAGTGAATAACGGAGTTAATCAAATTCGATTATTATTATTAGTTTTAGTTAATTATTATTATTATTAGTTTATCAAATTCGAGCCGTACCTACAGTGAGTCACTGTGTAAGGACGGCTCCAACAGAGTGCATGCGCCCCATTTTGGATTAGTCTAGTTTCTAGGTAACCTAGTTTCAAGTTCTAGGTAACCTGCTGATGAGTAGATCACTTCGTTTCTGAGCTTCTTGCTATTTCGTAGATTCATTTGTTTGAAAAAAATAAACTAGTAGTTCTTTTTTCGTCTCGTGTTAAATTTTCCAATTAATAAAACCGATTCTTATAGTGAGACAATCTTAAAATCGGCGGTATTGTATTTTTTTTTCAGTCAAGCTCATTTTGCAATGTCCATGAGGTTTCGATTGTTTTGAAGGGCCTTCCAATATTATAATCCCACTTACTCATCTCTTCTTTGCTTCGTCTAGCTCAATTTTAAGCAGTGCCGGCCTCTGAGTACGGAGGCCCGAGCATTTGCCCAGAGGCGACGTGCCAGAAATGCACGACACTTATTAGAAATTTAAAAAAATAATACAAATTATATGAGAAAAAATAATTTTAGCCTTTTTATAAAGCTAATTGATACTGTAGTCTAAGCGCAAAACGATTTATACATTCTGTACTTAAATGACCAGCTTTCATTGAGCATTTCACTACGTGTTTTCGGTAATCGACACAATCTCTATAAGCTTCACTGTAACTTACAGTTTTTTACATCACAATTTGCTAGTTTTTAAATTACAGGTTTTTACAAAAGGCAATAAAGAAGAAATGAAACATCTTAGATTTCATTTTGTGGGATCAGAATATGCACTAGGACAAGATTGGCCAGGAAAGCTCAAAACCTCAATTTCCATAGAAATTTTCCTTACATGCTTTTGCATTGTGGCTGTCGATAAGTACATCTATTATTATGTTAGAATTTATTTACGAAATTCTATATAGAAAAATAATTAATGTTTTAATAATAATTAATTTTAAAAATGTTTTAAACCTAACCTTATTATATTATTTACTAAAGAAAAAGCATATCATAATACAATATTATGTATTATGTTTTTTTTAATGTACGTTATCCCCGCGCTTCAAAAGTACCATCACCCAATTTATAATAACAATGATAATTCCTGAAAATGTTCGGTTATAATTTATTATAGCAATTTTTTATTCAAATGAAATTATGTAAACAGTAAAAGTTTATAGAAGAAAGTCGACAAAAAAAAAAAAAAAAAGAAAATCAGCGAAATAGTTGTACATCTTTTCCAAATAATAGTACCCAAGGCCAAACGATTAGGTCCGGCATTGAACTTCAGGAAGCATTGTCTAAGCCCCAAGTTATACCAAAAATTATGGTATTATATCAAAATATTGTTGAATCATTATGTACTTGAAGTATTAAATAAATGCCACTAAAAAAACATAATTTGTTATGGAGTATATTTTCTTTTAAAATGATTACACCTTTTTTTTTCTTTAGCAAATTGCACTACCATGGGTTAAAAAAATTGATTAATTCATAAATTTATGTTAATAATTTCTTTTTGAATTATTTATTAATTTCGCAGCATTTATGGTTCATGAATTAGTGTTATATTTGGTAACATTTTCGGTTTTATTCTTTAAATTTTCATTTACAAAGTCCTAAAGTGTTTAAGTGTTTAAAGCAAGGATTAAAGTATTGTAAATGCGATTCATCCGTCTTTACTCTTTTAGTAAAACAAAAACTGAATAGGCAAGTATCAATTGATAAAAAAATACTGTGTTTATATGTTGTAATACGAAACTTATGATTTTCTTAATAATAATTCTACTAATAATAAGACTAGTAAGTTTATATAAATTTTGATTGATTCCATATCAATTTTCAATTAGTTTGTTTAATTCTCAACATGCATCATTTAATCGGAGTAGGTGTTTTTGTTTTTTTAACTGTACTCAATTTAATTTATGGACACGTATATGTACATAGAGGAGTAAATAAATTATTTATACTTTGAATATAAATGATCATTGGAGCTTACCATTATAATAGTGCTTGATCAAAAGGCTGCAATCGCTACTCCGTGCGGTTATCAACTGACGCCGGGCGCTGGAATCGGCGACCTTTTATAGGTTCCGGGGCTGCGTCGAACATTCTCGATCATGTTGAGCCCTTCGGTTCCATGGGTCTTTATTATGTATATTGTCCTCGATTTACTAACGAACTTAACAAGGGGTAAAGAAAAACTGACGGTATAGCTGCTCGCAAGTATATATTCAACAAACGGTTAAAAACCTTTACAAATCTGAGTTTAATTTGAACAAAAAAATTTCACACAACCTATAATAATTTGAAAATCGTAATAATGAGGACAGTCAGTAAAGTTTCAAATAAAAATTTACAGCCTTATTGATCAAAATATTTGAATATTATATTATACATTTACATTATATTTTCGAATCTTATATAACTTGCATATTTAAAAGTTTAAAATAGTTTTCAAAATTTCAGTTTTAAAGACTACTAGCCCTCCCCCCCACAAGAAATTTCATTGCCCTTCTTCTTCTTGAAAGCGGTGCAAAAGAAAGTATAACTATAAAAATTGTAATTTATAAACAATTTACTTTTACTATGGTCTGCTCCCTGTTTTTTTCCTCATTTCCTCCGAAAACTCACAACTCCGTTAAAATGTGCCACCCTCAAAAATTCAAAACCATATTAAAATGGGCTCCACCAAAATTTTGATAGCGCAATATGCGCCATGCAACCCCCTTAGAGGTATCTCTGTTGGAAATGAAGAACATTTTAAAATGTGTGAAGATAAATTGAGAGTTTAAAAATTTGAACAAAAACTTATTTTGATACCATTAAAGTAAAAACTTTTTTCCTTTTTTTTTTTTGCAATTGCGTGTTATACAATTTTTTCATAAACATTTCTTTTATTGCTTATAACACCTTAACCGTTAGTGCTGGAAAGTGTGTTTAAATTTGAAGTTCCAAACATTGAATGTTACTCAAGAAGCTTCTGAAATTTAAAAATTATCTAACGTCAGCTTTACGAAGTTCATATTCAGAGTTTTATTAATTTTTAGTTCTAGGACGAAGATATAGCCAGGACGTAAATAGACTAATAATTTTTTTTTTTTTATTCCTGACTGTATTACTAACCAAAATCTTCTTCATTTTTTCCAAAACTCAACTATTTTGTAAATAACTGGTAAAAGGGAAATGAAGATGAGAACCATTAAAGACTTAGTGGTTTAATATGTTAACGCAGAATTTTAAATTTGTATAAACATTATAAAAAATATCATTACATTCCATAATTATGTTATAGACATCATCATTCTATTATCATGTTATAAACAATAGATGAACAGAAATTATCAAAATAGATGAATATTAACATTTTATATTGAAACATTTTCCGATGTCTGTAAAATTACATAACGCCAGCTTTACGAAGTTCATATTCAGAGTTTTATTAATTTTTAGTTCTAGGGCGAAGATATAGCCAGGACATAAAAAGACTAATAATATTTCTTTTAAATTCTAAAACTAGTCTTGAAATATCAAATTTATCCTATTTGATGCCGAAATCTAAACAGTACACAGTTAAATATTAAATATAAAAATCTAAAAATATATATTTAAATCTTAGCTATACATTTTTCTAAGCTGTAAGGTAGTACATTTTTTAAAGTTTTTCTGCCCATTCAATCGTAACCGCTTTAACGAACATTGTACATTACTTTTATTAAAAATATTTTATTTTAGTTCATACGATAATATTAATACAATTTTCGTTTTTTATTTATATCATTAATATAGCAAAGAAAGATTTTATGTTACTCTTTCAAGACGTATTTATGAAATTAATATTGATAGTGAATACAAGAGGTTCATTACTATATTTCGTAAGAATGAAACTAAATTTGGATTTAGACCTTATTTTAAACTAAAAAAAAATTGGATTATATTATTAACTACCTGTAAAATAGTTTTTCTTATTAAATTACAGTTTCCATTTAAATTATTGTAAAAGAGCCAAATTATATCTCAAATTATATATTTTTCATTAAATAATCAAGTTATAATTTTTAAAAAACTCAAAATTTTTAAAACGAATTTTTCATTATTTCAGATGTCAGGCCTTCTTATGCTCTTAATAATAAATTATGTACCAAATTAACTATTAAATACTAAATAATTTTTAAAACGTTCATCAATAATCAGTGTAGCACTGAAGCTTAGATAAAAGTCTCCTGACAAGAAATATTATGAAATAAAGTAAAAACACTTTAGAAATTAGAAATAAAATTTAATTCTTCATAAGATTCTTTTTGAAACAGAAGTTTTACTGGCATTAGCTACAGTGTGAACTTTGCTACAGTTCAATGCTCATAAATAATTCTAATGCTGTGCGGAAGGATGTGGGTTCACAGTTTAATTCCTTGTTGTCCTCTACGCTATTTGATGGTAAAACCAATCTAACAGCAATCAAATATAGAAATAAACTTTGAACTCTAATACTATACTATTCATTCGTCCGTATTAAACATTTACTAAAAATAGTTTAGGATCCTAGGTTCATTCGTAACACTCCCAAACACGTAAATGTCAGAATAGGAACTTAATGCATGTAAAAATATTTGAAAATGTTTTTAATAAAATATATATATTTTTTTGTTATCGACGGTATCCCTGAAAGCGTAATGTGATAAATAAAATTTTAAAAAGAAATTTAATATGACGAAAAATACGTTTTTAATTGAAAAAAGGCTTCTGGTACTATATCATGTAACAGAAGTATAAAATTCAAAAGGCCCAACCAAATATGGCGTTCATATACATCGAAAATTTGTTGTTTTTCTATATAAAAAAAAAATAATAAATTAGGCCTACAAATTGGGAAAATTCTTGAACTCGGCGGCGACCTATTGATAGATTACCGCTGCTCATCAAATACCTCAGCGCAGAGTTCAGGAACAGGAGGAAACTCAGGAACAGCAGCCCAATGTTATATCGATGAGTTTAGGAACGGCCTGATGGATTTCCGATGCTCATTAATGATCTCAGTCCTGATTTTAAGAACATTACCGTTGTTCGTAGGGTATTAAAGATATAAATTTCAAAATGGCGGTCCAATTTTATTTAGTTTCAAATAAATAGTTTTCAGTTGTTTACATACTTCTTGTTTTACCTGCAGGAATTTTATTTTCTGTCAATTTACTTTAATATTTTTATATCCACACCTGTCCAATACATCATTGATAATTGATGACAATCAGTGGATTGCCTGACAAGATTATATAATTAAAAAACAAAACAAAATAGTTGTTATTAACATTGTTAGATACAAGGGGGACTCTTCTTAAATTATGACACAATTAAATTTTTTTATATTTTTATTTGATCCTATTATCTTCCATTAGGTTGCTAGGCAACAGGGTGCAGTGCACATGCATTATCCTGCTAAGCCACCCTGCCACCTATAAACATTTTAGCCCTAAAAGCATTGTTGTTTCTATAAACATTACTTTTTTAAAATTGTCCTCCCCATCAAAATTGAATTATAAATCCGCTACAGGCTATAAATAATCAAAGATCAATGAACCACAAGTGTTCCCCTGAAATATTATCAATAAAAATTCCCTCCCTATTTATTTATTGTTTATAAGTTTTAAAATATATTCCAAAATACCAGAATGCAGGTTTTCTTACAGTTCTTCAATAGATATCATGTTATTGAAATAAACCTACCGTTTCTTTATGATTTCAACACATTAAAATTGTATGTTTATAATGTTTCTAAAATATTTCTATTATTGAATTCATAAAAAACAAAAATCTTCGTAACTATGTTATGAGGAATGTCGTTAACAATATGTGCACCTTGAGAAAAGGCATCTTTTCAAGAAATTAACAAATCAAAGACAGTGTATCGTAAGTCAGGAACTAATAATATAGTAATAATACCAAGTTTCATTTTGCCATACTAAATTCTTTATTTTGTTTGCTATTATTAGAATATTGGAATTTTATGGTCTTTTTGGAGTTTAGTTCAGGATCTTTAAAAGCATTATTTATAATATAACTTTTTGATACATTTATTACAACACAGATTGAAAAAGTTTTATGAAATACATTCTCATCAATGATATATTTTATATTCTATGGAAATTTGAAGCTGATAACCATGGGGTGGGCCAAGAAATAAAACATACCAGAACATATTGTTTGATTAATAAATAAAATGAAATCTTGTAGGTTAGAATTTCACTTTATTATTAATAATACAAAATGGCTTTCCCTTGAAAATGGCCTAAGGACTGATAAGTTCATGAGAAAAAAGAAATAAAGTAGGACTTTTGTGATCAGATTGGATGTTTTTATTATTAATATGGTTTAATATTTGATTATTGACTGTATTACTAACCAAAATCTTCTTGATTTTTTCAAAAACTCTACTATTTTGTAAATAACTGATAAAAGGGAAATAAAGATGAGAACCATTAAAGACTCTTAGTGGTTTAATATGTTAACGCAGAATCTTAAATTTGTATTAACATTATAAAAAATATCATTACATTCTATTATTATGTTATAAACATCATCATTCTATTATGATATTATAAAGTCAGAAACTATGACTTTAACTATAACAGGTCAACAGAAATTATGAAAATAGATTAATATTAACATCTTATATTGAAACATTTTCCGTTGTCTGTAAAAAAAGGTTTCTTTGATCAGAAATGGCTGATGAGCTTTATGTATTATTTAATTATTCAAATATTAGGAATAATATGAGTAGGTGAAGGCTGAGCTGAAATGACACAGTCATGAAGGATGCTCAGGTTATTTAGGTCTTTGAAATTGGAGAGCGGCTGCAGAAGAGCACATGGCGTAGGCTCAATGAGGAGGCCAATGTCCACATCTGTCTTTAGTGTCATTAAAAGAAAGAATAAATTATTTAATTGGCCTAGTGTGTTAGGATTTAAAAATAAACATTTATTAAACTTATTTTATTCTATATCAGCATACAATACAATGGGGCTGTTGTGCAATTAAATACCTTATAACCCAAGTAAATAGAAAAACTGAAACTAATAGAGATGATTATGAATGATGGAAATTAGTAATAGTTTTTATGGAAAATAGATTTGATGACATCCTTATAATGCAAGTTGGTTAGACTCTTAAGACTCAAATTAATTCAGGAAATAATATATTTAATAAAATAACAGCTATAATTATGTAATATTTATTTCAACAAAACATATTAAAACAGTAATAATATCTATACATTTTAAAACATACTTACAGTCTTTTAAAAAAGGAGAAAAATGAATGGAACAATTCATCCTTTAATATTTCATAGTAAAATTAAACATTAATCTTATCATTATCAGATATTCAACATTTTCATTATAAAGGCATGCAGACTAGGAAGAAACAATTTCAATAAGTTTTTGATTTTTTATAGATTACATATAAACCAATTTCATTATCAAGTCACATAATGCTAATATCAGTAAAAACATAATAACCTCGCATTCACAATAAAAATATACCATGTGATATGAGTATTATATCTAATTATTCAACAATATTTCTCTATAAGAAATCATTCAAGAAATTTAACATAACATCAAACTAGCTGATTTCATCTATTAGCCATAATAGTTTAAATTAATTAAACAATCTGTAAATGACAAATAGACTCTCTATGAGTGGATTAAATATTCTGAAGTTACGGTTTATCATAATAATCATATGATAAATAATAATAAATAATTATTATAATAGATGCAGGAGACAAAAACATGGAGGTAGGTAGCTAGGAAAGAGCCAAATAGAGCAGCTATCTCCGTTACGACGTAGAAACAATTAAAAATAAAATACCAGAAATTATAAGAAACAAAATTATGAAAAAAGTAATTGCAAAAAAAGGAGAGATTCTCTACTTGAAAAAAATTAAATTTTTAAAATTTCCCAATCTTTTGGGGCAAATTATTTTGAGCCGAGTATACCCAAATCACCTCAAGAAAAGAATATAGACAGGATGAGCTTAATTTGTCTGCCCCTCTTTTTAAATACCTCTCCATTATAATCAACAGTTTTAGGTAATATATTTTGAGATAAATATCATCATCATATCATGACATTAACTCACTGTAATGGTTAAATAAAGACCTAAACGTAAAAAGTCACTTTACATTGAGCGCCTTCTAAATTCTACCCTTGGCAAATGACTCCTTAGCACCTCCCTTTAAACTTTTGTGATGAGACTAAATAGTATTAGCCTGCAATTGTTTTAGCAAGAGGAATGTTTCAGGAATATCAACAATTCATCTTATCAAAATTGGATAAATTGAATTAAGATTAGAAAGAAGGGAGCATAGAAAGTTTTTTCATGGCAACAAATATCTGAGTTTTTTAACACATAAAAACATCTGAACCATCATTACTCATCCCAATTTTATATTCTCTTACTTTGAAACATTTAACAGGCTATGTTAATGATAAACTCATTTGAATGTATGATGAAACAGAAGTTAAAATAGTATCACATCCAAATAATATTAACAAACCAAAGGTCCAAACAATGGCATTAATGGTGAATGGTCACATTCACATTCAGCCCCCTGAGTCCGATAAACACGCCGTTTAGCATATCGTTTGAAAGGTAATAAAATTCCCTACAAAGCCATATAAATTGTTCATTTTGGACAATTATTAGCGAAGTTACAGCTATTCAATTTCCAATGAAAGATTACGAGTTTACTGTAGCCGCATCACACAATCTTCACTATTTCCTCTACTTTTAACAGAAATTATTGTTTGACAATACTAAGCTATAGCAAAAAGTTTTTGATCAGTAATATTAGTGAGTATCGAAATTTTTACACTGATCTACCTAAAGCCGGTTTCATTGCTTTATCTAATAAATTGTACTCAAATCTTTTTCAATCTCAAATCTCGTGTGAGTGGACACCCAGATTTTTTATCTGAAAAATTACTTTAGGCAAACTACCAGGTTGCCAAAAATACCTTAAAATCGTTCGTGCTTCAGATAATATGCGTCCTGCCATCCCTAATATTTCGGTCAAAGGATTTACTTTAAAAGAGCTTAAGCAAACATAGTCATCAATGAATGCATTTTCACGAAGTTGATCCGTTTCTTGTGCTGTCGATCTTTTTTTTTTTTTAGTAGTATAAGTTACACGTTGCTAATCAAAAGTACTCATTTTATCTTATGAAATCGCAATTTACAACAAAAATAAATAAATAAAAATGACCTATGTGATATATATCATTTTAACTGTCGTGGGTTCTTTTAATATTTTGAAACTCTCGTAAAAAGCATTATAATAATATTAAAAATGATGTAATTATTTTTAGTTATAATCTTTATGGAATATTTTTTAGTAAAAAGCAGAACCGGTACCAGGACTTTAGCCACATCGTGGCAAGCTTAATTTTGTATTTTGTCACCCTTTCTTTTACACTTCCCTCTCCTATATGAGTCAACAGTTGAATAACAGATATTTTGGTAATACGTTTCTAAATAAATATCATATTATCAACTATTTCTACAGAATATATGTCAAAACGATAAAAAAACAAAAAAATATTTTCATTAAATTAAAATTAAATTTCCCTGTAGAATTAGCCACCTCCTATAGAAATAGGAAGAAGTTCTGTTCAATTTGATAAATGATATTTTTAAGGTATGATATATACATTAATGGGCATAAGGGAATGAAGGGTACTTTTATTTAACACACTATCTGTTATTCATAATTGTGAAAAATTCAAAATGTTTTTGGATAGGCGTAGCGTACGTCTAAAGGGTGCCAACCCTCCATTATGGTTCTCCACTTTCAGCTTACCAACCTGCCTCCGAATGGGTCTAATTAGTCCCAAGTTCCCATTTCCATGCAACCATTCGATTTCATCAATACTACTTAGTGTTTTACGTGAGTAGTAAAGTTAGGGAAAAATCTTTTCTATTAAATAAATTATTTAATTACCATTACCTTTAGGCTTCCATAACATCCTCAGATGATATAGTGGTTTTATAAGGGTTGAAAACTACTGTAATACTAATATAAGCCATGTTAACTTCTAAATTAAATAGTACTGAAACCAAGACCTTTCTTGGGTTGTTGCTACACAGGTTTTTTTTTTAATTTATTATTATTAGGGATAATAAATAAAATCCTTAAAACCACTCATCATTTGAAGTTGGTCTAACAGCAGAAGCATGATGAGAATATACTTTTGAGAGGTGAAGCATTTTTTAGTTCCACAAATTCCTAATAAATTATGTACTTTCAACTTAGTGCATAAATATACTACTGATACTTTGACGAAAATATTATTTGGCACTTGGAGCTGTCAATTTAGTTGGTATGTTCAGTGAATGCAGAACCATAGAAAGAAATCAAGAGCCCCAGGAATAATTTCCCATCCAATTGTAGCCTCTTATCAAGTATGAACAAATATATTATGTAGAGATATTACATAATGTATGTAATGTTATTTATACTTTATTTTAATGTACATTAAGAAGTTGAAAAACAAAATCTTGTAGTCCAGACCCTGGAACTGAGAACCCACCTCTCCTCGGTGCTAAGTGAATGATGTTCCAAAAGGGCAAGTCACTCCCTTTATTATAAATTATAGGGGGAAAAACCTTATACTTTACATCAGAACATAGAGTATTTGTGCAACAATAACTCATTTAGGATTTGATCTTGAGGGACTTCAGCCAGAAAGCCTCTTTTTTTATTAAATATAATTATTACTTTGGAAAAAAAGAAAAAACCAACTACCTATACAAAATGGTGTTTAAGTGATTCTTGGAGTCTTATTAAATGTTCTTACATGAACAGTAGTACTTTTAATATAGATAATATTTAGTAGAGATAATTTTTTAATATATTTTTCATAAGACATGGTAATATTTTACCATTTTGGGGAGCTTCAGCAAGAAAGTTCCCCTTTACCCCATAGATCAACCTGTGTAACTCACCACCACTTAGTGCTAAAAAAGTCATGTCTTCTCCTTTAAATATATTTGGTTCTGGTTTCAGATGGATGTAAATGTTAAGGTATTCTAATTTAAGAAACTGTTTCTTTCTTTCAATTTCATTTCTTTCTTAATAATTTAAGCAGAGCTAGTCCATCAATATCCAAGACTATATATAATAAAATATAAGTCTATATAATAAAACTGTTTAAAAAAAAAAAAATGATAAATCTATTTTAGTTATTTGCTTAGAACATAGCGTCACCTAAATATGTAAATAGCAAAATGTAATTTATTATGATCACTGAAATACCATAAGGGATAAATTCACAATGAAGCCTCATTGTCAAAATAAGTTTTTAAAATTTATTCCAAACAAACTAGGCACTGCTGAATCTATTTCACAAATTTTCTACTTTGTTTTACCCTTTACAGTACTTAAGTTGTAACTTTTGGGTACCCAATGGCCCAACAATGTGCTTTTTGTGGACCCAGTTTTAGGTCAGTAAGTTTTATTTGATTTTTTTTTCCTGTAGGAATTACATACTTCATAGTTCTTGGACTAGCCTTCTCCACCTTTTCTTATTTCTCGTCAACTGCTTTCCAGTTTCATGCATGTTGTTTTGCAACATCTTTGTTCATAAGAAAATCTCAACTTACATTACCAAATACATATCCAGCATTAGTTGCTTCCCCTTACATTATATATATAGATTTGAAAAAAATTTAATATTTACCACAATAGAATAACATTAAAGTAACCTGAAATTATATTTCTAGCCTCCTGAAGAACAATCGAGTATACTTTAATTACAAGGTTAGCCCTAACCATTATAAACATAAGTTAGATAAGTTAATTTGGGAAAAATAAATTAATATTCTAATAAAAGTTAATTTATTATTTGTATCAGATAAATTATATTATCATTAATTAGAGGAAGAGCTTAATAATCATTCATCAACAGGAACAGCTTTGGCATGATGGTTCCGCAGCAGATGATCTGAAAATTCTGCGTACGGTGCCCTAGATAATGGCACATCACGCCAGAGATCTGGCGTCAGATAACCATATGTTTTTGATATGGCTTCAAACGTAGCTTTTGCTAGAAACAAAAAAAAAAAAAATTAATATACTATCCTTTTGGATTTTTCCTGTATTTTCAGTGCAAACTTGATTTGCAAATAATTTTAATATTCTATAATATTTATCCCATAAATCAACAATGCAATGATTAACAAATTCTTTAAAACTTATAAAGTTATATATAATGTTCTTTACATAGTAAGAAGACAATGAATAAAAGAAAAATAACAATGAAGTCTTACATATTCTTTTACCGAAAAATAGTTTTACAATAAATTTCTGACAACTGAGCTCAGACCCTTTTAACCATCCTAGGAAATCAACTCCTCTGTGGAAACCGCAAAAGTTTGAACAAAATTATCATCATAGTTCAGACGATGATTAAAATAATTTGAAAAAGTAAAGAATTCACAATCTCAATATAATAAAAGTCAACTTCTCACCAGCTACCAGAAGTCCAGGACTGATATAAAAAGTATCATGCAACTTCTCATAAAAGGGAATTTTAAAAATAAAAGTTAAATTGAATGATAGAAACAGTCTTTAGATAAAAGATGCTTGAGGATCTCTTTTAACAAATAATTCAATAATAATTTGTGAAAAAGGTTGAGTTCAGATGCTTCTAAACCATCCTGAGAAAAAAAAATCATATAGTAGAAACCACAAAAGTTAAAATTTAACTCTCATTACTGTTCAAAAAATCTGAAACCTATTTGTACACAAAAGAAAAATGAATATAATATAAAAAGCTTATCTGCAGTTTAACGATTATAGAATTTTTTTTTTACTTTAAGTAATTTCTATTCTTTTGACCATGAGGAAAATTTATTCATAATATATAATTTTACTTATGTAATATTTTAAATAACAGAATGCATGTAAGTTGTGATCCTTCTACTATTATGAATCCATGGTTGTTGCTCTTTAGATCGAAATGGCAGATTTGATTTTGATGAAACATTTTTCTGTTGTTCCATTAGGTTTTACAACATTCTTAACCTTTTTGCTGGCAATCATCAGGGTGAATTTAAAAATATACCACAGATACAAGCTTTGACACTCGTATGAATGTTATAAGCTTAACTTTGTAGGATTAATTACTTATCGTTGAGTGTTACGGTCTTACAAGGCCTTCTCTTAGCCAGTCATCCCTATATTTTGCTCATGTCCTCCATCTCCTTAGTCCAAGGAACTTGAGGTCTTCCTCGACGCTATCCAATAATCTCACTCTTGGTCTTCTTCTATATTGTTCCCTCCGGTTTTTCCATACAACAGGCGTTTTGATATCCTAGTTTCTAACATCTGAGATATTTGAGGTGGGTTTTTTCACAAATGATACCAGGGCTGGTCTCCCATACATTGCATGAAACACAATTCTTCCTTGATTTCCAGATTGGCCTATGTATCCTGCAGAGTATTTTCCGTTCACAGACATTGAGTATCTCAGACTTCGTAGGATTATAATCGAGTAATTTCACTTTACTTTTCATGGAGTTTATACTACCGAAAATAAGGATATAAAATAAATCAAAATCAAGCAGTGAACTGTACTTACCAAAGTTTCCAAGAGTGCCAGTTGATCCTGTGGCAGATGTATAACAATCTTCAATACCTGCCATCTGCAGAAGCTTCTTGGGTACAGGGGCACCTACAATGCCAGTTCCTCTGGGTGCTGGAATAAGACGCACTTGCACACTACCACACTTTCCTGTAACCTGGACAAAGAATACTTAAGTTGCAAACAATTCAAGTTTAACTAATACAAAATATGATTCTTTTGATTTATAAAGGCTTTCCAGATATACTTTAACCACTTTTCTTTATATATTTCATACAATAATTAGGTAGTGGATTGATTTTTCATCACTAAAGAATTGAAAAATCTAATGCTATAATGATATAAAATTTATAAGTACATTATTTAAAATCTCCTTCAGTGAATGATCGGAACAAAAAACATAATTTTATCCAGAGATTAAGTGTAAAGCAACAGTAAATGAACTTCTGATTGAATTTATTTAAGTTTCAAAATACAAATTACATTTTGATATAATTGTAAGGTTTATACAGATTAAATAGCCAATTGAATAATTTACCTTGCAAGGTACAGTGTGGGGCTTTCCGATCTTGTTACCCCAATAACCACGCCTGACTGGAACGACAGAGAGCTTAGCAAGGATAATAGCACCACGGATAGCAGTAGCCACTTCTTTGGAACATTTCACGCCCAAACCAATGTGTCCATTGTGGTCTCCAATAGCTGTCACAATAACAAAAATCAAAAAACAATATTGAATTAACTAAAACCTAAAATGACAATAAAATAATACTAACCAACAAAGGCCTTAAATCTTGTTCTCTGCCCGGCTCTAGTCTGTTTTTGAACTGGCATGATCTTCAGAACTTCATCTTTCAATACAGGGCCAATAAAAAAATCAATAATTTCAAATTCCTAAAACATTTATCTTAAATTAATTCATTAGAAAAATACAAATAATAAGATAGATAATTATCCAGTAAATTGATAGTTCTTGGGTGTGGATATCACAACTAGGTAACTGCAATTCAGCTTTGTCGATAAAAACCCAATTTAACGTTTTTTCATGATTTTGGAAGAATGTGAGACTTGAGTTTTCATTGTATTTTTGCAATCATTTCTAAATTTTATATAATTAGAAGTTTCTATAGTTCTAAAATGGAATTTTGTCCTGGTGATCAATTCACCTATTTTGGAAAATTTGAAGTAGTATCTATAAATCGCCAGCAATAGTAACTTGATTATTGCCCTTTTTTTAATCGAACCTTTCTCTACAATTTCTCCTCTTTTGCAAAATTTGTAGTTACCTAGCATTCACCGCAAGAATTGATTCTAACCTTGATGGGTAAAGAGAATAGATATATATCTTCCAGGGTTCTTATTTTTCCATCCTTGACCAGACGACCTAACTTTGTAACTGGCTGCCATTCCTTCTCTCCTTCCTTACCACGTCCTCTGCCTCTGCCACGCCCACGTCCTCTTCCTCGTGGTCCACCACGTCCACTGCCACGACTTCCGAAACCTCCTCTAAAGCCTCCTCGGCCACCGGCTGGAGCTACATCCGCCATATTTCTGAAAAATAATAACTGTTTACAAACCAGGAACACAACACAAATACAGTCAAACTTTTTTATAATTTGCAATAACTTTATTTAAAATTTTTTAGGTGGTTACACTCTTGCCTAGGTATTTAATATTTAAGTATAATTTTTGTCTCAATATTTTTCTGAGAATTTAAACAAGATCAGATGAACAATAACCCTGCCTTGTAGGGCAATAAGCAATAAAGTAAAAGTGTTTTAGATGCTTGCAAAAATTTAATGACTGCTGAACTCTTAAAATTATTTGCTGATGGCTTTAAATGACTGCTGAATTATTTGCTTAAAAATAAAAGTTTTAGATTAAAATTAAAACAAAAAAAATAGAAGCTTGAATATAACTGTACTGCCTTATTCTATTATCGTTGCACCTTAATATATGTTTTATTCCAGAATCCTATTTTGGCATCACAGATATTTATTGTTTAGATATAATTCTAATATAACTAGCAGCTTTAACAAATATTTTACATAGATTTATTTTTGTTGAAGTTGTTTCAATTAAAATGTTTTGACTAGAACTGGTTAGAATTGAGAGCTCATAAATAAAAAATATAGAACTACATTTGAATCCGCAAAAGTTGCATAACATGAGTAGAAAAAGGCCTTTCTTTTAATCTGAGTTCTCAATTGAAACCATTTATTACTTTGAGGGGAGCATGGTTGCTTAGTGAGCAAGGTGCTATGTTCCTATCTCCTGACCCTAGGTTCAAGTCCAGTTGTGAGAGATAATTATCAATTCTATAAAAATAGAGGATATTAGGATTGAGGATGGAGTCAGGCGACTATCCTGAGCAACACCCAGCCTCTATAAAGTGGGAGCTCATAACCTAGGACTAAACATCAGATATATAAATATTTAATGAGAATAACAAATTCATGTACATAAAAAACTTGAATATACGATAAAAAAAAGCTGAGAAGAATGCATGTTTAAAAAACACAACAAGAATTGAAGGACATTACTTTTTCCAGTAAGTGTAAAGAAAATATCTTAACATGGCAACTACTTAAAAAATATGCGGCCATTATACCAGGACATCCCATAACATCTAACATTTTCCAATAAATCCAAACAAAGGCTTGGCGGAAATTACATATTTGATTGGCGGTTTGTTGGTTTATAATAAAAAAAATATGAAACAGCGAATGTTCGTTGCACGCAGAGTGAAGCCGCTGTTCAAGAAATTTGTGCTTTTGTCATCTCACCACAATGGCTGCGAATGGCGTGTGGAAAAGGTTTGCTTACCCACACAAAAGTTATGTCCACAATGGAAGAGAAATTAATTATAATATTACAGGACAAAATTGTATTCAATATAATTATTCTAATGTCAAATATAATTTTAGATAGATTTAATGAATAATCTATATCAAGACAGTGTATTCTCTAATTATGAAATCTAAACGTGTTCAATTCAATTAATAGCCTATATTTCACATTCAAAAATCGTCGAATATATGCACAAAAGGAATTTAGCGGTGTGGTACGAATATTTGAAATAATTCATCAAAAATTGAACATGACTCCTAAATTTAATGAACACGTGGTCCTGAGTTGTGAATATTGTCTCCGCATTTACCAGCTATTGTAATAAAATAAACAGTCGTTAATTGCAAAAAAAATACATATATTTAGACAACTCGCTCAAATCTAACATGCCTACATATTAATTTTAAAAATAAAAATAATAACAATAATAGTAACGATCCTTACCTCAACCAGGTCCTAGCTAGTCTGAAAGGGCCCAAGTTATAAGGGTAGGTCTAGTTTAGGTAGGTACAAATTTGGAAATCGGAAACAGCCGAGAGCCCCCGATCTTGCCCGATCGTTGCAATACCTAATCTGCCGAAATAAGAAATAATAACTTTCTATTTCTTTTTTTGTTATTATTTATTCGTTTATTTTTAAATGTAAGATACCCTAAAATATTGTATTTTTTTTCAATCCAGTAACTAATGGCATGTATCGGCTATCCAAAAATGTGGCTATACAGTACTTCGAATCAAGTATCTGAGTACTGAAGTAATCGTTTCATTTATATGAAGTATAAATTAAATGTATGTATATAAAAAAATATACAATTATTTTCCAGGCTGTGGCGTATCTTGGGGGTTGGTGGAAGGGGAGCACGGCCCGGGGTCGGCTTACTTCAAAGGCCCCTCGACTTAGATTTTTAAAGTATCTTTATTGCAAAACAATTATATACGTTTTGTTATCAGAAGGGGATTTTATTATTTTTTATTTTGATTATTATATATTGTTTTAATGGTCAGGTTTGCCAACGAAGCCAGGACGATTTCAAATATACAGCTGTGTGTTCATGCAGGCATTTAAAAAAAAAAAAAAAGAGAAAGAAAGAAAAAAAAATCAGAACAAAAATTTGTCTTCCGTTTAACGCTACAGACATCGCGGAACAAATTTGATTTCATGTCCTACCACTTAACGAACTAAAAAGATTTTGCCTCAAATGGGGAGGAACATTTTCGTTAATTTTTTCAAGTAGAGGGTGTCCTTTTTTCGTAATTAGTTTCTTTCAAGATGTTGAAATACTAAAAAACATAAAAGTCGATATCAAACATAAAAATTATTTTTTATATCTGTTGATATTTTATTTTTAATATTTTATATGTTTTTAGAAGGGGACAGCTGTCCCACCTAGTCTTTCTCATCTCCCCTTGCCTGAGTTTTGTTATTTTTTAAATTGGCAATTTAGCACGGACATCTCAGAAACTGCAAGATAGTCTAAAAACGAAAATCTTCAATATCAGGGGCTGATCTACGGGAGGGGACGGGAGGTTTCAGGCTGAAGCTCCTCCACCCTCCCCCTCACCCCCCTCCCCCCAAATTGTAAAACATTACCATATCTTATGGAAAAAATATTAAAAAATTATGTCTAAAAGTGTTATTATTCATGTAATTACATTTAATTGGACTTCATGAATCACTTATACACCATTTCTTATAGGTTGTTAGTTTCTTTCTATTTTTTCCGAAGTAATTAGCATTATATAAATTAAAAATATATGTTTTGGGCTGAAGCCTCCCCCACCAAAAATTAAATCCTGGTTCCGCTACTGGTCAATATTGTTGCAAATTTTCAGTTTTTATAGAATAATATTTTTTTATAGAATGTCTTTATCACTAGGAGCATGGTTTCCATGATACAACCAGCAAATAAAAAAAATTGACATTTTGGTTACCCTCTCCCTCCCCCACATTTGGCTCACTACCTAGGAGTGGGGACTCTAAATTTGTCCCAACAATGTCTTGAACCTCATAAATAGGATTACTTTCATTTTCCTCTATAATCGTTCATTGAATGGACTAATAGTTGAACAAATCAACTATAAAAGAGATATGTTTTTTTATGAAAAAGTATTGATAATATTATTATGGTACTAGTGCAGATTTCACAGTAAATTCATTTTAATAATGGCATGTTCAATTTAATCCACAAATGGATGAAATCCCAGATCTAGTGTAAAATGGTTCAATAATTTTTTTATTCCTAATATTTTTATTTAAAATAATTAAATAACATTCTCTAATATTCTTCTGTTTTTTTTTTTTTTTACAATGGTAATATCTTTGTATAATACAATAAACTTTTCCCCAAGGGAATTAAAGCCTTCTAAATTTATTCAATTTATTTTATCGTAATAACTTTTCGAGCCTGTTGGCTCATTTTCTAGTTTTTCTTTTTTTTTTTCTGTCTGCATATTTCCAAAAACTGACTGTTAGTTTATCCTTAATGAAACTAAATATACTTATACTTAAACTACTTATCCTTAATGAATTCCTGTTGCCGTTCTAACCAATAGAGAATATAATAAGGTGTAATGTTCAAATTAAAATGTCAGAGTTTATTATCAATCCAAATTTTATTTTAAAACAAATATCTATATGTTTTTATGAAAAAATTAATATTAATATTGAAAAGCAAAAATTATAAGAACATGATGTTTGGAAATATAAATAAAGGAAAAAAAAGAAAAGATAAATAAGGAAAAAAACCAAAGATGAATAAGAAAACAAACCAACTGGATTGAAATGTTGTTCAAGATAAAACAACGTGATAAAAAAGTTTTTAGTATAATCAAATTCTTCTTCTAAGATGAAAGAGTATTTACAGCTCTGCATGTCTGATGTACGCAGCAAAATTACTATCCCATAACAACCGTTTTATAGTGTAATTGTTATTAATCGTTTTAATTATGTAGTTATATTCTCAAAACTTACTAAAGAAAAAAAATTAATAAAATATTTCCTTTACTGCACTGTGACTAGAAGTTACTGTAAAAGTGACAGGGCAGAGTGAAGTAAAGTGGTATGCCGCAATATGGGAAACCCTAGGTCCTGGCAGAGGAAGGTTGTCATCTTTGAGAAAAGGAAACTTCTTGTGCCAAACCATTAACAGAACCAGGTTTGCTCCTCAGTGTGAGAAATCAGTATTATACAGTTTGGCTACCTCCCATCATACAAAATAACATTTTTAGTATCGAATAATATGTTTTTAATTTTTAAATGGGCTCAAAACAAGTTAAATAAACTGTGTGGCAATATGATTTCACCAAAAATTAGTTGTGATTTTGAATCAATAATATTTAATACGTAATGAATAAAATAATCTTATTAAATAATATTTCAAACAGTTGTGGGCCTAGTCAAATACTGCTCACATTATCAGTAATATTGATAATGTTTCAATCTTTAGATCTCCACAACATTAAGAGTAATTAATCTTGTAAAAGCTGGAAGGCCCAAAAGAAGTTCCTAAAAATTTCTAAAATGTTTTTTTTTTTATGGCAAAAATGGTGTCTTTTTAGTGGCTGTAGCAAAATAAATGCAACTTTGATGTAACAAATTTTTATTTTATTACATAATAAATTATCAGTACATCAATACCTACATAAACAAAGTTTTTATATATAATTGACACTACATAAATATATTCATTTCGGTATCCTCAGCCTAATTATTATGTAATAATTTAAAGACATATTGATTATATAGTTTAATATAAGTATATAAGATCAGTTTGAGGAAGAAGTGATATTGCATTTATTGTTCCATTTTTTCTTCTGTTTTTTCAGACTTCTTATCCTTTTCATTAGTCACCGCTGGCGTCTTTGTTTGAACAATTGGGATAGTTCTGCCTTCTATTTCTGGTGTTGGCTATAAGGAAAAAGATATATAATTAGAGAAATATAATTAGAAATTATCATAAATATATGAGTTGAAATAAAAAGGTTAAATAATATTGAATACAAAACTAAAATAATACTATTTACCTTCTTCTTGGCTTTGAGGGTAAGCACACCATCAGTTGACAAGTTGGATTCAATTGCACTTTGATCTACATCCTGAGGAATCTTGTAACGGCGGGTAAACTGACGAGTGATGAAACCGTGTTCATCGGATCTCTCTTCATGTTTTCCTTCAATTACTAGATAGTCATCAACTACTTTCACTTTAAGTTCATCTGGCTTGAACTGCTGAACATCCAAGTTGATTTTGAACTCTGACTTATCGGATGAGATAGTAGAAATTCCAGAATCACCTAAAGCCATGCTTCTCCATGGTCGCAAATAACCACAACGCATCGGAGATACCTGAAATTCATAGCAAAAGTTGAAAATATTTATATTAACCTTGTCTATATTTGGTTAAATGAAATTGAATCTCTAGGTATTGAACATATTTCTGGAAAAAGATTTTTTTCACAAGAATTTTCAAATGTTTAATAAGTTGTTGGACTGGCGATAATTAAAGGAGTAAAAATTTCAGTAGGGTGAGTAATTTTTTTCATTTTGTTCAGAAAGTGAATATCTTGAAACTGTACTTTAATGATGGATGTATATCATAAATAATATGTATATACTTTAGTAGTATATGTATATCAAACACATATTCTTAAAATAGAGTTAGGAAACATTCCATTCCTGGACAAAAACAAAATTGACATACTCCACTATCATTCCAACGCCCTCAATTGAATAATATATTTAAATTTTACCAAAAGGTAAATTTATTTAGGGTAGCACAATGTGTATGTGGAGGATTTAGTTGGATCTGACCTTAATTTGGGCTTTGATTATTACAGGCTGGCAATGATTGTTGGGAATATTAGCTTCACACAATTTGGCTTCATTAAGCCTTAGTAGCAGTATTATTATTCACACTGACTTATTTGCCTTATGGTCAATTTAAATTAATCAAATTATACCTTCATTGTAATTTATTGAACGTTTCAGGGTATTGAAGATATTGCAATAATAAGCAATATTTTACTCCCCCAAGAAATTAAGTGTCACAATAATTCAATATATATATATATATATATATATATATATATATATATATATATATATATATATATAATAAGATTGATTCAATGATTAATATACAACTCTTTGTAGTTTATTCAATTTCTTTGGGGAAGAAAATATTAATGAGGAGGACGAAAATTCCACAAAATGTTCAAAAAATTGCAAATTAAAGACTAATTGGATTAATTTAAACTGACCATAAGGCAAATAAATCAGTGTAAAAAGAATAAAGGTTAATCACGAATAATGGAAAAATGATTATTATTTATTAAATTAAGTTATTCAAATATTTATTAAATGAAAAGAATTATTAATTAAAAAGAAAGGCTCATAACTGAAAAAAATTGTATAAACTGTCTAGTTTTACTCACCAAGAGCTGGTTCAATGGACGAAGCGCCTCATCGTTAAGAAGTCCAAGGCCAAAATGCTGGTCATAGAGGGAACGGTTAGACCTGTCCTCCATCATTTCACTTACCAACGGCCACAACAGAGACATCTGTTAAGCAGAAAAGAGAAATTTTATAATAGGAATAATTGAAAATAAAAAATAAAAAACCTAGTGTTTCATAACTAAAAATATTGTGTTAGCTTAGTAGCTAAAAAAAATTTGTTGTAAATATATCACTTGAACTATTGAACGTATTGAACTATAAAGATATGCTAGCAATAAGAAAGCTTCCGCATTCCTTTCTTTCTTTTTTTTTTTTTTTTGCTTATTAGATTTTGGAATTCACATTATATTTTAATAACTATAGTTACAGCAAATTATTAATATTTTCTGATCAACAAATTTTTTTTTTAACATTAATTTAAGAAATTAAAAGATAAATAAACATATTCCAATAAAATATATTTTAAAAGTCAATATAAAACTATGACAAATTATTTAAATGATAAATGTATTTGTTAATTAAAAAATATTTGATTACGATTTTCTGAAAATGGAGGAAGTTTTTACAAATTGATAATTAGTTTTAAAACACTTTATTCAGAAATATTACAATTTGTCAAAGTTAAGGACACTTATAATAGAGTTCAGAGATTGCATTCATACCGTATATACAAAAATATAAATAAATAAAGTAATAATAAAAGAATAAGAAGAAAGAACAAAAGAGTAAAGAAAAAAAAAATATATATATATATACACATAAGTAAATAAAAATAGAAATAAAAGTAAAACAAACACCTTATATAAAACATACATTATTTACAATTTGCCAGGTGATCTCCGAACCAATCCTGTCCCCTCCACATGTGGAGGGAAAAGGGAGGCTTAGGAGATCCCTACGCTTCTCCCTCAGCCACTTCACTGGTATTTAAAACCAGCGGAGGATGAGTAAGAGCACTACAGCCACAGACACTCATGACTTGAGTGGAGAATCTGGCCATTGCTAGAACTCCAAAATATCCATATTTACAAAAGGTCTCGTGGCCACTGCCGCTTTAACCTACGAAGGGGATTGTAGGGATGGGTGGTGCTTGATAGGGATTGTACAACGGGATTTGGGTGATGAGAAAGGTTCTGGTGAAATTTGGAAAATTTGGCTGGGATAAGATCAAGAATAAATGGGATATTAAGGTCATGGTGTAGGGTTTTATTGGTTACATAGAAGGGAGCATTGACTATTGTACGGAGGACTTTAGACTGAAAGGATTGAATGCGTTTGATGTTAGAAAATTTGGCTGTTCCCCATAGTTCTAGTCCGTAAGTCCAGATGGGTTTCAGTATTGTCTTGTAGATCAGTAATTTGTTTTCACCAGAAAGTTTAGATTTTCTATTCAGTAGTCTATATAGCTGGCCATATCGTCTGTTAAGTTCCTGTCTTTTAAGTCGAGTGCAAATTGATAATAATGTTCTGCATATTCAAGATATACAACAGTAACTAAATACATTTTGTAGGTTATAAATTTTGTACATTGAGAAGGCTACTTTAATGGGGAGAACATGTTCTTTAGGCTTTGGTATTAGTTAGTTACTTGTTTTAATGATTTATTAATAAGGAAGGAATTATTATTTTTCAGACATTGTAATTGCGTTTAGTCTTGAAGATTTTAAAATATATATATTTATTACAGACTGAATGATAATAAAACTATTTATTTTTTTCTGGGTAATAATGGTTTTATATCGCAGCAATGTATTAAAATATGTTTGTAAAAAAGGTATGATAATTTTTTTTTATTACTTTAAATAAGTAATGCAATAAATAATATTGTATTAATTTTATGATTTTTTGTTGTTGTTGTTTAAGATACAATAATCTTTTTTATTATTTGTTTGATATGCAATAAAAAAACTATATGCCTATATTATTGATTATGCCTATGTTATCAATTCAAGTTAACTATTTTGCTTTAAATATTTTCATGTTTTACACGATGCTTTTCTTTACTTACTGAATTTTTAAGGTTAAGGCATGGATCACAAATAGCTTGAATGAGCTAGATTTCATTGCTTTTACAAACTTCATTATTTATAGATCTCATTACTTGAGGATTGATCTGTTTATCCCTTCCCTATTCCGGCTACAGCGGAGTAAATATACATTAAGGATACCGAATCCATTTTCATAAAAATTTAGAATTTATTTTAGCTGTTACGTATTGAATTTCACATCTTTTAATGTTAATGTTATTAAATAATATCGGTTAAGAATTTCTCTGGGTAGGAATAGAACAAAAATTTATTATGAAAAATCTTTAGCAGCTTCATAAAATAAATTTTCATTTGAAAACAAAAAATGTTGCCAGTGTATTGGATTTTTTTTTTGTTATTTATTAGGAACGAGAAATTTTATTGATATTTTGTTAAAAAAATAAGAATTCCTGCAAAACTTTCGTTCATCACTCTTGGCATGTGAGGAGAGGCATTTGTTTTCAAAACTGTTTATAAAAATTCTTTAAATTTTATTTTTACTAGTTTTTAATAACCTGTTTCAGGAATTAGTTCTTCCTAAAAAAAAGAAAAAAGAAAAACCGACAATTTTTGGCGACCAATTAATTTACTAAAAACGTCGTTTTATTCTTTTTACACTGATTTATTTGCCTTATGGTCAGTTTAAATTAATCCAATTAGTCTTTAATTTGCAATTTTTTGAACATTTTGTGGAATTTTCGTCCCCCTCATTAATATTATTAATATTGTGGCTGTAGTGCTCTTACTCATCCTCCGCTGGTTTTAAATACCAGTGAAGTGGCTGAGGGAGAAGCGTAGGGATCTCCTAAGCCTCCCTTTTCCCTCCACATGTGGAGGGGACAGGATTGGTTCGGAGATCACCTGGCAAATTGTAAATAATGTATGTTTTATATAAGGTGTTTGTTTTACTTTTATTTCTATTTTTATTTACTTATGTGTATATATATATATATATTTTTTCTTTACTCTTTTGTTCTTTCTTCTTATTCTTTTATTATTACTTTATTTATTTATATTTTTGTATATACGGTATGAATGCAATCTCTGAACTCTATTATAAGTGTCCTTAACTTTGACAAATTGTAATATTTCTGAATAAAGTGTTTTAAAACTAATTATCAATTTGTAAAAACTTCCTCCATTTTCAGAAAATCGTAATCAAATATTTTTTAATTCGTTCGTCGTTTTATTCTTTTTACACTGATTTATTTGCCTTATGGTCAGTTTAAATTAATCCAATTAGTCTTTAATTTGCAATTTTTTGAACATTTTGTGGAATTTTCGTCCTCCTCATTAATATTTTCTTCCCCAAAGAAATTGAATAAACTACAAAGAGTTGTATATTAATCATTGAATCAATCTTATTATATATATATATATATATATATATATATATATATATATATATATATATATATAATAAGATTGATTCAATGATTAATATACAACTCTTTGTAGTTTATTCAATTTCTTTGGGGAAGAAAATATTAATGAGGAGGACGAAAATTCCACAAAATGTTCAAAAAATTGCAAATTAAAGACTAATTGGATTAATTTAAACTGACCATAAGGCAAATAAATCAGTGTAAAAAGAATAAAACGACGAACGAATTAAAAAATATTTGATTACGATTTTCTGAAAATGGAGGAAGTTTTTACAAATTGATAATTAGTTTTAAAACACTTTATTCAGAAATATTACAATTTGTCAAAGTTAAGGACACTTATAATAGAGTTCAGAGATTGCATTCATACCGTATATACAAAAATATAAATAAATAAAGTAATAATAAAAGAATAAGAAGAAAGAACAAAAGAGTAAAGAAAAAATATATATATATATATACACATAAGTAAATAAAAATAGAAATAAAAGTAAAACAAACACCTTATATAAAACATACATTATTTACAATTTGCCAGGTGATCTCCGAACCAATCCTGTCCCCTCCACATGTGGAGGGAAAAGGGAGGCTTAGGAGATCCCTACGCTTCTCCCTCAGCCACTTCACTGGTATTTAAAACCAGCGGAGGATGAGTAAGAGCACTACAGCCACAATATTAATAATATTAATGAGGGGGACGAAAATTCCACAAAATGTTCAAAAAATTGCAAATTAAAGACTAATTGGATTAATTTAAACTGACCATAAGGCAAATAAATCAGTGTAAAAAGAATAAAACGACGTTTTTAGTAAATTAATTGGTCGCCAAAAATTGTCGGTTTTTCTTTTTTCTTTTTTTTAGGAAGAACTAATTCCTGAAACAGGTTATTAAAAACTAGTAAAAATAAAATTTAAAGAATTTTTATAAACAGTTTTGAAAACAAATGCCTCTCCTCACATGCCAAGAGTGATGAACGAAAGTTTTGCAGGAATTCTTATTTTTTTAACAAAATATCAATAAAATTTCTCGTTCCTAATAAATAACAAAAAAAAAATCCAATACACTGGCAACATTTTTTGTTTTCAAATGAAAATTTATTTTATGAAGCTGCTAAAGATTTTTCATAATAAATTTTTGTTCTATTCCTACCCAGAGAAATTCTTAACCGATATTATTTAATAACATTAACATTAAAAGATGTGAAATTCAATACGTAACAGCTAAAATAAATTCTAAATTTTTATGAAAATGGATTCGGTATCCTTAATGTATATTTACTCCGCTGTAGCCGGAATAGGGAAGGGATAAACAGATCAATCCTCAAGTAATGAGATCTATAAATAATGAAGTTTGTAAAAGCAATGAAATCTAGCTCATTCAAGCTATTTGTGATCCATGCCTTAACCTTAAAAATTCAGTAAGTAAAGAAAAGCATCGTGTAAAACATGAAAATATTTAAAGCAAAATAGTTAACTTGAATTGATAACATAGGCATAATCAATAATATAGGCATATAGTTTTTTTATTGCATATCAAACAAATAATAAAAAAGATTATTGTATCTTAAACAACAACAACAAAAAATCATAAAATTAATACAATATTATTTATTGCATTACTTATTTAAAGTAATAAAAAAAAATTATCATACCTTTTTTACAAACATATTTTAATACATTGCTGCGATATAAAACCATTATTACCCAGAAAAAAATAAATAGTTTTATTATCATTCAGTCTGTAATAAATATATATATTTTAAAATCTTCAAGACTAAACGCAATTACAATGTCTGAAAAATAATAATTCCTTCCTTATTAATAAATCATTAAAACAAGTAACTAACTAATACCAAAGCCTAAAGAACATGTTCTCCCCATTAAAGTAGCCTTCTCAATGTACAAAATTTATAACCTACAAAATGTATTTAGTTACTGTTGTATATCTTGAATATGCAGAACATTATTATCAATTTGCACTCGACTTAAAAGACAGGAACTTAACAGACGATATGGCCAGCTATATAGACTACTGAATAGAAAATCTAAACTTTCTGGTGAAAACAAATTACTGATCTACAAGACAATACTGAAACCCATCTGGACTTACGGACTAGAACTATGGGGAACAGCCAAATTTTCTAACATCAAACGCATTCAATCCTTTCAGTCTAAAGTCCTCCGTACAATAGTCAATGCTCCCTTCTATGTAACCAATAAAACCCTACACCATGACCTTAATATCCCATTTATTCTTGATCTTATCCCAGCCAAATTTTCCAAATTTCACCAGAACCTTTCTCATCACCCAAATCCCGTTGTACAATCCCTATCAAGCACCACCCATCCCTACAATCCCCTTCGTAGGTTAAAGCGGCAGTGGCCACGAGACCTTTTGTAAATATGGATATTTTGGAGTTCTAGCAATGGCCAGATTCTCCACTCAAGTCATGAGTGTCTGTGGCTGTAGTGCTCTTACTCATCCTCCGCTGGTTTTAAATACCAGTGAAGTGGCTGAGGGAGAAGCGTAGGGATCTCCTAAGCCTCCCTTTTCCCTCCACATGTGGAGGGGACAGGATTGGTTCGGAGATCACCTGGCAAATTGTAAATAATGTATGTTTTATATAAGGTGTTTGTTTTACTTTTATTTCTATTTTTATTTACTTATGTGTATATATATATATATTTTTTTTTTCTTTACTCTTTTGTTCTTTCTTCTTATTCTTTTATTATTACTTTATTTATTTATATTTTTGTATATACGGTATGAATGCAATCTCTGAACTCTATTATAAGTGTCCTTAACTTTGACAAATTGTAATATTTCTGAATAAAGTGTTTTAAAACTAATTATCAATTTGTAAAAACTTCCTCCATTTTCAGAAAATCGTAATCAAATATTTTTTAATTAACAAATACATTTATCATTTAAATAATTTGTCATAGTTTTATATTGACTTTTAAAATATATTTTATTGGAATATGTTTATTTATCTTTTAATTTCTTAAATTAATGTTAAAAAAAAAATTTGTTGATCAGAAAATATTAATAATTTGCTGTAACTATAGTTATTAAAATATAATGTGAATTCCAAAATCTAATAAGCAAAAAAAAAAAAAAAAGAAAGAAAGGAATGCGGAAGCTTTCTTATTGCTAGCATATCTTTATAGTTCAATACGTTCAATAGTTCAAGTGATATATTTACAACAAATTTTTTTTAGCTACTAAGCTAACACAATATTTTTAGTTATGAAACACTAGGTTTTTTATTTTTTATTTTCAATTATTCCTATTATAAAATTTCTCTTTTCTGCTTAACAGATGTCTCTGTTGTGGCCGTTGGTAAGTGAAATGATGGAGGACAGGTCTAACCGTTCCCTCTATGACCAGCATTTTGGCCTTGGACTTCTTAACGATGAGGCGCTTCGTCCATTGAACCAGCTCTTGGTGAGTAAAACTAGACAGTTTATACAATTTTTTTCAGTTATGAGCCTTTCTTTTTAATTAATAATTCTTTTCATTTAATAAATATTTGAATAACTTAATTTAATAAATAATAATCATTTTTCCATTATTCGTGATTAACCTTTATTCTTTTTACACTGATTTATTTGCCTTATGGTCAGTTTAAATTAATCCAATTAGTCTTTAATTTGCAATTTTTTGAACATTTTGTGGAATTTTCGTCCTCCTCATTAATATTTTCTTCCCCAAAGAAATTGAATAAACTACAAAGAGTTGTATATTAATCATTGAATCAATCTTATTATATATATATATATATATATATATATATATATATATATATATATATATATATTGAATTATTGTGACACTTAATTTCTTGGGGGAGTAAAATATTGCTTATTATTGCAATATCTTCAATACCCTGAAACGTTCAATAAATTACAATGAAGGTATAATTTGATTAATTTAAATTGACCATAAGGCAAATAAGTCAGTGTGAATAATAATACTGCTACTAAGGCTTAATGAAGCCAAATTGTGTGAAGCTAATATTCCCAACAATCATTGCCAGCCTGTAATAATCAAAGCCCAAATTAAGGTCAGATCCAACTAAATCCTCCACATACACATTGTGCTACCCTAAATAAATTTACCTTTTGGTAAAATTTAAATATATTATTCAATTGAGGGCGTTGGAATGATAGTGGAGTATGTCAATTTTGTTTTTGTCCAGGAATGGAATGTTTCCTAACTCTATTTTAAGAATATGTGTTTGATATACATATACTACTAAAGTATATACATATTATTTATGATATACATCCATCATTAAAGTACAGTTTCAAGATATTCACTTTCTGAACAAAATGAAAAAAATTACTCACCCTACTGAAATTTTTACTCCTTTAATTATCGCCAGTCCAACAACTTATTAAACATTTGAAAATTCTTGTGAAAAAAATCTTTTTCCAGAAATATGTTCAATACCTAGAGATTCAATTTCATTTAACCAAATATAGACAAGGTTAATATAAATATTTTCAACTTTTGCTATGAATTTCAGGTATCTCCGATGCGTTGTGGTTATTTGCGACCATGGAGAAGCATGGCTTTAGGTGATTCTGGAATTTCTACTATCTCATCCGATAAGTCAGAGTTCAAAATCAACTTGGATGTTCAGCAGTTCAAGCCAGATGAACTTAAAGTGAAAGTAGTTGATGACTATCTAGTAATTGAAGGAAAACATGAAGAGAGATCCGATGAACACGGTTTCATCACTCGTCAGTTTACCCGCCGTTACAAGATTCCTCAGGATGTAGATCAAAGTGCAATTGAATCCAACTTGTCAACTGATGGTGTGCTTACCCTCAAAGCCAAGAAGAAGGTAAATAGTATTATTTTAGTTTTGTATTCAATATTATTTAACCTTTTTATTTCAACTCATATATTTATGATAATTTCTAATTATATTTCTCTAATTATATATCTTTTTCCTTATAGCCAACACCAGAAATAGAAGGCAGAACTATCCCAATTGTTCAAACAAAGACGCCAGCGGTGACTAATGAAAAGGATAAGAAGTCTGAAAAAACAGAAGAAAAAATGGAACAATAAATGCAATATCACTTCTTCCTCAAACTGATCTTATATACTTATATTAAACTATATAATCAATATGTCTTTAAATTATTACATAATAATTAGGCTGAGGATACCGAAATGAATATATTTATGTAGTGTCAATTATATATAAAAACTTTGTTTATGTAGGTATTGATGTACTGATAATTTATTATGTAATAAAATAAAAATTTGTTACATCAAAGTTGCATTTATTTTGCTACAGCCACTAAAAAGACACCATTTTTGCCATAAAAAAAAAAACATTTTAGAAATTTTTAGGAACTTCTTTTGGGCCTTCCAGCTTTTACAAGATTAATTACTCTTAATGTTGTGGAGATCTAAAGATTGAAACATTATCAATATTACTGATAATGTGAGCAGTATTTGACTAGGCCCACAACTGTTTGAAATATTATTTAATAAGATTATTTTATTCATTACGTATTAAATATTATTGATTCAAAATCACAACTAATTTTTGGTGAAATCATATTGCCACACAGTTTATTTAACTTGTTTTGAGCCCATTTAAAAATTAAAAACATATTATTCGATACTAAAAATGTTATTTTGTATGATGGGAGGTAGCCAAACTGTATAATACTGATTTCTCACACTGAGGAGCAAACCTGGTTCTGTTAATGGTTTGGCACAAGAAGTTTCCTTTTCTCAAAGATGACAACCTTCCTCTGCCAGGACCTAGGGTTTCCCATATTGCGGCATACCACTTTACTTCACTCTGCCCTGTCACTTTTACAGTAACTTCTAGTCACAGTGCAGTAAAGGAAATATTTTATTAATTTTTTTTCTTTAGTAAGTTTTGAGAATATAACTACATAATTAAAACGATTAATAACAATTACACTATAAAACGGTTGTTATGGGATAGTAATTTTGCTGCGTACATCAGACATGCAGAGCTGTAAATACTCTTTCATCTTAGAAGGAGAATTTCATTATACTAAAAACTTTTTTATCACGTTGTTTTATCTTGAACAACATTTCAATCCAGTTGGTTTGTTTTCTTATTCACCTATGGTTTTTTTCCTTATTTATCTTTTCTTTTTTTTCCTTTATTTATATTTCCAAACATCATGTTCTTATAATTTTTGCTTTTCAATATTAATATTAATTTTTTCATAAAAACATATAGATATTTGTTTTAAAATAAAATTTGGATTGATAATAAACTCTGACATTTTAATTTGAACATTACACCTTATTATATTCTCTATTGGTTAGAACGGTAACAGGAATTCATTAAGGATAAGTAGTTTAAGTATAAGTATATTTAGTTTCATTAAGGATAAACTAACAGTCAGTTTTTGGAAATATGCAGACAGAAAAAAAAAAAGAAAAACTAGAAAATGAGCCAACAGGCTCGAAAAGTTATTACGATAAAATAAATTGAATAAATTTAGAAGGCTTTAATTCCCTTGGGGAAAAGTTTATTGTATTATACAAAGATATTACCATTGTAAAAAAAAAAAAAACAGAAGAATATTAGAGAATGTTATTTAATTATTTTAAATAAAAATATTAGGAATAAAAAAATTATTGAACCATTTTACACTAGATCTGGGATTTCATCCATTTGTGGATTAAATTGAACATGCCATTATTAAAATGAATTTACTGTGAAATCTGCACTAGTACCATAATAATATTATCAATACTTTTTCATAAAAAAACATATCTCTTTTATAGTTGATTTGTTCAACTATTAGTCCATTCAATGAACGATTATAGAGGAAAATGAAAGTAATCCTATTTATGAGGTTCAAGACATTGTTGGGACAAATTTAGAGTCCCCACTCCTAGGTAGTGAGCCAAATGTGGGGGAGGGAGAGGGTAACCAAAATGTCAATTTTTTTTATTTGCTGGTTGTATCATGGAAACCATGCTCCTAGTGATAAAGACATTCTATAAAAAGTTATTATTCTATAAAAACTGAAAATTTGCAACAATATTGACCAGTAGCGGAACCAGGATTTAATTTTTGGTGGGGGAGGCTTCAGCCCAAAACATATATTTTTAATTTATATAATGCTAATTACTTCGGAAAAAATAGAAAGAAACTAACAACCTATAAGAAATGGTGTATAAGTGATTCATGAAGTCCAATTAAATGTAATTACATGAATAATAACACTTTTAGACATAATTTTTTAATATTTTTTCCATAAGATATGGTAATGTTTTACAATTTGGGGGGAGGGGGTGAGGGGGAGGGTGGAGGAGCTTCAGCCTGAAACCTCCCGTCCCCTCCCGTAGATCAGCCCCTGATATTGAAGATTTTCGTTTTTAGACTATCTTGCAGTTTCTGAGATGTCCGTGCTAAATTGCCAATTTAAAAAATAACAAAACTCAGGCAAGGGGAGATGAGAAAGACTAGGTGGGACAGCTGTCCCCTTCTAAAAACATATAAAATATCAACAGATATAAAAAATAATTTTTATGTTTGATATCGACTTTTATGTTTTTTAGTATTTCAACATCTTGAAAGAAACTAATTACGAAAAAAGGACACCCTCTACTTGAAAAAATTAACGAAAATGTTCCTCCCCATTTGAGGCAAAATCTTTTTAGTTCGTTAAGTGGTAGGACATGAAATCAAATTTGTTCCGCGATGTCTGTAGCGTTAAACGGAAGACAAATTTTTGTTCTGATTTTTTTTTCTTTCTTTCTCTTTTTTTTTTTTTTTAAATGCCTGCATGAACACACAGCTGTATATTTGAAATCGTCCTGGCTTCGTTGGCAAACCTGACCATTAAAACAATATATAATAATCAAAATAAAAAATAATAAAATCCCCTTCTGATAACAAAACGTATATAATTGTTTTGCAATAAAGATACTTTAAAAATCTAAGTCGAGGGGCCTTTGAAGTAAGCCGACCCCGGGCCGTGCTCCCCTTCCACCAACCCCCAAGATACGCCACAGCCTGGAAAATAATTGTATATTTTTTTATATACATACATTTAATTTATACTTCATATAAATGAAACGATTACTTCAGTACTCAGATACTTGATTCGAAGTACTGTATAGCCACATTTTTGGATAGCCGATACATGCCATTAGTTACTGGATTGAAAAAAAATACAATATTTTAGGGTATCTTACATTTAAAAATAAACGAATAAATAATAACAAAAAAAGAAATAGAAAGTTATTATTTCTTATTTCGGCAGATTAGGTATTGCAACGATCGGGCAAGATCGGGGGCTCTCGGCTGTTTCCGATTTCCAAATTTGTACCTACCTAAACTAGACCTACCCTTATAACTTGGGCCCTTTCAGACTAGCTAGGACCTGGTTGAGGTAAGGATCGTTACTATTATTGTTATTATTTTTATTTTTAAAATTAATATGTAGGCATGTTAGATTTGAGCGAGTTGTCTAAATATATGTATTTTTTTTGCAATTAACGACTGTTTATTTTATTACAATAGCTGGTAAATGCGGAGACAATATTCACAACTCAGGACCACGTGTTCATTAAATTTAGGAGTCATGTTCAATTTTTGATGAATTATTTCAAATATTCGTACCACACCGCTAAATTCCTTTTGTGCATATATTCGACGATTTTTGAATGTGAAATATAGGCTATTAATTGAATTGAACACGTTTAGATTTCATAATTAGAGAATACACTGTCTTGATATAGATTATTCATTAAATCTATCTAAAATTATATTTGACATTAGAATAATTATATTGAATACAATTTTGTCCTGTAATATTATAATTAATTTCTCTTCCATTGTGGACATAACTTTTGTGTGGGTAAGCAAACCTTTTCCACACGCCATTCGCAGCCATTGTGGTGAGATGACAAAAGCACAAATTTCTTGAACAGCGGCTTCACTCTGCGTGCAACGAACATTCGCTGTTTCATATTTTTTTTATTATAAACCAACAAACCGCCAATCAAATATGTAATTTCCGCCAAGCCTTTGTTTGGATTTATTGGAAAATGTTAGATGTTATGGGATGTCCTGGTATAATGGCCGCATATTTTTTAAGTAGTTGCCATGTTAAGATATTTTCTTTACACTTACTGGAAAAAGTAATGTCCTTCAATTCTTGTTGTGTTTTTTAAACATGCATTCTTCTCAGCTTTTTTTTATCGTATATTCAAGTTTTTTATGTACATGAATTTGTTATTCTCATTAAATATTTATATATCTGATGTTTAGTCCTAGGTTATGAGCTCCCACTTTATAGAGGCTGGGTGTTGCTCAGGATAGTCGCCTGACTCCATCCTCAATCCTAATATCCTCTATTTTTATAGAATTGATAATTATCTCTCACAACTGGACTTGAACCTAGGGTCAGGAGATAGGAACATAGCACCTTGCTCACTAAGCAACCATGCTCCCCTCAAAGTAATAAATGGTTTCAATTGAGAACTCAGATTAAAAGAAAGGCCTTTTTCTACTCATGTTATGCAACTTTTGCGGATTCAAATGTAGTTCTATATTTTTTATTTATGAGCTCTCAATTCTAACCAGTTCTAGTCAAAACATTTTAATTGAAACAACTTCAACAAAAATAAATCTATGTAAAATATTTGTTAAAGCTGCTAGTTATATTAGAATTATATCTAAACAATAAATATCTGTGATGCCAAAATAGGATTCTGGAATAAAACATATATTAAGGTGCAACGATAATAGAATAAGGCAGTACAGTTATATTCAAGCTTCTATTTTTTTTGTTTTAATTTTAATCTAAAACTTTTATTTTTAAGCAAATAATTCAGCAGTCATTTAAAGCCATCAGCAAATAATTTTAAGAGTTCAGCAGTCATTAAATTTTTGCAAGCATCTAAAACACTTTTACTTTATTGCTTATTGCCCTACAAGGCAGGGTTATTGTTCATCTGATCTTGTTTAAATTCTCAGAAAAATATTGAGACAAAAATTATACTTAAATATTAAATACCTAGGCAAGAGTGTAACCACCTAAAAAATTTTAAATAAAGTTATTGCAAATTATAAAAAAGTTTGACTGTATTTGTGTTGTGTTCCTGGTTTGTAAACAGTTATTATTTTTCAGAAATATGGCGGATGTAGCTCCAGCCGGTGGCCGAGGAGGCTTTAGAGGAGGTTTCGGAAGTCGTGGCAGTGGACGTGGTGGACCACGAGGAAGAGGACGTGGGCGTGGCAGAGGCAGAGGACGTGGTAAGGAAGGAGAGAAGGAATGGCAGCCAGTTACAAAGTTAGGTCGTCTGGTCAAGGATGGAAAAATAAGAACCCTGGAAGATATATATCTATTCTCTTTACCCATCAAGGTTAGAATCAATTCTTGCGGTGAATGCTAGGTAACTACAAATTTTGCAAAAGAGGAGAAATTGTAGAGAAAGGTTCGATTAAAAAAAGGGCAATAATCAAGTTACTATTGCTGGCGATTTATAGATACTACTTCAAATTTTCCAAAATAGGTGAATTGATCACCAGGACAAAATTCCATTTTAGAACTATAGAAACTTCTAATTATATAAAATTTAGAAATGATTGCAAAAATACAATGAAAACTCAAGTCTCACATTCTTCCAAAATCATGAAAAAACGTTAAATTGGGTTTTTATCGACAAAGCTGAATTGCAGTTACCTAGTTGTGATATCCACACCCAAGAACTATCAATTTACTGGATAATTATCTATCTTATTATTTGTATTTTTCTAATGAATTAATTTAAGATAAATGTTTTAGGAATTTGAAATTATTGATTTTTTTATTGGCCCTGTATTGAAAGATGAAGTTCTGAAGATCATGCCAGTTCAAAAACAGACTAGAGCCGGGCAGAGAACAAGATTTAAGGCCTTTGTTGGTTAGTATTATTTTATTGTCATTTTAGGTTTTAGTTAATTCAATATTGTTTTTTGATTTTTGTTATTGTGACAGCTATTGGAGACCACAATGGACACATTGGTTTGGGCGTGAAATGTTCCAAAGAAGTGGCTACTGCTATCCGTGGTGCTATTATCCTTGCTAAGCTCTCTGTCGTTCCAGTCAGGCGTGGTTATTGGGGTAACAAGATCGGAAAGCCCCACACTGTACCTTGCAAGGTAAATTATTCAATTGGCTATTTAATCTGTATAAACCTTACAATTATATCAAAATGTAATTTGTATTTTGAAACTTAAATAAATTCAATCAGAAGTTCATTTACTGTTGCTTTACACTTAATCTCTGGATAAAATTATGTTTTTTGTTCCGATCATTCACTGAAGGAGATTTTAAATAATGTACTTATAAATTTTATATCATTATAGCATTAGATTTTTCAATTCTTTAGTGATGAAAAATCAATCCACTACCTAATTATTGTATGAAATATATAAAGAAAAGTGGTTAAAGTATATCTGGAAAGCCTTTATAAATCAAAAGAATCATATTTTGTATTAGTTAAACTTGAATTGTTTGCAACTTAAGTATTCTTTGTCCAGGTTACAGGAAAGTGTGGTAGTGTGCAAGTGCGTCTTATTCCAGCACCCAGAGGAACTGGCATTGTAGGTGCCCCTGTACCCAAGAAGCTTCTGCAGATGGCAGGTATTGAAGATTGTTATACATCTGCCACAGGATCAACTGGCACTCTTGGAAACTTTGGTAAGTACAGTTCACTGCTTGATTTTGATTTATTTTATATCCTTATTTTCGGTAGTATAAACTCCATGAAAAGTAAAGTGAAATTACTCGATTATAATCCTACGAAGTCTGAGATACTCAATGTCTGTGAACGGAAAATACTCTGCAGGATACATAGGCCAATCTGGAAATCAAGGAAGAATTGTGTTTCATGCAATGTATGGGAGACCAGCCCTGGTATCATTTGTGAAAAAACCCACCTCAAATATCTCAGATGTTAGAAACTAGGATATCAAAACGCCTGTTGTATGGAAAAACCGGAGGGAACAATATAGAAGAAGACCAAGAGTGAGATTATTGGATAGCGTCGAGGAAGACCTCAAGTTCCTTGGACTAAGGAGATGGAGGACATGAGCAAAATATAGGGATGACTGGCTAAGAGAAGGCCTTGTAAGACCGTAACACTCAACGATAAGTAATTAATCCTACAAAGTTAAGCTTATAACATTCATACGAGTGTCAAAGCTTGTATCTGTGGTATATTTTTAAATTCACCCTGATGATTGCCAGCAAAAAGGTTAAGAATGTTGTAAAACCTAATGGAACAACAGAAAAATGTTTCATCAAAATCAAATCTGCCATTTCGATCTAAAGAGCAACAACCATGGATTCATAATAGTAGAAGGATCACAACTTACATGCATTCTGTTATTTAAAATATTACGTAAGTAAAATTATATATTATGAATAAATTTTCCTCATGGTCAAAAGAATAGAAATTACTTAAAGTAAAAAAAAAATTCTATAATCGTTAAACTGCAGATAAGCTTTTTATATTATATTCATTTTTCTTTTGTGTACAAATAGGTTTCAGATTTTTTGAACAGTAATGAGAGTTAAATTTTAACTTTTGTGGTTTCTACTATATGATTTTTTTTTCTCAGGATGGTTTAGAAGCATCTGAACTCAACCTTTTTCACAAATTATTATTGAATTATTTGTTAAAAGAGATCCTCAAGCATCTTTTATCTAAAGACTGTTTCTATCATTCAATTTAACTTTTATTTTTAAAATTCCCTTTTATGAGAAGTTGCATGATACTTTTTATATCAGTCCTGGACTTCTGGTAGCTGGTGAGAAGTTGACTTTTATTATATTGAGATTGTGAATTCTTTACTTTTTCAAATTATTTTAATCATCGTCTGAACTATGATGATAATTTTGTTCAAACTTTTGCGGTTTCCACAGAGGAGTTGATTTCCTAGGATGGTTAAAAGGGTCTGAGCTCAGTTGTCAGAAATTTATTGTAAAACTATTTTTCGGTAAAAGAATATGTAAGACTTCATTGTTATTTTTCTTTTATTCATTGTCTTCTTACTATGTAAAGAACATTATATATAACTTTATAAGTTTTAAAGAATTTGTTAATCATTGCATTGTTGATTTATGGGATAAATATTATAGAATATTAAAATTATTTGCAAATCAAGTTTGCACTGAAAATACAGGAAAAATCCAAAAGGATAGTATATTAATTTTTTTTTTTTTTGTTTCTAGCAAAAGCTACGTTTGAAGCCATATCAAAAACATATGGTTATCTGACGCCAGATCTCTGGCGTGATGTGCCATTATCTAGGGCACCGTACGCAGAATTTTCAGATCATCTGCTGCGGAACCATCATGCCAAAGCTGTTCCTGTTGATGAATGATTATTAAGCTCTTCCTCTAATTAATGATAATATAATTTATCTGATACAAATAATAAATTAACTTTTATTAGAATATTAATTTATTTTTCCCAAATTAACTTATCTAACTTATGTTTATAATGGTTAGGGCTAACCTTGTAATTAAAGTATACTCGATTGTTCTTCAGGAGGCTAGAAATATAATTTCAGGTTACTTTAATGTTATTCTATTGTGGTAAATATTAAATTTTTTTCAAATCTATATATATAATGTAAGGGGAAGCAACTAATGCTGGATATGTATTTGGTAATGTAAGTTGAGATTTTCTTATGAACAAAGATGTTGCAAAACAACATGCATGAAACTGGAAAGCAGTTGACGAGAAATAAGAAAAGGTGGAGAAGGCTAGTCCAAGAACTATGAAGTATGTAATTCCTACAGGAAAAAAAAATCAAATAAAACTTACTGACCTAAAACTGGGTCCACAAAAAGCACATTGTTGGGCCATTGGGTACCCAAAAGTTACAACTTAAGTACTGTAAAGGGTAAAACAAAGTAGAAAATTTGTGAAATAGATTCAGCAGTGCCTAGTTTGTTTGGAATAAATTTTAAAAACTTATTTTGACAATGAGGCTTCATTGTGAATTTATCCCTTATGGTATTTCAGTGATCATAATAAATTACATTTTGCTATTTACATATTTAGGTGACGCTATGTTCTAAGCAAATAACTAAAATAGATTTATCATTTTTTTTTTTTTAAACAGTTTTATTATATAGACTTATATTTTATTATATATAGTCTTGGATATTGATGGACTAGCTCTGCTTAAATTATTAAGAAAGAAATGAAATTGAAAGAAAGAAACAGTTTCTTAAATTAGAATACCTTAACATTTACATCCATCTGAAACCAGAACCAAATATATTTAAAGGAGAAGACATGACTTTTTTAGCACTAAGTGGTGGTGAGTTACACAGGTTGATCTATGGGGTAAAGGGGAACTTTCTTGCTGAAGCTCCCCAAAATGGTAAAATATTACCATGTCTTATGAAAAATATATTAAAAAATTATCTCTACTAAATATTATCTATATTAAAAGTACTACTGTTCATGTAAGAACATTTAATAAGACTCCAAGAATCACTTAAACACCATTTTGTATAGGTAGTTGGTTTTTTCTTTTTTTCCAAAGTAATAATTATATTTAATAAAAAAAGAGGCTTTCTGGCTGAAGTCCCTCAAGATCAAATCCTAAATGAGTTATTGTTGCACAAATACTCTATGTTCTGATGTAAAGTATAAGGTTTTTCCCCCTATAATTTATAATAAAGGGAGTGACTTGCCCTTTTGGAACATCATTCACTTAGCACCGAGGAGAGGTGGGTTCTCAGTTCCAGGGTCTGGACTACAAGATTTTGTTTTTCAACTTCTTAATGTACATTAAAATAAAGTATAAATAACATTACATACATTATGTAATATCTCTACATAATATATTTGTTCATACTTGATAAGAGGCTACAATTGGATGGGAAATTATTCCTGGAGCTCTTGATTTCTTTCTATGGTTCTGCATTCACTGAACATACCAACTAAATTGACAGCTCCAAGTGCCAAATAATATTTTCGTCAAAGTATCAGTAGTATATTTATGCACTAAGTTGAAAGTACATAATTTATTAGGAATTTGTGGAACTAAAAAATGCTTCACCTCTCAAAAGTATATTCTCATCATGCTTCTGCTGTTAGACCAACTTCAAATGATGAGTGGTTTTAAGGATTTTATTTATTATCCCTAATAATAATAAATTTAAAAAAAAACCTGTTGTGCAACAACCCAAGAAAGGTCTTGGTTTCAGTACTATTTAATTTAGAAGTTAACATGGCTTATATTAGTATTACAGTAGTTTTCAACCCTTATAAAACCACTATATCATCTGAGGATGTTATGGAAGCCTAAAGGTAATGGTAATTAAATAATTTATTTAATAGAAAAGATTTTTCCCTAACTTTACTACTCACGTAAAACACTAAGTAGTATTGATGAAATCGAATGGTTGCATGGAAATGGGAACTTGGGACTAATTAGACCCATTTGGAGGCAGGTTGGTAAGCTGAAAGTGGAGAACCATAATGGAGGGTTGGCACCCTTGCTTGAGTGGTTGCGCTGTCTGCAATTCTTAGGGGTTTATAATAATTAACTAACTGTTATTTTTTTCTTACAGTAATTTAAAGACTTCTGCATATTTATTCCATCTACTTATCTCATATTAATATTAGTCTTTTTAGCCGAAAGTACTGGAACCTTCTCCACCAACGATGATGGATTGATGACTTAATGTTAAGTTGCGAGTATTCCTGTATTTTCTGACGCTACTACGCCTATGATTCTTTGTGTGGTAAAGCCGTATATCATGAACATTAATCGCAATAGTTCGTCGAAAGAGGTCAGACGACTAGATGACTGCCGGCGGACTTGTTTTTCAGAAGCGGTAGTTCCTGAATCAGGTAGCTGACACAACCTGGATCCGAGAATTCGATGAGTCCACCACTCTCTCCAAACAGTGCCCGTCCTCGAGCAGTGACAGGCGAGTGTATCCGTCCACGACATCCTTAGGGTATTTCAATCATTATGTGTATGATTATGGAATGTCTATCTTGTGGACAGTCATAAGCATCTGTATGGTATATTGATGACACACCGAAGAGTTCGGTTATGCCTTTAGCCTTCGTGTAGTTTTTTATCAATGGCATAACTATAAATAAAAAAAATTCTCTATTATTCGTGAACCTCAAAATTTAGACGTACGCTACGCCTATCCAAAAACATTTTGAATTTTTCACAATTATGAATAACAGATAGTGTGTTAAATAAAAGTACCCTTCATTCCCTTATGCCCATTAATGTATATATCATACCTTAAAAATATCATTTATCAAATTGAACAGAACTTCTTCCTATTTCTATAGGAGGTGGCTAATTCTACAGGGAAATTTAATTTTAATTTAATGAAAATATTTTTTTGTTTTTTTATCGTTTTGACATATATTCTGTAGAAATAGTTGATAATATGATATTTATTTAGAAACGTATTACCAAAATATCTGTTATTCAACTGTTGACTCATATAGGAGAGGGAAGTGTAAAAGAAAGGGTGACAAAATACAAAATTAAGCTTGCCACGATGTGGCTAAAGTCCTGGTACCGGTTCTGCTTTTTACTAAAAAATATTCCATAAAGATTATAACTAAAAATAATTACATCATTTTTAATATTATTATAATGCTTTTTACGAGAGTTTCAAAATATTAAAAGAACCCACGACAGTTAAAATGATATATATCACATAGGTCATTTTTATTTATTTATTTTTGTTGTAAATTGCGATTTCATAAGATAAAATGAGTACTTTTGATTAGCAACGTGTAACTTATACTACTAAAAAAAAAAAGATCGACAGCACAAGAAACGGATCAACTTCGTGAAAATGCATTCATTGATGACTATGTTTGCTTAAGCTCTTTTAAAGTAAATCCTTTGACCGAAATATTAGGGATGGCAGGACGCATATTATCTGAAGCACGAACGATTTTAAGGTATTTTTGGCAACCTGGTAGTTTGCCTAAAGTAATTTTTCAGATAAAAAATCTGGGTGTCCACTCACACGAGATTTGAGATTGAAAAAGATTTGAGTACAATTTATTAGATAAGGCAATGAAACCGGCTTTAGGTAGATCAGTGTAAAAATTTCGATACTCACTAATATTACTGATCAAAAACTTTTTGCTATAGCTTAGTATTGTCAAACAATAATTTCTGTTAAAAGTAGAGGAAATAGTGAAGATTGTGTGATGCGGCTACAGTAAACTCGTAATCTTTCATTGGAAATTGAATAGCTGTAACTTCGCTAATAATTGTCCAAAATGAACAATTTATATGGCTTTGTAGGGAATTTTATTACCTTTCAAACGATATGCTAAACGGCGTGTTTATCGGACTCAGGGGGCTGTGAAACGTATAGATCCGTCGAAAATCTGATGTCGGAAATTTGACCCGATTGCAATACTTTCCTTACCTAGTATAGGTAGGAAAGTAATAAGTTAAAAAAATGTGCAAAAAATAGAATAGGCTGTATCATAGCTAATACTGGTTCGATTCCAATAATTTTTTTTTGTTTTGTTGGTAATTTAATTACCTTTCAAAAGTTTTATTACAAATTTTACCGTATAATATATACTTAGCGAGTTAGGCCCCTTAAAATTTTTCTTTTCTTTATAACTTTTTTTTCTGAATTTTTTCGGGAATTTAGTCCATATACAGAAATTGAAAGGACAATGATTAGAACATTATAGGAAAGTTTATTCAAAATCGTCAGAGCCATTTTTGCGCAACAGTCTATAGAAAATAGTGTTTTTAATTTATTGCGCGCAAGCTATTGCGCATGGAGCACCGAATTTCTGTCACAGGCATCGGTAGTCAAAACCCTACAAAATAAAAAAAGAAGCAACGAAATCGGTTCAGTAGTTCCCGAGAAAATTTTGGCACAGACAGACAGACCAATGGCTAAAAATGTGTTTTTCGGACTCAGGGGGTTGTGAAACGTATAGATCCGTCGAAAACCGGATGTCGGAAATTTGACCCGATTGCAATACTTTCCTTACCTAGTATAGGTAGGAAAGTAAAAATGGTATTTATATTTTGTCCAATGATATATTGACAAATATGCGGTAGGATTGCAAGGATTGATGGCCAACTCTAATATTTCAGAAAGCTGTAAACTGTCCGTAATAGAATTAGGAAGTGGAAGAATAGAGCAGAGTATCAAACCAGAGAACATGGGAAAAATGGAAAAGACCAAAGCAATTGTAATTTTATATGATCTACAGTTTTTAAAATTCAACTTTAGTTTACACTGGTTATAAGAAGAGGGAAGCAAATATCTTGGAAGGAGGGAGAGGTTTATGCTCCATCGACCTTGCGGGGGATGGGCATCACATGTGGATGGGAATAAAGTAATTTTTTAAAATTAATATTTATCTATCCCTTTCATTCTTGAAATAATCTAATACTTACATCAGTCATTGAATATCTAATTGCAAAGGTATCTTAATGAAGGTTTTTAGTAGCTATACTGGTTCGTCATATCTCTCCATTAATTAATAAAATCATACTCCATGAGGATGTTGCCTGTTTTACTTGTAAGGCTGGTTTTGGACTGGAACCCCAAGCGGGGTTGCTTGCTTAACCTCATATTATTGAATTTTTTTCTTATTTAACAGCCTCATTACAATTATTCTAAGCACATTTAGTTTTTATTCTCAAACTTTCAATTAATCTTCATTTGGCAACATATGTTTATTCAAAGACTTAATTCTTTATGTTTCTATTTTCTTCTGGCTCAGTTCAGAGTTGTACATGTCATGTTGGTGAAAGTACTTTTCTTCTGTCTTGCTTAACCTCGTCCCAATCTGGTTTTCTCTACTTTTTTTTTAAAAATTAGTTTAGTCAACCATGTTCTCAATTCGAAGAGCTACCTTTAACCTTGTATTTTGTGACACTTTAGCGGAATTAGGGGGCATACATTATGGTCTCAGATATCTTCCTGCTCTTTCCAGTTTTTAGTCCATATTCAATTTAATTTTGGACCTCTAATTAACTTAAAATTGAAATCATAAGTCTGAAGCTTTAACTCACTTATTTTATGTCAGATGTCACTTTGAATAATGAGTCTCAGTCTTGTCAGAATGTGACCATTCACCATTAATGCCATTGTTTGGACCTTTGGTTTGTTAATATTATTTGGATGTAATACCATTTTAACTTCTGTTTCATCATACATTCAAATGAGTTTATCATTAACATAGCCATGTTTTTATGTGTTAAAAAACTCAGATATTTGTTACCTTGAAAAAACTTTCTATGCTCCCTTCTTTCTAATCTTTATTCAATTTATCCAATTTTGATAAGATGAATTGTTGATATTCCTGAAACATTCCTCTTGCTAAAACAATTGTAGGCTAATACTATTTAGTCTCATCACAAAAGTTTAAAGGGAGGTGCTAAGGAGTCATTTGCCAAGGGTAGAATTTAGAAGGCGCTCAATGTAAAGTGACTTTTTACGTTTAGGTCTTTATTTAACCATTACAGTGAGTTAATGTCATGATATGATGATACTTATCTCAAAATATATTACCTAAAACTATTGATTATAATGGAGAGGTATTTAAAAAGAGGGGCAGAAAAATTAAGCTCATCCTGTCTATATTCTTTTCTTGAGGTGATTTGGGTATACTCTGCGCAAATAATTTGCCCCAAAAGATTGAGAAATTTAAAAAAAATAATTTTTTTCAAGTAGAGGATCTCTCCTTTTTTTACAATTACTTTTTTCATAATTTTGTTTCTTATAATTTCTGGTATTTTATTTTTAATTGTTTCTACGTCGTAACGGAGATAGCTGCTCTATTTGGCTCTTTCCTAGCTACCTCCATGTTTTTGTCTCCTGCATGTATTATAACAATTATTTATTATTATTTATCATATGATTATTATGATAAACCGTAACTTCAGAATATTTAATCCACTCATAGAGAGTCTATTTGTCATTTACAGATTGTTTAATTAATTTAAACTATTATGGCTAATGGATGAAATCAGATAGTTTGATGTTATGTTAAATTTCTTGAATGATTTCTTATAGAGAAATATTATTGAATAATTAGATATAATACTCATATCACATGGTATATTTTTATTGTGAATGCGAGGTTATTATGTTTTTACTGATATTAGCATTATGTGACTTGATAATGAAATTGGTTTATATTTAATCTATAAAAAATCAAAAACTTATTGAAATTGTTTCTTCCTAGTCTGCATGCCTTTATAATGAAAATGTTGAAACATCTGATAATGATAAGATTAATGTTTAATTTTACTATGAAATATTAAAGGATGAATTGTTCCATTCATTTTTCTCCTTTTTTAAAAGACTGTAAGTATGTTTTAAAATGTATAGATATTATTACTGTTTTAATATGTTTTTTTGAAATAAATATTACATAATTATAGCTGTTATTTTATTAAATATATTGTATATCCTGAATTAATTTGAGTCTTAAGAGTCTAACCAACTTGCATTATAAGGATGTCATCAAATCTATTTTCCATAAAAACTATTACTAATTTCCATCATTCATAATCATCTATATTAGTTTCAGTTTCTCTATTTACTTGGGTTATAAGGTATTTAATTGCACAACAGCCCCATTGTATTGTATGCTGATATAGAATAAAATAAGTTTAATAAATGTTTATTTTTAAATCCTAACACAATAGGCCAATTAAATAATTTATCCTTTTTTTTTTAATGACACTAAAGACAGATGTGGACATTGGCCTCCTCATTGAGCCTACGCCATGTGCTCTTCTGCAGCCGCTCTCCAATTTCAAAGACCTAAATAACCTGAGCATCCTTCATGACTTCATTTCAGCTCAGCCTTCACCTACTCATATTATTCCTAATATTTGAATAATTAAATAATACATAAAGCTCATCAGCCATTTCTGATCAAAGAAACCTTTTTTTACAGACAACGGAAAATGTTTCAATATAAGATCTTAATATTCCTCTATTTTCATAATTTCTGTTGACCTGTTATAGTTAAAGTCATAGTTTCTGACTTTATAATATCATAATAGAATGATGATGTTTATAACATAATAATAGAATGTAATGATATTTTTTATAATGTTAATACAAATTTAAGATTCTGCGTTAACATATTAAACCACTAAGAGTCTTTAATGGTTCTCATCTTTATTTCCCTTTTATCAGTTATTTACAAAATAGTAGAGTTTTTGAAAAAATCAAGAAGATTTTGGTTAGTAATACAGTCAATAATCAAATATTAAACCATATTAATAATAAAAACATCCAATCTGATCACAAAAGTCCTACTTTATTTCTTTTTTCTCATGAACTTATCAGTCCTTAGGCCATTTTCAAGGGAAAGCCATTTTGTATTATTAATAATAAAGTGAAATTCTAACCTACAAGATTTCATTTTATTTATTAATCAAACAATATGTTCTGGTATGTTTTATTTCTTGGCCCACCCCATTATTTCTTATCAGCTTCAAATTTCCATAGAATATAAAATATATCATTGATGAGAATGTATTTCATAAAACTTTTTCAATCTGTGTTGTAATAAATGTATCAAAAAGTTATATTATAAATAATGCTTTTAAAGATCCTGAACTAAACTCCAAAAAGACCATAAAATTCCAATATTCTAACAATAGCAAACAAAATAAAGAATTTAGTATGGCAAAATGAAACTTGGTATTATTACTATATTATTAGTTCCTGACTTACGATACACTGTCTTTGATTAGTTAATTTCTTGAAAAGATGCCTTTTCTCAAGGTGCACATATTGTTAACGACATTCCTCATAACATAGTTACGAAGATTTTTGTTTTTTATGAATTCAATAATAGAAATATTTTAGAAACATTATAAACATACAATTTTAATGTGTTGAAATCATAAAGAAACGGTAGGTTTATTTTAATAACATGATATCTATTGAAGAACTGTAAGAAAACCTGCATTCTGGTATTTTGGAATATATTTTAAAACTTATAAACAATAAATAAATAGGGAGGGAATTTTTATTGATAATATTTCAGGGGAACACTTGTGGTTCATTGATCTTTGATTATTTATAGCCTGTAGCGGATTTATAATTCAATTTTGATGGGGAGGACAATTTTAAAAAAGTAATGTTTATAGAAACAACAATGCTTTTAGGGCTAAAATGTTTATAGGTGGCAGGGTGGCTTAGCAGGATAATGCATGTGCACTGCACCCTGTTGCCTAGCAACCTAATGGAAGATAATAGGATCAAATAAAAAAAAAAAAAAATTTAATTGTGTCATAATTTAAGAAGAGTCCCCCTTGTATCTAACAATGTTAATAACAACTATTTTGTTTTGTTTTTAAATTATATTAACTTGTCAGGCAATCCACTGATTGTCATCAAATCTTGTAGTCCAGCCCCTGGGACTGAGAACCCACCCCTCCTCGGTGCTAAGTGAATGATGTTCCAAAAGGGCAAGTCACTCCCTTTATTACAAATTATAGGGGGAAAAACCTTATACTTTACATCAGAACATCAGTATTTGTGCAACTATAACTCATTTAGGATTTGATCTTGAGGGACTTCAGCCAGAAAGCCTCTTTTTTTATTAAATATAATTATTACTTTGGAAAAAAAGAAAAAACCAACTACCTATACAAAATGGTGTTTAAGTGATTCTTGGAGTCTTATTAAATGTTCTTACATGAACAGTAGTACTTTTAATATAGATAATATTTAGTAGAGATAATTTTTTAATATATTTTTCATAAGACATGGTAATATTTTACCATTTTGGGGAGCTTCAGCAAGAAAGTTCCCCTTTACCCCATAGATCAACCTGTGTAACTCACCACCACTTAGTGCTAAAAAAGTCATGTCTTCTCCTTTAAATATATTTGGTTCTGGTTTCAGATGGATGTAAATGTTAAGGTATTCTAATTTAAGAAACTGTTTCTTTCTTTCAATTTCATTTCTTTCTTAATAATTTAAGCAGAGCTAGTCCATCAATATCCAAGACTATATATAATAAAATATAAGTCTATATAATAAAACTGTTTAAAAAAAAAAAAATGATAAATCTATTTTAGTTATTTGCTTAGAACATAGCGTCACCTAAATATGTAAATAGCAAAATGTAATTTATTATGATCACTGAAATACCATAAGGGATAAATTCACAATGAAGCCTCATTGTCAAAATAAGTTTTTAAAATTTATTCCAAACAAACTAGGCACTGCTGAATCTATTTCACAAATTTTCTACTTTGTTTTACCCTTTACAGTACTTAAGTTGTAACTTTTGGGTACCCAATGGCCCAACAATGTGCTTTTTGTGGACCCAGTTTTAGGTCAGTAAGTTTTATTTGATTTTTTTTTCCTGTAGGAATTACATACTTCATAGTTCTTGGACTAGCCTTCTCCACCTTTTCTTATTTCTCGTCAACTGCTTTCCAGTTTCATGCATGTTGTTTTGCAACATCTTTGTTCATAAGAAAATCTCAACTTACATTACCAAATACATATCCAGCATTAGTTGCTTCCCCTTACATTATATATATAGATTTGAAAAAAATTTAATATTTACCACAATAGAATAACATTAAAGTAACCTGAAATTATATTTCTAGCCTCCTGAAGAACAATCGAGTATACTTTAATTACAAGGTTAGCCCTAACCATTATAAACATAAGTTAGATAAGTTAATTTGGGAAAAATAAATTAATATTCTAATAAAAGTTAATTTATTATTTGTATCAGATAAATTATATTATCATTAATTAGAGGAAGAGCTTAATAATCATTCATCAACAGGAACAGCTTTGGCATGATGGTTCCGCAGCAGATGATCTGAAAATTCTGCGTACGGTGCCCTAGATAATGGCACATCACGCCAGAGATCTGGCGTCAGATAACCATATGTTTTTGATATGGCTTCAAACGTAGCTTTTGCTAGAAACAAAAAAAAAAAAAATTAATATACTATCCTTTTGGATTTTTCCTGTATTTTCAGTGCAAACTTGATTTGCAAATAATTTTAATATTCTATAATATTTATCCCATAAATCAACAATGCAATGATTAACAAATTCTTTAAAACTTATAAAGTTATATATAATGTTCTTTACATAGTAAGAAGACAATGAATAAAAGAAAAATAACAATGAAGTCTTACATATTCTTTTACCGAAAAATAGTTTTACAATAAATTTCTGACAACTGAGCTCAGACCCTTTTAACCATCCTAGGAAATCAACTCCTCTGTGGAAACCGCAAAAGTTTGAACAAAATTATCATCATAGTTCAGACGATGATTAAAATAATTTGAAAAAGTAAAGAATTCACAATCTCAATATAATAAAAGTCAACTTCTCACCAGCTACCAGAAGTCCAGGACTGATATAAAAAGTATCATGCAACTTCTCATAAAAGGGAATTTTAAAAATAAAAGTTAAATTGAATGATAGAAACAGTCTTTAGATAAAAGATGCTTGAGGATCTCTTTTAACAAATAATTCAATAATAATTTGTGAAAAAGGTTGAGTTCAGATGCTTCTAAACCATCCTGAGAAAAAAAAATCATATAGTAGAAACCACAAAAGTTAAAATTTAACTCTCATTACTGTTCAAAAAATCTGAAACCTATTTGTACACAAAAGAAAAATGAATATAATATAAAAAGCTTATCTGCAGTTTAACGATTATAGAATTTTTTTTTTACTTTAAGTAATTTCTATTCTTTTGACCATGAGGAAAATTTATTCATAATATATAATTTTACTTACGTAATATTTTAAATAACAGAATGCATGTAAGTTGTGATCCTTCTACTATTATGAATCCATGGTTGTTGCTCTTTAGATCGAAATGGCAGATTTGATTTTGATGAAACATTTTTCTGTTGTTCCATTAGGTTTTACAACATTCTTAACCTTTTTGCTGGCAATCATCAGGGTGAATTTAAAAATATACCACAGATACAAGCTTTGACACTCGTATGAATGTTATAAGCTTAACTTTGTAGGATTAATTACTTATCGTTGAGTGTTACGGTCTTACAAGGCCTTCTCTTAGCCAGTCATCCCTATATTTTGCTCATGTCCTCCATCTCCTTAGTCCAAGGAACTTGAGGTCTTCCTCGACGCTATCCAATAATCTCACTCTTGGTCTTCTTCTATATTGTTCCCTCCGGTTTTTCCATACAACAGGCGTTTTGATATCCTAGTTTCTAACATCTGAGATATTTGAGGTGGGTTTTTTCACAAATGATACCAGGGCTGGTCTCCCATACATTGCATGAAACACAATTCTTCCTTGATTTCCAGATTGGCCTATGTATCCTGCAGAGTATTTTCCGTTCACAGACATTGAGTATCTCAGACTTCGTAGGATTATAATCGAGTAATTTCACTTTACTTTTCATGGAGTTTATACTACCGAAAATAAGGATATAAAATAAATCAAAATCAAGCAGTGAACTGTACTTACCAAAGTTTCCAAGAGTGCCAGTTGATCCTGTGGCAGATGTATAACAATCTTCAATACCTGCCATCTGCAGAAGCTTCTTGGGTACAGGGGCACCTACAATGCCAGTTCCTCTGGGTGCTGGAATAAGACGCACTTGCACACTACCACACTTTCCTGTAACCTGGACAAAGAATACTTAAGTTGCAAACAATTCAAGTTTAACTAATACAAAATATGATTCTTTTGATTTATAAAGGCTTTCCAGATATACTTTAACCACTTTTCTTTATATATTTCATACAATAATTAGGTAGTGGATTGATTTTTCATCACTAAAGAATTGAAAAATCTAATGCTATAATGATATAAAATTTATAAGTACATTATTTAAAATCTCCTTCAGTGAATGATCGGAACAAAAAACATAATTTTATCCAGAGATTAAGTGTAAAGCAACAGTAAATGAACTTCTGATTGAATTTATTTAAGTTTCAAAATACAAATTACATTTTGATATAATTGTAAGGTTTATACAGATTAAATAGCCAATTGAATAATTTACCTTGCAAGGTACAGTGTGGGGCTTTCCGATCTTGTTACCCCAATAACCACGCCTGACTGGAACGACAGAGAGCTTAGCAAGGATAATAGCACCACGGATAGCAGTAGCCACTTCTTTGGAACATTTCACGCCCAAACCAATGTGTCCATTGTGGTCTCCAATAGCTGTCACAATAACAAAAATCAAAAAACAATATTGAATTAACTAAAACCTAAAATGACAATAAAATAATACTAACCAACAAAGGCCTTAAATCTTGTTCTCTGCCCGGCTCTAGTCTGTTTTTGAACTGGCATGATCTTCAGAACTTCATCTTTCAATACAGGGCCAATAAAAAAATCAATAATTTCAAATTCCTAAAACATTTATCTTAAATTAATTCATTAGAAAAATACAAATAATAAGATAGATAATTATCCAGTAAATTGATAGTTCTTGGGTGTGGATATCACAACTAGGTAACTGCAATTCAGCTTTGTCGATAAAAACCCAATTTAACGTTTTTTCATGATTTTGGAAGAATGTGAGACTTGAGTTTTCATTGTATTTTTGCAATCATTTCTAAATTTTATATAATTAGAAGTTTCTATAGTTCTAAAATGGAATTTTGTCCTGGTGATCAATTCACCTATTTTGGAAAATTTGAAGTAGTATCTATAAATCGCCAGCAATAGTAACTTGATTATTGCCCTTTTTTTAATCGAACCTTTCTCTACAATTTCTCCTCTTTTGCAAAATTTGTAGTTACCTAGCATTCACCGCAAGAATTGATTCTAACCTTGATGGGTAAAGAGAATAGATATATATCTTCCAGGGTTCTTATTTTTCCATCCTTGACCAGACGACCTAACTTTGTAACTGGCTGCCATTCCTTCTCTCCTTCCTTACCACGTCCTCTGCCTCTGCCACGCCCACGTCCTCTTCCTCGTGGTCCACCACGTCCACTGCCACGACTTCCGAAACCTCCTCTAAAGCCTCCTCGGCCACCGGCTGGAGCTACATCCGCCATATTTCTGAAAAATAATAACTGTTTACAAACCAGGAACACAACACAAATACAGTCAAACTTTTTTATAATTTGCAATAACTTTATTTAAAATTTTTTAGGTGGTTACACTCTTGCCTAGGTATTTAATATTTAAGTATAATTTTTGTCTCAATATTTTTCTGAGAATTTAAACAAGATCAGATGAACAATAACCCTGCCTTGTAGGGCAATAAGCAATAAAGTAAAAGTGTTTTAGATGCTTGCAAAAATTTAATGACTGCTGAACTCTTAAAATTATTTGCTGATGGCTTTAAATGACTGCTGAATTATTTGCTTAAAAATAAAAGTTTTAGATTAAAATTAAAACAAAAAAAATAGAAGCTTGAATATAACTGTACTGCCTTATTCTATTATCGTTGCACCTTAATATATGTTTTATTCCAGAATCCTATTTTGGCATCACAGATATTTATTGTTTAGATATAATTCTAATATAACTAGCAGCTTTAACAAATATTTTATATAGATTTATTTTTGTTGAAGTTGTTTCAATTAAAATTTTTTGACTAGAACTGGTTAGAATTGAGAGCTCATAAATAAAAAATATAGAACTACATTTGAATCCGCAAAAGTTGCATAACATGAGTAGAAAAAGGCCTTTCTTTTAATCTGAGTTCTCAATTGAAACCATTTATTACTTTGAGGGGAGCATGGTTGCTTAGTGAGCAAGGTGCTATGTTCCTATCTCCTGACCCTAGGTTCAAGTCCAGTTGTGAGAGATAATTATCAATTCTATAAAAATAGAGGATATTAGGATTGAGGATGGAGTCAGGCGACTATCCTGAGCAACACCCAGCCTCTATAAAGTGGGAGCTCATAACCTAGGACTAAACATCAGATATATAAATATTTAATGAGAATAACAAATTCATGTACATAAAAAACTTGAATATACGATAAAAAAAAGCTGAGAAGAATGCATGTTTAAAAAACACAACAAGAATTGAAGGACATTACTTTTTCCAGTAAGTGTAAAGAAAATATCTTAACATGGCAACTACTTAAAAAATATGCGGCCATTATACCAGGACATCCCATAACATCTAACATTTTCCTCTAAATCCAAACAAAGGCTTGGCGGAAATTACATATTTGATTGGCGGTTTGTTGGTTTATAATAAAAAAAATATGAAACAGCAAATGTTCGTTGCACGCAGAGCACTAGCGGATCCAGGATTTAATTTTTGGGGGGGGCTTCAGCCTGAAAGCGGTTTTTTTCATAAAAATAACGATAATTACTTTGGAAAAGATGAAAGAAACTAACTACCTGTATGAAATGGTGTTTAAGTGATTCCTAAAGCCCCTTTAAATGTAATTACACAAACAATAATACTTTAAGAGATACTTTTATAATATTTTTTTCGATAAAACATGGCTATATTTTACCATTTTCGAGGGAGGCTTCAGCCGGAAAGCTCCCCCCCCCCGTAGATCCGCCCCTGACGCAGAGTGAAGCCGCTGTTCCAGAAATTTGTGCTTTTGTCATCTCACCACAATGGCTGCGAATGGCGTGTGGAAAGGTTTGCTTACCCACACAAAAGTTATGTCCACAATGGAAGAGAAATTAATTATAATATTACAGGACAAAATTGTATTCAATATAATTATCCTAATGTCAAATATAATTTTAGATAGATTTAATGAATAATCTATATCAAGACAGTGTATTCTCTAATTATGAAATCTAAACGTGTTCAATTCAATTAATAGCCTATATTTCACATTCAAAAATCGTCGAATATATGCACAAAAGGAATTTAGCGGTGTGGTACGAATATTTGAAATAATTCATCAAAAATTGAACATGACTCCTAAATTTAATGAACACGTGGTCCTGAGTTGTGAATATTGTCTCCGCATTTACCAGCTATTGTAATAAAATAAACAGTCGTTAATTGCAAAAAAAATACATATATTTAGACAACTCGCTCAAATCTAACATGCCTACATATTAATTTTAAAAATAAAAATAATAACAATAATAGTAACGATCCTTACCTCAACCAGGTCCTAGCTAGTCTGAAAGGGCCCAAGTTATAAGGGTAGGTCTAGTTTAGGTAGGTACAAATTTGGAAATCGGAAACAGCCGAGAGCCCCCGATCTTGCCCGATCGTTGCAATACCTAATCTGCCGAAATAAGAAATAATAACTTTCTATTTCTTTTTTTGTTATTATTTATTCGTTTATTTTTAAATGTAAGATACCCTAAAATATTGAGAAATATAGAATACTGACATAAAATAAGTGAGTTAAAGCTTCAGACTTATGATTTCAATTTTAAGTTAATTAGAGGTCCAAAATTAAATTGAATATGGACTAAAAACTGGAAAGAGCAGGAAGATATCTGAGACCATAATGTATGCCCCCTAATTCCGCTAAAGTGTCACAAAATACAAGGTTAAAGGTAGCTCTTCGAATTGAGAACATGGTTGACTAAACTAATTTTTAAAAAAAAAGTAGAGAAAACCAGATTGGGACGAGGTTAAGCAAGACAGAAGAAAAGTACTTTCACCAACATGACATGTACAACTCTGAACTGAGCCAGAAGAAAATAGAAACATAAAGAATTAAGTCTTTGAATAAACATATGTTGCCAAATGAAGATTAATTGAAAGTTTGAGAATAAAAACAAAATGTGCTTAGAATAATTGTAATGAGGCTGTTAAAAAAGAAAAAAATTCAATAATATGAGGTTAAGCAAGCAACCCCGCTTGGGGTTCCAGTCCAAAACCAGCCTTACAAGTAAAACAGGCAACATCCTCATGGAGTATGATTTTATTAATTAATGGAGAGATATGACGAACCAGTATAGCTACTAAAAACCTTCATTAAGATACCTTTGCAATTAGATATTCAATGACTGATGTAAGTATTAGATTATTTCAAGAATGAAAGGGATAGATAAATATTAATTTTAAAAAATTACTTTATTCCCATCCACATGTGATGCCCATCCCCCGCAAGGTCGATGGAGCATAAACCTCTCCCTCCTTCCAAGATATTTGCTTCCCTCTTCTTATAACCAGTGTAAACTAAAGTTGAATTTTAAAAACTGTAGATCATATAAAATTACAATTGCTTTGGTCTTTTCCATTTTTCCCATGTTCTCTGGTTTGATACTCTGCTCTATTCTTCCACTTCCTAATTCTATTATGGACAGTTTACAGCTTTCTGAAATATTAGAGTTGGCCATCAATCCTTGCAATCCTACCGCATATTTGTCAATATATCATTGGACAAAATATAAATACCGTTTTTACTTTCCTACCTATACTAGGTAAGGAAAGTATTGCAATCGGGTCAAATTTCCGACATCCGGTTTTCGACGGATCTATACGTTTCACAACCCCCTGAGTCCGAAAAACACATTTTTAGCCAGTGGTCTGTCTGTCTGTGCCAAAATTTTCTCGGGAACTACTGAACCGATTTCGTTGCTTCTTTTTTTATTTTGTAGGGTTTTGACTACCGATGCCTGTGACAGAAATTCGGTGCTCCATGCGCAATAGTTTGCGCGCAATAAATTAAAAACACTATTTTCTATAGACTGTAGCGCAAAAATGGCTCTGACGATTTTGAATAAACTTTCCTATAATGTTCTAATCATTGTCCTTTCAATTTCTGTATATGGACTAAATTCCCGAAAAAATTCAGAAAAAAAAGTTATAAAGAAAAGAAAAATTTTAAGGGGCCTAACTCGCTAAGTATATATTATACGGTAAAATTTGTAATAAAACTTTTGAAAGGTAATTAAATTACCAACGAAACAAAAAAAAATTATTGGAATCGAACCAGTATTAGCTATGATACAGCCTATTCTATTTTTTGCACATTTTTTTAACTTATTACTTTCCTACCTATACTAGGTAAGGAAAGTATTGCAATCGGGTCAAATTTCCGATATCAGATTTTCGACGGATCTATACGTTTCACAGCCCCCCCCTGAGTCCGATAAACACGCCGTTTAGCATATCGTTTGAAAGGTAATAAAATTCCCTACAAAGCCATATAAATTGTTCATTTTGGACAATTATTAGCGAAGTTACAGCTATTCAATTTCCAATGAAAGATTACGAGTTTACTGTAGCCGCATCACACAATCTTCACTATTTCCTCTACTTTTAACAGAAATTATTGTTTGACAATACTAAGCTATAGCAAAAAGTTTTTGATCAGTAATATTAGTGAGTATCGAAATTTTTACACTGATCTACCTAAAGCCGGTTTCATTGCCTTATCTAATAAATTGTACTCAAATCTTTTGTTTGATCAATTTTCAGAAAAATAAATGTAGTTCAATTCTTTTTTGTTTCTTCATGAACATATGTAAAGATATAAAACCTTTTCTGAAATAGGTAGGAAAGTCGTGTGAGTGGACACCCAGATTTTTTATCTGAAAAATTACTTTAGGCAAACTACCAGGTTGCCAAAAATACCTTAAAATCGTTCGTGCTTCAGATAATATGCGTCCTGCCATCCCTAATATTTCGGTCAAAGGATTTACTTTAAAAGAGCTTAAGCAAACATAGTCATCAATGAATGCATTTTCACGAAGTTGATCCGTTTCTTGTGCTGTCGATCTTTTTTTTTTTAGTAGTATAAGTTACACGTTGCTAATCAAAAGTACTCATTTTATCTTATGAAATCGCAATTTACAACAAAAATAAATAAATAAAAATGACCTATGTGATATATATCATTTTAACTGTCGTGGGTTCTTTTAATATTTTGAAACTCTCGTAAAAAGCATTATAATAATATTAAAAATGATGTAATTATTTTTAGTTATAATCTTTATGGAATATTTTTTAGTAAAAAGCAGAACCGGTACCAGGACTTTAGCCACATCGTGGCAAGCTTAATTTTGTATTTTGTCACCCTTTCTTTTACACTTCCCTCTCCTATATGAGTCAACAGTTGAATAACAGATATTTTGGTAATACGTTTCTAAATAAATATCATATTATCAACTATTTCTACAGAATATATGTCAAAACGATAAAAAAACAAAAAAATATTTTCATTAAATTAAAATTAAATTTCCCTGTAGAATTAGCCACCTCCTATAGAAATAGGAAGAAGTTCTGTTCAATTTGATAAATGATATTTTTAAGGTATGATATATACATTAATGGGCATAAGGGAATGAAGGGTACTTTTATTTAACACACTATCTGTTATTCATAATTGTGAAAAATTCAAAATGTTTTTGGATAGGCGTAGCGTACGTCTAAATTTTGAGGTTCACGAATAATAGAGAATTTTTTTTATTTATAGTTATGCCATTGATAAAAAACTACACGAAGGCTAAAGGCATAACCGAACTCTTCGGTGTGTCATCAATATACCATACAGATGCTTATGACTGTCCACAAGATAGACATTCCATAATCATACACATAATGATTGAAATACCCTAAGGATGTCGTGGACGGATACACTCGCCTGTCACTGCTCGAGGACGGGCACTGTTTGGAGAGAGTGGTGGACTCATCGAATTCTCGGATCCAGGTTGTGTCAGCTACCTGATTCAGGAACTACCGCTTCTGAAAAACAAGTCCGCCGGCAGTCATCTAGTCGTCTGACCTCTTTCGACGAACTATTGCGATTAATGTTCATGATATACGGCTTTACCACACAAAGAATCATAGGCGTAGTAGCGTCAGAAAATACAGGAATACTCGCAACTTAACATTAAGTCATCAATCCATCATCGTTGGTGGAGAAGGTTCCAGTACTTTCGGCTAAAAAGACTAATATTAATATGAGATAAGTAGATGGAATAAATATGCAGAAGTCTTTAAATTACTGTAAGAAAAAAATAACAGTTAGTTAATTATTATAAACCCCTAAGAATTGCAGACAGCGCAACCACTCAAGCAAGGGTGCCAACCCTCCATTATGGTTCTCCACTTTCAGCTTACCAACCTGCCTCCAAATGGGTCTAATTAGTCCCAAGTTCCCATTTCCATGCAACCATTCGATTTCATCAATACTACTTAGTGTTTTACGTGAGTAGTAAAGTTAGGGAAAAATCTTTTCTATTAAATAAATTATTTAATTACCATTACCTTTAGGCTTCCATAACATCCTCAGATGATATAGTGGTTTTATAAGGGTTGAAAACTACTGTAATACTAATATAAGCCATGTTAACTTCTAAATTAAATAGTACTGAAACCAAGACCTTTCTTGGGTTGTTGCTACACAGGTTTTTTTTTAAATTTATTATTATTAGGGATAATAAATAAAATCCTTAAAACCACTCATCATTTGAAGTTGGTCTAACAGCAGAAGCATGATGAGAATATACTTTTGAGAGGTGAAGCATTTTTTAGTTCCACAAATTCCTAATAAATTATGTACTTTCAACTTAGTGCATAAATATACTACTGATACTTTGACGAAAATATTATTTGGCACTTGGAGCTGTCAATTTAGTTGGTATGTTCAGTGAATGCAGAACCATAGAAAGAAATCAAGAGCTCCAGGAATAATTTCCCATCCAATTGTAGCCTCTTATCAAGTATGAACAAATATATTATGTAGAGATATTACATAATGTATGTAATGTTATTTATACTTTATTTTAATGTACATTAAGAAGTTGAAAAACAAAATCTTGTAGTCCAGACCCTGGAACTGAGAACCCACCTCTCCTCGGTGCTAAGTGAATGATGTTCCAAAAGGGCAAGTCACTCCCTTTATTATAAATTATAGGGGGAAAAACCTTATACTTTACATCAGAACATAGAGTATTTGTGCAACAATAACTCATTTAGGATTTGATCTTGAGGGACTTCAGCCAGAAAGCCTCTTTTTTTATTAAATATAATTATTACTTTGGAAAAAAAGAAAAAACCAACTACCTATACAAAATGGTGTTTAAGTGATTCTTGGAGTCTTATTAAATGTTCTTACATGAACAGTAGTACTTTTAATATAGATAATATTTAGTAGAGATAATTTTTTAATATATTTTTCATAAGACATGGTAATATTTTACCATTTTGGGGAGCTTCAGCAAGAAAGTTCCCCTTTACCCCATAGATCAACCTGTGTAACTCACCACCACTTAGTGCTAAAAAAGTCATGTCTTCTCCTTTAAATATATTTGGTTCTGGTTTCAGATGGATGTAAATGTTAAGGTATTCTAATTTAAGAAACTGTTTCTTTCTTTCAATTTCATTTCTTTCTTAATAATTTAAGCAGAGCTAGTCCATCAATATCCAAGACTATATATAATAAAATATAAGTCTATATAATAAAACTGTTTAAAAAAAAAAAAATGATAAATCTATTTTAGTTATTTGCTTAGAACATAGCGTCACCTAAATATGTAAATAGCAAAATGTAATTTATTATGATCACTGAAATACCATAAGGGATAAATTCACAATGAAGCCTCATTGTCAAAATAAGTTTTTAAAATTTATTCCAAACAAACTAGGCACTGCTGAATCTATTTCACAAATTTTCTACTTTGTTTTACCCTTTACAGTACTTAAGTTGTAACTTTTGGGTACCCAATGGCCCAACAATGTGCTTTTTGTGGACCCAGTTTTAGGTCAGTAAGTTTTATTTGATTTTTTTTTCCTGTAGGAATTACATACTTCATAGTTCTTGGACTAGCCTTCTCCACCTTTTCTTATTTCTCGTCAACTGCTTTCCAGTTTCATGCATGTTGTTTTGCAACATCTTTGTTCATAAGAAAATCTCAACTTACATTACCAAATACATATCCAGCATTAGTTGCTTCCCCTTACATTATATATATAGATTTGAAAAAAATTTAATATTTACCACAATAGAATAACATTAAAGTAACCTGAAATTATATTTCTAGCCTCCTGAAGAACAATCGAGTATACTTTAATTACAAGGTTAGCCCTAACCATTATAAACATAAGTTAGATAAGTTAATTTGGGAAAAATAAATTAATATTCTAATAAAAGTTAATTTATTATTTGTATCAGATAAATTATATTATCATTAATTAGAGGAAGAGCTTAATAATCATTCATCAACAGGAACAGCTTTGGCATGATGGTTCCGCAGCAGATGATCTGAAAATTCTGCGTACGGTGCCCTAGATAATGGCACATCACGCCAGAGATCTGGCGTCAGATAACCATATGTTTTTGATATGGCTTCAAACGTAGCTTTTGCTAGAAACAAAAAAAAAAAAAATTAATATACTATCCTTTTGGATTTTTCCTGTATTTTCAGTGCAAACTTGATTTGCAAATAATTTTAATATTCTATAATATTTATCCCATAAATCAACAATGCAATGATTAACAAATTCTTTAAAACTTATAAAGTTATATATAATGTTCTTTACATAGTAAGAAGACAATGAATAAAAGAAAAATAACAATGAAGTCTTACATATTCTTTTACCGAAAAATAGTTTTACAATAAATTTCTGACAACTGAGCTCAGACCCTTTTAACCATCCTAGGAAATCAACTCCTCTGTGGAAACCGCAAAAGTTTGAACAAAATTATCATCATAGTTCAGACGATGATTAAAATAATTTGAAAAAGTAAAGAATTCACAATCTCAATATAATAAAAGTCAACTTCTCACCAGCTACCAGAAGTCCAGGACTGATATAAAAAGTATCATGCAACTTCTCATAAAAGGGAATTTTAAAAATAAAAGTTAAATTGAATGATAGAAACAGTCTTTAGATAAAAGATGCTTGAGGATCTCTTTTAACAAATAATTCAATAATAATTTGTGAAAAAGGTTGAGTTCAGATGCTTCTAAACCATCCTGAGAAAAAAAAATCATATAGTAGAAACCACAAAAGTTAAAATTTAACTCTCATTACTGTTCAAAAAATCTGAAACCTATTTGTACACAAAAGAAAAATGAATATAATATAAAAAGCTTATCTGCAGTTTAACGATTATAGAATTTTTTTTTTACTTTAAGTAATTTCTATTCTTTTGACCATGAGGAAAATTTATTCATAATATATAATTTTACTTACGTAATATTTTAAATAACAGAATGCATGTAAGTTGTGATCCTTCTACTATTATGAATCCATGGTTGTTGCTCTTTAGATCGAAATGGCAGATTTGATTTTGATGAAACATTTTTCTGTTGTTCCATTAGGTTTTACAACATTCTTAACCTTTTTGCTGGCAATCATCAGGGTGAATTTAAAAATATACCACAGATACAAGCTTTGACACTCGTATGAATGTTATAAGCTTAACTTTGTAGGATTAATTACTTATCGTTGAGTGTTACGGTCTTACAAGGCCTTCTCTTAGCCAGTCATCCCTATATTTTGCTCATGTCCTCCATCTCCTTAGTCCAAGGAACTTGAGGTCTTCCTCGACGCTATCCAATAATCTCACTCTTGGTCTTCTTCTATATTGTTCCCTCCGGTTTTTCCATACAACAGGCGTTTTGATATCCTAGTTTCTAACATCTGAGATATTTGAGGTGGGTTTTTTCACAAATGATACCAGGGCTGGTCTCCCATACATTGCATGAAACACAATTCTTCCTTGATTTCCAGATTGGCCTATGTATCCTGCAGAGTATTTTCCGTTCACAGACATTGAGTATCTCAGACTTCGTAGGATTATAATCGAGTAATTTCACTTTACTTTTCATGGAGTTTATACTACCGAAAATAAGGATATAAAATAAATCAAAATCAAGCAGTGAACTGTACTTACCAAAGTTTCCAAGAGTGCCAGTTGATCCTGTGGCAGATGTATAACAATCTTCAATACCTGCCATCTGCAGAAGCTTCTTGGGTACAGGGGCACCTACAATGCCAGTTCCTCTGGGTGCTGGAATAAGACGCACTTGCACACTACCACACTTTCCTGTAACCTGGACAAAGAATACTTAAGTTGCAAACAATTCAAGTTTAACTAATACAAAATATGATTCTTTTGATTTATAAAGGCTTTCCAGATATACTTTAACCACTTTTCTTTATATATTTCATACAATAATTAGGTAGTGGATTGATTTTTCATCACTAAAGAATTGAAAAATCTAATGCTATAATGATATAAAATTTATAAGTACATTATTTAAAATCTCCTTCAGTGAATGATCGGAACAAAAAACATAATTTTATCCAGAGATTAAGTGTAAAGCAACAGTAAATGAACTTCTGATTGAATTTATTTAAGTTTCAAAATACAAATTACATTTTGATATAATTGTAAGGTTTATACAGATTAAATAGCCAATTGAATAATTTACCTTGCAAGGTACAGTGTGGGGCTTTCCGATCTTGTTACCCCAATAACCACGCCTGACTGGAACGACAGAGAGCTTAGCAAGGATAATAGCACCACGGATAGCAGTAGCCACTTCTTTGGAACATTTCACGCCCAAACCAATGTGTCCATTGTGGTCTCCAATAGCTGTCACAATAACAAAAATCAAAAAACAATATTGAATTAACTAAAACCTAAAATGACAATAAAATAATACTAACCAACAAAGGCCTTAAATCTTGTTCTCTGCCCGGCTCTAGTCTGTTTTTGAACTGGCATGATCTTCAGAACTTCATCTTTCAATACAGGACCAATAAAAAAATCAATAATTTCAAATTCCTAAAACATTTATCTTAAATTAATTCATTAGAAAAATACAAATAATAAGATAGATAATTATCCAGTAAATTGATAGTTCTTGGGTGTGGATATCACAACTAGGTAACTGCAATTCAGCTTTGTCGATAAAAACCCAATTTAACGTTTTTTCATGATTTTGGAAGAATGTGAGACTTGAGTTTTCATTGTATTTTTGCAATCATTTCTAAATTTTATATAATTAGAAGTTTCTATAGTTCTAAAATGGAATTTTGTCCTGGTGATCAATTCACCTATTTTGGAAAATTTGAAGTAGTATCTATAAATCGCCAGCAATAGTAACTTGATTATTGCCCTTTTTTTAATCGAACCTTTCTCTACAATTTCTCCTCTTTTGCAAAATTTGTAGTTACCTAGCATTCACCGCAAGAATTGATTCTAACCTTGATGGGTAAAGAGAATAGATATATATCTTCCAGGGTTCTTATTTTTCCATCCTTGACCAGACGACCTAACTTTGTAACTGGCTGCCATTCCTTCTCTCCTTCCTTACCACGTCCTCTGCCTCTGCCACGCCCACGTCCTCTTCCTCGTGGTCCACCACGTCCACTGCCACGACTTCCGAAACCTCCTCTAAAGCCTCCTCGGCCACCGGCTGGAGCTACATCCGCCATATTTCTGAAAAATAATAACTGTTTACAAACCAGGAACACAACACAAATACAGTCAAACTTTTTTATAATTTGCAATAACTTTATTTAAAATTTTTTAGGTGGTTACACTCTTGCCTAGGTATTTAATATTTAAGTATAATTTTTGTCTCAATATTTTTCTGAGAATTTAAACAAGATCAGATGAACAATAACCCTGCCTTGTAGGGCAATAAGCAATAAAGTAAAAGTGTTTTAGATGCTTGCAAAAATTTAATGACTGCTGAACTCTTAAAATTATTTGCTGATGGCTTTAAATGACTGCTGAATTATTTGCTTAAAAATAAAAGTTTTAGATTAAAATTAAAACAAAAAAAATAGAAGCTTGAATATAACTGTACTGCCTTATTCTATTATCGTTGCACCTTAATATATGTTTTATTCCAGAATCCTATTTTGGCATCACAGATATTTATTGTTTAGATATAATTCTAATATAACTAGCAGCTTTAACAAATATTTTACATAGATTTATTTTTGTTGAAGTTGTTTCAATTAAAATGTTTTGACTAGAACTGGTTAGAATTGAGAGCTCATAAATAAAAAATATAGAACTACATTTGAATCCGCAAAAGTTGCATAACATGAGTAGAAAAAGGCCTTTCTTTTAATCTGAGTTCTCAATTGAAACCATTTATTACTTTGAGGGGAGCATGGTTGCTTAGTGAGCAAGGTGCTATGTTCCTATCTCCTGACCCTAGGTTCAAGTCCAGTTGTGAGAGATAATTATCAATTCTATAAAAATAGAGGATATTAGGATTGAGGATGGAGTCAGGCGACTATCCTGAGCAACACCCAGCCTCTATAAAGTGGGAGCTCATAACCTTGTGAAAAGGCCTGATTTTGGCCATGCTGTTTGCACAACTCTTTGCCTAGAATTAGTATTTACCTAAAAAGTACTGAATCCAAGATCCATTATGGATTGTACTTGCATAGTTTTGATTATTTAACTAGCTACTGGGTAAAATCAATGTGAAGGCAACAATAAAAAACAAAACACCTTTTGCTAGAAACATGGCATTAAAAACTGAGCAGAAATCAAATCAACATTCAGAATTTTTCATGGATCATTACATAGTCATCAATAATTTTTTCTGATAAATATTCATGATCCAAGTAGGACTAAACATCAGATATATAAATATTTAATGAGAATAACAAATTCATGTACATAAAAAACTTGAATATACGATAAAAAAAAGCTGAGAAGAATGCATGTTTAAAAAACACAACAAGAATTGAAGGACATTACTTTTTCCAGTAAGTGTAAAGAAAATATCTTAACATGGCAACTACTTAAAAAATATGCGGCCATTATACCAGGACATCCCATAACATCTAATGCTGGGCCCACACTACAGGCAAACTCGGTTTGGCAAAATTTCTGGCAAACTTGCGGCAAAATAAGGAACTAATCGAAGCTCGTTAACCATGGAAAATGTGCTCAGTAGGACGGAGTTAGTCCAAGCAAACAACATGGCCCTTCTAGAATTGCCGTGGGATTGACTGCTACTTTTGGTTATGTCTTCTATAAAAAAAAGCAAGTAGAAGAAAATAAGTGGAGAAAAAAAAGAAGATGACAGATGTCGAAAATTCATGAGAATCATACAAGGTAAGCATAAAATTGATCTTAGTTTTCCTTATTAATATCAGTTGTTTATTTCTTTGCCATGACATTTCTCTATAAATAAATTTTACCTTGTTTTTCAAAATATATATCTGTAAAGCTAATTAACGCGATTTTATGTAATTTTTCACACACAATTTTCGAATGTCAATTTCCTTCCATTAAACATAGTCAATTAATAATTATCTAACCAGTGAAAATTCTTGATATATCCTCCGTTTACTGCATTCAATTCATGCACTATGTGCATATTTGATATAGGTTACTTTCAAGATTTTTTAAAATAAATTTTGACTTTATTTACCAATACAAAAACACTGTATGGGCATGGAAATGAAACAAACCCTTTTATATATCAATTATACTTACAAGAAGCACACAATTTTCTGATTTTATAAAGAAAAAGATGTTCAAAGTTCTTGATTACTTAAAGGAATAATGAATTTTCACTTAATTACTTTGCAATGAGCTGCCAATATTTTTTCAATTGTTTGATTCAAGGAATGCATTTAAAAATTCTTTTCTCCATTTATTTATGAGGTTCTTTGATTTATTGTATAGACATTTTTTACAATTTAGTGAATGGTTAATTCCTCTTTTACTAAATTTGCAAGTGTTACTTTATTATTTTTCAATTCAAACAATCAATTAAGTCTGTTGTAAGTTAATTTAGTTCTATTATCTTTTCTAACGTCCAACTTAAGTACATCATCGCAAAGGAAACAATGGACAAGGGGTGTTAATTATTTAGCATTTAACTGGTTATTTATATTTAGTTTATTGGAAGTTCATTGTTAGTTTTCGATATCCCTCCTAGTCTATGATTAAGTTATTTTTTTTAATACTTTTTCATATAGCAAAACAATGTACATACATAGGGTAATGACTATAAAGAGAAAATGCCCTATGATGCCTTAGCCATTCTGTCTTGTTTCCTTAACCCTCCACATTATCTGTTTACCCATAACAAATTATTTATTTTCTTCTGTTATGAATTTGATTCCATTGTTTCCTATTTCAATTAAGGATTAGTTTTGTTTTTTCCTCGACTTTCATTATTAATGTAAATGTTACATAGCTTTTATTTGTTCTCTGTAAAATTGAGTCTTAAAGTGTGCAAGACATAGACCCTCCTTTAAAAATGAAAATCTCAACTAAAGGTGTTATAAGCATGGCAAAAAATAGAAGGGAAAAAATTATAACGAAATTAAAAAATCTGATTTTTTAGTTGGATGATACCAGGCCTAAAATTGGTAATTTTTTTTTTTCAGCATTTCTCTACTGTTGAGTGTGAACATGAAGGACAGGCTGAAGTACTCGATGATTCATCTTTATTGAACAACAGTATGTATTGCAGCCTAAGACAAAAAAAATCAAACAAAGGCGAAGAGGAAATTATGGCCCCGTTCAATAAACTTGTCCAAATAATAGAAAAACAGTGCGGAAATACAAATAAACCCAAAACAATTGCACAGAATTATGGGTCCATGTTAGGAGAAGGGTTGGACCAATTACCTCAACCAGAACAAAGTTTGTGCATATGTGAAATGGAACGAGGCTTGGGGAAGATGTGTACGGACTTTGTGGAATAAAAATATTTGTAATAATGAAACCAGCACTAGTTTAAACAAAATGGCAGCCTGTGCCCGTGGTATATTGCGAATGCACCAAAAAGAGTGATTTCCCAGCAACATGCTGGGCTGGACCATTTAAAAAATATAAAACAGACACTTTTTCTGTAAATACTAGTAAGGTTGTACCTCCAAAAAGAGATATTATTAATAAAGCCTTATTAAAGGTGTTTGAAGAAGATGGAGAATAATCCAGTAAATTATTAGAATAATCATTAGTTATTATTCAGCTTTTTCTGATGCATTTAAAAATGCTTTATTTGTAATGTTATATTCCTTTATTCATGATTTTGTATAAACAAAAACATATCTTGTATTCATTAATTTGTGTGTTGTATTAATTCATTTATATTTTGTATTGTATATTTGAACCTGAAAATATTTATTTGTTCATTAATAGAATTTCTATTTTGTATAATAATAACAAAGTTAAGATATAAAGATTAATTTTCTAGCAACATTATAATTATTAAATTTAGTTTATGTATATGATTTATTATATTTTGTAAATATATGGGTTGTATGTATTATAAATAACATCTTCTATCATTTCCCTTCAAACATATATATTGCAACTTATCTGTAAGTAACCAATAAATGCTAGGTATATGTCAAATTTCTAAAATTAAAAATGCGAATAACAAAACAAAGGCAGTCTCACTATGTGGTTAAAATTTCCACACTTAGACTTAATTGTTATTTTAATCAGACAATGTTTTATACAAATATAACTTTTTTAGGCTTAGGTTAAATATCTCCAAAGTGATATGATGTAAACACCCAAAAATGTTGGAAATTTACCATTAAACATAATGATATATGTTGTAGTCAGTAAAAGAAAGTAATGGCTGATTATTTATTGAAGTAGGCTTAAAATTTGGCACTGAATGATGTTAGTCTCTAACCATGATACAGTCATTTAATTACAAATATAGTATTGTATTATGGTGTTTCAATATGTGCTTAAAATGTTATTAATGCAACTTTATTAGAGTCTAGGTTAGTAATTTTGTGAGTTGTTTGGTTTTATTTGAACTGAAGATATAGAAAGATAAAAAAAAACAGATATAGATTAACACTAATGTTTGTGAAATGTAAAATTAGTTGACAGACCGATACAAATATGGGCACTAAAAATGAAACTGATCATTTTAAAAAAATAATGATTACTTGTTTTCAACTCTCTAAAGTAGAATAAGCATAGGTTAAAAAATAAATAAATTTTGAACTCTTTTTTTATATTGACTAAATAATATGTGAAAATGGATATTATTTTATTTTAATGTAATGCGAAGTATTGGGATCATTAAAAATTTTAACTCTGAGTTTTCAATTGAAAACATGTAGGATTCTGTAAGTCCTCCCCTCCATAAAAAAAACTTTTTGCTTAATGGTTTTTTTGTGTAAATGCAGAATCTAGCTAAAAAATGAAAAGTTCAGTGATTATAATTATTTATTAAGGTAGATTATATTTATTAAGGTAAGGTATGGCAGCGATGTTAGGGCAAATTGTTGGCTGAAATAATATTACCAAAAGTGGAACTTGACATAATTGGTTTTATAAAGTATTTCAATTCAACTATAAATAGGAAATAAACAATGAAGAGTAGTATTAAATGAAGAAGAAACATAAAATGGAATAATTAGATATGAATAATAAAATGTAATTAGATGAATTAACAAAAGCTTAGTTTATGATAATAAAAGGTAATGAATAAGTACGAATGGTTATGATATATATACCTGACACACAAAAAGATGATAAGTACAAATTAGCAAATATATGGAAATATTATAATAAATATATATAAGTAATGAAAAATGGGAATAACAAGTAATGGATTAAAAGTTTTGATATTTAAAATATATTATGTAAAAATGTTCAAAGATATAATATGTTATATTTCATTATTTAATTTTATTTATATGAACCCTTCCGCTAACAAACTTCCATAATTCATTTAACGGCAAATAATATCTTAATTTAATTTTTGTAGTTTATAATGATTTGTTTGTTATTACTGAAAGACAGAAAGTTGGTTGCACAGAAAATCTTGATTTTGAAAAAAATTCGATTAAACTCGTATATCATTGTATAATTAAGTGGTCTTTAATATCATTGAGGTCTTATCCCCATTAATGTCACTTTACATAGCTTAAATGCCTAAATGTTCATGTTTCATCCTCTAAAGTATCTTTAATTTGATTAATTTTTAATAATTAACCATCTCTCTTTATTAAGAATTACGAAAAAATGCTAAATATAACTTTTGAAAGAATTTGATAATTGAAAAATGGAGAAAAAAAGGGAAAATGTGTATTGAGGATGAAAATGAATTTCCGGAAATACTTGTCAGAAGTTATATCGTTGGAAAGCGGATAATTTTAGAAAAAAACAATATGAAATATAGAAAGTAATGGAGAGAGATTATTATAAATAATAATTTGTGTAAACTAATATTATTTAACGGAAATCACATTTTTTCAAGGAAATTAAATAAATGAAATTTACTAACTAAACTTAAACTGTTTTTAAGTTTGAAAAAAAGTATTTAAAATTCACCTAATCAACGCAATGTTCTTGTTAAAAAAGATATTTCATAGTACTAATGTGAAAGAAGTGAAATATAAAAATATTTCATGGATGTATAAAGCCTATGTTTATAACCTTAAATACATTTACTATAGTTTTAATAATTCTAAATCTGATATTATATTTAAATAATTAGGTATCAACGTCCGTTGGTCGTTGTATAACATTTAAAAAAAAATTAAATTAGTGAGTAATTTGATGAATTTTCCCTTTGTTAAATTAGTGTAAAAACTTTTGAGCTATCTATGACAGGCGATGAAAATCTCGTAATCTCCTTGTAGTAAACTTTACAATGGAAAATAACAGTTTAATAACTAATAGGCGTAGAATCCATAATCATTTATAGGTTGAATATAGAGATATACTTTAAAATCTCTCTAGACATATGTATATTGCTCAGAGACCGGAGTTATGTGGTTTACGAAAAAATATGGAGTAGGGAGGTTTTTATTATCTACCGTTGATATAATTAATAGGGTTTCTGTTATTTTAGTGATATTAATGAATTGTTAGCTGTAAACTTTAAGCTATAGACCCGTTAAAAGTGCACTTCAAAAATTTTATAATTGCTCAACATTTCCAGAAAATAATTTCTATTCAAAGTAGAAAGGTAAGTGAAAGTTGTATGTTGTGCGCACTAATTTTGTTTTATTCCGGATATTGCAAAAAAAAGCGGAAAATGGAAGTTTCTGTGTCAGCCAATCACAGTGGCTATTCAATGCATCACTAGCGTAGCGCAACGGCCATAATGCAAAACTTGCTTGGATTTTGCCTAAGTTTTCCATTCCGGATGGATATGCAACAAACCGGGGTAAACAGCCCATTACCTTCCACCAGCTGGTCAAAATATCCCCACCACCTTCTCCCACTCTCGCCCTTTCCTTTGTTCTCTACGACAGTGGCGCTAGCAAACTCGGGCAAATTCCCATAAAACTGAGGCAAAATGCGGGAATTTGCCTCGATTTGCCTGTAGTGTGGGCCCAGGGTAACATTTTCCTCTAAATCCAAACAAAGGCTTGGCGGAAATTACATTTTGATTGGCGGTTTGTTGGTTTATAATAAAAAAAATATGAAACAGCAAATGTTCGTTGCACGCAGAGCACTAGCGGATCCAGGATTTAATTTTTGGGGGGGCTTCAGCCCGAAAGCGGTTTTTTTCATAAAAATAACGATAATTACTTTGGAAAAGATGAAAGAAACTAACTACCTGTATGAAATGGTGTTTAAGTGATTCCTAAAGCCCCTTTAAATGTAATTACACAAACAATAATACTTTAAGAGATACTTTTATAATATTTTTTTCGATAAAACATGGCTATATTTTACCATTTTGGGGGGAGGCTTCAGCCGGAAAGCTCCCCCCCCCCGTAGATCCGCCCCTGACGCAGAGTGAAGCCGCTGTTCCAGAAATTTGTGCTTTTGTCATCTCACCACAATGGCTGCGAATGGCGTGTGGAAAGGTTTACTTACCCACACAAAAGTTATGTCCACAATGGAAGAGAAATTAATTATAATATTACAGGACAAAATTGTATTCAATATAATTATTCTAATGTCAAATATAATTTTAGATAGATTTAATGAATAATCTATATCAAGACAGTGTATTCTCTAATTATGAAATCTAAACGTGTTCAATTCAATTAATAGCCTATATTTCACATTCAAAAATCGTCGAATATATGCACAAAAGGAATTTAGCGGTGTGGTACGAATATTTGAAATAATTCATCAAAAATTGAACATGACTCCTAAATTTAATGAACACGTGGTCCTGAGTTGTGAATATTGTCTCCGCATTTACCAGCTATTGTAATAAAATAAACAGTCGTTAATTGCAAAAAAAATACATATATTTAGACAACTCGCTCAAATCTAACATGCCTACATATTAATTTTAAAAATAAAAATAATAACAATAATAGTAACGATCCTTACCTCAACCAGGTCCTAGCTAGTCTGAAAGGGCCCAAGTTATAAGGGTAGGTCTAGTTTAGGTAGGTACAAATTTGGAAATCGGAAACAGCCGAGAGCCCCCGATCTTGCCCGATCGTTGCAATACCTAATCTGCCGAAATAAGAAATAATAACTTTCTATTTCTTTTTTTGTTATTATTTATTCGTTTATTTTTAAATGTAAGATACCCTAAAATATTGTATTTTTTTTCAATCCAGTAACTAATGGCATGTATCGGCTATCCAAAAATGTGGCTATACAGTACTTCGAATCAAGTATCTGAGTACTGAAGTAATCGTTTCATTTATATGAAGTATAAATTAAATGCATGTATATAAAAAAATATACAATTATTTTCCAGGCTGTGGCGTATCTTGGGGGTTGGTGGAAGGGGAGCACGGCCCGGGGTCGGCTTACTTCAAAGGCCCCTCGACTTAGATTTTTAAAGTATCTTTATTGCAAAACAATTATATACGTTTTGTTATCAGAAGGGGATTTTATTATTTTTTATTTTGATTATTATATATTGTTTTAATGGTCAGGTTTGCCAACGAAGCCAGGACGATTTCAAATATACAGCTGTGTGTTCATGCAGGCATTTAAAAAAAAAAAAAAAGAGAAAGAAAGAAAAAAAAATCAGAACAAAAATTTGTCTTCCGTTTAACGCTACAGACATCGCGGAACAAATTTGATTTCATGTCCTACCACTTAACGAACTAAAAAGATTTTGCCTCGAATGGGGAGGAACATTTTCGTTAATTTTTTCAAGTAGAGGGTGTCCTTTTTTCGTAATTAGTTTCTTTAAAGATGTTGAAATACTAAAAAACATAAAAGTCGATATCAAACATAAAAATTATTTTTTATATCTGTTGATATTTTATTTTTAATATTTTATATGTTTTTAGAAGGGGACAGCTGTCCCACCTAGTCTTTCTCATCTCCCCTTGCCTGAGTTTTGTTATTTTTTAAATTGGCAATTTAGCACGGACATCTCAGAAACTGCAAGATAGTCTAAAAACGAAAATCTTCAATATCAGGGGCTGATCTACGGGAGGGGACGGGAGCTTTCAGGCTGAAGCTCCTCCACCCTCCCCCTCACCCCCCTCCCCCCAAATTGTAAAACATTACCATATCTTATGGAAAAAATATTAAAAAATTATGTCTAAAAGTGTTATTATTCATGTAATTACATTTAATTGGACTTCATGAATCACTTAAACACCATTTCTTATAGGTTGTTAGTTTCTTTCTATTTTTTCCGAAGTAATTAGCATTATATAAATTAAAAATATATGTTTTGGGCTGAAGCCTCCCCCACCAAAAATTAAATCCTGGTTCCGCTACTGGTCAATATTGTTGCAAATCTTCAGTTTAACTTTTTATAGAATGTCTTTATCACTAGGAGCATGGTTTCCATGATACAACCAGCAAATAAAAAAAAGTGACATTTTGGTTACCCTCTCCCTCCCCCACATTTGGCTCACTACCTAGGAGTGGGAACTCTAAATTTGTCCCAACAATGTCTTGAACCTCATAAATAGGATTACTTTCATTTTCCTCTATAATCGTTCATTGAATGGACTAATAGTTGAACAAATCAACTATAAAAGAGATATGTTTTTTTATGAAAAAGTATTGATAATATTATTATGGTACTAGTGCAGATTTCACAGTAAATTCATTTTAATAATGGCATGTTCAATTTAATCCACAAATGGATGAAATCCCAGATCTAGTGTAAAATGGTTCAATAATTTTTTTTATTTTTTTATTCTTAATATTGTTATTTAAAATAATTAAATAACATTCTCTAATATTCTTCTGTTTTTTTTTTTACAATGGTAATATCTTTTTATAATACAATAAACTTTTCCCCAAGGGAATTAAAGCCTTCTAAATTTATTCAATTTATTTTATCGTAATAACTTTTCGAGCCTGTTGGCTCATTTTCTAGTTTTTCTTATTTTTTTCTGTCTGCATATTTCCAAAAACTGATGGTTAGTTTATTTTTTAGTTAGTTTATTAATTAAGTATGATGGGAGGTAGCCAAACTGTATAATACTGATTTCTCACACTGAGGAGCAAACCTGGTTCTGTTAATGGTTTGGCACAAGAAGTTTCCTTTTCTCAAAGATGACAACCTTCCTCTGCCAGGACCTAGGGTTTCCCATATTGCGGCATACCACTTTACTTCACTCTGCCCTGTCACTTTTACAGTAACTTCTAGTCACAGTGCAGTAAAGGAAATATTTTATTAATTTTTTTTCTTTAGTAAGTTTTGAGAATATAACTACATAATTAAAACGATTAATAACAATTACACTATAAAACGGTTGTTATGGGATAGTAATTTTGCTGCGTACATCAGACATGCAGAGCTGTAAATACTCTTTCATCTTAGAAGGAGAATTTCATTATACTAAAAACTTTTTTATCATGTTGTTTTATCTTGAACAACATTTCAATCCAGTTGGTTTGTTTTCTTATTCATCTTTGGTTTTTTTCCTTATTTATCTTTTCTTTTTTTTCTTTATTTATATTTCCAAACATCATGTTCTTATAATTTTTGCTTTTCAATATTAATACTAATTTTTTCATAAAAACATATAGATATTTGTTTTAAAATAAAATTTGGATTGATAATAAACTCTGACATTTTAATTTGAACATTACACCTTATTATATTCTCTATTGCTTAGACTGGCAACAGGAATTCATTAAGGATAAGTAGTTTAAGTATAAGTATATTTAGTTTCATTAAGGATAAACTAACAGTCAGTTTTTGGAAATATGCAGACAGAAAAAAATAAGAAAAATTAGAAAATGAGCCAACAGGCTCGAAAAGTTATTACGATAAAATAAATTGAATAAATTTAGAAGGCTTTAATTTCCTTGGGGAAAAGTTTATTGTATTATAAAAAGATATTACCATTGTAAAAAAAAAACAGAAGAATATTGGAGAATGTTATTTAATTATTTTAAATAATAATATTAAGAATAAAAAAATAAATAAGGCCTTCTCCACCTTTTCTTATTTTGGACAACTGCTTTCCAGTTTCATGCATGTTGTTTTGCAACATCTTTGTTCATAGGAAAATCTCAACTTATATTACCATATACACTACTCTATGCCTTCGCGGTAATATAGTCCAGCATTAGTAGCTTTCCTTTATATTATATACATATAAAAAAAAATTAATATTTACCACAATAGAATCCATTAAAGTAACCTGAAATAGTTGAAATTATATTTCTAGCTTCCTGAAGAACAATCAAGTATACTTTAATTTCAAGGTTAGCCCTGAGCATTATAAATATAAGTTAAAAAAGTTAATTTGGGAAAAATAAATTAATATTCTAATAAAAGTTCATTTATTATTTGTCTCTTGATAGATTACATTATCATGATAGACAATAATCATTCATTAAGAGAAAGAGCTTTGGCATTATGGTTCCACAGCAGATGATCCGAAAATTCTGCATATGGTGCCCTAGACAATGGCACATCACGCCAGAGATCAGGCGTCAGATAACCATATGTCTTTGCTATGGCTTCAAACGTAGCTTTTGCTAGAAACAAAAAAAAAAATTAATATACTATCCTTTTGGATTTTTCCTGTATTTTCAGTGCAAACTTGATTTGCAAATAATTTTAATATTCTATAATATTTATCCCACAAATCAACAATGCAATGATTAACAAATTCTTTAAAACTTATAAAGTTATATATAATGTTCTTTACATAGTAAGAAGACAATGAATAAAAGAAAAATAACAATGAAGTCTTACATAATCTTTTACCGATAAATAGTTTTACAATAAATTTCTGACAACTGAGCTCAGACCCTTTTAACCATCCTAGGAAATCAACTCCTCTGATGGAAACCGCAAAAGTTTGAACAAAATTATCATCATAGCTCAGACGATGATTAAAATAATTTGAAAAAGTAAAGAATTCACAATCTCAATATAATAAAAGTCAACTTCTCACCAGCTACAAGAAGTCCTGGGCTGATATAAAAAGTATCATGCAACTTCTCATAAAAGGGAATTTTAAAAATAAAAGTTAAATTGAATGATAGAAACAGTCTTTAGATAAAAGATGCTTGAGGATCTCTTTTAACAAATAATTCCATAATAATTTGTGAAAAAGGTTGAGTTCAGATGCTTCTAAACCATCCTGAGAAAAAAAAATCATATAGTAGAAACCACAAAAGTTAAAATTTAACTCTCATTACTGTTCAAAAAATCTGAAACCTATTTGTACACAAAAGAAAAATGAATATAATATAAAAAGCTTATCTGCAGTTTAACGATTATAGAATTTTTTTTTACTTTAAGTAATTTCTATTCTTTTGGCCATGAGGAAAATTTATTCATAATATATAATTTTATTTATGTAATATTTTAAATAACAGAATGCATGTAAGTTGTGATCCTTCTACTATTATGAATCCATGGTTGTTGCTCTTTAGATCGAAAGGGCTGATTTGATTTTGATGAAACATTTTTCTGTTGTTCCATTAGGTTTTACAATATTCTTAACCTTTTTGCTGGCAATCAGGTGAATTTAAAAATATGCCACGAATACAAGCTTTGACGCTCATATGAATGTTAGAAGCTTAACTTGGTAGGATTACTTACTTATCTGGGACATTTGAGGTGGTTTTTTTCACAAAGGATACCAGGTTTGGCCTCCCATACATTGCATGAAACTCACAATTCTTCCTGAATTGCCAGGTGCCATTTTCTCTAATTGGCCTATCTATCCTGCAGAGTATTTTCCGTTCACAGACATTGAGTATCTCAGACTTCGTAGGATTATAATCGAGTAATTTCACTTTAATTTTCATGGAGTTAATACTACTGAAAATAAGCATATAAAATAAATCAAAATCAAGCAGTGAACTGTACTTACCAAAGTTTCCAAGAGTGCCAGTTGATCCTGTGGCAGATGTATAACAATCTTCAATACCTGCCATCTGCAGAAGCTTCTTGGGTACAGGGGCACCTACAATGCCAGTTCCTCTGGGTGCTGGAATAAGACGCACTTGCACACTACCACACTTTCCTGTAACCTGGACAAAGAATACTTAAGTTGCAAACAATTCAAGTTCAACTAATACAAAATATGATTCTTTTAATTTATAAAGGCTTTCCAGATATACTTTAATCACTTCTCTTTATATATCTCATACCATAATTAGATAGTGAGTTGATTTTTCATGACTAAAGCCTTGAAAAATGTAATATTGTAATGATATAGAATTTATAAGTACATTATTTAAAATCTCTTTCAATGTATGATCGGAACAAAAAACATAATTTTATCCAGAGATTAAGTGTAAAGCAACAGTAAATGAACTTTCTGATTGAATTTATCTAAGTTTCAAAATACAAATTACATTTTGATATAATTGTAAGGTTCAGAGATTAAATAGCCAATTGAATAATTTACCTTGCAAGTTACAGTGTGAGGCTTTCCGATCTTCTTACCCCAATACCCATGCCTGACTGGAATGACAGAGAGCTTAGCAAAGATAGGTGCTCCAGTACCTAAGAAGCTTCTACAGATCGCAGATATTGAAGATTATTATACATCTACCAGAGGATCAACTGGCACGCTTGGAAACTTTGGTCTGAAGTCTGAGAGATCCAATGTCTACGAACAGAAAATACTTTGCAGGATACATAGACAATGCTAAGTATAAGGATGCTAGAAACTAGGATATCAAGACACCTGTTGTATGGAAAAATCAGAGGGAACGTACAGAAGAAGACCAAGAGTGAGATTGTTGGATAACATCGAGGAAGACCTCAAGTTGCTTGGAATAATTAGATGAAGTACATGAGCAAAAGATAGTAATGACTGGCATAAAGTCCTTAAGAAGACTCAGGCCCTTATAGGGCCGTAACACTCAACGATAAGTAAGTAATTCTACCAAGTTAAGCTTCCACCATTCATATGAGCGTCAAAGGTTGTATTCATAGCATATTTTTAAATTCACCTGATATTTGCAAGCAAAAAGGTTAAGAATGTTGTAAAACCTTATGGAACAAAAGAAAAATGTTTCATCAAAATCAAATCAGCACTTTCTATCTGAAGAGCAACCGTGGACTCATAATAGCAGAAAGATCACAATTTACATGCATTCTGTTATTAAAAATATTACATAAGTAAAATCATATATTATGAATAAATTTTGCCCATGGTCAAAAGAATAGAATTTACTTAAAATAAAAATAAAATCTACAATTGTTAATATCTTCTTACTATGTAAAGAATATTATACATAACTTAATAAGTTTTAAAGAATTTGTTAATCATTGCATTGTTGATTTATGGGATAAATATTATAGAGTATTAAAATTATTTGCAAATCAAGTTTGCACTGAAAATACAGGAAAAATCCAAAAGGATAGTATATTAATTTTTTTTTTTTGTTTCTAGCAAAAGCTACGTTTGAAGCCATATCAAAGACATATGGTTATCTGACGCCTGATCTCTGGCGTGATGTTCCATTGTCTAGGGCACCGTACGCAGAATTTTCGGATCATCTGCTGCGGAACCATAATGCCAAAGCTCTTCCTGTTGATGAATGATTATTGTCTATCATGATAATGTAATCTATCAAGAGACAAATAATAAATGAACTTTTATTAGAATATTAATTTATTTTTCCCAAATTAACTTTTCTAACCTATGTTTATAATGATCAGGGCTAACCTTGTAATTAAAGTAATTTTAATTACAAGGTTAGCTCTTAATAGTTTATTAATATATATATATATATATATATATATATATATATATATATATATATATATATATATATATATATATATATATATATTTGTATGTATATTAATAAATTATATATATATATTAATAAATAAATAAATAAAATAAAATAAATATTTTAATAAAATTTTATATATATAAATAAATATATTAATAAAATTTTATATATATATAAATAAAATAAATAAATATATTAATAAAATTTTATATATAAGGGGAAGAAACTAATGCAGGACTATATTACCGCTAATGCATAGAGTTTTGTATATGATAATTTATTATTTATTTATTTATCTATATTAGTATTAGAGTAGTTGTCAACCCTATTAAAACCACCAAATCATGTGAGGATGGTATGAATGCCTAAAGGTAATGGCAATTAAATAATTTATTTAATTGAAAAGATGTTTCCCTAACTTTACTACTCACGTAAAACACTAAATTGTATTGATGAAATCGAATGGTTGCATGGAAATGGGAACTTGGGACTAATTAGACCCATTTGGAGGCAGGTTGGTACGCTGATAGGGGAGAACCATATTGGAGGGTTGGCATTGTTGCTTGAGTAGTTGTGCTGTCTGCAATTCTAAGTGGTCTATAATAATTAACTAACTGTTATTTTTTTCTTACATACAGTAATTTCTCGACCTTTGACGCTCATATGAACGGTGGAATTTTAACTTTGTAGGATTACTTACTGTTGAGTGTTACGGTCTTATAAGGGCCTGGCCTTCTCAAAGACTTTAAGCCAGTCATTCCTATATTTTGCTCATGTCCTTCATCTCCTCAGTCCAAGCAACTTGAGGTCTTCCTCGACGTTATAAAACAATCACTCTTGGTCTTCTTCTATATCGTTCCCTCTGGTTTTTCCATATCTGAGCCATTTGAGGTGGGTTTTTTCACAAAGGATACCAGGTATGGTCTCCCATACATTGCATGAAACTCACAATTCTTCCTTAATTGCTACGTGCCATTTTCTCTAATTGGCCTATGTATCCTGCAAAGTATTTTCTGTTCGTAGACATTGGGTCTCTCAGACTTCGTAGGATTATAATCGAGTTTTTCACTTTACTTTTCATGGAGTTTATACTACTGAAAAGTAATGGAGCTTCTTAGGTACAGGGACACCTACAATGCCAGTCCCTCTGGGTGCTGGAATAAGATGCAGTTGCACACTACCACTCTTTCCTGTAACCTGGACAAAGAATACTTAAGTTGCAAACAATTCAAGTTCAACTAATACAAAATATGATTCATATAATTTATAAAGGCTTTTCTGATAAAGGTACATATGCTTTCATCACTTCTCTTTATATAACTCCTACAATAATTAGATGGTGGGTTGATTTTTCATCACTAAAGCCTTGAAAAATCTAATATTATAATGATATAAAAAGTACATTATTTAAAATCTCCTTCAATGATTGATCGGAACAAAAAACCTCATTTTTTCAAAAAAACCTATCCAGAAATTAAGTGTAAAGCAACTGTAAATGAACTTTGTGATTGAATTTATCTAAGTTTCAAAATGCAAATTACATTTTGATATAATTGTAAGGCTTTCTGATCTTGTTACCCCAATACTCCCGCTTGGATTTTCACTTTTTTACGACTTTTCGTTTTTGAGTTAGAGCTGTCTCATACACACACAGATCATTTTGCAGGACTTGGTTATTTGGACTCAGGAGACCTCAAAACATGTATTTCCGTTGAAAACTCAGATTCGAAAATTTTCACGATCGCAATACTTACCCTTACTATAAATTTTTTATATATAGGTAAGTGAAAGTAAAAATTGATTAATTCATAAATTTATATTAATAACGTCTTTTTGAATTAATTATTAATTAGCAGCATCTATTGTTCATGAATTAGTGATATATTTCATGACATTTTCTGTCTTATTATTTAAATTTTCATTTCCAAAGTCCTAAAGTGTTTAAAGCAAGGATTAAAGGATTGTAAATGCGATTCATCGGTCGTTACTCTTTTAGCAAAACTTAAACTTAATAGGCAACTATCAATTTATAAAAAAATACTCTGTTTATATTTTGCAATACAAAACTTATGATTTTCTTAATAATAATTCTGATATTTTTATATTTCATTCACGAAATAATATGGAAAAATTAAGCAAATAATTTTTAAAAGAAATGCATAGCAAAAATTATCTATAAATTAAGAAAATACATGTAAATAACCAGACTTGTATTATTATAAAATGGTATACACGTGTATTTAAAAAAAAATGTAATAAAAAAACTGCTAAGTTTATATAAATTTTGATTGATTCCCAATCAGTTTTAAATTAGTTTGTTTAATTGTTAACATGCGTCATTTATCTAATCGGAATAGGTGTTTTTGTTTTTTTTAACTGTACTCAATTTAATTTATGGACACGTATATGTACATAGAGGAGTAAATAAATTATTTATACTTTGAATATAAATGATCATTGGAGCTTACCATTATAATAGTGCTTGATCAAAAGGCTGCAATCGCTACTCCGTGCGGTTATCAACTGACGCCGAGCGCTGGAATCTTCGGCCTTTTATAGGTTCCGGGGCTGCTTCGAACATTCTCGATCATGTTGAGCCCTTCGGTTCCATGGGTCTTTATTATGTATATTATCCTGAATTTACTAACGAACTTAACAAGGGGTAAAGAAAAACTGACGGTATAGCTGCTCGCAAGTATATATTCAACAAACGGTTAAAAACCTTTACAAATCTGAGTTTAATTTGAACAAAAAAAATTTCACACAACCTATAATAATTTGAAAATCGTAATAATGAGGACAGTCAGTAAAGTTTCAAATAAAAATTTACAGCCTTATTGATCAAAATATTTGAATATTATATTATACATTTATATTATATTTTCGAATCTTATATAACTTGCATATTTAAAAGTTTAAAATAGTTTTCAAAATTCCAGTTTTAAAGACTACTAGCACTCCCCCACCAAGAAATTTCATTACCCTTCTCTTCTTAAAAGCGGTGCAAAATAAAGTATAACTATAAAAATTGTAATTTATAAACAATTTACTTTTACTATGGTCTGCTCCCTGTTTTTTCCTTATTTTCTCCGAAAACTCACAACTCCGTTAAATGTACTCCCTCAAAAATTCAAAACCCTATTACAATGGGCTCCTCCAAAATTTTGATAGCGCAATATGCGCCATGCAACCCCCTTATAGGCATTTCTGTTGGAAACGAAGAAAATTTTAAAATGTGTGAAGATAAATTGAGAGTTTAAAAATTTGAACAAAAACTTATTTTGATACCATTAAAGAAAGAACTTTTTTTTTTTTTAATGGTTGTAATATGTAACTGCGTGTTATAAAATTTTTTCATAAAGAATTATTTTATTGTTCATAACACATTAAGCGTTAGTGCTCGAAAGTGTTTTTAAATTTGAAGTTCCAAACATAAAATGTTACTGCTTCTAAAATTTAAAAAATACTCAACGCCAGTGTTACGAAGTTCAGAGCTTTATTAATTTTTAGTTCTATGATGAAGATATAGTCAGGATGTAAAAAGACTAACAATATTTTTTAAAATTATAAAACAAGTCTTGAAATATCAAATTTACCCTATTTGATGCCGAAATCAAAACAGGACATAGTTAAATATTAAATATAAAAATCTAAAAATATATATTTAAATCTTAGCTATATATTTTTCTAAGCTATAAGGTAGTACATTTTTCTAAGTTTTTCAAACGAGTTTAACCGGATTTTCAATGGTGACCACGTTATTGGACATTGCACATTACTTTTATTAAAAATATTTCATTATAGTTTTTCATTTTATTAGTTCATACGATAATATTAATACAATTTTTGTTTTGGAGGTCTATCATTAATATAGCAAAGAAAGATTTTATGTTACTCTTTCAAGACATATTTATGAAATTACTATTCATAGTGAATACAAGAGGTTCATCACTATATTTCGTAAGAATCAAACTAAAGTTGGATTTAGATCTTATTTTAAACTAAAAAAAAAATTGGATTATATTATTAACTACCCGTAAAATAGTTTTTCTTATTAAATTACAGTTTCCATTTAAATTTTTGTAAAAGAGCCAAATTATATCCCGAGGTAATAGTATAAAAACAACTTAAATTACACCCAGTGAAGAATTTTAACCAGAAATGTTTTCAAGGAATACCGCACACAATTTTTAAATTTTTAGACATAATTCATTCGAATTTAGATACGAATATGTATATTTTTTTAATTAAAATATCAAGTTATAATTTAAAAAAAAAAACAAGTTATAATTTTTTAAAAAAATCAAAAATTTTCAAACGAATTTTTCATTATTTCAGAATTCAGACGTCCTTATGCTCTTAATAATAAATAAAATACTAACTTAACTGTTAAATACTAAATAATTTTTAAAACGTTCATCAATAATCAGTGTAGCACTGAAGCTTAGATATAAGTCTCCTGATAAGAAATATTATGAAATAAAGTAAAAACACTTTAGAAATTAGAAATAAAATTTAATTCTTTATAAGATTCTTTTTGAAACAGAAGTTTTACTGGCATTAGCTACAGCGTGAACTTTGCTACAGTTCAATGCTCATAAATAATTCTAATGCTGCATGGAAGGATGTGGGTTCACAGTTTAATTCCTTGTTGTCCTCTACGCTATTTGATGGTAAAACCAATCTAACAACAATCAAATATAGAAATAAACTTTGAACTCTAATAATATACTATTCATTCGTCCGTATTAAACATTTATTAAAAAGAGTTTAGGATCCTAGGTTCATTCATAACACTCGCAAACACATAAATGTCAGAATAGAAACTTAGTGCATGTAAAAATATTTGAAAGTGTCATCAAAGGGATCCCTGAAAGCGTAATGTGATAACTAAAATTTAAAAAAATATTTAATATACTACGTAAAATATTTTTTTAATTGAAAAAAGGCTTCTGGTACTATATCATGTAACAGAAGTATAAAATTCAAAATGCTCGACCAAATATGGCGTTCTTATACATCGAAATATATTTGTTTTTCAATATGAAAAATAAAAATTAAATTGGGCCTTCTAATTGGTCAAATTCTTGAACCCGGCGCCAATGTATTGATGGATTTCCGATGATCATCAAAGACGTCAGCACGCCCCTGTGAAGTTGGCCCCCATCAACAATTTTTTAAAAAACTTTTGAGAGTTCTTATAGCCCCCTAAGAGTTTTAGAGTTTCCTATACTTCTTAGAAATAGTTCTATTGTTTAAACCAACTAAAATACCACGCAAAGTTACGAAAAACTGAAATCCCGTTTTGTGCAACTTACGAGTCTTATAACTCTTTAGTTAATAATTTTAGAACTAAATTTCATTGACATAATTATTAAAACTCCTTGGAGGGCTATCAAAAATTTAATAAAAAGAAAGAATGATTTCTCCAAAGCCTCCCAAAATAAAATTTTCTTAAATATTTTAGGAGTTTTGATAGCCCCACTATTAGTTCTAGAGTTCTCTAATACTTTAAAAAATAATTCTATTGTTTAAACCACTGAATATACCACTTAAAGAATATAAAATATCTTTTTGCAACTTGCGAGGCTTATATCTTTTTTTTGGTCAACTTTAGGGCAAAGGATCATTAAATTAATTTTTATAACTCTAAGGAGGGCTATAAGAAAACTCAACAGAACTCCTGAAAGCCAAAAAAACATTTTCGACCAAAATTTTGATGGAACAATTAATAAGTCCGAAGGGTGAAAATTTATCTTGGAAAAACATTATTATAATTGTTGTTTAAATAGCTCCTCAGCGAGTACAAATGATAATTATTGGTGTGTTTTAATATATGATGCGAAACGAAAAAGTTTTCGAGCATCAAAGTATCGAAAATATTTTTTTGCAACTTACGAGGCTTATATCTTTTTTTCGTTTCGCATCCTAAATTAAAACTATCCAATAATTATCCTTTGTACTCGCCGAGGAGCTATTAAATCAAAAACCATAATAATTTTTTTCCGAGATAAATTTTCACTATTCGGACTAATTTTTTTTTGGATTTGTGGGGTTCTGTTGAGTTTTCCTATTGCCCTGCTAAGAGTTATAAAAATTAATATAATGAACTTTTGCTATAAAGTTGACCAAAAAAAAGATATAAGCCTCGCAAGTTTAAAAAAATATTTTCTTTTCTTTTATACTCGAAAACTTTTTTGTTTTGCATCCTAGATTAAAACACACTTATTATTATTGGTTTTTCTCGCTGAGGAGCTATTAGAACACAATCAGAATATCTTTTTTCGAGATAAATTTTTACCCATTGGACTTGGTAAACGTTCTATCAAAATTTTGGTAAACAATTTTTTTTGGATTTCAGAAGTTCTCTTGAGTTTTCCTATGGCCCTCCTAAGATTTTGGGAGGCTTTTGGAGATGTAATTCGTTGTTTTTTTTTGTTTTTTTTTAGTTTTGATAGCCCCCCAAGGAGTTTTAATAATTATCTCAATGAACTTTAGTTCTAAAATTAATAATTAAAGAGTTATAAGTCTTATAAGTTGCACAAAACAGGATTTCAGTTTTTCGTAACTTTGCGTGGTATTTTTGGTAGTTTAAACAATTGAAATTATTTTTGAATACCAGAGAACTCTGGATCTATTTGGGAGGCTATTAGAACTCAAAAAATAATTTAGAAATTTTCACTTTGGGGGCCGCTTTTTGGGGTAGGTATTTTTTGGATTTTTTTTTAGAGTTTTGATTGCCCCCAAGTAGTTTTTACAATTATCCCTTTGGAGTTTAGCTGTAAAATTAATATTGAAGGAGTTATAAGACTCGTAAATTGCACAAAACGGGATTTCAGTTTTTCGTAACTTTGCGTGGTATTTTAAACAATAGAATTTTTTTTTAATACCAGAGAACTCTGTAACTATTTAAGGGGGCTATTAAAACACAAAAACGAATTTAGAAATTTTTACTTGGGGGCCGTTTTTTTGTCCTCAACCCTGAGTTCAGCAACTCATTAATGATATCAGCACTGATTTTAAGAACTTACCATTGTTCGTAGGATATTAAAGATGTAAATTTCAAAATGGCGGTCCAATTACATTTAGTTTCAAATAAATAGTTTACATCCTTCTTGTTTAACCTACAGGAATTTTATTTTCTGTCAATTTACCTTAATATTTTTTATATTTACACCTGTCTAATACATCATTGATAATCAGTAGATTGTCTGACAAGATCTAATAATTTAAAAAGAAAACAAAATAGCTGTTATTAACATTGATAGATACAAGGGGAACTCTTCTTAAATTATGACCCAATTCAATTTTTTAAAATTTTATTTGATCCTATTATCTTTCATTAGGTTGCTAGGCAACAGGGTGCAGAGCACATGCGTTATCCCACTTGGCCACCTCGCCCCCTAACCCAATTCAAGTAAAAATTTAAACATTTTAGCCCAAAAAGCATTATTGTTTCTGTAATAACAATTTATTTAATTTATTATTTTTTAAAAATTGTCCTCCCCATAAAAATTGAATTATAAATCCGCTACAGGCTATAAATAATCAAAGATCAATGAAATACAATTTTTCCCCTGAAATATTATCAATTAAAATTTCCCTCCCTATTTATTTATTGTTTATAAGTTTTAGAATATATTCCAAAATACCAGAATGCAGGTTTTCTTATAGTTCTTCAATGTCATGTTATTAAAATAAACCTACCTTTTCTTTATGATTTCAACACAATACAATTGTATGTTTATAATGTTTCTAAAATATTTCTATTATTGAATTCATACTAAACTCTTCGGAACTATGTTATGAGGAATGTCATTGACAATATGTGCACCTTGAGAAAATGCATCTTTTCAAGAAATTAACTAATCAAAGACAGTGTATTGTAAGTCAGGAACTAATAATATAGTAATAATACCAAGTTTCATTTTGCCATACTAAATTCTTTATTGTGTTTGCTATTATTAGAATATTGGAATTTTATGGTCTTTTTGGAGTTTAGTTCAGGATCTTTAAAAGCATTATTTATAATATAACTTTTTGATACATTTATTACAACACAGATTGAAAAAGTTTTATGAAATACATTCTCATCAATGACATATTTTATATTCTTTGTACATTTGAAGCTGATAACCATGGGATGGGCCAAGAAATAAAACATACCAGAACATATTGTTTGATTAATAAATAAAATGAAATCTTGTAGGTTAGAATTTCACTTTATTATTAATAATACAAAATGGCTTTCCCTTGAAAATGGCCTAAGGACTGATACGTTCATGTGGAAAAATAAATAAAGTACGATTTTTGTGATCAGATTGGATGTTTTTATTATTAATATGGTTTGATATTTGATTCTTGACTGTATTACTAACCAAAATCTTCTTGATTTTTTCAAAATTCAACTATTTTGTAAATAACTGGTAAAAGGTAAACAAAGATGAAAACAATTAAAGACTCTTAGTGGTTTAATATGTTAACGCAGAATTTTAAATTTGTTAAAACATTATAAAAAATATCATTACATTCTATTATTATGTTATAAACATCATCATTCTATTATCATATTATAAACAATAGGTCAACAGAAATTATGAAAATAGATTAATATTAACATCTTATATTGAAACATTTTCCGATGTCTGTAAAACTAGGTTTCTTAGATCAGAAATGGCTAATGAGCTTTATTATTATTTAATTATTCAAATATTAGGAATAATATAAGGCCAAGGCTGAGCTGAGATGACACAGTCATGAAGGATGCTCAGGTTATTTAGGTCTTTGAAATTGGAGAGCGGCTGCAGAAGAGCACATGGCGTAGGCTCAGTGAGGAGGCCAATGTCCACATCTGTCTTTAGTGTCATTAAAAGAAAGAATAAATTATTTAATTGGCCTAGTGTGTTAGGATTTAAAAATAAATATTTATTAAACTTATTTTATTCTATATCAGCATACAATACAATGGGGCTGTTGTGCCATTAAATACCTTATAACCCAAGTAAATAGAAAAACCAAAACTAATAGAGATGATTATGAATGATGGAAATTAGTACTAGTTTTTATGGGAAATAGATTTGATGACATCCTTATAATGCAAGTTGGATGGACTCTTAGACTCAAATTAATTCAGGATATACAATATATTTAATAAAATAACAGCTATAATTATGTAATATTTATTTCAAAAAAACATATTGAAACAGTAATAATATCTATACATTTTAAAACATATTTACAGTCTTTTAAAAAAGAACAAAAATGAATGGAACAATTCATCCTTTAATATTTCATAGTAAAATTAAACATTAATCTTATCATTATCACATGTTTCAAAATTTTCATTATAAAGGCATGAAGACTAGGAAGAAACAATTTCAATAAGTTTTTGATTTTTTATAGATTACATATAAACCAATTTCATTATCAAGTCACATAATCCTAATATCAGTAAAAACATAATAAGCTCGCATTCACAATAACAATATATCATCTGATATGAGTATTATATCTAATTATTCAACAATATTTCTCTATAAGAAATCATTCAAGAAATTTAACATAACATCAAACTATCTGATTTCATCCATTAGCCATAATAGTTTAAATTAATTAAACAATCTGTAAATGATACACAGACTCTCTATGAGTGGTTTAAAAATTCAGAAGTTACGGTTTATCATAATAATCATATGATAAATAATAATAATAAATAATTATTATTATACATGCAGGAGACAAAAACATGGAGGTAGCCAGAAAAGAGCCAAATAGAGCAGCTATCTCCGTTAAAACGTAGAAACAATTAAAAATAAAATACCAGAAATTATAAGAAACAAAATTATGAAAAAAGTAATAGTAAAAAAAGGAGAGATCCTCTACTTGAAAAAAATTAAATTTTTAAAATTTCCCAATCTTTTGGGGCAAATTATTTTGAGCCGAGTATACCCAAAGCAGCTCAAGAAAAGAATATAGACAGGATGAGCTTAATTTTTCTGCCCCTCTTTTTAAATACCTCTCCATTATAATCAACAGTTTTAGGTAATATATTTTGAGATAAATATCATCATCATATCATGACATTAACTCACTCTAATGGTTAAATAAAGACCTAAACATAAAATTTCACTTTACATTGACCTCCTTCTAAATTCTACCCTTGGCAAATGACCCCTTTGCACCTTCCTTTAAACTTCTGTGATGAGACTAAATAGTTTTAGTCTGTAATAGTTTTAGCAAAAGGAATGTTTCAGGAATATCAACAATTCATCTTATCAAAATTGGATAAATTGAATTAAGATTAAAAAGAAGGGAGCATAGAAAGTTTTTTCAAGGTAACAAATATCTGAGTTTTTTTTAACACATAAAAACACCTGACCCATCATTACTCATCCCAATTTTATATTCTCTTACTTTGAAACATTTAACAGGCTATGTTAATGATAAACTCATTTGAATGTATGATGAAACAGAAGTTAAAATGGTATCACATCCAAATAACATTAACAAACCAAAGGTCCAAACAATGGTATTAATGGTGAATGGTCACATTCTGACAAGACTGAGACTCATTATTCAAAGTGACATCTGACATAAAATAAGTGAGTTAAAGCTTCAGACTTATGATTTCAATTTTAAGTTAATTAGAGGTCCAAAATTAAATTGAATATGGACTAGAAACTGGAAAGAGCAGGAAGATATCTGAGGCCATAATGTATGCCCCCTAATTCCGCTAAAGTGTCACAAAATACAAGGTTAAAGGTAGCTCTTCGAATTGAGAACATGGTTGACTAAACTAATTTAAAAAAAAAAGTAGAGAAAACCAGATTGGGACGAGGTTAAGCAAGACAGAAGAAAAGTACTTTCACCAACATGACATGTACAACTCTGAACTGAGCCAGAAGAAAATAGAAACATAAAGAATTAAGTCTTTGAATAAACATATGTTGCCAAATGAAGATTAATTGAAAGTTTGAGAATAAAAACAAAATGTCCTTAGAATAATAGTAATGATGCTTTTACAAACAGAAAAAGAATTCAATAATATGGGTCGGTTGGGGTTCCAGCCCAAAACCAGCCTTACAATTAAAACAGGCAAAATCCTCAAGAAGTATGATTTTATTAATTAATTCAGAGATATGACGAACCAGTATACCATAAAAAAAACCAAAAAAAAAACAAACTGACAGCCATTCATAAGAGTTAGAGCAATGAGATAGAAGCAGAAAGTAGAGGTAATGACTGAGATCTCAAAATAAATTTCCAAGGTATGGTAGCAGGAATTCTTCTTCTTCAGTGACAGATAATTTAAAAAAATATTTTTTTGTATGCAAACATTAATTACAGTTTTATTGTTCCATTTTTGAGAAGTGATACTGAATAACAACCATGTCCATATCAACAACCCAGACTCTAATTAAGAAAAACTAAACATCATCACCTTATGTTCTGATAAATATAATTTATTTGAGGAATATCTCTTGAATATAAATTGTTTAGGAAACAACATAATCAGTTAATAAAGGAAATCCGACAAGATCAAATAAATAGGTTACAGAAGGAGGGCAGTTTAGTAATGATGAAAAAACCGTAAAAAAGATAAGTACAAAAATAAAGTTCCTAGGATGTTAAAATTATGTTTTTGTTTTTTTTTCTAAAAGATTGAAATTTTTTTTTATTAAAACAAAAATAAATAAGAAAATAATGTCTTGAAAAGAGACTAACATTCAAAACATAGAAAAATGAATAAATAAAAATGATTTTTTTTTTGGTCTGGAGACTTAGTTAAATTCCTGAAAAGCATTTAATACAAACAATATGAATGTTTATGATTATCACGTAATACAGATTAAAATTGTAAATATAATTTTATTTTTTCAATTATCTTATCGTAGTTTTTCTAGTATTGCCCACATACAAATATCACAGATGTCATTACATCACTAATATAACATAAATTAAAACATTAATAGTACATTGCTAAAACAATATCTACAGCAGCCTATAATTACAAAAAATAATGAAAATGTAGTGTACAAATAAATAAGAACTTAATGAATTAGTTAAAACTTGTCCCATCTTTTAATCTATTGAGCAGAACTAGCTCACAATTTTCATTATCAAGATACAACTGAATATAATTCTTATCAATCAATCTTAAAATGGTTTTATTATCATTTAGAACAAAACACTATTTATATATTTCATGTAGCCTTTATAATTTTTTTATATTAACTAACATGATACAAGAAATATACAACCGATTGAGTGTTAAATCTAAAATAATATAATTAGCATATCTATGGTTTAATAGATATTTCATTACAATCTATAAAATGATTACTACTACACTCTAAATGAATAGATTGTTTTATTTACAGTAACATTATTTTACATACTGTTTCATTTTCAGCAGCAAAAAATAAATTGATTTAATTTCTAGAACAACAATGTTAAAATTTTCTTGAAACATTTTTGTTACAAGTGAAACATACCTTAGTTTATAAAATTCCAAGATGGCTCCATTACAACAGGAGTACTCTCAGACATGTAATATACATAGAAATGTCCAACAATTAAATATTTGTTGCCTAGAATCAGTGTTTTAGAACAACATAGTCTGGGGATGCTTTCAACGCAACCAAACATTCTCAATATACAATATTTCTATTCCAAAACGAGATTTATTGTTAGTTCGTTTTATCCATGGAATATTAACATACAAGATGTTTAAAATTTAATTCATAAAGAAAATTCTACAGTGATCCTGGTCGCTATACACTGTTGACTTTTATTTCGGGAGGGTTATTATTGACTAGAGGTGCAGTGACACTTGTACCATCGCCTGCTTGTGGCTGAACCTGTTGCAGGTGTGAACCTGGAGGTATTCCTGCATTAGAATCCTCAATTGCCTTTCTCAACTAAAAAATATAGTGAACAAGAATAAACAATTAATTTCAATATCATCAAATATAACAATGTAATTGAAAAAAAAAAATAAATAACAGATAGCAGGATAAATAATGTAAAAATCTATTATTTAAAGAAGCTTAGCCACTTAAAAGAATATTTATAGCTTTGTTCTCTGCTCTGTTTCATTTTTAAAGTTTTATTCTTCCTCATTTTATGCTCCATCAGGAAATAAGTAAATTAAATTATCTTTTATAACATTTATATTTAACTGAATTTAGATTCATTGTATTTTATGTGTATATTTCTGTGCGATATGGCTTATTTCAACTATTTCAAGCTGCATATTTTTTCATCCTAGGTTTTCCATTGAAGATACCTGATGGTTCTTTTCTTTTGAAAACAAGAAGCCCTAATCTCACCCAAAATCACCTCTAACTTATTTGTGCATATTTTGTCGATTGGTGGAATGCCATATTATAAAAATTTTAAATTTAATGAAACATTTATGAAATAATTAATTAATGAAGCTAAAATGCAAATTTAAGTGGTTTGAAAAAGGAATTGATACCTCTTTGAGAGCTACAACACCAACTAATTTTCCAATGTTGGTTACATAAGCATGATTTATGCCAACTAGAGAAAATATAGAATGGGCCTTGAGTAGAGAAGTTCTACCGACGAGCTGAAATGGACTTGGGTCGATCTGGCAGTCTGCGAAGCTGACACCTGCCCTCAGTTCCTCCTCTTCCCATTCCTTCTGATCCTCGGGTGACATATCTATAACTCGTTCTCGAGGCTGAAAGAATAAAATCCATAATAAATGGTTTTCTAAACAAAACTTGTTTCATAGATAGAATTTAAGCAAGAGCGGATTAAACATTTACCAATTGAACTTTCTTGTTGACACCAGGACTGGCCGGCAGACTGACAGGTTGGTACGGTGGAGGAGGACTGAGGCCTCTTGGCTCGGGGCTGCCCTCGTCTTCATTTGGCTCAACATCTTGTAGCGTTGTAGACTTGTGGAATATTGCTTCAAATGCCATGCGTATCCTAGAAATAAAAAGATTCTTAGATAATAATTAATGTACATAAGTTGTTTCCATATAATGTATATAGAATATACTATATAATGTATATAGAATGTTATCTTTTTTGCATCTAAAAATATCTTGGAAAGATTCTAAGAAATTTTTAGATCATACAAATTAGAGTTCATTGCCTACTCCAAATTCAAGAATGTTCTTGAGGATATGCAACTTAGATAAAAATAATATTCTCCAAGTAGCAGAAGTTGGTTGGGAGTCGCAGTCAATGAAATACACAAATATTTCATATTTTCTTTGTAACCGCATTTTGGCTAAGTTTTAGGTCTCCATCAAGGCTAAGCAAAGACAAGATAACAATGTAATTATAATAAGAAATAGAGAGAAAACTAATTATCAATAAAATATAGGATACAAATATAATGAAAAATATGATGTTATCTAAAAATAAATAAATACAAAGTGATATATTGACATATAAGTGATGTACAAAAAATTCTTTTCAGTATTTCAATGACTGCAACTCCTAATCCAATTCTCCTACTAACAGTATCTACAATCAACTATTTCTCCAACACTGTGAATGTCCTCTTATCATTTTTATTGCTCTGACCCTTTAAATAAAATTGGCTAAGACTTGTAGGATATTGCACATAATTATCATTAACTAAAATTTAAAGTAACGACATTACAGCATATGGACAACCACGATACAAAACCTGTAAGAACAATTTTATTAGAATTTATATTTTTTAAATTTTCTAGTCAATCTGGTCGCACCATATTTAGAAATTAAAACAAAAAAAAGTTACTCAAAACATTAAAGCTTTGCCTTAATCATGCAATAAAAATTGAACAAAAATTGATAGTACTAACCATTCTACAAAATGATTTTAAGAATAATGATCATTCAGATGTTCATCATTCATATCGTTTATATTGAATTAGAATTAGTAAAATTCATTTATTTAGTGAAATTGATAGCTAAGGATAATAGTTAAATTTTGACATTGAAAATTGAATTTTATTTAGGAATAAAATAGACATGGTGAATCTCGTCCTTCCCATTCTGTCTAGAATATGTTGGTAACTTTTATAATAGGCAGTCCTGCTTTATCTGGTGTACATAAAGTTTTCAAACCCAATTAACAAAAGAAAAAATAAACAATAATAATATAAGAAAATTATTTCATATTTACATAAAATGACATTCTTTTGGAAAAAAATAGTCATAGAAATGTGTTCAAGTGTTAAAAAAATTGTATTAAGTGTAAAGTATTATTCATACTACTGTAACAAAATATCACTTAAATATGTAAAAAATCATTTCAAACATTCAATACCATAGATACACAAATATGAATATCATAAAATTTTTTTTAGAAATAATCATTGTTTGATAATAATATAGCTAATCAATGGGTTTTATGAGATATTTGAGATAATTCAATTCTTTCTACCTACAATAAATATTCAGTGAGACTTACCGAAACGCCATCCAAACTCCACCTGATCTAGAAATTGAAAATTTGACATGCTGTTATTAATACAAAAAATAAATAAAGCGAAACAAAAATGTTTTTTATAAGTTATTGTTATTATTTTTAATTTTTTTTTTTTAATATCTGCTTAATGATGGTGCCATATCAAAAAACAGTGTTCACTTCAAACAGTAATGCAAAATAATCAGAGCCAATTTAATAAAAATGGTTAATATGTACAAGGATGGTTCAAAAGACTTATATATTTTCTTTAACATAACGAGAAAATATAATTACAATACAGAATTTACAAATATTTCAAAACATATCGATGCTGTTTCAATAAATTCATATTTACTTAATATTATTAAGTATGAAAATGCATGTCTGCTTTACTTGGTAACTATGTAAAAATAGAAAGAAAAATAAGCAAGGGAGAATTAATTTTATTTAGCTTTTGAACCATCTTTATCTCATTAATACTTTCAAAACTTGAGAAATAATGAGCTTATGAGTAAAATTAGTCATAATCCACACATATATATGCCATTGTGGTCACATTCTGAAAGTAAAAAACTTGAGTTCTTTTAAGTTTTTTACTTTGTTCCAAACTGATTAATTGTAATTATGAAAAGTTAGTTATATCAATCCAATAAGATGGCAAGCAATATTACATTTTTTTCAAGAGCTTAAAGTTACAATCTCAAATCTTTGTACATTTCCAGTTAACTGTCATGATGGGTCTTATAAAATTTACCCAGATATGATTTATGTAACTGTTTCATTACTTCAATTTAAACATGATAAGTTCGGATGGAGTATTACAATACTGTCACTACATATCGTCGGCACCATGTTAAAGTAACGAATGTGCAATGTTAAATAGGCTCACATTCTTTACTTTAACATGGTGCCGACGACATATGTAATTAATGACAAGCAAACTTCTCCTTCCCAATACATTTATAAGTAAATTAAGTATAAGCAATATCTGGGAAAGGACATGTTGATGCAAAAGAGCAGAAGCTGTCTTCTACTATTTCTTCAATGAACATTCTTATTTAAGAGTATTTTTGGGTTAGAAATGGAAAAGAATATATTATCATCTCTATCATTTATAGAAACGTGAAAACCTAAACAACTAAATGTGATAAATAACCCTTGCTACCATGACACTGGGAAGGGAGACTATGGCTAGAATTACGGTGGACCTCTGTAGCGCACAGCATTTTATAATCGGTACAATGAGGCTAAATATTCTAAGTAAGAAACAAAAGAACTAATCTTATTTAAAATCAATGATGATTTACCAATTAAAAAGTTTTGAATATGTTTACAAACATTATGTTTATGACCAAACAAAAGTGGTAGTAAATTAACTGTTTTACATAAACAATCATACATCATTCAAGCATAAAAATGCATGGCTTAAATTGGTTTTATCTCCAATACAATTTATCCCATAAAAAACACATGAAATATTCAGTTAGTAAAAAAATATGTCTATTTCATGCAACATGCTCATGCCACTTAGCAAAAAACAGACTATTACCCATATATATAAATAACAACAATTACCGAGAGTTCTCTGATGTAACAATTGATAGTCGATATTATAAATATAAATATAGTATATTCTATTGTACCTGCTTTCTGCTCCAGTAACAGTTGTGTAGGGAGTCACTGAGGGTGTAGTAAGTGGGCTGTAATTTCTTAAATTAAATGAATTAGTCTTCTTCAAAATTGACTTTTTAGGCTGAGTACCAAACACCGGGTGGAACTGAAAAAAAATTAACATATGTTAAAACCACCTCTTTCATTAATCAATATTTGCAATTTTCTTATTACTGTTTCACTGCTTATTTTTGTTGAAATTTATTTGCTTCAATTAAAAAATTCATAATTATTGTACTTAGATTTCTTTATTTGTTTTTTAATTACCTTGCAGTAATCATTACATTTTAGTTTTTTTTATTATCATTCCTTATTTATCTTATATTTTGATTTTAGTTTTTATATAAATAATTCGCAAAACTATCAATGAACTATTAGAAATTTTAAAAATAATTCTGCTTTATAGCAATGATATATTTTTACCATAATATATAACTTTTTAATTACTTAAGTACACAGATATAATACGAATTTTAATGAAACTTTATATTTGACAGGTAAGATTATGACCCTTTTGAGACTACGAGCATCTGGGGTTACCGGTAAGCATTTTCAGTTTTATTAAATGAAAATTGATTTTTGCTTTTAAAAATCTGTGTAGTATTTTTTAATTTCAATAAACTTAAATCAAAACTTTTTTTTTCTTCATCATTTATAGCCATTTCTGGATTTTTTTTTGTTTTTTAGCAGCAGTGGGGTATTGTGTAAGGGGTTCATGCCTGTCATGAGTTACTGATAGAAACTCTCTTTGTTTCATTGCTCTTTATTAGTAGACCCAGGTAAGGACATGTGTATATATTTGAGAGCAATAAAACTAAGAACTCTGTGGTGCACCCGGTACATGACTGCACACCTGATTGGACTGCACCATGTTTGTCCTAGTTATGTTACGGTGGCGATCAACCATCTGTGTCCCAACTACTTTCCTCCTTCCATCTCCTCCCTACTGCTGCTCCGGCTCCTCCATATCCCCCCTGGTTTGCCCATTCCCCTCTGGTGAAAACTCTGTCCCTATTGTGCAGTCTGTAAACACACCACTTCCTTCCATCTCCTCGTGTACTCCATGAAGTGGGGTAGTTATTCTTCCCCATCAGACCTGATAAATCTTCTACTCTAAAATTGTATAATCCAATCTTTTTGTATCTTTAATCGAAACTTACTTCTTTACTGAATCAATTGTACAGTGTATGTATTTAGTCAACTAGATGCAAATTAACAATAAGCATGACAGTGAGTTTGATCTCATTTTGTTACCAATAAAGTAACTTCCTAGTTCCATATACACGGTGACCCATAAATAGAGGGAAATATTTAAATAGTTGATAGTAGACATCATGATATACAAAAAATTTCATTTAAACAATCACCCGATTCTCAGCAGAAAATTAAGAAATTCAAGATTTGTGTTTTTTAAGCAAGTCATGTTTTTTGTTTAATAGAAAACGATAACGTAAAAAATATTTGATTTAAGTAACTAAATGCTGCTCCATAGTACTAGGCAAAATTTGATTTAAACTAAAGTAGAGGTTATCATTGTTAAAACTACTTAAAAAGGATTACTGGGCTGGCAAACACAGCAAAGTTTCGTTTAAAAAAGTCATCAATTATTTGAAATTTTTTTAAATCATTCTTTAACAATAATACATTTACCATACTTTTAGAAAAACTTCTTAGTTTAATAAGCTTTAAGCCTGTATTGATTAAGTTGAGATTTATTTGAAAAAAAATTGAGATTCACCTCATGTTGTGTAAAGAAATGATGTGATTTCCTTTCCAGTCACTGCAAACCGATAAAAATTACTACAATTAACCGTCGCAAAGTTTTTATTTCTTGTTTTTCTGGGATGTGGGATGTGGGATGTATTGTAATAAACGTAATTACCTAAAACCACATTTTATTTATAAATATAAAAAAAAATTAAAAATGGCGATTTTTCAAATATTTTTTATGTAAGGTGGTTATGAAGTTGTGTTTTTCTCCTATGTTTCTGTCATAGGAATTAATGTGTATTTTTAAGTGAAAAACTTAATGTTTCTAGTTCTAATATTTATACTTTCATGAAAATAATTGAAGCAATAAATAGGTTTCTTTATTTAAAACGTAAATTTTAGTTAGAAACATTAATTTTGTCATTCATAAATACATATCAATTCCTATGGCTGAGATCTGGAAGAAAAACATAATTTCATAACCACTTTATGTGAAAAATATTTAAAAAATCATTAGTTTAAAATTGTTTATATTTATAAATAAAATGTGTTTTTAGTGTTTATTACAATACATCCCATATAAGGGAAAAAACAGAAATAAAAACTTTGCGACAGTTTTAATCGTAGTAATTTTTGCAGAAAACACGGGTACTTAGAAAGTGACTGGATAGGAAATCACATCATTTCTTTACACAATTTGAGGTGAATCTAAAAATTTTTCCTAAAAAACTCAACTTAATTAATATGTACTTAAAGCTTCTTAAACGAGAAAGTTTTTGTAAAAGTGGGATAAATGTATTACAGCTAAAGAATAATAAAAAAAAAATCAAATAATTAATGACTTTTTTTTAAAATTAGCTGTGTTTTTTCTCCCAATATTCCTCTTTAAAGACCCAATAGTCCCAATAATCAATGTTAAACAGTTTTATCAATGACAAACTCTACTTACTTTTAAAGTAAATTTTGTCTAGTTTACTACGGAGTAATTTTTAGTTACTTAAATAAAATATTTTTTATGTTATTACTTCCTATTCAACAAAAACGTGACTTGCTTAAAAAAGCACAGTTCTTACTTTTCTGCTGGAAACTGGGTTATTGTTTATATGAACTTTTTTGTAGGTCTTGAGATCTGCTGTTCCAACTTAAATTAATAATTTTCAATAGTGTCATAAGACCGGCACTTTTTCATGGAGCGCCGATTCTAGCAAATAAATCATTCTCAATGGCAACTAAGCTCCAGCTGTTTCACAACAATACGCTGGAACTTATTCTGAGAGACACTTCATCGTTATATAGGACAAAAAACGGGATTGATTGATGTTACCAATGGTGGCAGATTTTGTAACATGCAGCCATATCAAATGTTTCGATAGTCTATAATACACCACAATATAGCACACTGACTCCGACGTGATAGCCAAAAAGCCACAGACTTGACTGGACTGAGGACTACTTGCTAACTGGACTGACACAAGACAACTGGCAAGCCATTTTTTGTAATAATAATAAAATAATATTTGTAAATAATAAAAAAATAATTCCATATTGACAAATTAGATGACTAACAACTATTGCTTCCTCAATACAGAGGGTAGTGATGCTTTGTATTTTTTTATACTTTTCTAATTAAAGAATTGTAATTAGGTCAACATTTTGGCACTTTTCAATAAATCAATCTGAGTCCCTTCAGTCCAAAAAAAAGAAATACAATGCATTTTTAAAAAACTGTGTAGTAGGATATTAGTCTCAGATGTCTGTGTGAAAAATTAGGTAATCTGTGCACAATAGTGACATATTTTTTTTTTTATCTTCTCCTTCCTTGCCTTTAAGGCACTGGGACATCAGGTTGCTGGTCAACAGCGGTGCCAAAAAAAAAAAAAAAATGTTTATACACAGACAGAAGCAAAATGGCTCTAAAAATTTTGATGAAACTTTATTTAATTTTTCATATTAATAAACCTTGAGAAATAATAGGAAAAGAAGTTACAAAAGAAATAATAAAATAAAGGAAATTTCATTTGTACATAGTTCCTAATATAAACTTTTAATAGTATTAATTAAGTTCCAAACAAACAAACAAATAAAATAAAATGTGGTTGGTAGAAAATTACCCTGTATCCATGGTCTGAATCGAGAGTACCTGAAGACTGCTGCTTCATCCTAAGTATGTCAGGTGCAGGGGTAACTTCAAATCTAGATGGCCTCCTCTGTCTTTCACTTTCTCTCCTCTTTCTTTCGTATTCCTCTTTAGCCCTGGATACCCAATATGGATTTGTAGAAATAAATATTTAAAAATTATTTTATAGTGCACAGTTTTTACTACTGTAGAAGTATACTATATCAATAAATACCTTTCTTGAGCTTCTTTTTGCCATCTTGCAACAACCTGAAGTCTTCTTTCCCTGCCGATGTGTTTTTCTATGATCTTTATCAATTCTAGCCTTTGAATTGAACCAAGAAGGATCATATTTTCTGGAATTAAACTATAGCTTCAGATTGTTGCTTGTTGCCAAAAGTAACAAAAATTACTATTAAAATAATATAAATTATAAATCAATTAAAAGTAATAACCTGGCTTTTCAACAAGTGGAAAACTCCGAAGTCGACGATTTTCTTTTAGGACAGCTTTCAGTTCATGATAACTCATATTATTCCAAATATACTTAACATCTCTAATCATAAAATCCTCTACATAAACATTGTAAATTCCTAGAAGAATAGATTCTCTTATCAATAGACATTTTAATATTGAGTTCTAATATTATGATTATCAATAAGTCAATCCTATTTATGATAAATTTTTGAATATTTTAATACACTAAAATAATCAATTATTGGGTTGTTTCATATGAAATGTCAGTTTTCACAGGGAAGATAATTTCATAAAATAACTTTGTGACATCAAACATTTTTATTAATAATATTTATTCTCATTTTCTATATATTTTTCCCAAATTGCTATCAACTTTTCAATCCCAGAACTGAAAAATTCAAGGCTTTATGAAGAAATGAAATTAGAAAATGTGTTTTTGACCTGAGAATTATTGAAAAAAAATTTATCATTAAAGAAGTTGTCCGAATTTCTGAACAGATGGAAATCTGTTGGAGATAAGTCTGGCGAATAAGGTGGGTGTGGAAGGACTTTGTAACACAGCTTGTTTAATTTCTTCAATGCCTGTCTTGAAACATGAGGTCTGGCATTATCATGTAAGGGTATAAGTCCCTTATGATTAACCAATGCAGGTTATTTTTTGACAAGCATTATGCCAATATCACTGCAGTATGATGTGGATGTGATGGTTTGACCTATGGGTAAAAAGGAGGAATGAATAATTCCTGCCATTGACCATTAAATCGAAAACAATAATTTTTTTGGATGCAAATTTTTTTCAAACCACCAGCAAATGGTCTGTTCATTTCATTACAACACTCTTTTCTTAATGCTGTGGTAATGTTTCTTGTAGCTCGGTGCCCAAATTTAAACATATTAAAAAAATGACTTGAAACTTCATGGTCATATTTGATGGCATACTAAAACAAGGTGCATTCAATCGGAATGATAGTAAATGTTATAAAAAAAGAGAGGATTAATAAAGGCTCATCATAATCTGTAAACATAGACGTAGAAACAACAGTCCACTAATCCCACTTTCAATTTCTGAAATAATAAAAACGGACATTTCATATGAAATGACCTAATACTATCCTAACCACAAATTACTAATGAATAAATAGTGTATCGAATTAGTAAATCAATAAAAAATTACTTAGCTTATATTGTTCATAAAATTTACCTGAGCTAGAAGGGAGTAAGTCAGGCAGGTATGGAAGCTTCTTAATGAGAATGATGCTATCATAAAGGGAAGGCTGGAGGAGAGAAGCGATTGCATTGGCTATCAGGACTGCTATCTAGCAACACCACTAAAGATACAAATAGGAAATCTTTCATTCTTAAAAAAAAATATATTAGTGTTTTTAATTGGCTCCTTTAAATCCTCTGTCAGGCGCAATAAACCTCCAAGATGAGTTAGTTACATACTGCTCAAATTTTTTTTAAAAATTCCAAGAACCTTTTTAGTAACGTTTCCAGAACTATTGCACCTATTTAGGGTGATTTACTTTGTTTCCATTAAATGGATTTTGAATTGAATTGAAATAGATTTAGAATATTTTGTACTATTACTTACCCCTAAAGCTCCCCTAGAAAAAAATAATAGGACAGGGTTCCCATACTGTATAAGGCAAGAACATTCCACATGGTATGTGAACAATAAAAAAAAAAAAAAGCCATGCATAAAGTACTATTTTAATGTATTCAATAAGAAATAAAAAAAAATGTAAAAATTATCATTAAGTAAATACATATATATATATGTAAGGAAGTGATTTGACCGATGTCACACACCTAAATCACCATATTTCCCCTCATAATAAATTATTTAATTGAGAGTAAACAATTTATAGGGTCTGGGTGTGCCCAAGGAGGGCCTCTCAACCTCAGAATCAATTTATGGCTGATGTAATATAATAAATAATTACTTGTCACAGCCGGTCTCGAACCCAGGACCGAGAACATAAAAACATAGTACCTCAGTCATTTAGGCACTCCACTCTGTTTTAGTATACATGATTACAAAAAACTTCTCAAATTTTATCTCCTAATTATGTTAGGTTTTTTAATGCATCCGACAGGGGGTTAAGTAATAACATTGTACTCCAAAAAATAAGGTTAATAATATTTGATTAATGTAATAATACAGATACCAGAAAACATTAAATAAATTGTTAAGGACACCCTGGCCAATTATATCCTTTGCTGGTGTCAAGGATTTTATCTTTTAAAAAAATTATTTAAAATCCTGAACATAAAATTATATAATAGGAAATTGATCTTTGCAACTGTTTCAATGGCTAGTTAATAATTGTTCAAAATTCAAAATGTTCTTCACTAAAGTTCAATGGCGAGCTTAGATTTCCTATTTGATAAAATGAAAAGAAAAATAATGGATTTATAGTAAATCATCTCTAAAATATTTTCAATTACAAAAATAATCATTAAAAATGTTAACGACACAATAAATTACTATTTTTAGGAAATCTACAGTAATGTATTGCAATAAGACAAAGGAATTGAATTGTATAAATTTGAAGACTAACCATTATAGGGATAATATGAGTTATTTGACCAGTCATCTCAAAAACGATAACAGACACTGAAATAGTATGTGTGACAGCTCCAGAGAAAGCAGCAGCGCCAACAGCTGCATAACCACCTGAAAAATATTATAAAGAATTTAGTAACCATAAAATATTTATATTTCTTAAGAACAACAAACAAGTTTTCGCTAACCAGGTATGATAGGTGTAGTAAATTCGCTATGGTGTATACCCTGTGGAAAAATAACATGCATCAGCTCTCCTGCAATTCTTCCAAGGGCTGCTCCAATTTTAAAGACAGGTATAAAACTACCTGATGGAACAGGGATCGTAGAAGCTATGATTGAAAATATAAACTGGAAAAAAAAAAAAAAAATAGATTCATTGAAAGAGGAAGGAAGAATTTTCAGCAAAATCTCTTAAAACATAGTTCAAAGAATTTTAGATGTTCTACAAAAATTACAGTCCAAGAAATTATGTTATTTATACTTTAATTTATGTAACAATAAAAAAGTATTTAATTTCTATTAAAGAGCTTTTAACAGAAGTATTTCTTAAAATATTAACCACCATAGCCACTCATTAGTATATTTGTCATAGATTAAAAAAAACTAAGGTGTGTGCTTTAGACCACATAGAAGTAAAAACATCAACAAAGCGAGATTAATAATATGAAATATAAATTATAAATGATAGCTTATTATAAAGAGGATGAAATGCCGAACAATAACCTCGTTTACAGTATGCAGGCCTGATTTTTAGTTTCTGAGATACTTTGATCCATATCTTTATCGTTTTGTTTTCAACGATAAAGATATTACTATTTTTCCCTTTTCGCCTCTCCAACACGGTGTCGCGTTAAGCTAACATTTTTAATAGTATCTCATTACAAAGAGTATGAAAATTTCTCTGCTAACAATAAGCAGGTCTGATTTTTAGTTTTTCAGATATTTTAATCCATAAGCAAAAACACTTCAATTAGTCAACTCCAGCCAAATTTACTCGAGCTTTACACATTGGAGATATGGTGGCTCAATGTAATTCACTCTCCACAAAAAAAAACTTGCAAACAGAATTTTTCACTTCAAAGAGCTATATTTAAATTCAATAAATAAAACTAACGCTGCATTAACTTTTAAAATTCAATTGTTTTGAAATAAATTATTTTCATAGCTTATATGGGCCACATGTTGAGAGCTTTTATTTTATTTATTATTCTTTTTTTTAAACTACCCAATGATGAAATAACGTTTAAAAAAATAGAAAAATTGACTTACAGTATAAAAAATGAACCCAGTGAGACAGATAAAATGGTCTGTACTTTTGGTTGTCCAGTGCCTAAGTACTTCTGATTCTTCCACAGTTAGTTCATCTTTAGTCCAAGTAAAGTTTGAAAAAAGGCCAGATACCTATAAAGAAAATTATCAACAGAAATCAATTTTAAATTGATTTACATGCTTTTGCAATGGCTATTATCATAAATTTATTTTTACCTGGTCGTGTGTATTTAAATCTCCAGCCATAAACCTTCCAAGTCCGAGAGGAAAAGATACAGAAGATGCAACAAGAACCACAATTCCTGGATAGAGAAATCGACTAAAAATGTAAACAAAAAGAAGATGACCAATGATTTCATCTTTATGTTATTTTCAAACATGATTTTTATATGTTGTTGTCACTAAATACCTTTTAGTGAAAACTGTAAGTGTTCTAAAACTTTTTCATTTACGATTTAAAAACATGACTCACTTTTTTTGTAGAAAGGCATTCATTTTCTTATTTTTTCTCATAAAAAGGACATATTGTCGGTGGGACCAAACATAAGCAGCACCACCAATACCACATACGACCCTGTAAATGGAAGATTAACACATGTATTATTTGGTTTCCAACAAATCTCTGAGTCATAGAAGTGTGATAAATTAATAAAAATAAAAATGTTAATCAATCTTACCCCATTAAAGAAAAAACAACTAATTCTTGGGGGTCAAATGGAAATTCCATTGTAAAGTTAGTCTGGAAGTAGGCTTTGACTGTATCTAGAAAATAAAATTATAAAATACATGTTTAAATAAATATAATCCATTAAGACAATATGATTTTTTTTTTTTTTGTAAATTGATTTTGAATTTCTTATTAAATTTGCATAAATTATCTAATTTCAATTGTACAGAAGATGAATCCTGCCTTCCAAATACTTGAATATCAATTAATAAAGATGTTTGATATTATTGTACTTTGAAAAACTGAATTTTCATGTTCAAGTAATGAAGAAGTATTCAATTTATTAGATGGGAAAAGAAATACAAATTATACAAATAGAGAAAACAAATTAATCTAAATTAATAAATTAAACTGTGATAATGACATTAAAATTACAATATTATTTTTAAATATTGACAATAAGCAGATATTAATCACATATTTATTTTTTATTTTCACTTTCTATATTTAGTTATTATTATAATAAAACTTACTAAATAACATCATGGCATTCTTACTTAAGAATTAATTTAAAACTCATTATTAAATAAAGCTTGATTTTTATAAAAACAATTTTATTGGTCTAGTCATAATGTAATCTATCAATGATATCAATTAAAAAAATAACAAAATTTATTAATTATGAAAAGGACAAAAATGAAACTTCAGTAACTTCAAGAAACAACCATTCTTCAAGATAATTTTTTGAAGAAGATGATCAAAAGATTTTTGATAGAAGAAACAACAAAGAATTACAAATCCATTCATTTCTTTAAGAAAGAGAAGAAAAGAAATATTAAAAAATATCATCAGTATAATAGACAAGGAAGTTTAAACGGAAATACAAAAAATTGCATGGCTCATAGCGAGCAGAAACATGCCGAATCATGACAAGGAACCGTTTCTTTATCAACGTTAATCTGAAACCAGAATGAAACATCCCATAATATTTTACTTACGATATTATGTTAGCTGCTGAAAAATTAAAAATTATTTAATAATAAGAATTAACTAATTAATTAGTTTATTTAAAATAATATATATTCATCAAAGCAATTAAAAAGTAAGGTTGTTTTTAAAAAACTTGTTAAGATGATAACAGTTATATTTCCCTTAAATAAACTAATACAGATAATATATTTTATATTTACCTTCTTTTTGAAACCAAACAGCTAAAAGACGGAAAACTGTTGCTCCGCAGACTGCAGTGAAGAATCCTCTCCAATAGTTCCTGATTGCGAAATAAACAGTAGTGACCTCGATGCTAAATAAAACACCTTTTGAACAGTGCTGATCAGATATTATTTCAAGATATTAAATGTCATGATAAGCAAGTATTATTCTTATAATTTTCTGACAAAAAAAATTATATATCTAAAACATAAAGCTCAGAATTATATTATTTTAAAATTTCTATAAGTAATATTAATCAAGTTATATTTGCATAAAAGAAGCTTACCACCAATAGGGGCCCCGAAACAACTTGCAACACCAGCAGCGCAGGCTGCTGCAAGCATTTCCGTGTTACGAGATTCATTTTCATATATGGACTGAAATGAAGTGACCAGTTTTGAAAGAAGGGTAGCAGCTATACTTGCGATATGTACAAAAGGACCCTGAAATAATAAAATATTGATATTGCAAATGTCCTTTAAGTTATAATTAAATAAAAGAAAACATTTATAATTTTGATTTTAATGTAATATACAACAGGAAGAATGAATGTTTACAATGCTGATACAATAAGTAAACAATACTGATACTAGGATTTTTTAAAAATTCATGGAAGTAGGAAAGAATGCTGAGATGTTTAAACAATAAGTACATTATTTTTGAGGATCCATTATCCCTTATTTATAATAAACTCCTGATCAATGAAATTGAAATATGTTTTAATTGTTATTCCGGGGATTTACTGAACAACACTCCAAGCTATTTAGGCATATGCTTCGATGCATAAGTATGTAAGCATGTAGCAGAAGGTATTAAAAGAAAGCTTAACATACTTCCAAGGAGAACAAGGATATCCACACTGAATGTTTTAACTTTTAAGAATCATCAGCTGTAGAGAATATAAATTATTCACAAAGAACAATCCCAGTTGGAAGGAGTTCTATCCCATCTCTCCCTCAACTTCTATAAGACTGCCTCCTTTTCAGATTTCACCATATTTAATTAAAAAGTGATTAAGTTTTATAATCATAATGCCCTGCTTAACTTCATTAACAAGTGGTAAATAGAGGATCCAGAATTCAATTTTGGGTTGCCAGTTACCAACACAACACATAAGCAAATGGATGAGAAATTTACAAACTAACAATGTTAATTGAAATCGAAACAGAACTTTTACATTTGAATTCTCTTACAATTCAGTACAATCATGTTTTATTTCGGTAATTAGAGAGTCATTTCTTATAGTATTCATTGACAGGAAAGAAATGATAAATGAAGTTAAAAACATGAAGTAACAATACTAAATTTTAGCTGAATGCTAGAACAATCTTAGCTATATTGGTTTTAAAAGTCATATTATTTTTTCTTACTTCCTCAGTTATTTATTATTCCAACCTTTTAATTTTTTTAAAACACAAATGACCAATAAACATACCTCAAGTTTGAGAATCAGAATCCTCTATTGGTGCCTGGGAGAATTATTTTAGGAAATAAATATTGCATTATTTATTTTTATTTTTTTAGCCATGAAAAAAAAACTGTCAGTCAATTGTATAAAATTATTATATAAATATATTCATACAGGACAAAAGCAATAGATTTAATGATATAAAGAAGGCCAATTTTTATCTACTGTTATAGGAAAAAGGTTGTTTGTTGTTCTCCCTATTCCAACCTTTCCTTGATTTTCTGACTTTTTAGGTGCCAATTTTGCTATCGATGATTGTTCTTTTCTGATCTTCAGTTGTACAGGGTGCCATCCATCTTCCTCATGCTAGTCCTGGAAGTTGTATTGGATCGCCCAACCATTCTAGGCAATAAACAAGTTCCTAAAACCAAGATAAGTTCTGCTAACTCATTAATTTAGAAAACTCTCCGTTAGGATGTGAATTGCCGAGGTTATAAAAGACGCTTCGTAGGCAGTGCGGGTCGGGATCAGATTCTTGGCGGTGTTTGGAAGAGCACAAGTGGGGCATTGGGATCAACATCCTGGTCAAGGCCTTGGGGCTTGACTAGACAACCCTCGCGCCCGTGAGAGATCGTGAAACCCAATCGTCTGGAGGACCCATTTGGCATAATCGCGAATCATGACCTACCTCCACACGCTTGTCAACTCTTTTTGGCTGAGTCAGTTAGATCTTCACTCTTCTCTTCTTCCCCTCTTCCCCCTCCCCCTCTTGTTATATATATCACTTCCTCATACAGCTCTTGCTCTTCAACGAGATTGACATTGCGGCGAATAAGTCATTTGATTCTTATTAAAAAGAAACTATAACTAGTTAAACTATAATATATAATTAGTTATAAATAATAAATAACACGAATGTTTTCGTCATACCTGGTGTTAAGATTTTTTTTATGAAATAATAAACCGAGAATAATGATTTACAAGTAAACAAAATAATATAAGCATGTTTAAATTAATTTTGAATAAGGAATTATTATATTAGCATTACTTTCATAAAGTTCAAACGTTTTATATGATAAAAGCTATAAACGTATTATCCCCCTTTGTTCCTTGAGAAAACTTCATCTTCTTATAAGTTTTAATTTTATTCATACGCTTTCTATCACTGCTTTGTTACTAGTAATACGGAAACCAAAAATTTTCACAAATGTTGAATAGCTGATTTACTGCAGTAAAAATAAATAAAAATGAGTATCTAGAAATGTTGCGATAATGTCAATATTGATATCGCCCAATACCGTTGAAAACAAAGGATTTGATTTTATCGCAATATTGGAAGAAAAATTCCAATATGTATTTGTTTTCGATCACATTATAAATATGAATCAATTCAATATGTAAAACATCTGGTGCGCGCAACACAAAACTTTCACTTACCGCTCTACTTTGAATAAAACTTATTTTCAGGCAATGCTGGGCTATTATAATATTTTTTGAAGTGAATTTTAAACAGAGCTAAAGCTTAAAGCTTACAGACAACAAGTCATTAAGACCATTATAATTACAAATGTCTATTTAATAAATCGACGATAGGCAATAAAAATATAGTCACTCTATCTGCTTTTATAAACCACACAACTTTCTTTGCTTTTAAAAGCCACAGAATGACTAACTCCAATTTCAACATTTTTGAGTAATGTCATTTTAGTGATATTTTTAGTTGAAAAAGTTATCTATGCAGACAGTGAGTAAGATGATTCCGAAGGTGGTGATTGCAGTGTTTGAAAATAGAACTGAGAATAAAGGTATACATTTAGGTACTTATTTCTTAAGAAAGATGTTCTTAGGAAAGATACTTTATAAAATATTTGTAGAAAAAAGGTTTTAAGTCTCAACAATTAAAAAAGTATATTTTAAATTTATCCAAATGTTTGCCTCTTCAGAGAAAACAACTAGAGACCACATCTTTCCTCCTAATTGTCCGATTTTAACGATTTTTTTTTTTGTTTTTTTAGGAAATTCCATAAACTTTTAAAAAACCAGTTTTTCGTATATCATTTTCGTACTACTTTTCGTTTATGAGCTAGAGTGTTAACACACACACACACACACACACACACTATTAAAGACGACTTAATTATACAATGATACACCAAGTTTAATCAAAATCGTTAGAGACGTTTTTGAGAAAATTGTAAAAATGTGTTTCAGCGTTCATATAAAGTGGCACTTCCGGTTAGCCGATTTTAACGAAAAAGTTGTTGTCACATCCGGTTCATATGTAAACCTTCAATACTTAATATCAGTTTCGTACTACTTTTCCTTTATGAGCTAGACTTCAGTCACACAGACACAGACACACACATACCATTTTGCGACATTTGGTTATTTGGACTCAGGGAACCTCAAAATATGTATTTTCGTTGAAAACTGAGATTCGAAAATTTTCACTATCGCAATACTTACCCTTACTATATATTACATATATACGTAAGTGAAAGTAAAAAATAAAATGAAGGTATTAAAAAATAGCAATATTTTGTAATCCAATAAAATACAAACCCTTAAATATCTCCATGAACTATAAAATGGAACTAAGAAAAATGCTCATATTGTTGCGAAAGTCTCTAAGTACATTTTTGATAGAGCTGTACTTCCAAGATTTTTGTGAATTTTGACCTTATTACCGATCATTCATTCAAGTTCTTAGTGGTTCAAGGTTATATTAAATCAATGAACTAGTCTACTATGATAAATAAATAGTGTAATAGGATTTATTTATTTTTTCTTTTCTGTTTTGCTGTATCATTATACTACTGCGGTTTTACCATACAATGGATTTAATTCGTGCACTAATAATATTTTTTTTCATTAATATTTTTTAGTTCAAATCACGTATAGATGAATTAGAATGCAATGAATACCTCGGATTACCTGAATTGTATTTTTCTAAATGTAAACACGATATAGAAAGACAAACACTGAGGAATACAAACAACAACAAACAAACTGTTCTACAAGCTCACCTCCTTGCCGAGAGGAAGGCCACTGCCAAGGGTGGCGGTGAGGCCGATGACCTTAGCCACCAGGGTCCTGAACGTCAGGTATTCCTTCAAGGATACTCCGCGCAGTATAGTCTTCATCTCCGGGATACCCGAACCTAGGCAACCAAGCAGCAATTTAGCACCATCATACAGTTCTAATGTTCATATCAAAATCAACATATGCTTAGCCTAATGTCTTGTGAAAAAGGAATTGCTAACCAGGAGTTCGCTATGTATATAATCCGAATAATTTTCCAACCGGCTAATGTTTCTATATTTATTTTGAGTTTCTTACTTGATTACTTGTCATATTGTTGTTTTAAAAAGATATCTAACAGCACTTTAAAGCCATTAAGAAAAAAAAACACATTAAAATAATCCAAAGCAATTATTAGTACAAGTAATTAATATATAATTAATAATACATATATAACGTTGAGGTGGGTCACTTTACTACTTACGAGATAACATCGCTCCAATGGTACAAATGTTTTATGCACAGAAAACATGCTCACATTTTTCGTGTTGCTCTATGTGGTCCACTAGTGGGTAGTCTAAGGCGCGAAAGATCTGGTAGGAAAATATGGATATAATATCTTTCGATTGGTGGGTGCAAAGTTCACTAGAAGGAGAACATAAGTTTTCTCCCGCTACATAACGTATCTCAACCTTTTAGAGCTGTTTTGCTTCTTCTGGAAGTATAAACTGTGGTCTCTAATTTGTTCAGATTAGGAAGCAAATTACCGTTTTAGTTATTAATCTTTTCCTTAGTCGTAATCCCGATAACCTTTCTCCTGTATCCGTGTCCTCACAAATAATCGTTACAATTTTATTGTCATCTCATTTTATTTTTTTTTTATTTCCAAAATCCTTGCAATACTATGGTACATAAACTGTGAAAAACAAATTTTCGAAAAAATCTTATTCCTTTCTGAACCCTTTAGGTTGCTACAAAATGTAGATTCTCACAATGTAGGGTTCCCAAAATTGATGCAAAGTAACACATTTTGAGGTTATTGGGAATGTCTTTTCAGACTATTAAGAGCTGTTTACGATGTGTATAAATATTGGATTATTGTCTTCTTTTTCTTGTGTAAGGAATTCCAGTTGAGTGGCTAAAAGAAAATCCTATCCATCGGCATGCTTTCCTAGGCATTGCTCAAGGTTTTCGTCTTTAAAAAATAATATTAGATAGGAAACGCCCAAGAATGGAGGTGATGTTCTGGATTAATTTTGATCTTCCGAATTTGAGAATATTCTTTATTTTGTTGTGAGCAGAAATATAATTTTCGATTTTATGTGATTGGTAATTAATATATTTTGAAAAGTATAACATGCAATATTAGCTCATGTGGTCTCACCATCATTCGGTAATACACTACCATCCAAGGTTACTAACACGAAGCGCTCTGTAATAGCTCCATTACCGTAGGCGAAATATTATCTAATAATTCTTAATGAAGAAGCTGTCAATCTTCAAGTATACTATTATCTGAATAAGGCTGGTGTGAAGAGAACATGAGTGAATTCACCTTTCACGTTGTGGTAATTGAATGCTGTCATGGGTGAATATGAAGATCGAATACATCTTTTCATCCTCAACGGCAAGCAAATTGAAGGCGACTATAAAAACTGATCAATTCGAGGGATAGTTACGTTAATACGACCATTGCACAGCGTTTGAGGCGGTTAGTGATGCAAGGAATCATGTCATGCAAGTTGAGCAACATTCCAAGGTATCGTACGATCCTATCGTATCAATTTTTGTATTATTATATCAGTATTTTTTCTTTCTTTTTTGCTAGGATCATTTTGCGGAATTTCGCGAGAAAAAAATATAGTATCCGCAAATGTATTGTTGCGGTTCAAACTATGTATTGAATTCCTTAGACTCAAATCGAGTGTTTATAAAAAGATTTTAATGTTTAATATCAGCCAATGCTTCTTTCACCCTGTATAAGTCATAAATGCAGAGAGCAGTTAGCACTGAATACCTAAATAAACTAACTAGTTTAGCTATCCATTCTTCGTGCAGGAATATTGCTTTAGTTGTTACCGTTGGATGGTTACCTTTACCCGAGAAACACAAGAAGGGTTCACGGCGTTGATGGTCTACAGGTTTTACGCCTTTACTATACAAAAACCAACCAACCAACAAGAAGGTTTCCTATAAATTATTTGATATTTCTTCACTTCAATGAATTTATTCGCTTATATTCCTTCAATATTTTTATTTAAAATAGTGGATTGATAGTTGACTATAGTGAATAATTGAAGAAATGAATGGCTGGCGTGATCATTAAAAAAAAAATAGTAAAAATAAATAATTGTTTTTATTTTTATATTTGCCGATGTTTCGGCATAAAGTTCAGACCTACATTAGGGCTAAGAAAAAACAGATGGTCAAAAAAGAAAAAAGAAAAAGACCTAGAAGTATTATATGCGTGGTCCATCGTTGGCCTGTATCGCGATAAATAATATATATATATATATATATTTGATTCCTTGATTTAAATTTGATTTCTTGAAACCGTCTAATGAAACACGTAGGTGCACCAATGTAGACTCCAACCGTTGTTGCAACTATCCCACCCAATAAATCTCGACATTTTGTAATTTGTGCGAATTCGAAACTGATTGATGTCCCCTCAAGTTCGATTTAAATGCCGTCAGTTATTTATTGAGAAAAGATCCATTAGCATCAAAGACTAACATTATACACGACTTTAATGGCCAGTTCCCTATTGCAGAGGCGTTTCAGTTAATAACACATATTAATACACCCAGGTTAGCATTAAATGAGTGAGAGCGTTTGTACATAGCACAATATAATATAGTCCTTCTTACTCTAAATACCTATATATAGTTATTAACAAAAAGAAATAGATGTTATTTAGTTTGTCCGCACTATCAATATTTAAAAGATTTTCTAAAGATAATTGTTTATTGTTTTGGACAATATAATCTCCTAGGTGTTTTTCCCTATCAATACTTAGTCTGGGGTATTGCAATAGCAGGTATTCTATGTTTTGGGTGATATGTTCTTGACACCATCCACATTTTTCCCCCACTTTTATAATCAAAGTGGTATTTTTATGAAAAAGTTTCAGCCTTTCCGTATCTGAAGTTCTTAATTGGCTAACTAGTTTCAATTTGTTTATATTTACATGGTAAGTTAAATATTCTTGCGGCTGAGGGCTATTAAAGCTACAAACAGTTCTGTAAAGTGGGTTGTATTTAGAGTTGAGAGTTCTATCAATATCTATAGAGTAGAAATGATTTTTTACTTTTTCGATAATTACATCTTTATTAGTAAGTAAGTAATTTGGTTTTAGCTCTTCAAAAAGGCCGTCATCAATATAATTATTTGCTGCTATTTTTTTAATTTGCGAGATCCAGTTAAAACCTGAGTCTCTCTCTTTTGCATCTAAAAAAAATGTATACCATCTCTAAATTTTTATTTAAAATCTTTTCTAATTTTTAAACTATTGGTGTTGTATTCTTTCGATTCAGAAAACATATACATAAGGATACCACAATCGTCTAGATTCCTCAGCCAAATTAACTCCGTCCTTCTACACCCTTTAAAAAGAGGATGAGACGTAAACAGAAATGTCGTCTGTAAATTCTGATATTGTAGTATTTCGATACTTTATTTCCAGAGTAAATATAAAACAGTACATGAGAAAATATACGCCAAATGAAACATCACATATGATATGTAGTTTATTTTTTCTTTAGTCCTTACCTGTCAATTTATGCTATACACGAGGAAAGGGGGGGAGGAGATAGAGGGGTAATTCTACAGATTTGTGATCCATCATAAAATAAATGTCAAACCACACAGGCTGGATCCGAATCGAGGCCGCTAGACTCGAGCTTGATAAGGAACCACCTTAACACTCTCAATCGCGGAAGATGCACGTATTTCCTCAGTTGTATTGCGTACGATCCCCTTCAATTCTAATATACTATCGAAGAGCCAGTGGCAAGGGTGCCCTCCCAGCTAGGTCGGTGGCGCATGAACTTTCCTCTACTCTCCAAAAATTGTATTTCTCTCCACTTATTAAAAAGAATGCAAACGAAAGTAAGATTAAACAGATCGTAGATGATATACAATTACATTTTCTGTAGTCTGTCCCATCTTTTCCTCCTAATTCTCTGTTTTGAAACTTTTTATTCCGAAAATTCATAGCCCTTCGAAATTCCCTCCCCTCAAAAATTCGAAACCCAGTCAAAATAAGCTCCCTCAAAAATTTGTATGGCACAAGTTACGCCATCAAACTCCCTTCTGGTAACCCCTGGCCCATGGCCTACCGCAAGAATCCCTCTCACTAATTCCCTTCCCCTACTCCAATCTCATTATCTAACCGCCTCTGATTCGAGTAGAGTGTGGTAGTGCCAATCAATCAAATCAGTCAACAACCGTCAGTCAATGACTGCTGATTCATCTCAATCACAACCTCCGACTTACAGGACCAATTGTTACGCCGGGATCCTCTTTAGAACACTGAGAGTATCCACAAACATTGGATATTCCTGCCACATATTGAATACAGGAGAAAGAATAACGGGTTCATTCTCCATAAACATGTGATATAGAAAAATATTACTAGTTTAATATTATATCTTCCAGATTTTCTGTCTAAGAATGGTTATGTTGAATCTTAAAAAGGTGCCTCTTTCTATTCTTTTTTTTTTTTTATAATGAAACAATTAATCATAAAACCCGATAACGTATTGACATAGGAAAACATCCGACCACCTACTATATAGATAGCCTTGACTACAGCACAGAAGATAATAATGATCTAGAAACTATTCCGATTGTTCTAGATCATCGGAGATATAGGTCGTATTGATAAATGTTTCCTGTCGATACACTGACCTTTGCCGTTCCTTGCATAAAACTAATTCGATTCTGAAAAAAATTAATAAAACATTATTTTAATTACAGACAGTACAATTTAATAGTGGAAATTATACTGCTTCAGTATTTAAAGTAGACAGAAATTATTAAATCAATTCTCGACTTTATTTTAATTTTAGTATGCAACATATTCCGTTATGAAACTTTATAGGGCCGAGGATGTACCTTTTTAATTTTTGCAATTTTACATTTTTTTTTAATGAAATATTAATGAGTAACTACTCAACAAGTTGTGCATTAATCTTAGTAACTCCAATTTTCTAAAACACATTAGTTGACTTCAATTAAAGTGAAATAAAGAAGTTTTAATTTATCTTTGCTTTATAAACACGGCAACATATAAAACATAAACGCCAAATAAAAGATAACTGACCTATAGATTGCGGCGCTACTATGTGGACGAAGCCAGCTGAGAACAGGATGAGGCAGAAAGGGAGACTGACCCAGGCGAGGTATTGTACCACAGGGTGTGTGGCCAGGTCCCTGTACAGCCAGATCCTACCTGCAATAAGTATATATATATGCATTAAAATAGAAAATAAAACATATTTATATAAATGGATAGTGTATAATATAGATAATATATAAAACAGATTGTAGTATATAAATAGAAAGCATATAAAACATGTAGATGGTAACAAATCTCACTTAGGCAATTTATAACGGAGTTATCTTGGATATCCTGAGATACGCGTCCCATGGAGTCAGGTTCTCTCGCACCAACAGAAGAAAAGGTTGGGGACGATCCAGCATATGGGTCTGCTGCGAGTCACTAAGGTGTACAAGACAGTGTCTCATGAGGCGTTACAGGAAATATTCCAAATGATCACCTACGATAAGACTACTTTCGGTATAAAATGAAGAGAGACGGCTTGGTGGATCTACCGGCTAATCTCCGACTGAGGATCAGTGAAGACCCAAGCAGATGGAAAAGGATGCATTAGAAGAAATGAACCGGCGTTGGGTAACAACGCCAAAAGGATTAACCTTAAGGAAATACTCCTCTCTCTCCCCCGTCGGTTCAAGAATGGAAACTGCATGGCTTCTCCCGGACTATTGGGTCTCACAATACCTCACATGGCATGGTGGATTCCGAGAAAAGCTTGTAAAACATGGTAAGAACATAGATCCTCTTTACCCATGTTGTAGGGTACCGGAGACCGCCGAGCACATCTCACTTCTCTGTACCGCCTATGAGACACTGATGGCTAAGTTGCTGAGGGAGACAGCTATGTCTTATGTTCTATCGGAGAGCGATCTCCCTCAGCTAGTGACGAAAGAGAATTATCCGCACTACAAGACCTTTGTGTATGAGTGGAAAGACGTAACTGGCCCAGCCCACCTCTACTTGGGCAGATGGAAGAAGCTCCACTACAAAGGATAAAAGAACCAAGATAAGCAAGCCGATTTCATAGGCAGAAATATCTAATTGTAATGATTGCAGTATTGCATAGTCATGCATGCAAGTGTAGCTTTCCACTACGGCATACACTCGTATTGTCTAACAGTCAGGGAAGAGATTTAAATAAATAAATGAAAAAAAAGGAAGAATTTTTCAGTACACATGCGCTGCTTTGAGAGGGAAAAAAAAAACATTGCACATAATGCTATAATTTTTAAACATAATGCTTTCTACGTTATAGCGGTGAACCGTATTATTATAAAAAAACTTTACCATGCTTACTATTTTATTTCAGTTCCTTATATATATATATATATATATATATATATAAAGCAAATTTTAAAATAATGATCGGACTATATTTTTTAAATTACTATTATATATCATTATTATTTTTCTTTTTACAGTTCTTTTTTGTATCATACTATATTATGTTGTTCAGGGAAAATCCATTATATAATGATCATGCCACATGACTTTTTTTCTGATTTTCAAAGTTTTTTGTTATCGGAATAACTTGGTAGGTGTTGAAATTGGTGTTTATTGGGGCTGTAGCACCCAACTAGAGTATTCGGGGTGGTTTACCCTACAGATTAATTATATTACTTTTACAATAATATATAGTTTATTCTGTTAGTAAAAAAAAAATATATATATTTACCCTTGTTGCACATGGATATGCCGTGGTCCATGATGAAGCTGAGGAAGGCCATTATAAGGCCCAGGAGGGCCAAGAAGACCCAGTCCTCGCCGAGCCTGGCGAAGGTGTTCCTCCACGCCCAGCCGATCACCTTCGCGATCTTCGAGTTGTACAATCTTCCCCGCGGCTTCCCCAACGTCTCGTCCACTTCCTGAACGCTTTTCTTCTTCGCTCGCTTTGCTTCCTCTTTTGCGTACGCTCCGAGCTCCTTTGTGTACTTCCCATACATCTATAGAAGGAAAACAAGAGGATACTTTAGAATACAATACTAAACAATAAATATGACGTATAGATACTGTAAGGGGAGTACTAACGAGAATTTTTTTATTTATTCAGAATATACGCTGAGTAACAAATTTTGCATGGTAATAGCTTGAGAGGCTAACCATAAGTGGAACTTCTATGACAGTTTAACATTAAATAAGACCATTTTCTTTTCAAACATCTAAGAGAATTATTAGAAATTGGTTGGGAGGTAAGAAACAAATGAGTTTGTGAGGAGAATACAGTATTTAATAGAATTATTAGTAATGTATAAAAAATAGGACATTATGGTCATCATTCTTCTATGCGCCAGATATATAATCAAAGAGTTGCTGTGCAAATGGGACATTATGTGTTGAAGTTTCATCGGCGCTGTGGTGATAATGGCGACTATAAGTCTTATTAACAAGATTAAAAATACAGTGCGGTGTACGCATTTCTAACCACTCTAATTTGGATAGATAAGAAATAGGAATAGAAAAAACGTTATTTAGGGGTGGAATAGTGTCCACATGATGTTCGGGTATGTGTTTGTTACCGATAAAAGCTCTCTTTGTTTCATTATCTTTAATTAATAAGGAGTAAGGTTAAGAATGTGTGTATTTTGGGAACAATAAAATAGGATATTCTGTTGTATAGCCTGGCACGCGGATGCGCACCTTTTGATCGGGCTGCACCTTGTTTATTTTATGGTGGCTATCAGCCATCCCTGGTCTTCTGTTTCCCTTCCAGCTTCTCCTCCCTACTGCTCCTCTGGCTTCTCCATGTCTGTTGGTATTTGTGGTGCCGATTCTTCTCCATACGTATCTTCCCCCTTCTCTGGCGGAAGTGCGTAGAGCACACCGCTTCCCGTACTCTATGAAGTGGGGGTATCGTTTTTTATATTGTTCATTTCTTTTTACGACAATATATTTTAGTGATTTATTTAATTAGAAGATAGCCACGAATTAGTTTTACTCCAACTAGTATGCCGCGACAAAAATAGTTTGAGGATTACTGGTCGGTGATATGCACACAAGCGGTAAACCATTTTATTATTATATGTATTTTCATTAATTTAAGTATAGTTAAATATACAAATGTTTATTTTCATAGTTCCGTTAAATCGATCTAATTAAATATTAATCAATATGACTCTAGCGCCCCCTAATTACTTCTTTAGTTTTTTTATTGAAACCTTTTTATAAAATGTATCAATTTTTTTAAAATATATTATTTGAACGATTTTAAAAAGATTGTATGTATGTTGTATATGTATCGTAGTATGTAAGCGCTATGGAACTATTTTAAGATGTATACACTATGTAACTATAGTTTCCGCTAAATACAGAATTTTGAAAATCTATGCCAGTTCATTATTTTTAGACATCTATTAGCATACTTCTTTTTCTTAATTTAAAAACCACGTGCGATGTTTTGGTTAGTCATCTATGTTAGTATTACGAGAAAAAATTATATTTACATTTTCAAAAATAACAGACATAGTGGACAAAGAACTAAATTAGTGATAAATAACTAATAAACACCGTTGCGTAACTGAGCTGTCTCAAGGAGTAAGAGAATTGAGAATAACGAAAAAATATGGAGGATGCAAATGACTCAATTCTTTCATTACACGCCGACGTCATTAGCATAAACATGCATAAAAAAAAAAAAGAAGAACTACGGTAGCTCTTGAAAAACAATTTGGAAGAATAAACAACTCAGAATGGAAATGAAAGACCACTAAAATATGTTTAATTGGAATATATTTGAAATTATGAATTAATTAATATAAAACGGGTCAAATTTATACTTTAATACACACTATATCTCTTAATATTAAAAAATTGAAATAAACTTTTAGAAGATGCACTCTCCTCCTTGAAGACACTCCCACTATGGTTAGTACGCGGCAGCAATCTCTAGTAATAGCACCATCCTACTTAAATAATTAAATTAATGCTTATATAGAGTAAGCTAATATTTAATCAAAAGTTATCCGATCAAATGGAAGAAATAAGCCCTTAAAATATTACAATCTACAATTTCAACACAAAGCAAATGAAACTTTTAACTTACTAAAGCTACTAACACATGAGCAGATTAACACAGATTCGTTATCATTCACACAAGGTTGATGAGAACTGTTCAGCACCACAAAACATAAAGCATTTACCACAAGTTACGTGAATAGGCCAAATATATATCGACGGAAGGCAATGAAAACCTCGTAACTCAAGGAAAGGAAGACAATGAACAAGGTATACATTGTATAAAGAAAAATAGAAAAATAAAACTATAGGAAAATTTTACATATTTTTTGTAATGTAAAATTTACTACAATAGAATTACCAGGTTTCAATTGCTTAACGTCGATATATGGTCACAAGAAAGAACTTGTTAGTCAAGATATGGTCCTCATGAGTTATAGATATTTTGTTCATCTTCCAAGCTTTCTGCCCGCTGTGAAGATCTTGCTGACTACACAGTTCGAAAAGATAAGAAACGTGAATTAGCAACGGTGTACAGAAGGCTTCAGAGGTGATCACAATACACATAACCTACGAGGACCACTTTGTTTGACAAACCACGCTATTCCTTCTGAACGCAGATATTGCACATAGCGTTAACCCATTTCTTGCTTCTTCCCCCATTTATGGTCGGCGAATATGCTTCCCGGAGGAAGATTCCGTCGACCTATTTAAGCACCAACGTAACATTCTCGAAACAAGAAAGGTCTTACTTTTTCGTCGAGCTCTAGAAGAGACAACAAGAAGTAGTTCTGCTTGGAGGTGGCCCATTTCCTCCTCCTCGAGAAGCCCGTGATGTCGTCGAGGCGGTCCTTGCTGCGCCCTCTGTTGAGGACGATCTTCTGCGGCATCGCGGGGCTGACTGCACGCCTCTCTTATGGTCTGTACTCGTTAACAGTCAATTAGCGAACTATTAGTTTGGGGGAATTTGTATATTTTAGCATTTCCTTCATAAACAGTTTCATTCCTACTCTTCGACAACACCAAGGCCAAGGAATTTAGACTATTGTTCTTATTTAGAAAACAAGCGCTAAACTATTAATTACTTACCAGGTAAATAAACAAGTAAACTAAAGTAATAAGTTTGAATTTTATGGATATAAAAAATACATAGTTCGGTTTTACGTATCAAAATGTTTCCGCATTTACAAGGTAAATCCAATAAATTGTTATTTGCATCATTTTTAATACTTCACATTGAAGCTCACTTATTACTTAAAATAAAATTAGATGAACCCTTCACTTAAATGATTCCTAAAACAAAAGTTCGATACCATCCTAAAATCCGAATCCTAAACGAGATACATCCAAGGCTATTTTAATAAAATTATAAATTTTACTTTATACACAATTAGGCCTATCGTTTTAATGATCTGTATGGATGGCTTCCATGTAATTTGATGCAGGCAATCGCCAATTGGTTTATCTTCTATTATGGTAACACAATAAAAGAAATAAACATGCAGAGTTTGTTCACACCCTCTTAATTTATTTTTTAAACAATGTAATGAAACTTCTAATTTATAAACAATAGAAAATCTGGTAAAGTTAAATGGTATATTTTATTTCACACTGGGATCCCTTAAAATCAGATCATTTATTATGAATATTAAATGCTAGCAATATTAGGGTTTATGTTCAAAACAAGACATTATGTAATCTTCCACTGAGAAGCTCTAGCCTGATTATAATATGTATTGTTGTATAGTGTTTGTACTTTTTTAATACATGTAATAGGAATATATACCATGTATTAAATGTTTTTTAATTCTTTAAATGTTTATTTATTAAGTTTTATAGCAGAATATAAAAACTGTGACGTAATACCCTTTCAAGCCTTTATTATACTAAGCAATAGTTAGGCAAAACGTCATCAGTGACCACCGGGCGACCAGAGAATGACTGGCGAGCAACACTCGCACGACAGATCGGACTAGTTATTTGGATAACTTTTTCACAGAATGTTGAGTTTATCGAGAATAGGAGTAATATAAAAAAAAAAAAAATGGAGATAAATTATATTATTCTCTCTCTCTCTCTCTAAGTGGCCAAACTAAAAAAATAAGTATGTCCGCAAACGCTTCGATTAGGAGATATTCACACCTAAAGATTTTCGTTGTTATGAATTATTTACGTTATATGAAATAAATAAAACCTATTTATTTGTTCCCACTGCTTTATTAATTAAATGTAAATATTAACACTCATATTAAATGTTTTTCGAGGTGATTTCCTTGAGTATTAAGACAGGCTCGGTATCTTTCTTCAACAGCAGCAGTAACAAAACGGCATTGGCTATGTGCTATTGTGTCACAAGATTCAATTATCCCTCTTTGTAAGGAATTAAGGTCATTGACCGGACTTGCATAGACTTTTTGTTTAATGTCACCCCAAACAAAAAAATCCAGTGGTGTCAGTTCTGGAGAGCGTGCAGGCCAAGCCACTGGGCCTGCACGGCCAATATATTGTTTGGTATATGGGATATGATTGAGCAAGTCTAAACAAACAGTTTACGGACATACCTTCAGAGGAAATTAACTCTGAAATACCCTGTATATATATATAATTATATACTATATTACAAATTATTTATGATTTTCAGTGTGATTTGTGCATTTTTCAAGCGTTTTTAAATATAATTTATCTCTATTGTTTTTTTTATATTATACCTATTTTCGAAAAACTCAACATTCTTTAAAAAACAGATCATATAATTATATCAATCAACCATGTGGTTCCAGTGTAACTTTGCTTCAAGTGTTTAAAGTGTTGCCCGCTGGTCGCCCACTGGTCACTGGCAACTTAGCTGTTACCAACTTTTGCCCACATACTCACCTAGCCTTCACTGGGCTACTTTGTTATTAGTTTTATAGTGAACTTAGATAGAGCCTCGTTGTCTGCTGATCTGGTCAGTCACTGGTGACTGGCGACTTTGTGGTCCAATAAAATAGGGCCTCAGTAGAAGAGATGAAATAGATAAATAAAAATTAAATAATTCTGTTCTATTGCACATAATAACGGATATTTTTATTAGACTAAAAGTTCAGTAGATTAGAAAATAAAAATGTTTGTGAAAATAAAAAATGTAGAAAAACATAATAAAGATGGTTTTCGGGAATTTCCGAGTGTTGATTGACCGCCATAACTCCATACTTTTTCATCGAAATGAGGAAGCGTAATGTACCTCCTGTCGCTCTTGTTTAACATGAAATAATTTGATGCGATTCGTAAATAATTATGTATTTTTATAAAAAAAAAAAACTATTAGGGCCAGGCATTATTTAAGTATTTCTAATACATGATTTTCGAAGGTTGCCTTTTACATTTATTTACGATGCTATATTCCTGCGCTTCATGTGTGCAACCTTCAATTGCAAAACTTGAATGTTGGTTACGTCAACCGCTCGAGCCCCTTAACACCTGGTTTTGATTTAGTGTGAAAATAAAAAAATCATTTCGAGAACGCTCATGAATATTTAAATACGTCTGTATAATTTATTGATTTGATTAATGATAAGATTGTATGGGTTAGGTAGCATGGAGTAAAGATGTGGTTGAAGAAGCGGCCACTTATCGATACCCAATGGTATGTGCACCAGTCACCGAACTCAACCAATTCTGTTAGCTGTTGAATCATCTAAGGAAATGTTAGTAGGTATATTTAAAATAAAATGAAAATCTAAGGGAAGTCGACACCGAGAGTCATACCCCTCTCCGTGAATCCGTCGAAACCTAAATCTTCAGTATCAACCAAACAACACAATGATTCCAAATACGTTTCATCCAGTCGACACTTCGAACGCTAAAAAATTATTCGATTTAGGATCGATTACTCTTTTAATGATTCGATAATACCTCCATCCATCTAATATCGCTTCTTTCATTCGATGTTTTGTTGCTGTTTAAATGCTTAGGTTACATTATCCTTTTTTAGTTCAAATATTCTACGAAACATGTATTTGAAAAAACATAAGGATTTCTTCATTCATGAATTAGAATAATTGTGTACATCCTTAGTTCTGATTTTTTTTTTTTTTTTAGGATTTATAGGCTATTATATGTCAATCGATTACTTTTTTTGTGCAGAATAAGAAAAAAATATTGACTATGATATTAAATGAGTTATAATGCATCATAAATTACATAAACCAAAAGGGGATACCAGTAAAGTAAATTTTTTTGTGAAAAACTTCCCAATCATTTTTATTTTATATCTTCCGTTATGATTTGTTTACGGAGTTAGTAGCATTTCGTGTAACATATAGAACCCTAAATATCTAATAATATTTTAGTGGATAGGTGGAGTCGTTCTCAAGTTATCACAATTCTTGTGGTTTTCGACAAAATTTCGAAGGGTTCAGTCCAGATAGAAATTACGTGCAGAAATTTTAATTTTCAATAGCTATAAAAATTCGTTTTCAAGTGTTTTTTGAGGTCCGAAAAACGAATACCAACTATGTTTTTCCTTAAAGATTATTCCCACATTGCTGTATAGGATGGTACAAATTGTGCCCATATTATAGCTACCTGTCAAATATAATGTTTGTTCAAAATCGCTCTGGTATTCAGAATAAACATTTTTTTTTAAGGAGAAACAAAGTTGAGATTCGTTTTTCGCACCTCAAAAAGCTCCTTAATATGAATTTTTATAGCAATCGAAAAATTAAAATTTTCAGCGCAACATTTTTGCGCCTTCAAAGTTTTGCCGACAACTACAAAAACTGTGATAAATTTAGAAGGCCTCCATCAATCTAAAAAAACATTATTAGGGATTTAGGACTCAATATGCTACACGAAATGGAATAAAACCTACCTCGGTAAACAAATTAGAACAAAAGATATAAAATAAAAATGATTGAGAAGAACTTTATAAACTTTCTTGATTTCTATGAAGTCAAGATGTGAATTATTAAGATTCGGGAGAGAAATAATTCAGGTTTCCAACGGTTTTACTAATGAAGATTTGGAGAAAATCCTGAGCAGTTATGAATTCTATAGTTATCGACCGGGGGAAAAAAATCTAGAAAATCAAGTATTAAATTTTTCAATTTTAGATTTTCATAAAATTTCTTATTTAGGAGTTTAACAGGTAACTCAAAACGAATCTAAATTTTTTTTCCATAACAAAAATTTACTTGATCTACTTTACTGGAAGCGTCTTTTGTTTTTTTTAATTTGTGATAAATTATAATTCATTTAAAACTATGGTGAATACTTTTTCTTATCCTGTAAAATAATAATAACCTAAAAATTTGGGCAAAACAAAGGAAAAAAATAAATAACATTTAGTTTGAAATCATATATATACGCCGGGATAAGCATCCATTCTTTTTCGATGTATTATCACCGAAAGAAAAAAAAATGGTTGAAATCGGATACTCCACTGACACTGGAGACCCTATATGCTTCCACTTGTAAGTGGGAATGGACACAGTCGGGATAAACGAATGTCCGAATTTTAAGAGATTATTTGTACTCCTTCAGGTTAATTATATTTGCAACATAGGGTGATACTTTCCTCAATATATTAGTAGGACTAAATTTTCGGCCTATGAAGTGAAGATTGAAATATAACAATGGTTCACAAAAATGTCTTTTCAGTTAAAAGTCAAAATTGTTTTTATCGTGCAAAAACTGAACCATAATCAATTAATGTTAGAATGTATAAATTAAGAATTTAAAAACTATATAACTATACCTGTCGACGAAACATGCGAATGTGTGAATGGGCTGTTGAAGAATTTGCCAAAACATATATACCCTATTTTCAAACTTATCAATTGCTAAATTAAATTACTATTACTTAATAATGCACTTTATCTCTTAATCCACAGAAAAATGGCTGTAGTTGTTTTTTTTATAGTTGAGATCGAATTTTTTTTATCGGAAGAAGTGGTATACATCTGACCGTGAAATTATTTAGACTTTGAATCCTGTTATTTCGCTACAGTATTTATTCGGCCACTAGTGCGTTCGCTTAATAAATAAATTTATTTAAAAATTCCTTCTCCTACTCTGGTTTATGTCTATTTAAACAGTTTAAAATAAACAGTACTCGCACATGGAGTGTGCATAAAGGGCTTCATAAATAATGATTAGTACTCAGCAACTTATTTATTTGAGCGTCCAATTTATTTTTAACTAACTTTTTTTTTTATATAGTCCATTATAGAATTTAATTCAAGAAATTAAGTTATACTTGTCGGTTTCCAGACATGCAGCCAATGGCTCGGACCGTCGACGAAGTATTAATGAAGAACGTTAAACATTTATTTCCTGAGGCTTATCTAAAGAGGCTTTAAATTTTATAAAGGTAATGATAATTTTACGGCCTTAAATGTGCTGAGAGATGCATTCCATTAATTGTCTTAAATATTAAATTTTAAGAACTATATTCATTTAAACTAATAAATTCTATTGAAATTTTACATAAAGAAAAACATATAATTGGTTCATTATACATTTAATTTGTAAAAATTAAGTAAAAAAAAAAAAAACATCCAACTTACTTTCACTTTCCAACATATTAATATCTTCCATTCAGGTGTAAAATTTAATTTATTTGTGTCACATCCAATTTATTAGAGCCACAACCTTAAAACCTCGGTAACGTTTTTTTTACCGATCCACGGTTAACAACTCTCCATTTTTCCATGTAGTTGGTCAAAATGGACATTATTTCACGAAAAAATGGAATTGTAAATAAAATTACAGATAGCTTCCAGTAACTAATCATGAAGTGTACTTGAAACTATAACTGAATTGAAGGTATAGTGTTTTGGAACAGGAATTAGCAAAACTCAAAAAACTATGTAACAATAGAGAAAATTAAATTCAAACATTTTTTATCAGTATACATTCTTTACTACTACTTATAATTATTTTATATTTTTTTTGTTCCTTAACTTTGTTTTATTTATTTATTATTTTATTTTGGGCTTATTTTTACTTTTGACTGAACACTCCAACCAACTTCATTTAAATTTTCACTACAGTCAACCATCAATCCACTATTATTATTTTATTTATTTATTTTTTAATTTGTTCTTAATTATTTTCATTTTTTTTTGTGTATGTATATATTATGTGAATGGATACTTTTAACTCTAATGCTTATTGGCCTTCAGTGTGGTAGATTATGTTAATACTCTATAAATAAAATAAAAAATACTGGTAGACGACAACCAGATCACATTTAGCTAGAGCAATTTTTAAAATTGCTAACACTTACTAAAATAACTCTACTTTTCCTCGGGCAGTCCTTCCAGCCAAGGATTCCATTAATGCCTCGTTTTGAATTATTTTAAGCACTAGACTAATTCGAAATTGATATTTAATGCCATGTAGCAATCGGTTGGTATTTACGAATAACATTGACCCGTTTTCAAGGGAATGTTGCTTTTTTTCCTGCTTGTTCTTGATTTTACGACAGTTATTATGATGAGAATGTAAAGGTTTTTTTTCATTCAATGCATATAAACCTAAATATTAATTTGAATGACATTTTATTTAACTGTGCGAGTAGTCAGTCAATAGAATAATTTTTAATGAAATGATACTTTTAACAAATCTTAAGGTAAATATTATTTCTTAATGGTGGCTTCTTATCGGTACTCCATTTCTTCGTTAATCATTCATATAATTCCATATCATTCATTTCAATGATTGAGCCATCTCTCTGAAGATTACCTTTTCCTTCAGGTGCCTAAAATAAGCTCATCTCCAGAAACGTCAGGAAAAACTTATGAAGAAAAGGAAACCTTATTCGAACATAATCAAAAATGTTTAAAATTTATGATTGATTATACCCACAATTGAAAGATTTATAAAATTCTTACAAACAAAAAATTAATAAATAAATCGACCCTTTTTTAGCAAAGATGCCAAGGTGTAATCGACCAAGGAAAAGAAAATTAATTTTGCAACTTCATACATAATATAATAATACTTTGAATTTATTTATTATATTTTATTGTCATTTGTCACTGAACAATTACTATACCAAGTATTCGCTCGGAGCAATTAGTTTCTAAAAATATCAATCATTCATTAGACGTTTTTAAATGCTAAAACTATTTTTTGTTGGACTATTTATAATGGCAACAATACCATTTAGGCCTTATTATTATTATTATTTTGTATATAATTATTATTTTGTATTTATTAACACATTTTTGCTTCTCTATATTCCAAAGGATGTGAATAGTATTATGATCGAGTCAAATATTCGGTGTAAAAAAAACACTGAGCCATTGGTCGATATGTCTGTCGGTGCCAATATTATCTCTTGAACCTGTAGATGACTGTGAACTAGACGACAATCGTCATATTCCTTTTTTTTTTTTTTTTACTAAAGCCAAAAGCCAAAGAAAATAAGGAATAAATTAAAATAAATAATAAGGAAGAAATTTTTACATTAGTTTAACTCGAAATATATACATTTTACCATAAATTAAATTCATAACCATTATAAAAGTAATTTTCTATACAACAAATAATGAGCCATCTAAAGAGAACCAGTATTAGTAAAAACTAGAAAAATGGCCAATTACACTTTTTACACATCCTTTGTTTAAATGTATTTTGCGCAGGCATATAAGAAAATCCGTATTCTTGCCTCTAGTTTGTGGAATAACTATAAAACCGATCTTCTCTTTAAACATTCCAGATGTTGTAAGGCTATAAAATAGTCTACAAAGATTAAAGTAAAGAAGAAATATAAAAGAAATAAAAAAAAAAAATCTTAATCCACATAAAATTATATAATTTTATTTTTGAAATTCATATATTAGATTAATTTTATCATTATACTTTTTTTATTACTATTTATCAGTATTATTATAATTTATTTTTTGCTTTGTTTTATTTATTTCTTCTTATTTTATTTTTTTACACTGTTCTTAATTATTTATATTTCTTTTTCTTTTTTGTATTTATTGTATGGATTAATACCTTTAGCACTAATGCTTATTTCTCTTGGGTATGGCAGATTATACAATATTATTATTCTATAAATTATTTTCAATTTATATGAATAATATCTTAATCACAATCCTGAAATAGAAAATAATTAGTTATATTGGACTTTGCACTAAAATCTACAAGAAAATTCGTGAAAAACCATAAATTTTTATTTGCTAATTTATTTAATCTTTAAATTAGATAACTGTAATAATTGCATAAATTATTTATCTATCATTTATTGCGGCAGAATGTAAAGAACATGTTTTAAATCGATGGAACAGTCTACTTTTTTTTACGGTTCACTAAATAGAGAAATTAAAACAAAGAAAAGTATCTCTTAGTTTTTTACATAAAAGCAACCTTCAAGAGACGTAGAATAAACAAATTTGTCATAGACCCAAAATGGAAAAAACTAGTGACAGTCACTTCGACCAACCTCAAGGTTTTACCGGAAGGAGACATTCGGCCACTGGCATTATGCGGTCGCTACCAAACGTCCCACTTCAATCTAGTCCTATTTTCCCATTTTACCAACCACTCAACTACAATGTTAATCGTTATAGCCCTGGAGCCAGGACCCAAAAATCGACTTAATCGCAGACGATGATTTTTACCAAATTTGTCAAAAACTGAGACAAATTACTATAAATGGCCATGTAACGTGGAAATGAGTAAGAGGAAAAATCCATAGAATCAAAGTTTGTAGAACATCAAATTTTGCGTCCAGTGAGTAGTAACTAATTTAATGTAATTTACTTACTTCGAACAAAACCAGTAAGAAATTGGTAATGAAAGTATATAATTGGCCTACAGTAAAAATGTCAGTACTTACAGGACGCAAAATTTGATGCTCTATAACTTTGATTCCATGAGTTTTTTCTCTCATTTCCAAGTTAGAGGGCCATTTATAGTAATTTTTTAGGTTTTGGGCAAATTTGGTAAAATTCAGCGTTGGTTGACCGTGGTTTTATTTAACCTTACCACGTAACCAAATTATAAAGTTTATGTACTCGTTCAACGAACAATTTAATCTTCTTTAATTTATTAAATAGTGCATTTTTCGTTTATTAATTATAGAGGAAAAAACAAAAAAAATCTGACTCTTTTGGCTGTAAAGTTTTCCCTTGGAGGCCCTTGTTAGCTGTTTTGTTTTTTACATGTGTAATTTCATATATACAAATTAAAAAAATAAAAACTTTTCTCACATTTTTCGCAATGGATTTTCCGTTTTGAACCACAAATTAGTGGCCCCATATTCTTTAAATCAGTCTCCATTTTTTTAAGCGGCGGCTCTGGAACGGCAGACAATGTTCTTTTTACTCAGAATAACATACACTTTCATAATATACAATCAAACCTTCGACTGCGATCAGGTCTATTTTTGGGCTCTGGCTCCAGGGCTATTAAGTTCATGAACATCCGTATAAAATTCAATCCGTGCAACGTTCAATCCGTACAACTAAAAAAAGGTTAGCTCCACATATACAAACGACTCTATATGTGTGTGCGATATATATATATATATATATATATATATATATATATATATATATATATATATATATATATATATATACATAAATAGGAAAGCGTTTATTCAAACTTTCAAGATTTAACCCCTAAAAGGGTATTAAAACCATGTTATACATAAAAGCTGGACCTTACCACATAGCTGCTACACTTCACAATCTTCCAATCTTAAATTTATTAATATATATATGTTAAAATATTTCCGAATTTAGCTTTTGTTAACCCGAAATATTTTAAATAATTTTTATGAATGAAATAATTACGAGCCTGCAATTGCAATGGTTGGAGTTCAAGAAATATCTCATCTTTTGTTTTTTGAAGTATTTTAGTTCGTATTGAAAACAAATTTTGTTTTCTGTTTTTTATTGTTGTCTTATTTTTAAAATAGTGAAATGGCCTAAAGGACATGGGAGAAAAAAAAAAAGAAACTGCTAATAAAATATAGTAAATTATTAATGAAGACATGGGATAATATATAACCCACGACAAGCTGAGAATGCTATTTTGAGGCACACTGATAGATAAATCTCCGAGACCAGTGTGTCTTAAACATATCCTATAATAATATTTATGAATTAATATCGATCTCAATGTTATAAATCTATAATATTTAATAAAAAGTTTTCTATTTTAACGTCAGGTGTATATATTTATCATACTGTATTCTATTCCGTTGTGAATTTAATTCAATGAAATAACGAATTGAAATGATTAGATGTATAGCGAATTATATAATTATTATATGATAGCATATATTATTTATTTAAATGATATATTTATAATAATCATAAACCATTTGAGTATATCGTGGGTTTATAGCAAAAATCATTCAATAAAATTTTACAAAATTAAATCACTAGTATCTCTGATGAATTTTCTCTCTATGAAATCAAAAAAGTGGGAGAATCATTTATGATATAAAAACAGATCATTTAGACGCCCTCATTATATTTTTGCATCGATAAATAAAATCAAAATATGACAAAAAGTACTTTAAAAAAAAGCTACATGAAGAATATACATATTGAACTATTGCAATAACCTGACGATATTCACTTTTTCGAAATAAATTTGACTTACATCATTACCATTCTAATTCTCTCAATTATTGAATATCTGGAATAAGTAGTTATTTTAATAATCTCTCACTCTCTATATATATAAATATATGAAATATACATGGTTTGGTGTTTCAAGGTTAAGTGGAAAAAGTGAACAAATGAACTAAGAACCTCAAAACATCTGATGATTATCGTTAGTATAAATTATTTACGTTATATGAAATAAATAAAACCTATTTATTTGTTCTAACTACTTTATTAATTGAATAGAAACAGCAACATTCATATTAAATGTTGTTCAAAGTGATTTTCTTGAGCATTAAGACAGGCTTGACACTCAAGAGTTTAGGGACTCCTGCTCTAGTGTTGTGTGCATATATATATATATATATATATATATATATAGTTTGGGGACTCCTGCTCTAGTGTGTGTGTGCATATATATATATATATATAATATATATATATATATATATATATATATATATATATATATATATATATATATATATATATATATGCACACACATACTAGAGCAGGAGTCCCCAAACTATGGCCCGCAGTCCCCAATCACTCCCAATCCGGCTCGTGAACGTTTCTTGGTAAAATTATAAAAACTATTTAAATTTTTTTTTAAAATAGCAAATTAATCACAGAGAAGGTTACTACGATATTTATTACATGTTTTTTTTTATTTTAGAAAGCTCATTTCACATCTTTTTTTTTTTTTTTTTTTTTTTTTTTTTATTTCTTTATGACATTTACAACTGTATTACATAAATACATCAAGTAAATTTGGACATAATTGATATAATGACATGAATACACTTGCTGAGTAACTACCCAATGGTAGCACTCTAATGATATGACTATATTAGGAGATCACGGGGCTATCTTCTTTTCAGACGCCTCGGAGGGTTATCAGGAATTGAAGAGGAAGCAAGGTTAGAAACGAGAGGGTTGGGATGATTCTGAAGTTTATTATGGAAGGATAGGTATCTGGATTGGGCCAGATCTGAAACATAAGGAACATTAAGATCTTTATGGATAATTTTATTAGTGACAAAGTAAGGAGCATTGAGGATTTTACGAAGGATTTTGGATTGTAAGGATTGGATGCGAGAGGAATTCGATGGTTTAGTGGAGCCCCATAGCTCAACTCCGTAAGTCCAAATAGGTCTTATTATAGTCAAGTATATAAGTCTTTTGTAATTAATGGGAAGTTTAGAGCGTTTGTCTAGTAAGTGCTGAATTAATCGGAAACGTCGAGCGGTTTCTTGTCGTTTCAGTCTAGTATGAGGATTCCAAGTTAGTCGTTTGTCCAGGTGGAGTCCTAGGTATCGGATTTGCTCAACAGGGATAAGTGGAGTATTGTTAAAGGAAACTGTAGGACAGGAAGTCGTTGGTTTACGACGAAGGGTAAAGGTAATTTGGTGGGATTTATTGGAGTTTATTTTAATTCTCCAGTTTTGACACCATTCTTCTAGATTTATGATGTGTGATTGAAGCATTTGGGATGCAATTGCTGGGTCATTGTTTACTGATAGGATACATGTGTCATCGGCATATGTGGTGATGACAGTGTTGGGACAGGTAGGGATGTCAGCTGTATAAACTGTATAGAGGATAGGACCTAGGATACTACCTTGAGGAACACCAGCAGACTGGGAAAAAAGGGATGAATAGGCGTTATTGTGATTTACTTTAAAGTATCTATCAGTAAGGTAGGAACGGATAATGAGGAAGTATGTAGGTGGTAGGAATTTTCGGAGTTTGTACAGCAGTCCCGGGTGCCAAACTCTATCAAACGCCTGTTCAACGTCGAGAAAGACTCCCGTACAGTACATTCCGCGCGCCAATGCAGAGGAGACTACGTCTACCACACGATGACATTGCTGTATAGTGGAATGGGAAGTTCGGAAACCAAATTGGTGATCTGGGATTATGTGTTTAGAATTTAGGATAGGGTACAGGCGTTTTAAGATGAGTTTTTCTAGGATTTTGCCCATGATGGGTAAAAGAGAGATAGGACGGTAAGAGGATGGGTATTCTGGTGGTTTTTTGGGTTTGTGGATCATTTTAACAATAGATCGTTTCCAAAGATCAGGAAAATATGTAGAACGGAGTACAGCATTATATATATAAGTAAGGAATAGGATGGCTTTTCGAGGAAGAAGTTTTAGGATCTGGGATGTAATTAGGTCATGTCCAGGAGCTTTACGGGAAGGTAATTTTTGAATGATGTTGGATATTTCTATGGGATGAAATGCTTTGGGTGGCAGAGACATTTGGAGAGGAATATCCAGTTCTGCTTCAATACAATTGATGTGAGTTGAATTAAGGATATCGGGATGTGGATTAAAAGTTTGGAAAAGATGTTGTCCAAATAGTTGGGCTTTTTCTTCGTCGGATTTGGACCAGGTTTGGGAATCAGTAAGTAGTGGGTGATTAAAGTCTTGAAACTTAAGAAGTTTTTTGGTGGTCATCCATAATGATTTGTCAGTGGTTGTAAGTTTTTCAGTAAAATTTAGTAAACTTTGAATTTTGTATTTTCTAATTTCTGATTTCAGTTTGTTAGTCAGTTGTGTGTAATGCGATTTATCTGTTGGGTATCTTGTCCTATGCCACTTCGATCTTGCTCTGCGTTTTTCCTGTAATAAGATGCGAATATGCTGTGGCAAGTTAGTATTTTGTGGGAAGTTAATCTTATTGCTAAAGGTGTTATTATTTATACTGTCTGTTATTGATGATGTCAGTTTTTCTATGGCACCGTTAATGTCTTCTTTTGTTTTTAGCGGGATTTTGAGGTCTAGTTTGTTTTCCAAATCATCACGAAATTTGTCCCAGTTTACTCGTCCAGTGATCAGTTTAGGAAGTGATGGTTTAGGAGCAAAGTCAGAATGTAGTGAAAGCAGAACTGGACTATGGTCTGAAGAAAGGTCATCCAGGGATTTGATTATAGTTTGGGAGGAGGAAATCTGGGAGGTGATAAATATGTCCAGGATATCGGGACGTTTTTTGAGGGATGTTGGAAAATAAGTAGGATTCATGGGCGAGAGGATGGAATAATTGTTGGAAGAAGAAACTTGCATTTCACATCTAAAGTGCCATTCATAGAAAAAAAATTTATTTTCATCACAAGCCATAGCCTGCGGAACTTGGGTGGAGGTCTCAATGTGGACCGCAGGCCAAACAGTTTGGAGACCCCTGCACCAGACTAACGATAGATTAAGTATTAATTCCAAAATATCAATTATGCGTTGATCATGCATTTATCTAATAAAATTGTTTACAATTAAAAATAATTATCTAATTAGATTATATATATAATAATATTGATATATTTTAAATAATTATTGAAAAATGAATGTAATATTTTTTCCTAAACACTTTTTATATAATTTTTTTTCATATCTTTTCATATAATGAACATCCATGAACATGATTTTTATATAAAATGTAAACCCATATGAAAAAAAAAATAATGCAACAAAAATAAAAAACTTGCATTTTTTTTTATAAAGAGAAAATCCCTACTATAAAAAAAAATAATGATAATAATAATAACTAAATAACAAAGATCACTTACGATCGACAGCAGGGCTTTCTTTTATTTCAAACTAGTTGTTAAAAAAAAAAAACATAGCGATATTTATAAATAAAGAATCGTTAAACGATTTATTTTTATGGAAAAATGTTAAGATATTCATTCTCTAAATTATATGAGGAATGAGTACTGATTCCAAAGTTTCATGATTTATTAGACGTAAATAACGTACTTTATATTTTCTAATACTGTACCTATTTTTCAAACATCCGTAACGGTATCAAAAATATATTTACCCGTCAAGTCCCCTTCCTGATTAGCCTTGCAACTCCGATGGTTTCGATCTTCTTCGACTCGTCTTAGCTGCTTTTATTCGTGAAGAAGGAGACCGAGTATACTAAAGGCGTCGCTTGCGTTACTGTGGCTGAGGCGAAACCATATCGCACGGGCATCCTCTATTTATGACACCTAATCCTTGCTTAACAACTGAGCCCCTCAGCTATTGTCATCGTTACAAAAGGAAATAAAATCTTTTAAGAAATCTTTGCAAGCCCGTAAGCCGCACTTTCAACTGGCCTCGTCGGATAATTTATCTTAAAGCTTCATCTTCTGATAAACAACTATGACTTTTTATACAAAATATATATATATATATATATATATATATATATATATATGAATAAATGAATGTATGTCTGTCTGTCCGTCTGTTTGTCCTTAGTGCATTATTAAACCATTCAACCGATCGCCATGAAACTTTGGGAAGTTTTCCCAAAACCTTCCCAGGAGTGTACGGAACTCCTGGGAAGGTTTCTGGCATAGTACTCCTGTCTTACGATAATTTTATATATGTAAAAAAAATAAAAATGTAAATGTTTTTCTGTTCAAAGCCGCAAAAAATGTGTCGCTATAAACTATAGTGCCAAAACGGCTTTACCGATTTTAACGAAACTTGGCTAAAGTCTTTCCCTTGAAACCCTTTTAATTTATGTGTATAACATACTTTCCCGAAAACAAGCTGAAAAATGTTGCGATGAATTCAATATTTTATTTGACGAACATTAAAAAAGTACACAATTGTATTTGATAATACCCACATTTATATGAAAGAGTTCTGAATTGCTAACAAAATAAAAAAAAATTCATCGAAATCGGACGGTTCGTTGCAGAGTTATTGAGTTTTAAACATTTACTGCTTTCTCTTCAGAAAAGGCCGCTTCCTTTTGCTTCCTCACTACCGAAAGTCGGCAAGCATTTTTTTTTTTTATTGATTAATCGGAAATGTTATAATTATTAAGTGTGCCAAAACTAATTAATGGACTATATGTTTGTAAATAATTGTACGATATTTACGGTTTTTTTTTTTCGTTTGGTAGGTAATTTACTAATTTTTCTAATAATCATGGGAGCTATAAAAAAATGCATACTTTTTGAGTTATTTGCAAATAAAGTTTCTTTTCCTTCATAACTTTTTCCATAGAAATGTCTGGGGCATAGAAATATTTTTGGGATGTGAAGAACATCTTCAAATGAGTGGTCAATTATTAGATTTGATGAAAAATTGACTAAGTTATGGTGTACAGACAAAAAAAAACACCTTTTAGAAATAATATATAATTTTAAATAATGATGAAGTTAAAATAAAATTGGTGATAAATTTTCTTAAAGATAATTATTTACGAAACATGAAATAAAAACAAATAAATTATATAAAATGATGTTTAAGAGATCCATAAAGATCTGTTTAAAAAAAAAAAAAAAATACGTTAACTACAGGAATAATAATGGTTTTAGAGATACATGGTTTTTGAAGCTGACTTTTAATAGTTGTATATGCGTTATGATTGTTAAAGAGTATAAGAGTATGTTGAGATTGTTTGGGTATTTATCTCGGATTAGCCACAGAAACCATCCGCGGGCCACAATGAGACGCCCACCTAATAGTCCAGTAACCTTGCTATGAAAATAGGGATATAAGTTGCATAGAATGGGGGTTGAAAATTTTTTTGTTTTTCTTCTTGTATGGAATGTGTGACTGAGGTGCAAAATTTAAGTTTTCGATCCCGGATCACCTTTGAAAATCCCCAAAACTACTGTATTTTCGTTTGTTTTTTTCCCCATTTTGGCGATGAAGGAGCACGAGAACTCTTATATGCCAGGTTATTGAACACGAACATGAAAATTTGCTTAATATTTTTTTCAAGTTTTTAAAATTGTATTTACTTCATTATTTCCTCATTTACAATTTTTCAAAGCAATTCACGTAAATGTTTATTAAGTATTTTTTTTATTTCAATGTCTTCTGGTTGTGAAAAGTGATCTCCCCCTTCTCAGGTTATTAAATATATAAAGACAATTTCGTATGTTCAAATATGAAAAATAGCTTAAAGTTTTCAAGTTCGAAAAATTTTCAAATCTTTCAAAATCTATATCTCAAAAACTATTAAACTTGCCCAACTTGTTCTGATCTTAAATTTTAGCATATTTAATCTGGTTTAAAAATGAATAAATTTTTTTTGTCGAAAACGTGCTACATCACGGATAAAATGGGGAAAACCGAAAATATAGCAGTTTTTCGGATATTCAAAAATTATTCGGGGAGGTCCCGAGATCGAAAACTTAGATTTTGCATCTCAGTCATCTCTCATACAAGAAAATAAAAAGAAATCTTCTACCCACATTCAATGCAACTTATGATGTTATGTACAAGGTTACTAGACTGTAAGTCCAGCTAACCAAGCATCGTGGTGAAAAAAAAAAATTGTTCTATAAATGGCGTAACATAAAACTTTACAACACTTTATAACACTTTAGGTGTGATATGAGCTTCGTAAGAGAACATAAAGACATACAATAAATGATGCAGTAATGTCTTGTGTGAGCAATTTACAAAATATAATTTTATTTTTTTAATTTTACCGAATAATCAAACAAATTTTTGCCTTCACAAATGATTGCGAACCGAATGCGGCCCGCGGGTCATTGTTTGGGAAGAAACCTCTGGTCTATACTAAAATTATTTACATCAATTTTTAATAAATCAAAATATATTTATCTCCATTTCCTGAATAATTAATCTTAAAACTAAACTAATTCGTCAATCATTTATTTTATTACAACTACTTATTTGTCAATTATAATTTATAATCTATATTTTATAAATGTACTTATAATTTTTTTAATAATTTTTAAAAGTCAGTACTAACCCTTGAAATAAAAAATGACATATACTTAATCAGATTTCGAAACACGATGTATTTATTATTTTTAAAAGCTCTTAATCTATTAAAATTGAGTCACTTATGATGTCATGAAATAAATGTAAATGAAAAACGAAGTAGATCGGGGACGAGGGTTTCGAAACCGAACCGAATTGAATTGCACCATCAGAATTAATTTTTTTTAAAAAGTTCAATCCTGGTGGGGTTCGAAGCTTACGTTTAATTGCAATGGTGATAACGATCTCAATGGGTCATTTAAATGAATTTTCCCACATTTCAATTGCTTGCAAACATGGCCTTCGCATTGTGAAGCTGAGTGAAACATGTTTAGAAGGAAATATTAAAAGTTGTTTGATACATACCTATCTGCAATTCACATTGACCACATATAAAACATATGAGCTACTCAAATGAATAATGTAAATATATATATATATATATATGGTAACTAATAAATTTATCACATAAAAATCACTTTTGTTCACTTGCACTTTCACTCTTTCACCCCAACTGATTGCATTTGGCTCTCGGGTTGAACGTTTATCTTAAGGCTCAAAGGAAGCTGATTACTGGGCCCAGTTTAATGTAAATATTATCTCTGTTTAAATAGGATAGTATGGGAACTGATAAATCATGATTAAATAATGATAATATAATGAGTAATAAATAACAATAAAAAATATATATAATTGCATAAGCTAACTCAATGCGTATTTCTTTTTTTCTTTTTTCAGCAATAAATTTACTTACATTATAAACAAAAATAACAATATTTATTAAATCGTTTTTATATTTTAATCTGTTAAATACCCATTTTAAATTATGTTTTAGCATAAAAAATTGATATGGTTTAGTTGATACTAAACTGTCCTTATAAGTGAAAAATAATTAATGTATAAAATATATCGTTTTAAATACATGAAGATCTAAATACATTATATATTGAAATTTATGCTGGTTACAACTCCATTCTGAGGTTGTTTTCGATTTAAGAAGGTCCTGTGTTATAAGCAAGTAATAAAAATAAATTTACGAGCGGTATTTATCATAATTATATATTTTTATTTTTCATCTATTTCACTATTGAAATGGATTTTATTACATTATTTCTGTGAGAAATATAATCTAAAAAGAGAATTTAAGATTTAAAAAATCCTAAATTCATTTTAATATGTATGATTTAATCTCCAAAGCCCGTCCAAACAGAGTTAGAAGGTTAAAAAATTTTAATGTAACTTAAGTTGATTTTGGGAAAGAGACTTCAGATGAACTGTAACACCAAAACGGCTGTAACGATTGTGATGAAATTTCGCTGAATGAAGTCTTCTCTTTGAAGCCCATTGAATTTATATAAGTAATTAAAATACTTCCCGGAAAAGTAATTAGAAAAAAACATGAGGAACGCAAAATTTTATTTTATTAATGATTGTATATGTGTTATTTTTAAAGATAATGAAATTTCCTACATATTTTTCCATTTAAATTAGATTATCTTTGTTTTGTTGTTTCATAGTTCGAAACCTATAAATCTACCAGAAGATTTCTTAAGCTCGTATAAAAGTTAATCTGTCAACAGATATATATATAAAATTAAACAATGATTTAATAACGTCAAAGCAATTTTAATAAATATTTCTCGGATACGAGTACTTGAGAATAATGATAGTGTAGTTTACAACCTTTAAAAATTCCAAACAACATCCTCAGTAAATGTATTTATTTATAAATCCATGTATATTGTTTTTATTTTATTTATTATTCGTGTATTAAGCAAACATTGTTAATGGATTAACAATTTTCTTTCTTTTTTTTCCAACAGAAATATGAGCAAAACCTCCGTCATCAGTCGTGCCGGCTTTTTTTTTATTTGACAACTGTTAAAATAAATTATAACTATTACTAATTCTCCTATTTCTATATATCTAGATTGGATTATAAAATAAAATTACTAAATTAGAAGAGGAATAGAATCATTTTAAGATTTTAATAAAAAGTCTATTTAAATTTAGTATATATATGCAACATAAAATTAATACGTACTCAGAATGTCCTTGCCGATGACCCCTCGTTTTTAGGCCACCCATTTTCGAAATTTAAATTGTGTGAAAAAAAAATGCAATAATAAGACTCTAGAAGGTTCTTCTTTCACTTTCACGAGCTAACTGTTTCATTTCATAAATAATAAACATAAAAATATTTTGTTTTAAATAGATTAGCTACACTTACTTAAAAATAAAATGTAATCTAATCAATCATTTAATATGCTCGTGTACAAATCATCGACAGGACGTTCACCTTTCGTCTGCAGGCTTCAATTATTTACCAGTTCTAGTTTTCGTCTTAAAGTATTTATGTAGATCAAGCTGTACATTATGCACCTACACAACTCTCTTCCAAGTATAAAAAAAATACAAAACATAACTCAATAAAATCAAAATAGTTATTATCGAACTATGAATATAATGCTGATTTTTTAAAATAAATTTATATTTTTTTGTAATGCTTTTTTTTTTTTTTTTTTTTTTTGTATTTGAGAAGAAGATCAGAACAAAACCATTGAACCTATCATATATTTATATAAATTAAATATGGAGAGGAAGGAGATAGTCTTCATAATATAGCGTTGGTAGACTTCTTGAAATTTTTTCTTCTAAAAACGAATAATGTTAAAAAGTGAAAATTATATTTGATTCCTTAGCTTGAACAATTTCAAAATGGCCCCTTGGCCTCCTCAGTCTAAGTTTGCGCCTATTCGACAAACACGTTTATCAAAATAGAACGTTATTATTTTTATTAGAAACTTGTTTTTCATATTTAAATTGTATTAATTTTTTTAGAGAGTCTCAAGCATTTTAATCTGCATCAGACCTCAAATAGTATAGGCACTGTATTGGGATTAATTAATTAATTGGAATTACTCCATTGGGATGTAATTCAAATATCTATCTATATAAGTATTTTTGATTTTTAAAATATCATCTTTTTAAATGACTGTATATCATACTTTACATTTATTTTTTAGATTAGTGTGAATTATATCTTACTTATTAATATTATCCATTCACAATTTTCACAAGCATTATGTTTTATCATAAAACAAAAATAAATTAATGATACGTTTCAGAACTAAAAGCCATTTTTCCTAGCTCCATATTGACATAATAATAAACAGTAATACCATTAAAAATTTTCCTTTATATAAATTATGGTTATTCATTTTATATAATGAACAATATCAAGATCAGGTTCAAGATCAAAACAAAATAATCACTCTACTAAATTATACATAGATAGTGCCAGTATTTTTTTTTTTTTTTAAATCAGCCAATTAAGAATCAGATATTTCGATCTACCATTAATTAAATCAATTTTTATGAATCGCAAAATTTTGATCAATACACGCCAATAAATTCTATGCCATATTCTCTCTACAAGAATATAATTTAAAACGACAATATTAAAATCTGGTGCGGTGCGCGCATCACACAACTTTCACTTGCCATCCTCTGTTAGCAGAAAAAGGTATTTTCAGACAAATGAAAAGTGGAAGTAAAAATTATAGACGCTATATTTATTTATATTTTATTGTGAGTATTGTTATTTGTATAAGTACCCTTACATATAAAATTTCAATATTTATATCGCTGCAATCTATACAATTAAATATTAAAATATACCAACAATAGCATTTATAAAAATCACATTTATATAATATTGTCGGAGTCCGTATTATATTAAGCTCATGTTATGTATGGAAGACTGTTATAATCTTTCGGACGACCTCGGGTGCGCTCGTATTCCATTGGTTCTTCAATTACAACTATTCTCCGTTACGATATCTTATTTATCCTTTAGTTAATAATAAAATTCTTTTATATTTCATATTTAACTACCTTTTATATTAGAGATTAATATGAAATGGTCAATTTTTCAAAACGAAAAAAATTAAAGGTACTTTAGGGGAAGCTTATATTGAAAATTAGCCATTTAAGCCCTGTTAGAGAACATTATCAGAATAAAAACTGCATTTTATTTAAAACTGCTTAATTTTACAGTGATATGATGAATTTAATCAAATTCGTTAGAGCCGTTTTCGAGAAAATCGTAGAAATGTGTTTAGTCCATTATATAAAATGACACTTAGGGTTAACTGATTTTGACGAAAATGTTGCTGTAACATCCCTAGCACATAAAAACATTAAATATGCATTTTCACTTTCATACGACTTCTCGTTTTTGATCTAGATTGTTAACACACATACAGACACCATTTTTCGGTACTCGGTTATTTGGATTCAGACAAAATGTGTATTTCCGTTGAAAACTGAGATTCGAAAATTTTCACGATCGCAATACTTTCCTTTACTATATATTTTATATATAGGAAAGTGAAAGTGAAAGTTAGTAAATATATAAAAATATATTATTTAAGGTAATGTTAATTTAAGAAAAAAAAATTGAAACTTACTATATCTCAAATTAAAAGAAATGCAAATACAATCAATGGAAGTAAAGATTGCAGAACTTGAAGATGAAAAACAAAGCTAAAATCAGGATCTTTTGAAAATATTCTTCATAACATAAGATAAAACAAAAATAATGTTATTCACATGTAACTCTATAACTAAAGACGTTTTTATTGCTCACTAATTCATAAAAATGATTGATATAAAAACCCTATTTATAATGGTATAAGTGTAATAAATTTTGTATAATCAATTACGCAAGATTATAAATATATTTTTTATTCACACCTATGGATTTATTAACATCGATTTAATATATGTTTGATTAATAAATCAATAATGAAACAAACGCCTTCCAAGAAGGAGTAAATAGTTATTATAATTATAATCCTTATAATTTCAATTGGTTAAAATATTACTCACATTTCAGGAAATATGAAGTCTTGTCAAGGAAAAACAAAAGTCGTAAGAGAAAGAGATTTGGAGAATTCGACAACATCTATATTGAACTAGACCTGGATGTATTTTAAAATACTTTGTAGTAAAATACCATGAATTTTTTTTTTTTACAATTTTTATCATCAACTATTTAAATCGTTTACGGAAAAATCATAATGTATTTAAAATTTCAATACTTATTAAATAAAATAATTAGGTGAATCAATTTAAAAGTAGTAGTTCAAATAATAGGTGATTACAATTGTATTTTAGGAAAATAAATAAATGCATTTTAAATAATGTATTTTAAAATACTTTTTGCCCAGATCTTTATTGAAGCATCAATCCAGATCATCATCAGTTATAATCTCAGAAAAATTCATCAAATCGAATAAATGGTAGTAGGTGTCATGGGCACTTAAAAAAATTAACCTCTTATGACTATATCTTAAATGTAAACTCCTTTTCAAAATATTTATATCGCCTATTGCTTTTCACAATCATTATATTCCTAACAATGAGTTTCATGAATATAAATTATTAAACAGAATTTGAACTTGAAACTACACCATCTAGTCCGTGGTACAGACCTCTTTTTATCAAATTATTAACATCCACCAAATACTTCGTGAACAGCAATATCTCATCGTACCCTACAAATATTTTATTTACGAAAATTATCGGAATTGGAGCGTTTTCAAACTTCGTCTATTCAATCAGGAACAAGGAAGAAAAAGGAAGAGTCATTAAGCATGAAAGTGATATAAAGTGATGACAAATCTATGGATCAAGCTCAATTTCATGCCAAAAAAGCGAGGCCCAAAACTTTGTTTTAATAGACTTAAATCATAAGACAAGGATAAGCCTAACATAGACTTCAATTGGGTGTCTCAATTTAGATCAATAGCCGAGCTTAATGCCTTTTCAGAAGAGCTTTCTGCTCACCTCACAAACGGACTTAATCGATACAAATACGACATCCTGGAAAAAGCACACAACCATTGTTTCTCAGCAGACATACAAAGAGCTCTAAACTCAACTAACTATCTTTTATACAGAATACTATGCAGTTACAATGCTCCCGATCCCGAAACGTACCTTGCATTCAGAGTCCATATACAGAAATAGAGATGTGTCAGTCAATTAAGAGTTGCAAACCCAGAACATATCAGGATCTATACAAAAACACAACTTTTTCGATCGAGTCTCAAGAAACTTGTATATCATGCAGTCAATTTATCTACAATAGTCTACGTGATGTAGACTATTGTAGATAAATTGATTGTGATATTCTTCTTCACTGCCCAGCATACAATGGCTATAGATAAAAATTCCTCCAAAACTACAACTCAGAATCTTCTGATAACCACAACATCGAATTCATATTGAATATCGATTGTATGAATAAGTTAAATAAAGTTTACTATTATATGATGGGAGTACACAAAGTGCATACACAAAATTGTTGATCACAGCTCATGTTCTATTAAGTGTTTGTTTTTAGTTTATCTTAAAAGTAATATTTTGTTTATATTTATAAATTTTTTTTTATTGTTTTCTATCATAGTAACAGGTTAATATAACTATTATTATGCATTAATCGTTTTCGTTTTATAATTTTTATTGTTATTTATGTTTTGTAAAATCCATTCTAAACGTAAAATATTGTAACTTGTATTTATTTTTAAATGATATATGTATATAACTTGTAAAACCATATTATTCTACAATAGCAATATTATTCTACAAATTTCTGTCTATCTCATTAGAAACTAAAAACTAATGAATACCCATTTGCTTTCCGCTTGAATCGTAAGATAATATGATCACAAAACTGAAAAAAAAAAAAAGTGGCCTTCAAAAGTATTGGACCGTTTGACATGTATAACCTCGTTATTTTGACATTTTGGGAGTGTAGGTCACGCCCAATGGACAAATATTTTTGTAGGCCACCTTTTTTTTTTACTCGTGAGTTTTTAGTACCTAATTAAATAGACATAGTTCACCGATTTCCAAGTAGAAAACGCACCAATTCCGAGAATTATCGTAAATAAAATATTTGTAGGTTACGATGAAATAAACTATTTACAAAGTTTAAGGCGGATGTTAATAATTTTATGAAACGGGTTCTGTACCACGGACTGTAAACCATACTTCGAATCCGGTCCACATCAAACGAGACATTTTTTTAAACGTAGGCTTATCAAGAGAAACACATTTACAATCGTTGCAAATGCACAAAAAATTGCAAGCTAAAGTTTTTAAAAGTATTTAATGGAGTTTGCCTAATTGATTAATTTTTTAACTATCCATAACTTTTTTCGAACTTTATGCCAAATCAAGGTTTTTTAGGTTTCTGTAAAAGCCCCGTAGTTAAGGGAGAGATTAAGGTAACGCAACACCTACCTATAGCTCCATGGGAACTTTAACTGTAAAATTTAAAGGAGCCCTTTTGTAACTCGGAATGTCCTAAAAATTAAAGCTTAAAGGTTAATTTATGAACCGAATATTGCGTTAAAGGAAGCTAAATATCTCCAATTAAAAATAACTTTAAATACAGTGTTTCTAATAAACTTTCCTTAAAAATGTTTACAAATGCGATCTTCAATGTAACACGGATATTATTAAATAAATTATAATGATTAATTGAAACGCTATTGCTGTCTGTACTAGTTTTTTTTTAATTATCAAAATGTATTATCGGTTAACTATAATGACAAGTTACATTAATTAAATGCATTTCGATAACCTCCAAGGAAGCCTATAAAGTTATTCATTTGCATATTTCCTAAGGGTTTCATAGATCATTTGATCTATTTAATCTTGAATGGCTTCTAGTCTATTTTTATAAGTTTATTTATTTTTAAGAACGTCGTATTATGTATGATTCAAACACACCTTTGTAGTAAAATATTCTTAAAAGATGATCTTGGGAAAGAGGTTTTAATAAATATCAGTAGAAAAGGGCCTTTTTATTCTCAATAATTAAAATAATTGATTGTAAATTTATCCAAATATTCCCCTCTTTAGGGATAAATCTGATTTTACATTTATTGTTAATTTTCATTCTCATATAGCAGTGCACCCACTTGCAAACATAGTCATAGTACACAATATATGTAAAATCAAATTTATGCCTGAAGAGGAGAAAATTTGAATACATTTAAAATAAATTATTCTAGTTATTGAGAATAAAAAGGCCTTTTTCTGCTTTAAAATATTCTAAAAATGCAGCAGCCGTAAACGATTTACAAAAAAAGAAGGTATAAAAATGAATATATCTACTCCAAATCCATTTAATATGTTTTTTTTATTTAGTATTTAGACAACGATAATGAAAAGTCGGTTGAGAACAAATCAAATTTTTAAAATATAGCCCCAGTTAGTAGAGTTTGAGGACGGTTGTTTAGGCTGAGAATCTGATCTTTCGAATTCATTCTTGAGCTTATTTATAGAAGCTGTTAGAGTGTTTATCGAAGCTCTTTCCGCTAACACCTTACATCCTCTATGTCCTTGTAAAGTTTACACTTAAAACCTGTTACCCTATCTCTCGTATTTATTGCTGTATCTACTAATTTGAATAATTAAATTATTTTTGTCAGTGACGGAGAAGAATTAATCAGTTCAAGCGATATAATAAAAGAATTCGGATTTGCTCATTATAATTCAAAAATTATTATCAATAGATTTGGAATTAGTACGGAGCAAATTAATTTTTATGGAATTGGAAAAAAAAATAAAATCTGCCAAGTAAGGTCTGCAGAGATTCCTCACAATTTTCATTGGCTAAAATATATTACATATTACATGGTATACAATTTTTCGTATGAGAATAAAATCCCTGGGAGAAGCCGATTCGGAAATGAAGTCACCCTTCAACCTTCGATCAACGAATTTCGTTTATCAGCTAATGTTAAAATGCGAAAGAGTGCCGTATTTGAAAATTCCATATTTGATGATTCTTAATCTAAAAAAAAAAATTAATGCATACTGAACATGCATATCACAATCACTACCGTTAGAGCAAAAGGTCGTATGTATAAATTGATTTTTTTACAAGAGAGCATAAAAATTAATTATTTCATTATGCTTTATTAGTATAGTTTTATATTTTATTGTCCTCTGCTATTTTCCATAGCAGACTACTTATATCAGTTGCAGACTACAAAATATCACCTTTAGCACACATAGAATAAAAGTTAAAAATTTTTACAGACGACCTTTTGCATTAATAGTAGTGATATATACTTAATAAGTACGTTTTCACTCGTTAAATGGATGGAACTAAAACATCCATAAGAAAAATTCGACTTGTTGTTTGTTCGGAGTTAACGAGACCAATAATTTTCTTAATGAGACCCATAACAATATTGTAATAACTTAACTCCCACTCCATATGATCAGTGCCTTCCACACTTCACAGTCATTATATTGTTAACAATTATTTATATTAATTTTAATTATTAAATGGAATTCAATGTAATTGATATTAAGCAATTTATATACTGTTCTCCAAACTTCCTCTAAGTTTGAGTCAAATCTAAATCGCCGTTTTCACATTATAAACATATCAAATAACACATTTACTGATCTGAAAGCGCAAGTATTTTTTTTGGAGTATTAGATAGAGTTTGATAATATAGATGCCTATTTCATTTTACGTTTACCAATCTCTAAATTCCTTCCAAATTTGAGCCAAAACGAACTCGGTTTTAGAGTTATAGACGTATCAAGGAAAACACGTTTGCGCATATGTAAAAGAAAGCAATGAACATAATTCAAAAAAATTGACCTTAGATTATTTTTTCACAAACAACTAGCATTTATTCAACTTTTAACCAAATCGAACGATCCGTTTCTGAAATATTGGAATATCTACAAAAATGCGTTTGAGCTCGCGTAGACGGAAGTGCTGGTTAGAATTTACTAAAATTGATATGGAACCATTCAGACACCAACCTGTACAATTCCTGTAAATTTCATGAAAATCGGATAAACAGTAGCAGGTGATATGCTCGTTACATCGATTTGACTACAGACAGACAGAAACCGAACCAAATTTGATCATTGATGTCTGAAACATAAAACGCGAGTGAAAATTTTCGATTCTGAGCACAAAATGTTATTTAACATTTTCTCGCACGAATACAATGCTTCCCTACCTTCGACAGTGAAGAAGCAATAATCAGAACATATTTAACAGAAAAGAACCAAAACATATTACACATGTTTTAAATAAACAAGTCAAAATTAAATGAACATCTAGCATTAGAGATAAACTTTTTTTAAAAACGACCTCTTGTTTAAGGTATCTTTAATGAAAAATCGAACATGAAAAAGTATTGGAAATTAAAATGCGACGTTCTATTTTTTGAAAAACGTTAATTTAATTATATAATAACATTTTTTTTTGGGAGGCAGTTATAAAGTAGCCATTCCTTTACTAGAATAGTAAAGTGTATGGTGTCATTATCCTATTAAAAACTAAATTAAGTTTTTAGTTCCAGATTTTCCGCAATTTCTTTCAAGTTTCTTCACAAAATGTCTATGTGAACATGTTTATTCACTAAGCCATGTGAATATTTCCAATATAAAGTGAAGATTTTCTACACCAGAAGCCTTCATACACCCTAACACCAAGACACATAACATAAGAAAAGAACATAGAATACCATAAGAACAAGAAAAAGAACATATCGTCGGCAACATGTTAAAGTAACCACTATTAAACCTGGCTAACGTTTCACATTCTTTACTTGGTGCCGACGATATTACTAGGATGTTGATTGCTTTCAATGTAATATAAATTTATCTATTTATTTATTCAATAATTTCCATCGATATCTAGGTGTATTATTTTGGCTTTGAGTCACTATATATATGTATTTAATTATTTGCAAGATCGTTGCTAAAAGTAACCAAAGGAAGATGGACAATGTTTTGAAATTTGATTCATTTAAAATAGGGTGTAGTACTTGTAGTAACAATCAGTTTTTTTCCCCAGAAATGTGTTGTTTATAGTTACTAATACTGGAATGTATTAAAGTAAAAAAAAATATACAGCAATGTAAACGACAGTAACTTGAACAATAGAGACAGCCTTTAGGGTGTAAATTGACCTGTTTTATTCACTTTAGTTAATAAAAAAAATTGATCGCCTTCATTCTGGTTTTGTTGTCTTTTAGGACGAAAATATTCTCACAAATATAACGCAGTAATTTAAGACTTGATTCCCATTTCTGATAAACATCAATTTTATTTTTATTTTTTACTTTACTTATTTTCAACGTTTCACTCCATAAGGCCACTTTCAAGGATAAAGCTAATTAGAATTAAAATAATTTTCGCTAATTTGCTTGAAGACTTTATTTGTAAGCAATACTTAAGAACGTTATTATTCATAATACTTCCTAAAATTTATAATATCGAGGAAAACACTTAGTTTTACCCTAATACATTCATTCAAAATTTTTGACGACGTTTCGGGCAATTTTGCCCATTTTCAAGTCGAATAATTATATAGCATTATTAAATAATCCATATAATCATAATTTTAAATAATAATTAAAAAATTTATTTCCTCAAAATCAATTCTTTAAAGCTATAAAATTCATGAATAATTTATGAATTTTATAGTTTTGAAGGATTGATATTGAGGAAATAAATTTTGTAATAATTCTATAAAATTATGATTAAACAATAATGCTATATAATTAGACGACTAGAAAACGGGTAAAATTTCCCGAAACGTCGTAAAAAAAATTGAATGAATTAAAGCATTGAATAAATGAATAAGGGTAAAATAAAGTGTTTTCCTCGATATTACAAATTTTATTATTAATATATACCCTTAGAAAAATGTTGAAGATTTAATGAAAAACATAATAATTCAATTCCCCAAATAATGTTCAAAATTTTCGTTATTTCTGACTATTTTGATCTCTGGTTAATAAGTGCCAGTAGGACACCCTTTGAGTTACTATAGCTGTCTTCCGCTATGTAGCCACTTGGCAATACAGGAGAGCTTTCTTTATTGCAGTGGCTTCTTTCGTAAAAACGAAACAGGCTCCAGACAATCTAAAAAGAAGCTGTTCGCTTTCTGCTAAAAGAGACGTTTGATATGGCTGGTCCAAATTAAACGTCTATCCAGATACATACCAAAATATTCCCGCTATTTAGTATTTTTTTTTATTGGTGAGAGGTTGTAAGGATTATTTATGTATTAGGAAATTACCATAAACTATTTTTGTAATCAGCTCACATTTTTTTTTACTTTCCTACCTATACTAGGTAAGGAAAGTATTGCAATCGGGTCAAATTTCCGACATGCAGTTTTCGACGGATCTATACGTTTCATAGCCATAGACCAACGTAGAGTCCGAAAAACACATTTTTAGCCATTGGTCTGTCTGTCTGTGCCAAGATTTTCTCGGGAACTACTGAACCGATTTTGTTGCTTCTTTTTTTATTTTGTAGGGTTTTGACTACTGATGGCTGTGGAATTCGTTGCTCCATGTGCAATAGCTTGCGCGCAATAAATGAAAAACATGTTTTTCTATAGACTGTAGCGCGAAAACGGCTCTAACGATTTTGATGAAACTTTTCTATGATGTTCTAATCATTGTCCTTTCAATTTTCGTATATAGACTAAGTTCCCGATAAAATTTAGGAAAGAAAGATATAAAGAAAAGAAAAATGTTATGGGGCCTAACTCGCTAAGTATATATTATATGGTGAAATTTATAATAAAACTTTTAAAAGGTAATTAAATTACCAACAAAACAAAAAAAAAATCATCGGAATCGAACCAGTATTGATACAGCTTACTCTATTTTTTTAAACTTATTTTATTACTTTCCTACCTATACTAGGTAAGGAAAGTATTGCAATCGGGTCAAATTTCCGACATGCGGTTTTCGACGGATCTATACGTTTCACAGCCGCCTGAAAACGCCGTTTACCCTATCGTTTTAAAGGTAATTAAATTCCCTACAAAGCCACATAAAAATCGTACATCGTTACGAGTCATTTCCTGGTGTCAGAAAGGGGTGAATAAGAGAATAAAGATGACTAAGTGAAATTAAGAAATTCTGTTGCTCGCATCGCACAACCTTCACTTTTCCTCTACTTTTAACATAAATTATTGTTTGACAATAAATACTAAGCTATGACAAAAAGTTTTTGAACAGCAATATTAGTGAGTATTGAAATTTTTACACTGATCTACCTTAAGCTGGTTTCATTGCCTTAATTTATCAAATAAATTGTACTCAAATCTTTTGTTTGATCAATTTTCAGAAAAATAAATGTAGTTCAATTCTTTTTTGTTTCTTCATGAACATATGTAAAGATATAACAACTTTTCTGAAATAGGTAGGAAAGTCGTGTGAGTGGACACACCAGATTTTTTAAATAGGTTTAGTGATACTTTAGATGATTTTTAAACTATAAATACAGCGTCTTATTTCCTTCCTATGTTTTCTAAAAGTATGTAATGTTTCTTGAAAACATTGGGAAATAAAAGTACATTGAACTTACGTGCGTTTTGTTTTGTTTTTTGTCATTTTCGTAATGCTGATTAGAAGCTAGTTGACTATTGTATTTAAAATACAGCGTTGAAAATGAATGCACAAATTGAACATTATCATACTTTGTCCTTGAATATAGCATAGTGTAAAGTTGTTTATATTGTATTAGAACAATTGTAAGTTTTTTATTTATAATTTTTATTATTTAAAACATCGTTTTTATGAGGCTTAGTTTCTCGACTAAATTATAAAATTAATCTGATATAAGTTTGAATAATTTGAATAATAAGCAGTCAGTCGAAGCAACATTACCAGTATAAATTCCTGAAAATATCACTGAAATAGAAATAGCGGCATAACATTAGGTATAATAAATGTTTCATGGACTAAAGATAAACCCGAAACCAAATTTGTTCGTTGATATTTAAAACATAAAGCTCATACGGAAAATTTCTACTCAGGAGAGAAAAATTTCTTACATATTAAGCTTTCCAACAACCTCCGGTAATGAGAAATGCCTGATCTACGAGGGGAAGGAATATACAAATATTAAACATTGAAAAAAAGAAATTATTTTCCTATTTTTTTTTCCTATTGATGAATATTATTTTTGTGAGTGATCGTAGATAAATATTTAAACAATTACAACATGATCCATTTTCAATAAATAATGCATATTTAATTTATTTATTATTTTTAAAGTCTACAAAGACATTTAACAATACAATACCAGCTAACACACCTTTAGCATCAATTCATAAAGGAAGTTTCTTTCTTTTTCCTCCTGAGTAATAACTGTTAAAATAATTTTAAAAAATAAATAATGAGAAAAAAAATCCCTTCCACAATTAAATTCTGGATCATGGAAGCAAAATATATACCATACCAAAATATATAACACTGTACCAATTAAAATAGCCAGTTTCCAACTCATTTATTATATACCATGATAATAAACTATATACACCAAAAAGAGAGTAGTAGATAGATCCCTTAAGAGGGTGATGCCTGAACCTCAGGTGATATTATGCTAGAGTAGCCGATTAATTGATTTTTTAATAGAGAAGGCTGAATTTTTGTTTCAGAGATTTTTCATTATCACTTTTGTTTAGGAGACCGGTTTGAAATTTCGATTCGTTCATCAGTAGTTTACCGTTTCTTTGTTTAAAACAGTGGAAAATTTATAATTTTTTTTAAAACTTATTATAGGATGTTTCAGGTTTAAGTGGCCGAACTGCAAAAATTAACTAAGGACCTCAAAACAAGAAAACAATTTCCCCTGAAGGTATGTCCGCAAACGCTTGTTGAGGAGATATTCACGCCTAAAGATTTTTGTTTTTTTTAATTATTTATGATATTTATGAAATAAATAAAAGTTATTTATTTGTTCTAACTACTTTATTAATTAATTACTTACATTACAATATTTTAATAGATCCGCATTTCTTGCCACTTCGACTCAATGCGGGCACATTTCTGGAATTTCTTAATAATGATTGATATGATTTAGTTAAATATATTCCACTACTGAGAAGGTACATCCGGCTTCAATTAGATGGTTGTCCCCTACACATAGCGGAAGAGGTCCACGAAAATGGCTAAATGTTAATTATCCCAATCAATGGATTGGGCGTGCAGAACCAGTGGCTTGGCCTGCACGCTCTCCAGACCTGACACCACTGGATTTTTTTGTTTGGGGTGACATTAAACAAAAAGTCTATGCAAGTCCGGCCAATGGCCTTAATTCCCTACGAAGAAGGATAATTGAATCTTCTGAAACAATAACACATATCCAGTGCCGTTCTGTCACTCCTGCTGCTGAAGATAGGTGCCGAACCTGTCTTAACCCTCAAGGGTTACAATCACTTTGGACAACATTTAATATGAATTTTATGTTTACGTTTAATTAATAAAGTAGTTGGAACAAATAAATAAGTTTTATTTACTTAATATAACGTAAATAATTCATAACAATGAAAATCTTTAGGTGTTAATATCTCTTAAACAAAGCGTTTGCGGACATACCTTCATAGGATTTTTTTTTTCTTGTTTAGAGGTCCTTAATTCATATTTCCACTTTGGCCACTTAACCCAGGATAAAAAAACCTGCTAACTCCAAAAATTGGGTGTCTATTACTGGTGCAAAATACGCTCAGAATTTTCCAAGTTTTTAATTAATAACAAAGCAATTGACTGGAATGAAAAAAAAAGAAATTGGCAAAAGACTAAATTTGTTTTCAATTAAACCCATTTGCAAAGATCCACAGTCAGAACTAAAACTATGGTTCACATTAACGCTGAAAATTTCTCTTAAAGTGTCCATTACACTACAATTTACATTATATTTCTTCGGTAAAAGTATCATACCACTTATCTATCGAATCCTAACTTGATAACTGGAGAGATAAAAGTTAATATTTCATTATGCCAACCTCAGTTGTTAAATATATAATACTATATACTTGCAAGTGTCTACGGAATAGAGATGATTAAAAAATAATTTTATTGTGCATACGTATACGCAAAAATGAAATAACCTTAGATCAAACGTTTTGGACTTGAACTTAATTGTTGCAAACTTAAACAATTTTTTTTTTTTGTTAGCTTACAAGACACAATGTTGGTAAACATTCGGGGTGATTCAGTACGAAAATAGTAATGAAAAAGAATTTATACTGTCTTATAAATTTGTAAATAAAGTTACTATAGTATAACTAATACTCATAAAGAATTTTTCATTAGTGAGAATATAAATACAATATCAAAGGGAAGAGTTATAGCTAAAAGCCAGAGATTAAAAACGGTGCCATCAATTACTTAGCATCAATAAGAGCACCTACAGATTGGTAAATAAGAAATTACCATAATCAAATGCCTTGGCATCCGCGCAGTAGCTCTAGGCACACCCGATTCACGTGATAGCATTAGGTGATTTAAACGAGGATAAAGAAAGCTAAAAAAAAAAGGAATAAATTTATGAAATTATACTCACTAAGACAAAAATACATTTCTCCCCCATGACACGACAAAACAAAAATCACCGATCTCGTAAATATAATTCACATATACACTCTTGGCCGCGAGTGTCACGACAAACTAAAGCGAGGTGAAAATGTAACAAAATAGCTAACCTTGTAGTCTTTATGTTCGTGCTTTAGATAAATAGGAACACAGGACCTTCCTCGTCATTATTCATAAATAAGAGTAGCTAATAAATAAATTTTTAAAATTTAATAACACATAAAATCCACAAGTAAAGCTCTCTTCAGAAGAATCTTTGCGATTAAATAAGGACTGGATTTAATTTTATTATTCTAGTCCTATTTTTTAGTCAGCGTTTGATTTTGGCAATGTTATAGACAAGAGTTATTTTCCCTTAAGCAAAAAAAAAAAAAAATCCTTAACAGTATTGAAAAACAATCACTGCGTCCAAACATGATTAATTTTCATAATGATGTAGAGATGGTTGACCGTTGATATAATATGAGAAGGAGTTAGTCGAGGGTGCGGTCAAATAAATAAAAAAATTAAAATATATAATAATAATTTAATATATAATAATAATAATTAATAATTAATATATATAATAATAATTTATATATTTTAATTTTTTTATTTATTTAACCGCACCCTCGACTAACTCCTTCTCATGATTAATTTTCTTTTTTATTATCTTATTAAATTTAATTTTTTCAAACTCATTCAAATTTAATTTTTTTAATTTGTTATTTATAAATTAAAATTATTCTTTCATGCTTAAAAAAAAAAAACTGTTTTCGATTACTGCAGCACTTACTAGACAAACGCTCTAAGCTTTCAATCAATTACAAACGACTCATATATATGACAATAATAAGACCTATTTGAATTATATAAGACCGGAATTGAGCTTTGGGGCTCCACTAAACCATCGAATTTCTCTCGTATCCAATCCTTACAATCCAAAATCCTTCGTAAAATCCTCAACTTTGTCACAAATAAAATCATCCATAAAGACCTTAATGTTCCACATGCTTCCGATTTGGCCCAATCCGGATACCTATCCTTCCATAACAAACTGCAGAACCCTCTCGTTTCAAACCTTGCTTCCTCCACGATCACTGATAACCCTTCGAGGCGTCTGAAAAGAAGATGGCCTCGGGACCTTCTAATATAACACTTTAATTTGAGTTCTACCAATCGGTAGTTTCTCTTCATGTTGTACATGTCATGTTACCAATGTCACATTTACTTGTTGTATTTTTCATGCAATACAGTTGTAAATTTCATTAAAAGAAAAAAAGATTAAAAAAACTGATTTAAAAATAATTAGAAAAACAGTAACTCGCATTTCGTCATATTTCAGTCAAGTCTATCGAGTTTTTTTTTCTACAAAACATAAACTTATCTTCAAGAACAAATGGAAATAAACAAGCGATATTCATCTCGCTAGGATGCCAACCTCTATCAAGTAGCACTCAAGCAAGTAAGTAGCAGCGAAAATATTCAATGCACAGCAATCACCTATGAATAATTCATGGGCACCTTATGAAGGACTCGTTCACGACAGTTACCAAGGCTTGAGATTAATATCATATAAACAGTATTCGACATTCTTCAATGTCTAAAGGAAAACACGTGGATCTGCATCTCATAGACGCAAGGATAGCGTAGCCCACAAACATCGGACAGCAAGGTGTTTGTATTTTTTCCAATTGAAATTTATATGGAAAGACGTGGGGAGAAACATAAGAAAAAGATAAAATATAAAAATCGTTCAAATATTAAAATGAAATCAGATTAAAAGGAAGGGATGGAATTGAGCCAAGCTATTGTGAAGCAGGTGGAGGTTGGGAAGGGCCAAATAAGTGTAGGCGGGTTCTGTTCAGAGGAGACCTCATAAAGAAATGCAATAAAGCAATTTAGCAGCTACATACTTGATGAAAGAATCATTGGGTTCAAAATTGAGGTGTGAGGTGTGTGAAGAACATGCTTGGCTGTTTGTTCTATCCTACCACACTTACAAAGGAGAATATTTCCAATTCTAAATTTTTTTGTATAGGGGCCATTCAGTCTGTTATGATTAATCCTGAAACTGAATATCATGGCTTGCTCTTTCCTATTTAGTTTGTCGTAGGAGTTTTGGGGGTTGTTGTGAGGATGTTTAGTGCTATAATAATTTTCTTTGTATTTCTCATCTTTCCTGATGGGAAATACATCTCCTGTATATCTCCCCATCCGGAAATATCTCCCCACTTCTACATACCTATGTTTAATTATGTTTTTGTTTGTCACAGGAACTTAGTTATTAATTTCTACCTTCTTTCAGACTTAATAAAAAATAATTCGTCACTACTCAGACAAGTCGGAGTTGAAAAAAAAAAAACCGTCTGTTGTTTCTCGATGGTTTGAAAAAATGAATGGTTGAATAATGAAAAAAGAAAGAGTTTTCCACATTACACAGATCTCTTGTAAAAATGTCCCATTACAAAAACAAGCATGCCTAAGAACAAGTGATATCAAAAAACTGTCCCGCCCAAAAAAAAATAGCCCCAATTTAAGATGATTTCTAGAGTAGGAAAGATACGTTAGCATCCTCGACGTTTCGAACCTCGGTTTAGTACCGAGCACATCCAGCCGAGAATCTTAGCGCATCGGCTCAAGTGAACTGGCATAGGCCGTGGTATCTGCTGGTACATGATTGCCTTAGCAGCAACTGAGAATAAATTGGCAATATTTGAAAAACAAAAACGTTTACAAAATATATTTTATTAAATTGAATACCAATAAAAAGTCATGGGTATCGTTTGGGGATAGAATAATCCCGATTACTACAGACATTTCAAACATTCTTTTCGGTTGATTTCCCAAACAATCCTCCAAGGCGTTTAGGTAGGTTTGAAAATACATTACCTTATAATGTACCGGCAGCCACACTGCAAAAGCCTGTAAGAACGAAAACTAAAAATTTTCAGGCGATGAAAAAACTGCGTTATTTTTTTTTCTTTGAGTATTATATTTTCGGTTCAATTTTTTTTTTTGCAGGCCTAAGGCAAATATGCAATGCTCTATGTAAATTTTTTGATCGGCTTTCTGCCAAATAATCTTTTAAGGCCATTACTTTTAACTTATAGCTTTTTAGTTACTTTGAAAAACAGATATTATTTGGGTGAAAACAATCAAATTAATCGTAGTAACACAGATAACTTTGTTAATAATGATCCAATCATGACAGGAAGGAAGTCAGTTTCCAAAATGTAGAGAAACGATACTTCAAATGAAAATTTGTATAACATTTTATTGAAAAGCGAGTATTTGATCACTCCCGTTATTCACTTCTCTTCTCCCGCTGTAGAGGCGGCTCGAACAGAGTGCATGCGCCCCATTTTGGATTAGTCTAGTTTTTAACGCACTCACCTTCATTTGGACATGGTTTGGTTCACGAATGCTTGATAAGTTCTAGTTAATCTGCTGATGAGTAGATCACTTCGTTTCTGAGCTTCTTGCTATTTAATAGATTCATTTGTTTGAAAAAATTAAACTAGGAGTTCTTTTCTCGTCTAGTGTAAAATTTCCAATTAATGAAATCGATTCTCTTTTTCACTATCTGGAATTCGGCAACATAGTAGTTTTTTCCAGTCAAGCTCATTCTGTACTTGCCATGAAGTTTCTATTGTTTTGAAGGTCCTTCAATATTATATTCCCACTTACTAATCTCTTCTTTGCACGGTGCTGGCTGGCCTCAGGGTAGGAGAACCGGGCATTTGCCCACAGCCGCCGTGCTGGAAGTACCCGACACTTGCCAGAAATTTAATAAAAGAACACAAATTTTATGAGAAAAATTAATTTTATCCTATTAATAAAGCTAATTGATACTCTAGTCTACGCGCAAAACGCTTTATACATTCTGTATTTACATGACCACCTTTCATTGAGAATTTCATTACGTGTTTTCGGTAATCGACACAATCTCTATAACCTTCACAGTAACTTACAATTTTTTGTATCACAATTTTCTGATTTTTAAGTTACAGATTTTTACAAAAAGGCAAAGAGAAGAAATGAAATATCGTTGATTTCATTTTGTGGAATATGCGCCATCACAAGATTGGCCAGAAAATCTCAAAACCTCATTTAAAAAAAAAAAATTGTCCTTACAGGCTTTTGCAGTGTGGCTGTTGACATATATGGTTGTTCTTTTTTTTTTATTTATATTTTTTTTCTATTTCTTAATGATATTTATTTATAACTGTATTAAATAAACACATTTAGTAAATTTGAAAATATGGATATAATGACGTGAAAACACTTGTTGAGATACTACCCAATGTTAGCACTCTAATAATATGTCTACATTAGGAGATCACGGGGCCATCTTCTTTTCAGACCCCTCGGAGGGTTATCAGGAATTGAAGAGGAAGGAAGGTTAGAAACGAGAGGGTTGGGATGATTCTGAAGTTTATTATGGAAGAATAGGTTTCTGGATTGGGCCAGATCTGAAACATGAGAAATATTTAGGTCATTATGGATGGTTTTATTTGTAACAAAGTAGAGAGCATTGAGGATTTTACGAAGGATTTTGGATTCTAAGGATTGGATACGAGAGGAATTCGATGGTTTAGTGGAGCCCCAAAGCTTAAATCCGTAAGTCCAAATAGGCCTTATTATAGTCATGTATATGAGTCTTTTGTAACTAATTGGAAGTTTAGAGCGTTTGTCTAGTAAGTGCTGAAGTAATCGGAAACGTCGAGCGGTTACTTATCGTTTCAGTCTGGTATGAGATTTTTATTAATTCGATTTTTTTTTTCTTTTTAATATTATTTTATAATTGATAACATGATTCAATAAGAACAAAAACTAAAACAATGAGTCGGACCTTACTAAGAGCAGAGGTTCCGGTGTGGCTACACTAAGGTTAACGTCCAGGAGGGTATAAATAGCTAAGGGAAGATAAAGGCAACCTACTACACTTTTTAAATAGATTTAGCTCAATTTGAAATAACGCGAAAACCAAAATATATGCACAAGATTGTTTAGTATAAGGAAAATTAGAATTACTCGATAAAATATTTTTTTATTTAAACTATACCTAATTATAGTTGTATATGTATTGTGTAGATGTCCAAGTCACTGACACTAGTAAAGATGTTTCTAAGCCAATACAGGTGTGTTCTAAATATAATGCTGATCACATCATTTTATCGATCACCTTTCTCTAATGAAATAATTATAAATTTTTAAAATTAATAATGAATATTTCAGCAATAAAATTTAAAAATAAACATATATTTAAACGAAACTCTCAATCTGGAAGCTGGTTTACTGCAAAGGCGCACTTTTCGTTTATACACAAGCTAGTTATAAAAATTTTTAAAAAAATTTAAAATTTCAGTTTTTTGGCGATACATTAATTTTTCAATGCCTAATTAATATTTTATAACATGTATACATGTTGTATATTATTCAAATGTTTATATTTGAAGTATTGAATATTTTATCCTCGGAAAATGAGGCAACAAAATAAAATAAGAAGGAAATATTTTCCGTAATAGCCATTCATTAAGATTTTGTAAAATATGTGGATTATTTGATGTTACTGATTTTTTTTTTTTTAATCATTCATTACTTTCACTTACCTATATATGAAATATATAGTAAGGACGGTATTGTGATAGTGAAAATTTTCGAATCTGAGTTTTCAACGGAAATACACTTTTTAAGATCTACTAAATCCAAATATCCTAGTCCCGCAAAATGGTCTGTGTGTTTGAGTATATGTGACCAGTCTAACTCAAAAACGAAAATTCGTATGAAAGTGAAATTGCGTATTCAAGGTCTGTATACACCTGAGGCGTTACAGCAACTTTTTCGTCATAATCGGCAAACCGGAAGTGGGTTTTAAAGTTGAGTTAAACATTACGGAATTTATAAGAATGAACTGTCGTAAAACTTTATTATCTTCCAAATTATTAATTTTAAATAAAAAACAAAAAATATAACTTTTAAGATTTGTCGGTCAGTTTGTCAATAAAATCAGTTCGACAAATAAAATTTGCCTTATTGCTTGGAGAGGTACATATTTAATTTTGACCTTTGTGCTCAAATCATGAATGTCAAAAAGAAAAACAATTTGATTAGGTTCTAGAAATAGCATAAAAAAAACGGTTGTTTGAGTAGTAGTGTAAGTATTAGGTAACTGACTGACTAAACAAGTTTGTAGTATCGGTGCTAAAGTATCTATATCAATTTTCAAATATATTTCTAAAACCTAGATAAATAGGTATACACCCTTTTAGCCCCAAGCACAAGGCTTGAGTTTTTCTCAAGTAGTATAGATCGATACAATTAAAATTCTTAATAAATAAACAAGCTTATTAGAAGATTTAAGGCCGAGAATTCCCAAACCAGACAACTCCATTTTCAATTTTTTAAAAATTTAATTAACTGGTTTGGTACTAGATTGTCAAGAGTTACAGGAACTTCATCGCAAAACAGAATTTCTATTTAAATCATAGTCGGATAATGTTAAATTTTTGTAGACATTTTTCACACAAATTTTACATAGACGTCCATTAATCAATGGACACTCACAGTTTCAATCAAAACAGTTACTTACACGATGTGTTCAAGTGACATGACAGTTCAAAACAAGAAGAAAAAAAAATGCTAAACAGAAAACTCACATGCAACGAACGATATTCGCGAACGTCTGGCAAATGGGTCATCGGAGTGACTCCGTGGAGGGGAAGATCCTCCCCTGGGATGAAGCCAACGTCAGCTGGGACAATGTCACTTATCAAACCAAAACAGCCGTGATGAGAAATATTATTTACTTATTTTGAATTAAATACATTCAAAACACCCATGCCGAATTTTAAACATTTCTAATTACACCTGCCAAGAAACAACTGATCAATGAATATTTAAAGCCTCGACTAAAATTTGCCTTTTGATAAGCTACCGAAACTCATATCTATCAGTTTGTAATCCTACTCAAACAGTACACGTATTTTTCTAGTTTCGAATCAGAGATGGAATTAATGAGTTTTGTGTCCTCATATTTTTAAGTGTTCTATTTAACCATTCTACCTTCTTCCTGCCTCAGTACATTTGATGTATATAAGATGGAAGTTAAACCGCTAATTAATTTTAAACAGCTGAAAATTCGATTAAAATATTATAAATCAGAACACACCATTCGAAGAAATACCTGCCTTATAATTTATATCGAAAACAATCAAAATCCTACACAGCTTACGCTATCTTGAAATCACTAGCAGATCTACTCCCCTTGAAGGTGAGGAAAAAATCTATTTTGAAAAACGTCTGCCAAGTAAGGTCGGTAAGCTCACCGTTTTCATTTGCTAAAAAATATCTATATTAAAAGGTCTAAAAAATTTTTTTATCAGAATAAAATCTCTGGAAGAAGCCGTTTTCGGAAATCCAGTAATCCCTCAACATATATGGGCTTTTTATCCACGAGTTTTGTTGATCAGCAAATACTAACATGGGAAAAAGTTTTTGCAGATTGCATATTTGATAATTCATAATAAAAAAAATGCTTCACTGCCTTCGGTAGTGAGGAAGCAAAATAAAATTCCAGTGCATACTGAATATGTATCTCGCTATTGTTAGTGCAAATGATGCATGTAAAAATTGAGTGTTTTACAGAAGAGCAATTAAAACAGGCAAAAACTAATTAAGACGAGCAAACTAATTAAGAAGAGCAAAAACTAATTATTTCTTTATGATTTATGAGTATAATTTTATATTTTATAGCCTTCTGCTATTTGTCATAGTAGTAGACTACTTATATCAATTGCAGACTTCATAATTTAAAAAATAGAATAAAAATTGAAAACTTTTACATACGACATTTGCACTAACAGCAGTGATATATATTTAATAAGTATGTTTTCACTCGAGACCAACACTTTTCTTCAGTCAGAACAAAACTAATTAAGTTGGAATATAAAATATTAGTGAAGTTGGCACAATTTTGATATTTAAGAAGAAAATCGATAAAAACGGCCTAAAAACATACTGGGCCGTTTGGCCTAAATTACGTCGTTATTTTTACAATTTAGGGGTGTAGGTCACGCCAAACGGATCAATATTTTTGAAGGCCACCTTTTTTCTCGACTTTGTGCTCAAGTTATGTTACGATTCAAGTGGAAAGCAAATGCTTATTTACGAGATTTGCCGACCTCGAGTCTGAATACTTCCCAATTCCAATAGTTTTCGTAAATAAAATAGTTGTAGGTTACGATGAGATGGAGCTATTCACAAAGTTTCAAGCGGATATTAATAATTTACGAAAATAATATCTGTATCACTGAATAATATGTTTTATAGCTTGTCGCAAGCTAAAAAATGGTTCAGTGGCATAGGAAAATGTTGAATTTTTATTACTTGTAAATAAAGAATTACATTTTCGATTACATAATTCGTAAATCATTTTCTTTACAACAAAATGAGTTAATTAAAATCACAATAGTTAAGACTTTTAAAAAGTTTTAAAAATCCCATTTTAAAATAAAAACTAACGTTTGTCACTTTGTTTTGCACTTACAATCATAGGCGATTGAGAACAATGTAAGAGATCTCCGCCTATACCTCAATCAGCGTTGAACCATTAATGTTTATGTTATTTTATCATATGATATTAACTGATAGAAAACCAAATTCCTTCTAGAAGAGAACAATCTCAAATTGAAAATTAAATCTTCGAATTGAACTATCAAATTCGAAAATAGCGAATTTTTAAGATAACTGAAAACAAGACAAATAAGACATTTAATGACGTCGAGGAAAAGGCTTGTAATTGTAATAATTGCCGTAATTATTTAGACATGCTGAGAATAAGACGTGAGGAAAAGACAACAATTGTAAGAACTTCAACAACACCTGGAAAAATTCAATTCTAAGATAATATTTTGTTTTCTATGTATGAATATCCCCAACAAAGCCTATAGGCTTGTATACATGGTGCATTATTTATGATATAAAATTCCCAAAGATTTTTCTAAAATATAGGCACATATAAATACTTTGCTTTTTTTATATATATATCGGAAGTGGTGTGAATTATAAAAGTTATGAAGAATTTGATTCACTGATAAAGTCTGAGAATTTTGAGACTAAAAGTTAGAAAAATATTTTTTTAAATTTTTTTCTCTACTAAAAATTAGATTTATTCATTCATTTATCCATATTTTTCAAATAGACAAATTTACATTAAGTACTAACCAAAATCGAAGTAGACAGTGACAACGTCTAGTTTTGAAGGATTAATATTTTGAAGGTGATTGAGAGAAACACTTTATTTTCATAAAATATAAAATATAAAGGATTGCTGCCCAATTATATTGGGGAATAACAAAACAAAAGTGAATAAATCGAATCTTAAAAATGAAAGATTTTATCTACACACGTTAATACACTGAGCTATATGGATCATGGGTTATAAATCCTGGTTTAATCAGGTAGATTTTTATCTATATATGTAAATTTATTGAGCTTTATGGATTATCAGTTTTAAATTCTTTATTATCAGAAAAGGCTTGTATCATTTGAATAAATATTTAATAAAAATAATAATGGCAAAAATAAATATTATTATTTATTTTTGCCATTTTTACTTTGACTGATCACTCCAACTATCTTTCTCTTCAACATTCACTACAGTCAACTATTAACCCACAAAAATAAAAATAATAGTTTTGTCAAATACGGTTAAGAAGGTGGGTCTTACAAAAACGTTTAAATAATTAATAAATGTGAATAAGAATTATTGTGTATGTCTATGTTTTGTATAATTAAAGTATATTAGACTTTATTATTAAAAATTACAAGCTCTCTGATTATGTAATCCTAGTACATATGTAATAAGCATAGTACGAAAAATATATATGTAGCAGACTAAGTTTTTATTCTAAGTTATAGTTACAATAAGTTTGTTACTTATTGTTATTTATGTATAAATACGGTTAAAAATATTGCCATATTTTTAATTTCAATAACAGAGATCCCTTCACTGAAAACTTCAAATTTACACTTAATAATAAAAATGATCAATGATAATGAAAATGTGAATAAAATCTAAAAATTCTGGATCTAATCAATGCTATTTATTATGCTAACTATTCACCCAGCACCGAACTTTCATAAATATCCAAATGATAATGAATTAAATTGAAATATCATGTATTTTTATTATAAGTATTATATTGGAAAGTGTGTTTTAGGATGTATGAAAATGAATTCAATTTTTTAATATTCCTTTTATTATATTTATAGATATACTGTTTAAATTAGCAGCTCAATTTGATAGTTATACTATATTATTGGCGTTGCATACATTTTTTGGAAACATGGTTTTATAAAGGAACTTCAAGTAATTTTACAGCAGTAATTTGAAATTAACTTTATGGAATGTTAATCTAAAAAAAAAAAAAGGCATTTATGAATAAAAATGTATCTTACTAAGCAAGTTGGCCGGGATGATACTATTATAGACAAATCGATCTGAAACTATTTCTATAATATTTATTTATTATTATTATTACGATTTGGAGATGAAGAGTTAAAGTGCATCCTCTGGGTCATAAATTTTTGACACGTAAACGGTAAAAAACTAATAAAAGGAAAGCTCTTCTTAAACGCCTCACCTGAGAAGATATCCTGACATATCCCTCCTGAGGACGGCATATCCTGACAGCTAGCCTGCAAGGGATGACCCCTCGGAAGGCACGCCGATCAACAGCCTGCCGTGGATACATGCATCAAACTACTGCCGCAGTACCCAGGTGTCCGCGTCATCAGGTAAATTATCTCCCAGAACCTGATCACAACAAGAGTGTTCTCGAACTGCACCGTGTTGCCATGATCATTGCCGCCTTACTGAGATATTTTTTATATTCTATTGGATCAGTTAATCCCTCTCGAAAAAAATTACATCAACGCCTTTATCTATATCATTGGTTTTTATGTAATCAGTGATCTGTTATTGCAGAAATAATTAAAGAAAAACAGTGAATGAAACAAACATATAAAAACAAAAAGTAATCTTCTGTACACTGAAGAATTTATATATACAAATTAACATTTGCCAGTGTTTTGAAAATCAGCCTAATTTTACGAATTTTTTTCTAGATGCTTTGATTTCCCTTCTTTTTTCTTCTTTTTTTTAAACAGAGTATCCTTTAACTTCTCTCTCTCACTCATATATACACGAACCCATAGATAATGCATTAAAAAAAAAAACCTGTACCTCTACAACCCATGAAGTACGTTTGGGGTGCAATTAATTAATCTTGGGTGCAATACTGTGTGAGGAAGTACTGTTACAAGGCCAACGGTTGTGCAGGAAGGTTACGGACCAATATCACGCTCAACCGCCAGGTTTCCTCCCTTAATTATTTTTTTAATTAAGATTGCCCACTTTATAGGGGCTGGGTATGCCCCAGGAGGGTCTCCTGATCCCAGGGTCAATCCACGGTTAATGAAAAATCATTAGTCATCAGCCGGGTTCGAACCTAGGACCTTGAGCTCTGGAAGTCAGTGCTCACCCACTGAGCTACCCCGCTCCCGAGATAATGCATTAAGTAAATATTATCAATTTACGTTTTGTACATCTGTGGTTATAACGCCTCTTCTAAGGCTCCACTGACCCTTAATACGAATGCGGTTGAACGAGAAGGTGCTGGGATCTCTTAAGAGTCCTACTTTTCCTTCCACGAGTGGGGAAAAATGTTTGGCTCGAGATTCTCTTGAGTGAATGAATATTGTAAATATTCAGGCTATAAAAGTATGCCTATATTTAAATTTTTATTTTGTTAAGTTTAGTTTCTTTTTAAGGATGTAGAGATAGTTGACCGTTGATATAATATTAGGAGTTAGTCGGGGGTGCGGTCAGATAAATACTAAATTAAAATATAGTAATTATTTTAATTTTTGCCTTTTACGTTTCGACCCACTTGCAGGTCGTCTTCAGGGTTACAAAAGATACAAAACATGTTGAAAATAAAAAATAAATATAAGTAGATATAAAATAAGAAGAAGTTGTCAGATACAGAAGATATCAGAGATATAGTGGGTGACAATGTAGTTAAATATTAATAGTTAAATATTAAAATAATTACTATATTTTAATTTAGTATTTATTTGACCGCATCCCCGACTAACTCCGTCTCTTAGTTTCTTTTTGTTCGTTTTCATTTATTTGTATTTATTGTATATAGAGTGTGAATGAGATATTCTATCACTATTAATAATGTCCTTAATTGCGACGAAATGTAATACTCAATAAGGAAATGCGGAAAATTGAAAAAAAAAAAAATCGTTTTAAATGTAATAATATTTTATTAATTTAATTTAAAAACCCAGTTATGACAGCCACCATTTATCACCATTATCTCATAATTTTGATAGGCCTGCATATACCTAATTTAAATGGCAATTCAATCATAAGAAAATATATCTATAATTTGTTTTCTATTTATTTTATTTATGAAATTTACCACTGTATTAAATATAAATAAATATAGTGATAGAAATTTGACATGAATAAGATTGTATAGCAACTACCCATCGATAGTACGCTAATATAACTTCAACGGTATCTTCTTTTCAGACGCCTCGAAGAGTTATCAGGGATCGAAGAGCAAGGTTAGGAATGAGAGGCTTTGGGTGGTTATGAAGTTTAATATTAAAAATGTAATAAATATTCACCGTCATTAAAATTATTAACAAGTGTTTGAGAAAGCATGTAGAGAGCTTATTTACTTTTCCTTTATATGCATCTATTTCTACCATAATCTTTCACTATTTTTTTCAAATATCGTAGTCTATTATACATCAAGCATAATAAATATTACAATAATAATTGGTAAATAATTAGAAAAAGAACTTCAAAACAGTAAATGTTGGATTTTAATAACGTCAATGGAACATTAATTATAAAAACAATAAATTCTAAATCAATACTTCCACACATTTGGTCATCCGTTAGTACAATTTTAATTTTAAACATAAATGAAGGATTCCCTTTCCAAACGTTTATTATTACATATTTTTACTGAGAAACGCAGCATACATATAATGTAACCATTGGCTGTGGAATGTTAAAAAAAAAAATACAATAAATATATAGCAGAAAGTATTTTATTTTTATTTAATTTTTTTGTTTTTTGTTTTGTAGTTCTTCCTTGACCCAATCGATGATTAGGATTCTTTCGAGCGTGAAAAAAACAGATTATCTTCGAATGCAATGATCTGGGATATCAAATAACCTTGTTTCTCTTTTAATCCACCTTAATTTCTACATTGACTTATTTGAATTAAAAAAAAAAATCTATTAAATTTAATTATTAATTATTTAGGAATAAAATAAAACTTATAACTTTATTATTCCTTCTCATATTTTTTTTATTATTTTGATTTATCCGTTTTCTTAGAAACTAAACTATCAATTCGAATCGTGATGATAGTTTAAGACTTTACTGCAATAACAAATATATATATATATATATATATATATATATATATATATATATATATATATAATTTTTTTAAACACAATCATTTACAAATGTAGAAGTATGTAAATAAAAATATGTGTTTCCTACAGTTACTGACATTGGTGGAAAAAACTAACCATGAAACCTAGTAGCTTCCTGAAGGTTACTATCAATACTGAACTATTAACCACATGGAGTGCAAAGATCTATTTTGCGGGATCATCTCGAAATAATATTAACTAACTCAAGCAGCAGTCGAAACCACACTTCAGAACCAAGCTATATAGGAACCTCGCTAAGTTATATATATAGCAATATAAGTTATATATAGCAATTATAATCTATATTACTAAATAAATCTGCAATTTACAAATATGGTCACAAAAACTGCATATAGTTTTTACAACTTAGTAATTTATGTTTAATTGACGCGAGTTATAATTGAATGTATTAAAGAAATCTAACTCAGTTCAGTTCAGTTGTAATTGAAAATAAGAAAATTACAACTGCAACGACAGTAATATCTTTAAAATCATCTATTTTTAAAATTGGATAACCCAAAAGTGGTTATACATCATACGGTAAGACAAGATGCACATCTGACTAAGACCTATCGGTGTAGTAAGGGTTAGCCTCAGACTCCATCGATTCAATCAGGAACACTCTACTTTGAATGTAGTGTGTCTGCGTTCTGTTAATCATCCGTCAAATCGAAAAATGATTTTACTTTCATCTTCCTATATTTTAGCAATGAATTGTGAAACAATGAAAAATATGAAAATGTTCGCCTTCGTCCAACAAAATGAAAATCTCACATAATGGTCGTGGAAAGCTGTGGGACATGTCATACAATGCAAATGAATATATTTGCATTTATTAAATAAATAAATGCATAAATTATTGACGCGTAATTTATGCATTTTATACATATCCGGCAATTTCGTTTTAGGAGCACTCAAAATAACGTCCCCTGTAATGTCTTATAATTTGAAATTAATCAGTGTGGCAACTTTATTGCGGTTAACTAATTACTAACATCAATTATATTTTAAAAATGTGCGACAGGGTGGACGAGCGGGTTAAGCCACTTGTAAAACGCATCTACAAACCCTTCAAACACAAAGGGTGTGGTTTCGAATAATGAGGCAATAATGCTAAAAAGTTTCGATAAAGCAATAATAAACTAAATCTTCTCCCTAAGGGTTTGTAAGCCCTTCAATCTGAAGGCAATTGACACCGACCAGGCGTAGGAATGATGATCCAAAACAATACAACATAATCGGGAATTGTATTGTGTTTTTTCAGGATGTTAGGTTTTCGGGGGGATATAGGTTTTCGTGCGCTTGGTGATCCTAACAGCCATAATAAATGGATTAATGCTGATTTGTCACTGTCCTTGAACCCGAGTCAATTGGAACTAGTCTCGAAGGGAACGGTTGTCACTTATGCGTTATGAAAATCGTGGTTCGTAGCAATGCGAGATTAGGAGACCCCCACAGGTTATTTATACTTCTGCAAGAAATAGATTTCTGTAAGGGTTCCGCTTCTTGGAGCCAAAGATTTGCAGAGCCCGTAGGGACAACCGTAGAGAGAGGGGAGGAGAGAGGAGAAATATATATATATATATATATATATATATATATATATATATTATATTTATTGATTCTTCTGATTCTGTCTTTACCTTTAGAATTATTCATGACTCATGAGAGTGAGTTTCATAATTTGTAAATAAGATGGAAACGCTTTTTATACATTCCTTGTTTTTTTATAAACAGTGAGGCCAGTGTTTCTTTTTTACAAGCTAAACAATATTCGCCTACATTTTTATTTTACCTTCATTTATTTTGATTTACGTATCCAGAACCATAAGGCTTGTTGAATACATGCATGGATTTTATTAGTACGTATATTATTCTAATAAAACAAAGTTTTCCAACCAAATCTTCATTATACGAATTGATACGTGTTTATAAGTAACGAAATAAATGTTTGTATTCCTAAAATTTATCTTTAAAATAAATAAACCTGCTGATTGCTTCAATTATTCTCATAAAAATGTAAATATAAGGATCACGAACATTATGTTTATCACTTATAAATAAGGGTCAATTCCTATAATAAAGATTTGGGTAAAAAACACAGTTTCATAACCTCATTAATTGAAATATTTGAAAAATCATTATTTTTAACTTTTTTGTTATAATAGATCTCAGGTCATGGAAAAATAAGAAATAATACTTTTGCAACAATTTGTTGAAGTAATTTTTGCTAAAAATACTGGTACGTTTAGTTGACAGGATATAAAACCATTTTTTCACACAACTTGAGGCGAATCTCAAAATTTTCCTTTATAATTAATGATTTCTTAAAAACAGAACTTGGCTTAGTTTAGCCACTTAAAAGTTCTCTTTTAATGGTTCTAACAATGACAAACTAATTTTTTTTAAAGTAAATTTTATCTAGTTTACAGTAAAGCCATTTTTAATTAATCAAATTAAATACTTCTTTAGTTACCAATCCCTATTCAACAAAAAACTATTTTTTACTTTTCTGAGGAAAAACAGACCGATATAAACTTTTTAGCAGCTCTTGATGTCTGTTACCACTCCTATAAATACTTTACCCTTTACTTACGAGTAGTGTTCCACAAATGCGAGACCGATACAAGTCTTGGTCTTGCAAACTTAGTCTTAGTTATGGTCTTGGTCTTGCGCAAGAGCCTCGCAACAGTCTCGCAGCTACTTATTAGCTTATTACTATAGAGATATTACTGTAATGTTTTAGATAGAAGGAACCTAATTAAACCCGAATGAAAAATCAGAGGAATTAAACACCAAAGTATATTGGTTATACCAATTATTGACTTATAATAACTAAGATTGTCAAGTATTAGTAACCATTTTATCTTAATTGTTATTAAAAATTTTTTTTTACCAGTCCTGGTCTTGGTCTTACAATAGTTAGGCGATCTTGCACTTTGCAAAGTGCAAAACCAAGACCGATCTTGGTCAACACTACTTACGGGACGCACTGTATATTCTGCAAAAGTGATTATTCATAATATTGTAGGATTAATGTTACTTTAATCACAATACTTTATTATATTTAGGAACAGATCATTGATATGAAAACTTTCGAAATTTTTGGATTTCATTAGGAAAACATTTTTAATATCATTTTTTATTCCAGCCAAAGGTCCACTAATTCGTTAATTTTCAACTTATATAGATATCTGTTCTTTCATATATATATATATATATATATATATATATATATATATATATATATATATATATATATATATATATATATATATATATATATATATATATATATAGATAGATAGATAGAAAGTAAACTTTATTCTGGGACAAGGTTCCTTATGAATAACAGATATGAACAAAAAAATTAAAACTACATCTGGCCAAAAATTACATTAATCAATATTAAAGAATATATACAGTATCTTCAGTGAAATTAAATTAAAACAAGTAAAAATAAAATAAAATTTTGAGAAAAAACGAAATAAAAAACAACATTATTTAAATGAAAATAAAAATAAAATAAAATAAACATGGGTTGGTTTTTAAAATTAAGACTCAATAAATTTTATCAACCATTCACCTCAGTCAAAATCTGTTTCACAATATTTATTTTATTGTATAACGTCATTTTGGGATGTGAGAAGGAATTGGTAGAGATGGTATTTAAATGAGGACAAGGAAGAGGCATGACAGATTTCAGATGGCAAGGAATTCCAGAAGGCTGTGGATCGGGAAATAAAGGAATATTCAAACGTCTTAGTTCTATGGGAAGGGATATAAAGGTCGGAAACACGGGATCTTGTTTTCTGGGAGTGGACCACGGGTTTAAACTATAGGAGACTGTAGATGTAAGAAGGGTGTCTGGTGTTGATTGTTTGGAATAGGAAAGATCCGAGGAAATATTGTCTGCGGAAAGAAGGGAAGAGCCACTTTAACTCGTCGTAAAGGTGGGACACATGAGATCGCTTTGATGTACCGAAGACAAATCTTAAGCACGTATTCATGAGTCGCTACAATCTATCCTCGAGTACCATCCGGATGCCTCCGTACACCACACAGCCGTAGTCAAAGTGGGGGAAAATGAGAGAGGATATATATATATATATATATATATATATATATATATGAAAGAACAGAAAAAAATAGATAAACAATTGACCAAGATATACTAGTGAATATTATAATTGTAAAATAATAGATAATTTTCTTAGTTCTTTTTGATTTTTATTTATTTATTCATATTGCATCAACAAATATTTTGCTGTTGATTGCATAGCTCGTAGGCGGGAGTCCTTGATGTACAACGTGCTGCAAATTAGCATCCGGTGGTGCCAAATGTCATTATTTGTTTCAGTCTAATTTTTCTCCGTCAAGTGTTAACTATTCTAATGGGATAAATAAGTAAACAGAATATGTTAATTGTAATGTTAATCCGTTTCTAATTATCAAGAAGAAAAATGATTTTTTAAAATAAATATTTTCATTTTATCTGTAATGTGTTACGAATTGTAAGTTATAATTTGTGTTGCACAATGCGAGCCTTGGTCCTGCGTACCCAGTCTTGGTCTTGGTCTTGCGCAAGAGTCTCGCAGTAGTCTTGCAGTTACCTATTAGCTCATTTATTTAGAGATGGCTAAAGCACTCTTGCTCAATCTCCACTGGGTTTAGCCCTAGTGACGCGGTTGAGAGAGGAGTGCAGGGAACTCCTGGAGTCATACTTATCCCTCCACAGTTGGAAGGACAAGTCTGGTTTGGAGTTCTCTTGCCAAATTGTAAATATTGTATATAGGTGTTTATGTGTTCTTTTTATTTATTTATTTTTAGGTTATTTTATTCTTGTTTATTGTATATATATTATTTTTCTGTATAATTTATTTTATTTATTGTACATAGAGTGTGAATGTGATCTGTGAACTCTATTATAAATGTTCTAGAGACAGATTGTAATATTTTTCAATAAATAAGTTTTTAAAAAAAATTTTAGAGATATTACAGTAATTTTTCAGGTAGCGGAAACCTAACTAAGCCCGAATGAAAAATTCGAAGAGTTAAATGCAAAAGTATATTGGTTATACCAATTCTTTACATCTAGTAACTAAAATTGCCCATTATTAATAAATATTTTGCCTTAATTTTTATTCACATAACAATTTTTTATTACCAGTCTAGGTCTTAGTCTTGCAAAGTGGAAAATTATGGAAGAATCAACTTTATTCTGAGACAAAGTCCCTATATTAAAGAAAAAAGATGAGCAATAAGGTCACAATATTGCAAAATAGTTGCTACAAACAACAAGCTATGAAATAACTAAATTAATTTGAAATGAACGATAATTAATTTTGCTGTCAAACCATTGTAGTAATGAAAAAATAATAATAATAAAGAGTAGATAAATATTAATCAATGATTTACCTTAATATTTACTGTAATATCTGTACCTTAATATGTTCAAATGAATACAATAATGAATGAAATGAATGAATGAAAAAATAATTTTATTCTGGGACTACTGTCCCCAAAGAATAATAACAGAGTTACAAATTTATGTATCTTAGTCTGACATAGTAAAAATACCAACTAATTTATTGTTAATTGTTATTTCAATTGTGCAATGGATTGAAATTAAACATTGTATTAAGTAATTTTACATGTTAGGGGAAGTTTGAATATGGAGTAGGTGTTGGAACAGGAGTTGTTTGAAGGAATTTGTGGATGAGGATTGACGACGCATGGAGGTAGGAAGTGAGTTACGTAAGGAAGCAGCACGAATGAAGAAGGATTTGCTGATGGAGGAAGTTTTATGGGAGGGAATATATAAGTCTATAGGTTGAGACCTAGTATTGAGAGAGTGGATAGAGGAGCGCAGAGTAAGGAGTTCCAGCATGTAGGGAGGGTTTTTGGTTCTGAAGACTTGGAAAAGAAAAACGCCAAGAAGGAATTGTCGTCGGGAAGTAGGATAAAGCCACTTCAACTCGGTGTACTATAGTGAAACATGTGAACGCCTGGGGATCCCGAAAATGAATCTTATGAAACAATTCATGAGTCTTTTTAGTCTCATTTCCAGCCTGGCAGATAGCCCTCCATACACCAAGCAGCCGTAGTAGAAGTGGGGGAATACAAGGGAGGTTACAAGGAGCTGTCTGGTTATTAGAGGAATACAATCACGGTATCTGGTTATTAGAGGAATCTTAGGAGTTGTTTAAGGGCAGTTATGGATTTTCGGGTAATATGGGAGATATGATATCCCAGGAGAGGTTCTGGTCAAAGGTTACTCCTAGGTTTTTGACTGTAGGGAAAAAATGGATGGGATGGTTATTGAGGTAAAGTAGAGGAAAGTAAGGAAGGGAGCTGATGAGATGTCAGGACCCGATGATAATAGCCTTGGTTTTATCTGCATTCAGCTTTAATTAATTTATTTCTGCCCATCTGTTGATGTAGTCGATGTCCTCTTGTAGCCTCCGGAATATACAATACAATAATAGTATGGTAAACATTATACAAGTCTTATATAATCTATATCGTAAAATGCAGAATGATCGGGGAAAATAAAAGCTGATATACATATAGAGGAGTGCATTCAATATTAGTAATGAATTAAATACATCTCAAAGACATCAATCTTATAAATAGAAAAAGTAACTAAAAACAATTCTCAGTGAAAGTGACTGGACATCTTTTACATACTCAAAAAAGAATATATATATACAAATGATGCATAGAGAAAAATGAAATCTTGCAACATAATAAATAGCAACCCAGCGTCTGTTAATATTTATATTTATATAGTGATATTACTGTAATTTTTCAGGTAGCAGAAATCCCTCTAAGCTCGATTGAAAAACTGGCATAGTTAAATGCAAAATTATATTGGTTATACCAATTCTTTACATATAGTAATTAAAATTGCCTATTATTAATAAATACTTTGTCATAATTTGTCTTCACGTAACAATTTTTTACTAGTCTTGGTCTTGGTTTTGCAAAGTGCAACACCAAGACCTATTTTGGGCAACACTACTTATAATACGTTTAAAATTAATTTGTGATTCACTGCTCTGACAGAGAGAAGAGTTGAAAATAGAAATTCAACATAAAAAATAAAGAAACAATTTATTGGATTCAAACTAATATTGTAAACAATAACACATAAATTGGAAAATATATTTTAAACAAAATTGCAAATTATTATATTCTTTTAAGATACTATAATAGTTTTAGGTATGTAAAAAAATATATATTAAGATAATGTGCTACCAATGGGTAGTTTCTCAACACGTGTCCCATGTCTTTATACCAATGTGCGAATTTACCAGATTTATTTTTTGTATACAGTTGTAAATATCATATAAATAAATAAAAAAAAATATTAAGATATTTCATTTATTTACTAATCAGTTTTGTCTTCTAAGATTTTTACTATAATGAAAATGATTAACTTTATAAGTATTTATTATAAATACGAATTTAGTTCAACGATTTCAAACCAGTTTTGAAGTTTTGATATGTCTTAATAAACGGCCAAGATATGAATGCATGGATTATCTAATCAGCTATTCTTAAGTTAAAAAACACTACTTTTTTTTCAATAAGAGAAGAACATCTGAGGAATATGGAATTTTCCTAGGTAAAGTATCATGTCGATGGGTGAATGTATTGTGATTTGTCTTGGTTCAGTAAAATTTTCCGGAGTTTCCACAACAGGCTTGTGCAGGGTTCTTATGTCTTGTGTTGTTTGCATATATTGCGATCAGCGTTTCAAAACTATATGGACTATCATATGTGTATATGATATATGATATTAGAGGGAGTACTGACTCCAGAGGTGCTCCTGCTAATACTAGTACTGAGCATTGGTAGACAGATAAAAATTTGTCAGAAAGAAAACATTGAATAATAAGATTATAGGTAGCATAGGCGTAGACCTTCGGATATGGTTGGGGGAAGGGGATGGGAAGAACCCCACAACAAAACGTTCCGGATTTTTATATTAATATATATATGTATGTATGTATATGTGAAAATATGTTTTAAAAAATCTGGTGCGCCTTTTACTTACCGCTCTACATTAAATAGAAATTATTTTCTGCCAGTGTTGGACTATTATAAAATTTTTGAAGTGCTTTTTAAACGGAGCTAAAGCTTAAAGCTTACAGATCATTAAGACCATTGAAATTACCAAAAAGTCTATTTATTACATCGACGGTAGGCAATACAACTCTAGTCACTCGATCTGCTTTCAGAAACCACACAACTTCAGTATATGAGTCTTTAGATGACAGAATGACTAACTCCAATTTCAACATTTTTTAGTAATATCATTTTAGTTATATTTCTAATTGGAATAGTTCTATCTACAGACAGTGAGTAAGTTTATTCCAGGGTAGGTGATTGCAATGTTGAAATATAGAACTGTAAATAAAGGTATAAATTTTGTCACTAGAAACATCACTAAAATTAAGTGAAAAAAAAATGTAGGAGGAAGTATCGTCTTAGGCATATAGAGAACTCCCAAATGTTAGACTCTACTGAATGCTTGGGCTATATTTAGAATTACTCTAGTCACATTTATATCACTTAATGAGACTGACTTTACTCCAAAATATGCTAGTTCCATATTTATATATTGACATCGTTTCACTATTGTGTTCATTTTTTGTTTTTACTGGTTCAAAATAAAATACTATACTTTTCGTGAAAATGTGGTTTTCCAATAATTCTAAACTATTCGATCGCAGATATATCCCATCGTGGATTATATTAGTAGAGGAATACAATGGAAGAACCGTGACAAACTGATTACGAGGTTCTCTTCAAACGATTCCTAGCGACTGTGACGAATGGAAGTAATGATCTCACGTTACTCAATAAAGAACAGTTATAACCTTTGAAGGTAACACGACCACATCAAGGCGCACTGATATTAGTTCATGTCGGCTAATATCTGTTTTTAAGAAGTATATAAATAAAGATGAGGGAGAGCGATGGGCACCCCTGACTTGATTGGACCATGATCACGCTCAACCTACAGGTTTTCCACAACTATAAAGGTCACACTCAGGTGTGCCCTTGGAGGGTCTCCCGATCCCAGAGCCGATCGATGCCTGGTGAACAGAATTGATAATTATCTGCCACAGGTGTTAAATGAGGCGCTTGGGGCTGTCACCAATTCTAATAGAAGTGAATAGGTCGAAGTCGCATAACTAGCAAGCTCCACTTGTCAAATAAAAGACTTTCGCATTTAGACGCAACAATAACGATCATGGTCTAATTTTGAGAGAACAGCATGAATATCAAATAAATTGAAAAATTATCATTAATGATATTGCTTATTTTTACAGCAAAAGTGTCCTTTTTTGACTGAACATTAGTATAAATGTAACGCAAATCATTTTCTGAATTAAGGGCCTTGGTGTCGACATAAAGGTCGTAGCAAAATTGGCAGAGAGTATAATCCTCGACTCCCTGGGAATCATCCACCAGCATGTGAATGGGAGCGGATAGGGAGTGAGTTTGTTCATGGGGGGGGGAAGGAGGTATGCGTGTGTTACAGCATTTTTATATTATTATTTATTGAACACGTCCACTGTACTTTATGTATTTTTTATGTATTAGGTTAGAAAGAGAGAGGAGAGAATGTGAGGAGTGGGAACATGTATAAGGGGAGAAAAGGAGGAGAAAGGGTACAGAATGATAATAAATGAATGAAAGAAATAGTAAAAATAAAAAATAAAAATAAAAAGGAAAACAAATAAAAATAATAATATATATATATATAAAATATTGTATACTATGCTCATACATATTGTTAATCTTATATAATTGTATAATAATTTTAAATATTGTCTGTAGTGATTAATAAGTATGCTGTGTTGTTAGCAACCCAATGCAATTGGGCAGCACCATTTTATTTTATGATAATAAAGTGATTCTCTCTCTAGAAATTGGAGCGCAATGAAAGATCATCAATCATACATTATATCTTCCTCGAGCAACCGTTAGCCTGCAAGACATTGTGTAGGCATCATCTCCACCTCTTCGAAGCAGTTCAAAGATATACAACCTAGATCTGAGATGGTAAAGAATTTTCGATTTGTCTTTTAAGATTCATAATAACTTCTAATAGCTCATCAAATAATTAGTTCTGTTGATACTTTATCTGTTATTGCCCACTATTACTATTGCCTAAATATGTCCTAAAATAACAAAAGACGCCTTGCTGAGACGCCTGTTGAAAAGACGGCTACAATATTAAGACAACGGGCAATTGTTGCCAAGGAGGAAATTATTACCATCCGTCCACTGCTGACGCACCACCCAACGTTATATTCACCGCTGGGCTCTGGATGCAAGAAGGGCCTATTTGGACTAGAGTCAAATAAGTAGGCACGAAATATAAGGAGTGTCAAGGCCATTATCAGTGTTAATTAATTTCATTCAAAATATCGAAATACTAATATCCAAACTTTCACTTATAGTTAATGTTTCAAAACTTTTTTGTTTATAGATAGATAGATAGATAGAAAAAAAATTAAGTCCCTTTAGAATAACAATATTGTACAAAAGAATAGAATATTACTGGCCTAAAAGTTTGAAACAAAAAATAAAATTGATAAAATAAAATAAAAAGTAAAGAAAACTCTTAGGTGCACAAACTATATACAATACAGATAAAACTATGTACAGAGCATTCAAAACTATGAACAAAACAATTAAAACTATGAACGAATCACTTGAACTATGAACGAATCACTTGAACTATGAACGAATCACTTGAACTATGAACGAATCACTTGAACTATGAACAAAACTATATATAAGGGTTGAACAACATAAACATACACTTTGAGAAATGAAGAACGAAAAAGAGAGAATGAGTTCATTTCATACAAAAAACTTTACTTGAATATATATAAAAATAAAACAGTTAATTATAATTGAATAAAAAAAAATGTATGTATTGTAATTCCTACGTCGATAGTTGGAAATGCATGTACTATCTCTTACCAAGTATTATGATTATATGATTGCTGCACAATACATATATAGTATTAATAGTTAGCTGGTATCTAACTGTTTTTGGAACAGGAATTGGAATAGGAGGTTTTTGAATGTGTATAGGGAAGGGGCATGTCGAATTTTGATCGAGAGGGAATTCCAAAAGCTGACAGAGCGGGCTATAAAGGAGTTTTGGAATGAGGCATATCTATGAGAAGGGATGTATAGGTCAGAGGGTCGAGATCTTGTAGTGAGGGAATGGATTGAGGACTTAAATTGGAGAAGGTTGTAGGCATAAGAAGGACGATGATCGGTAATGATTTAATAAAGAAAAGTGCCTAGGAAATATTGTCTTCTTAAGGAGGGAAAGAGCCACCCTAACTCAGTGTAGTGGTGGGAGACACGGGAGCGTCTCGGGGTCCCAATTACAAATCTTACAAAACTATTCATAAATTTATATTAGCTGCTTTTTTTTTTTTTTAATTTTTAACAACTAGAAAGGGATGCTTCTATGCCTGCCTGAATACACCCTCGGTAAGGATGAAATATATGCGAAGAATATCAAGACTGCAAAGTGCTTTTTTTTTTTTTGTATTCGTTTGAAAATGGGTCTCCAATCCGGCTCGAGAAGGTTGATTTGATTAAATGGTAAAATTTTAAAAACTATTTGAAATTTCCCAAATCACTCACACACGAGGTTACTACAGCATTTACTGCATGGGTTTTTTCCTCTAAGAAAGCTCATTTCACAGCATCACTTATCATTCATAGAACATTTTTTTCTTCATCACAAGCCTAACAGTTTGGAGGTCTCTGAGTTTGAACAACCCAGCTTGTGATAAATAAATTTATAACAGATTTTCATTAACTTTATCTGGAAGTTTATCAGAAATGAAAAAAAGTTAATAGGGAATTTGATTAAACTTTTGAAACATAATCGAACTAAAAACTATATGTTATTATCTATATTACTTTATATAATTTTCAGTAAAAATTGTTTAAGCCGTTAGAATAGTAATGAACTCAGCTGAAAAGACTTCATGAGTATCATTTGTAATTTGTCCGTGGTACAGACCCCTTTTTAACAAATTATTAACATCCGGCTGAGCCTTCGTAGCTTCATCTCATCGTAACCTACAAATATTTTATTTACGAAAATTCTAGGAATTGAGGGGTTTTCAATCTAGAGATCGGCAAACTTTGTTTATTTAATTAGGTACTAAAAACTCTTAAATACCCATTTGCGTTATTGCCCCCCTTTCCACTTTCATCGCAAGATAACATAAGCACAATGTCGAGAAAAATAGTGGTCTTCAAAAACATTGAGCCATTTGGCCTATATAACCTCGTTATTTTGACAATTTGAGAGTGAAGGTCACGCCAAACGGCTCAATATTTTTGAAGGCAGCCTTTTTTGTCGACTTTGTTATTATGTTGTCATACGATTAAAGTGGAAAGCACATGGGTATTTAAGAGTTTTTAGTATCTATTTTTTTATTTATTTGTTTATTTAGAAATATAATAACCTGTCACGTGGACAATAATTATAGTGATATATGAACACATTCCCAACATATATACAGAAAATATAAAATTAACAAAAGTAAAATAATAACTAAATAAGTAATTAATTAAATAGACAATGTTTGCCGATCTCCAGATTTAAAACGCCCCAATTCCGAGAATTTTCGTAAGTATAATATTTTAGGTTACGATGAGATGAAGCTATTTACGAAGTTTCAGCCGGATGTTAACAGTTTGGAAATTTGTTTACTAATTTTTTCCTAAAAATAATGTACGAATTTCTTGTTCCGGTTTTATTTAAAATAACCCTACGAATTTTATCTTCTCGTTCAATTGAGCAGTTTTAGAAAACACTCTAGTTCTTTCCTATAAGAAAAAATAATCCTTATTGTGAGTCCACACGTATGTGTTAAACATACAAATTCACCGAAAATAATAATTATATTATAAAGATAAAAAAGAAATTAAAAAGCAAATCAATAAATACCACCTCCAAATAAATTTAATATGGCATCCAAACTATTACTTTGGAAGTTTTTTAACCTCCGTATTAAGGAAAGTTATTTTTTTTATTTCGCAACTAGGACAAAGAATTAAAATCACACAGTAGATGTTTAATTATTCATAAGACAGACCCCATTAATGTCAGCATGAGTAAATAATCGAAACAGGCGTTCAATCATAGCTTTTTCAACCAACAGCATGCAAGAAGAAATAAGGAATTTTCTAAAAAGAAATAAACCAAGGTGAATTGTTTTAATATACAATTTAGGAGTAACAATTTGTTTTGTTAATCTTAATAACATGCATTTTAGAATATGAAATTATGAGTTTCAAATTTTTATATGTTAATTCAGAAAATTGTCAAAACATGGATAAGATAGTGATAAAAATTGAATTGAGAGGCTTAAGACTCCTTTTATTTATAAAACGCCAGATGTTTTATAGTCTTTATTAAGTTCCGATAGCTTCTTTTATAGTTGTGGCCAGTCCTCGAAATCTTAAATATTACAAAACTCATGTAATTGCATCTAATGATAATCGTTTTAGTCCATCGTTAAATATTTAGAAATTTTATCTTTTAAAGCTTCCGATAAACCGCAGGATATCGTCTGATTTCTGAAAAATCTATCAACGAGGATAAGATAGAAATCAATTTGACAATCTTACTCCTCCGTATGTAACATTATGAAACTAGATACATTACTAAGAAGTCCTTGAATACTAACAATTGTCAATACAGTATATTTCTAATGGTGTAAGTCACTAGTACTTTACTCACTACCTCACTACATTTCTACATCAAAAGAGAGGGAAGGAATAAGAAAAAAAAAAAAAACAGATATCGAGAATCAAATATTCAGTACACTCATTTATACTTTTTTTTAGATTGCACATAGTATGTTTATGTTTATGTTGTTCTTTTGATTAGTTCTTTTTTTTTTTGTTTATATAAATTTTGTTTTAGTTAATCTTTTCTGTTTACATTAGTTTTATTTACTGTGCATAAAGTGTGAATGTGGTTTCTGAACACTATTATAAAAGTCTTAACTGAGACAGATTGTAATATTTCTCTATAAACAAGGTTTAAAATATATATATACACATACATTTCCATGATATGCACAAAGATGTACAACCATCAATGTCCTTAAATACGAAATATATCTGTTTCTGAAAACTAGATTCTCTGTCCATGTAAGGTAGAACAAGATGGTTTTTTAAGGTCCAAGCTATTATCATTATTTTTAACAGTTTATCTTTTTATGGTTTTTCAATTTTTCTTCTTGTAATTTTTAATATGTAAATTGTACTTTCTAACTTTACTTTAATTGTACTTCTTTTAATATTAATTTTATTTTTTTATTAATTATTATTAATTTTATTTTTAGATTATATTCCTGAAATCATTAACTTTTCATTTAAATGTCCCTGTTAACTGTTAACTTATCTTTTTGTAATCTTCAATATTTAATTTTAATGGTTCTTGTATTTTTTAATATTTACATTGTACTCTTTAAACTTCGCTTTTATTAATATTAATTTTTATTATTTAAAAATGTATTTTTATCTTTTGTTATTAAAATCATTAACCTTTATTTTTATTGTCTTTGTTAACTCATCTCCTTTTAAAGCTTTAACTTTCAATTTTTATAATTTTAATTCAATTGCACTATCATATTCATCTGTTACTAAACTTTTCAAATTTTAGATTGTATTTCTTAGCTGTAGATTTGTTTTATGTGTAGTAATTGATCAAATTGTAATATAGGGCGAAAATGACCCAGGTGATTGAAGAGCCCAAAATATTTATAAATAAATAAATAAACAGTTATTCTTTTTTAATCGTTATAATTTATCTACTTTGGATTAATATATTCCGTTCTGTCGAGCCTAGTACAGTCTAGATGTAATGCAGATTTGAAATATATTAATAAGCAACTACGTATTATTATGTTTGATATGATCTTCGATTAGCCCGATTATATCACATGTATATAACTGTTATTAAATGTGAACTAAATACAAAGAAATGGGTTCATTGCTTTGGGGATTATCATCATATTATTTTTCAACAAATATTTCGTTAACACGTTAAATTTAAATGTTACTGTACAAACTGTTTGTTATTTTTAACCTGATACTTAGAATTTCTGACCTCTTCTGTTGATTTGGGTATGAAGTATATTTTAAAAAAATATTTTCAAACCACAAATACGTTTAAAACATTTTTATATCCGTTGCTTTTTATTCATAATATTTCATAAATTTCCATAATTATTATTACATTTATTCTTGGAAAATAAAATAATAATTACATCGGCATAGTTAAAATGTGATTATATAATTGAGATTCTTTTCTTAAATTTTTAAAACCTATATTTATTTATGGGGATCTTATGTCAAAATGAAAAAAAATATTTTAAACAAACGACCGAATTATTGTTTTTCCAAATCATCAAAACTGGAAATTAGATAGAGACTAAATATATAAAAAGATAAATATTTAAGCTTATGTGGACACATGCCTCATATATTTGCCTCACACATGGTTCAGCTTAAACACGCCCGTACAAAAACTACAATATTTTCAATCCAATATTTTAAGAGTAATAACAGACACTTCCTGATGCATGACCAAGTTTCGACCAATAAATGCATATTGCATATAAAGTCCAATAAATAAATGCATATTCTTTATTCCCACTTCCTTAATAAACTTCACGGATATACAGACTGATAAACGACATGGCCATGACGGACATGTCTTTCAGAAGACTACTGAAAAGGAAGAGGACGAGAGATCCCCTTTCCCGAATCAAGAAATTTAACGAAAACCGGGAAGAGGAGCTGGTGGGTACTACATCCTCAAGCCTGAAATGCCAAAATATAATTCAACAGCACATTTGCTAATTTTGACATCCATGATAGATGCGAATGAGTGTATGAAGAGACAAAAAATGTATATAGAATATTTAATAGTTGACCGTTGCATTATAAAGGAAGGAGATGGTCCGGGCTTGCGGTCATAAATAGCCTTTTTGTATCTTGTCCGTTCTAGCCATGATAAAGACCTGCAAAGTCGGGTCGAAACGTCGGATTTCAATAAAATAGTTTTACCACTATTTAGCCTATTTATGACCGCAACCCCGGACCATCTCCTTCCTTTAAAAAATGTATATAGTTTCCGTTCATATAAATACCATACTTTTATTTGTATAATAAAATATAAACAGAAAAAAAAATTATTTTGTCTTTTTTAACAGCGCAATTTTGAATTAATTCATTATCTAGCTCTTTACATTCCAAATTATCAACTTCAACTGCTTACTTAAATTATAATTCTCGCCCATCTCTGGTAAGAAAGAAAGTGACTTAGCAGCACCACGTGTTCTACTAGCAGGTGTTTCATGAGGAACTACATTCAGCCCACTTTTATACATCTGCACAAACAAAAAAAAACAAAAAAAACGTCCCAAACACACTCCAACATTCGCTGATGAAACCGCATTATTACCGGCTCACCTACAGACTGTACCAGCTGGCACTATACGCTTATTAAAATATTGGAATATTATTTGAAAATTATAAAGAAAAAAGAAAAAGTTCAGAATTAAACAAGAAATTGCACTTATTTTTTTCAAAAGACAAATCCTTTTACGTAACGCCCAATATTCTAATTTCACAAAAGGAAAATGCAACAAAGTTCTTAGTTATTTAAGATTATGAAATGTCACTTAATGAGTTTCTGCAATAAACCGACGATATATATATTTTTGACTTAATATTGGGTTGGCAAATAAGTCCCTTGCGGTTTTTCTGTTTATTTTTATATCGCTATGATACACTTCTTATCTGTTGCATTAATCTCTAAGGTGGATTGCTTATCCTGTTTGTAATATGTCAACAACTATATCTGTTGACTCTAGTTGAAACTAGCCTAGTATTGTGGATGCTATTGCGCTGTGAATATGGAAGAAAATATTCATTATCGGCATATTTTGTTGTATTATTTAAAAAAATGTAAGCGTGCTGCAGAAGCTCATAGAAAAATGGGCAGTGTTTATGGGGATGATGCCTTAATCGAACGCACCTGTCAAAATTGGTTTGCAAAATTTCATTCAGGAAAGTTTGACATTAATGATAATCAACGGTCCAGGTCGCCGATATTCTTAGTGAGAATACAAAGAAGTGCGATATTCTTAAATTTATAACTTTCAGATTAATTAAGGTGACTAACCTCAAGGCAGTCTGGTTCTGCCTCCCTCAACACTTTTTTTGTTTTTTTAAACAAACGTATCGGAACAAAGTGGTCGAATAACCAGTTGCTTTGACATTTGCAACTAGACGACAGAAACATTTTTTTCAAAACATAAAATAAACCTTAAGAGAATTTAAATAGTAACGTTGAAAATAGTGATTGTCACAGTACCTTCATAAAGTACAATTTTGTAAACATCGGTAGTATTTGTAAATATTGCCTTGAACTAGCAGCAAGTATATCATAGGCCAACTGAATATCTAGGAAAACATATATTTATTTTTTTTATGAATCCAACATAATTTCTTAAGATAATACTACAGGTATTACCGATATTTGCTGATTGCTCTAAATGAGCTATTAGTTTAATGCCGCTTTATTATTGCAAAAAATGGAAATAATGGGCCATTAGGAAGACACCCCCAATTATTTAGTTATTTGGCAGAGGACATCCAGCGGCCTTCGTACCAGCCAGTAAACGACCAGGTTGTTGCCGCCGTCTTCAAGAAATTAGGAGTGACTCAGGCACAGCTCATTAGTAGACAAAACACATCGGTTCAGTAAACCGTTTAAAGAACCTACACAATAGATGTTAAAGAAAATAAATACATTAAAAAAATAGTTCATCAATGTCGAAAAATAAAGATATAAAAATGGTGATTCCTATGCTATAACACGAAATTGACGCACAGATTCTGGATTTGTGTGGGGTAATGCACCACATACACTTATTTATATATATATATATATATATATATATATATATATATATATATATATATATATATATATATATATATATATATATATAGAATATATACACAGAAGAAATGAACATTTAGTAGTTTATTAAATAAGTAATAAGTGACCTTATTCCCAATAAATGGTTATGTTTAAATATATATATATATATAAGAGAAGAATAGTTGGGGTGGTCAGTCAAAAAGGAAGGCAAAAATAAATGATAATATTTATTTTTACATTTTTACATATGCCGACGACCTGAAGCTCAGGCCTTCATCAGGGCTAAGAAAATAACCAGATAACAAGGTATGAGAAACATAAGTAGTGATGGTAAAAAAATAAAATAAATAAAAATAAAAAATAAAAGAAAATAAATAAATATAATAAATAAATATAAAGTAAAATGAAATTGTTAGAGTAATGACTAAGAACTAAGAGATAAATAATAATAACCGTTACAAAGTGTGGAATGATGAAGTAGGCATAATCAAAAAGGGTGACATAAGTGTTACAATGGGAATCTTAGAATAAAATGTAAAACATAAAAAAGAAATATGAAGTTATATAAGAAATGAAAGTAAATAGTAAAATTAAGACATTGGGAATGGGGTAGTTAGATAGAAAATTGAGATATTGTAAAGTTTATTAAGATGTACAGACAATGTATAATATAATAAAGAGTTAAAAACAGAGGAAAGGAATGAAAGGAAGGAGGGAAGAAATTGAGAAAGCTGAAATAAGAAAGATTTCTTTCTTATTTCAGCTTTCTCAATTTCTTCCCTATATATATATATATATATATATATATATATATATATATATATATATATATATATATAGAGAGAGAGAGAGAGAGAGAGAGAGAGACCGTGTACATAAATAAAAATGTCAATGTTGGTTTGATCTTCAACGCTAATCACCGAATGTTCTTCACCCATCTCTTTAATATTTTGATACAACGCTCCAATAAAATTCAGGAGTATTTTTATAAGCATTTCATTACAATCTGGCCTTTCGGTTCGAAAACTGGGCTGATTCTAGGAGCTTTATCTATTAGGAGCTAGATCTATTTTCTACAAAAGTTGCCTAAAGCCCTTGAAGCCCTTTTAATTTAGTTATAAAACACTTCTAAAACAGGCTGACAAAAAAGAAGCGATGGCTCCACAACTTTATTTGCGAATAATTCGGACTAAGAAACATAAATTTAATAATAAAAGAAGACAAATATAATTTAGTGATAATATTATAGTTCTAATAGATTTTATTTAATATAAAATTATGTTGATATAATTATCAATATATTAATCGCAAAAAGTTTTAAGTTAGTTAAATTATTCAAATCATGTTGGTTTAAAATATTCTTTCAACACTATACAATAAAAAAGAAACAATATCGATTTAGGAATCACTGAGCCATCGCAATCTCTTGGTAAAATTATGAAGTGATAAGTCACATACACAAATATTATGTCGAAAAGGACTGTGTAAAGCTCCTAGATATATTTTTGACATATTTCATTCTTTGTGATGTATTGAATAAAAGTAATAAATATTTTATTGTGAAAGTAATAACGAATTAATACAGTTTAAATACCATAAATTTAGCTAGGCTGTAAAATATCATCAAGAAATATTAAGAATTTTTTAAAAATGTTGTTTTACTATTGGAACGAAAATAGAATGGTGGATAAACTGGAAAAAAAAAAGGAACAGCGCTAACGCAGCCAGATAAGCAGATCTCATCACATGGCTAGGAAAGAAATAAAAAAAAAGGCGAAACAGGTTGCATTTCTGTATAATATTTTTGCATTTTTGTATAATATTATTTATAATGAATTTCGTTAAGAATAAATACAGTTGAAAAGAAATGGATCAAAGTGATAATTGAAGAGTGAAGGATCCTAATTGACATGCCAAGAAAGGATTCCGTAGCGGAACATCGTATGGTAACTGAAGAAATATCATCATAAAATAGTAACGGGAGACTCTCCACACTATAGTCTATGCAATGCCGGAGTAGGCATAGATTCAACCCATATAAACGTAAGCTCTCGTTTACTAGATATGAAAAATATAATACCGTCCGAATGGTATTGGGCTCTTAGAATTCAAATGGCGGAACTGAAGAAGAGAGGCATAATAAAAAAAAACTATTTGAACAGGAAAATATTTCTTGGTTATCACGAAAAGAAATCGATTATCTGTTCGATGGGCTTCAAAGCAGTGTGTTATAAAAATATAACAATGATGTAATTATATTTTTATGGGGGTAAATAAGTAATCAGGACTTGCAGTCGTTTGGCGAGGTTTCGATGCAAGCATGTGGATCATAATGAGGGCAATGGCTATTGTCTAGTTCAACATCAAGGACTGATCTCCAGCATCGGCAGATTCTTGATGCAAGACTAGACATAACAATTGACCAACAATCATGACCCACATGTTTGGGTCGAAACGTAGGCAAGCTGAATTTATCACCCTCATATTTTAACAACAGCCAACAAAAATATTCAGCTCTAAATTATATTTTTAGAAATGGTATAGCATTTTGAACAGTTGGAATCGTATTCCAGCGCGTTTTCAGTACTTATGTATAGTCTGAAGCAATATCTCATGTTAATCATATCCAAACCGGCTCCTGGAGCAAAATATAAAAATATTGTGACAGCTAGAGAAAATATTGAAAAACATTGTTTGCAGGCCGAGTAAGGTTAAGAATATGAAAACGTTTTTAGTAAGAGGTTCAGTTTTTAGTTTCGACCTCCACAAAAAATGGAGAGGAAATAGCTTTACCGTCAACTTTGCTATTCTAATCCTCATTTCCGTTAACCTTACGCGGTCCTGACTAAGAACTAAGAGATACAAAAACAGATGAAGACTCACAGCAGTGTGGACATATCCGAAGGGGTCGGGGGGCGGGGAGGGGTAGAAGGCCTGGCCGACGGCGGGGGCCGGGTAGAAGGCCTGCCCGCGGGCCTTGTACTCCACCAGCAGCCGGTCGAAGTCCTCCCAGTCCGTGTCGTCCCAGCTCATCTTCAAGACTACTGCCTCGACAAGTGGAAGATGGTCCCCTACCACTCACATCCGCAGCGGGGACAATTACTAAATTATGCAATTCCCTCGTCAAGGGGCCCCATTAGTTGTTCAAGTTTACGACCACTGGGGTCACCTAATTTCCATACAGGCCGATACACTTCCTCTCCAGTAAACGACGCGAATTCCAGAATGACAAAAAAAAACTTGAAAAAAAATATGAGGAAAAAAAAAACAAACATTTGTTTGGCTATTTGCATTCAAATCCCTTTTTATTAGGAGCAAGATTTTATCGGTTTTCTTTTCCGACTTCTGAAAACGATGATTCATATGGTAATTCACTATTATGTATTAAGTGATGTATTTCATATATTCTCTTTGCTCCATCCGCAGATAATTAAGCGGATCACATACAGTTTATCATATCTGTGTCTGGGGTTTCAACTTGGATGGCCCATACATCTAACGGAAAAGTGTCCTAAGTCTTCTCGCGATTATATATTCTATTTTAACTAATAATATGGACATACACAAATTTACTACCAATTGTAGTTTAACTCAATGCTTAAGAAGGACCCTTAAGCGGGGAATTAGTAGTTTGGTATAACATGAAAACCAAGAGAAAGCAAACTCATAAAAGGTAAGAACTCCTAATTTTTAGTTAGGGAGCCTTATGGTATAGGGGTTTATTTATCAGAAAGCTACATTCTAACAGAGAGAGATCTTCCTCATCTGTTATTGTAAAAGAAGTTGTACCGGTCCACCGGGGTGATGAAAGTAAGAAGACGACAAGGCTGGACGGATAGCAATCAAAATAAGAGCAAACTGTCTGCACAGCTAAGGAAAATATTACGCAGATAACATCCCACCGCTTCAAATAGGGAGGGCACGTATGGAAAGCTAGAATTCACTAAAGGATAAAACATTCTTTAGGTGTTGTTCCTAAGTCAAAACTAACGTTACTAATAATTATAATTTAAATGATCTAGGCATCTAAAATTTTAAAGGCACTGAAACTGGCATGCGCCAGAGATACCCCTATTTGAACTTCGCCATCGTGGGCTAGCAAGTTATTTTCGACTCGTTTTAAAAAACGTTTATTTTTTCCCATCCTATACTCCCGCTATACGTTAAGTTATCAGCCACTCAAGGTATAAATAAAGAATAGTGGAATTCAGAAACCTGTCAGATGGTCTTCAATTCTCAGTCATAAGTCACCTGTTTACCAGAGATGGGGTAAATGCTACCGAGTACCGATTACCAAGAATACTTGTATTATATAAAATATTACTAAAATTCAATCACTATTGGGAATTAAATCACTATTTCAATTAATCATTTGACATCAACTGAAGTAGTAATTAAATTCTTTGGTTCTCAAAGGTCAGTATTTGTGTAAAGTACTTGGTACTCAGTACTCAAAGTAGTATTTGCCCTTATCTGTTGTATAAGATGTCATATTTTTATTATCCAACCCGAGACCCATTAAGCTCCTCAAAGAAGGAATTCTAAACCACGTTCCCTTTTAAGACAGCATCTTCATTTTCATCTTAAAACAGAATTGAGGCTGAAATTGAGTTCTAAGGACAAAGAGTATAACTGAGCAACTTACTGGAGAATCTCTAAGGCAGGATAGTTACGTCTAATGGAGTAAAAGCCACAAATACTCGGTACATACACGGCTTCAGATAGATTTCAATTTTTTTTTTTTTTTTTTTTTATTTAGCCTCCACCCCTAAGGGTCATTGGCTTAATGTTTCCATTTTATATTCGTTGATAAAAGTGAATATTCTTCAAATATCTGAACAGTTTTTCTATTTCATTCTCCCCATCTTGCAGAATTGTTTCCATTTCCGTTCCCATTTGAAATGTTTTCCTTATATTAGTGTACCTTCTACATTCTAATAGTATATGTTTTACTGTTCTGGGTAGCTTTCAATTTATAATATGCTTCACTAATCTATTAATTATCTGTATTAATTCGTAAATGATTGTTGTTTCACAAACGAAAGGTTAAAATTTGGCGCACGCGTACTCTGTAATAACTCTCCCCTATATTTGAAATTACCACTACTTACCTTGCTTTTATAATCACTGATTTGAGGTTTTTTTTTTTTTTAAGAAAAAGAAGAGAGAAAACTTGCCTAACTAAAATCTCTCTTAAAATAAATAAATAAAAAGTATAAAATAATTTTACCCTACATGGCCAATAATTTATTTTTTATTTATTTATTTATTTTTTTGAAGAAGAAGAGAGAAAACATGCTTAACTAAAATTTCTGTTAAAATAATTAAATAAAAAGTACAAAATAAGTTTATCCTACATAGCCAATAACTTTTTTTTTTTTGTAGAGGAAGAAGAAGAAGAGAGAAAACTTGCCTAACTAAAATTTCTATTAAAAAAAATAAATAAAAAGTAGAAACTTTACCTTACATATAATAATTTATCCAATTTAGTCAATAATTTATCCTATAATAACAGATATAACATTACAGATTTATCTATCTAAGAAGTAATTGAGTAATTATAATTAAATTGAGAAACATACCATTCAAATTAGAAGAAAACAAGACGAAGCAGTTTGGTATTATAGCTTAACATTCATAAGTTTCAACAGTTATCTTAGATATTTATTAAGTAATTGGTTAATCATCGCGCTCTCCCCCCCAAAAAAAAAAAAAAATCAATTCCTTATTCTGTATTTTGCTTGTATTGTATTGTATACATTTGAATTGTATTTAATTTAATATGACTTGGATTTGGTTGATTTATTAAAAGGCTCAAGCTTTCAATTTTTTTATTATTCCTAAGAAGTAGCAGAGCCTGAGGTAGACAATGAATGAATATTTCGCTACATATTACACCTTCATTATTAAAATAGAAACTGTTGGTTGAGCCAGACAAAAGCCACGCAATGTAAGATTATGGTCTAAACAGATTTTAATCTCATAAATTATCCTCTATATTTACTTCTAAAACAATAGTAAGACGATCAATCAATTTTAAATCGGTAAACATGTTGATCCACAGATTTTCCTAAAGCCATAGATAACATGGATTTCTTACTTATTACTTAACCGAGGAAATTGAATAATAGCCATTTATACAGTCTGATTATTTATGATAATCAGTTTTTATAATGAAAATATTTTTCATCAATATTTCGTTATGAGCATGCATTTTACTACAAGAAATTAAAAGTTTTGAGTTAACAAAATTTTCAGAAGAGCAGATTTAGTTATTAAATACTTTATTATTATGAATTATTAGAATGTCTTTTAAATTAATTAAAATGTTCAGCCTTAAATATTTAATTCAATTTAATATCATTGATTCGCTTTTAGCACCCCCAGGGTACCGCGTTGAATCCAGTAGCCTGACAGTCCTCATCTTGAGATGTATATGTATGTGTATATATATATACACACACACACACACATATATATATATATATATATATATATATATATATATATATATATATATATATATATATATATATATATATACATATTTTCAATGCATCACATTAATGTTTTGACATATTTAAAAAAAATATCTATACTATATATATATATATATATATATATATATATATATATATATATATAGTATAGATATTTTTTTTAAATATGTCAAAACATTAATGTGATGCATTGAAAATATATCTATCAATTTCTAAATATAATAACATATTTTTACTTTTTAAAAGTACCAAACAATAATATCGATGATTGTGGGTAAATGGTTGACTGTCATGAATAATGAAGAGAAGAATAGTTGGGGTGAACAGTCAGAAATAAGAAGGCAAAAATATTATCATTTATTTTTGCCTTCTTATTTCTGACTGATCACCCCAACTATTCTTCTCTTTGATAATATCGATGATTATCAAATATATTCAAGTATCAACAAAAATTATATATTTCGATGTTTTTAATCTTTGAAAGTAGGCGAAGATGATTACCATTGAATTTGATTCTTAGATTTTTAGCAACAATCAAATAATTAAATTGTGCTAATAAAAAAAAAAAAATTTGTTGTCAAAGTTTGTCAACAAAAAAAAAATCTTATTTTTAAGAACTGGAAATCGGAAACTAGAAATAGAAAAACATTATCACATAGCATCAACTTAAACAAAAAATTCAAAAAAAGTTCTTACTAAGAACAAAAGAATAATTTTGAATAAGTGAAATTTATCAACACAAAAATATAAAGAAAATTGAATTAATAAGGACTGAAACCTAAAAAATTTATATTTTCATAAACCAAGAAAATCAATTTAAAAAAATTAATATCACTGAGATATATAAAAAATAAGTAATTTTTAATATAATAAATAATCTCAATTTTATGTGATAATCAGTGGGGCAGTTTTTGTTTGGAATTCAATTAAGAATTTTAATATTTTTTTTCAAAGGTGGAAATTTTATATCGATATAAAACATTATCGATCAAAAATGTCTATCTATAAAAATCGATACTTCTATATTTTTATATCCCTAGCTTTTCTTAGGCTCAGAAGCTCTGCTAATATACTGGGTGACACTGGTCCATTATAGTTGGTAACAAGATAAATTTTGTAATATTTATATTTGTGATTTCAGTATTCAGTACATAAAATTAGATAAAATGAGGGTACAGACCACAACTTTTATTGTATAATAAAATATACTTAAATTACTCGAACTAATTTTTGTCTCGCATCCATACAACCTTACGTTAATTGTAAAACTGCCATGGAATACATGTCTCATTTCGTCGAGTTGAAATCCCTATGTTCGAGAGAGGAGGAACTAATATTGTTTATCAAAAGGTATTTTTTGTCGGTAAATCAAGTAATCGAGAATTTTTCAACAAATCCCAAGGTTGAACCACCAATGTTTTGAAGGTGTCATTCTCCTTGAGGCGGGAAAAATAGTTCAATCACCCCGAAAATTCAGGCAAAAATTTTATGAAAGAAAAGAAACTTTATTTGCGAATAACTAAAAAATTACGGAATTTTCCGAGGGATATTGCCGATGATTATATAAAAGATTAATAAATTCTCTACAAAATCAACGAAATCGTACAA